>CM062810.1:243848488-244471778 GCA_031772625.1 Pinus tabuliformis | reverse complement strand
GACCAAACCAAAGGAGGCAGCTTTCAAGGTGTCTAAGAAGGCTAAGGAGCACAAAGATCATCAAGACTATTCTAGTTGTGAATCTTTGCCAGGATACTAATACGTGGTTCAGGAAAGTATAAAGGCAAGTTGTCCTTCAAATGCTTTGATTGTGGAAGAGTTGGACATTTTGCATCCAAGTGCCCTTACAAAGAAAAGTCAGAAAAGGACAAAGATCAAAAGCCCAAAGACAAAGCTCGGAAATATCAAAAGATGTTCTTCAGGAAGAAGGGGCTCTACTCCAAAGAGGATAGCTCTGCACCAGAATCAGATAGCGAGGATTCTTCAGAGGGTGAGTCAAATGAATGTCTACTCATGGCACTTGAAGTTGACTCCAAGAAACAAAATGTCTCAGATTTTGAAGAAGAAAAAGAAGAAGAAGTAGTAGTGGACCTTGAAAGGTAGCTTATCAATGCTCTTGATGAGTTAAAGAAGGTCAAAAAAGGGAACAAGCAACTAAAAGAGCAGTTGTTGCGAGCTAAAGAAGGTATGTATAACTCAGACAACGAGGAATTTGTTTATCAAAAAGAAAAGCTTGAAGAAGCCATTAAAAGTAAAGATAGCTTAGCTCTCCAATTAGAAGAAAAACAAAAAACATGTGAGAAGCTAGAGAAGGAGAATGAACTCTTATAGCAGGAGCTAATTAAGAAAAAGGAGGAAATTGTTGATAAGTCTAGGGCATGAACAGTTAAAAGATTTCTCTGCTTGATAATTGCTTGTGATATACTTTTACTTCTTAGCTTATAGTCTTTTCTACGTTATGTTATTATTGTGTTATTTTCATCAAGACAAATACCAATATGCACAATAAAAGACAAGTGACACAGTATGCCAGGGCCAAAACATCTCACCTCTTGAGAGGAAAACCCGATCCAAATTCTTCTTCTAGTTCTTCAATTGATGAGTACCAATACGATGACAAAGACCTTTGACTCTAGTATCCTCCCAAGAACCTTGTCACAACCTTGATGCTCTGCACCTTCCCTTTCTCAACTTTCTTCTTGATCTCGAACTGATCTCCTCGGCTCCTTCTAGAGAAACTTGGTCTCTATAGTTCACATTGCTTCTTCTTGACTTCTCCTAGAGAAACTCGGTCTCTATGATCTCAATGGCTTCCTCTAGAGAATCTCAATCTCTAGATCTCTCTCTTGGTTACCCAGAACAAGTATCCCAGAAGAATCCTTCCTTCGTTGTCCCCAAAAGAAAAACTCTCCTTCGCTGATCAAAAGAAACCTCCTTCGTTGCCCAGAAGAAACCTTATTCGTTGCCCCAGAAGGAACCTTCTTCGCTGCCCCAGAAGAAACCTTCTTTTCTTGCCCAGAAGAATCCTCCTCCTCACTTCTTCGCACTTCTTTTTGTAGCCTTCTTCTTTGCACTTCTTCACCGAATGCTTGACCAGTTGCTTGCCCTCAAGTGAGGTCGAGTGTGGCTATATATACACTTCATCTCATGTCCTTTAGGCCGACATGATCACAAGAGTTAGGTCGACTTCTTCTAGCATGTTCTTCCATTGTTGTAGGCTGACTTGAAGAGGATAAGTGACAAGGTCTTGGAGGATACTTTACATAGAGGAGTTTGACTCTATACAAAGTGTAACATGACTTCATGACAATGACACTATCATTTTATGACTAGATGATAAGTAATTCCTAAAGACTCTCAAAGGGAGTCTTGACATAAAAATAAAATCTCTTGCTCATGAAACCCATGAAGGGAGCAATACAATAAATTTATTTTTCTTCTTTACATCACATTACATAAAATCATAATTACGTGTCATTATGAAGACCGAACCTAGTTACACTTTTCAACAAAAATGATCTTTGAAATAGGTAAAGGAGAGATTGTGTCCTTGAAATTCAAGCTAGAGGAAGAAAAACGTAAGAAGAAGTTCTTAATGATTCCATTCATGAATGGGAAGAGAACTGTCAACGTCTAGAGGCAGAAAGTGTCTCCTTGACAGCATATCTTGGGAGATTCGAGACTGAGAAGGATTTGGATAAAAGGTTTGTTGAAGGGACAAGAAAGTTAAACCATATTCTAAGCAGTCAAAGGTCTCCAGAAAACAAGACAGGCATGGGATATTCTAGATAACAAGAGTCTTCTATGAGAAAGATGAACTTCAAGTTCGCAGGACTTGAAGAACCCTAGAGCTACGCAAAGGTGCTTCAAGGAAGAATCAATGAAGACAAACAAAGATCAAGTTAGAGAGGCACCCAACATTAGAACAAGAATTCTAACTTCTCAAAGGACTCGCACCAAAAAAATATGAACCAATCAGCAAGACAACAAAGGTACCTGCAACCGGCCCAAACTCGTAAACTCTCCAATCTCAAGCACCCAAATTTGTTTTATGGTCATTGCTATGAATGCCATATCTTTGGACATATAGTTATTAATTGCAGAAGAATCAAAATTGAAAGAGATGAAAATTTAAGATACGGAAATTATCAAAATTTTAGTTCTCAAAACTCATTTCCCAGGAATAGGAACCCTTTTGAACCCTTTTTCCCCCTGATGGATGAAGTTGAGTGCTTCAAATGTAATAATTTTGGGCACAAGGCTAGTGAGTGCAAAAGCACGTTTGAGTATGCTTCTAAATCTCAGTTTGCTTTGCAAACAACCTTTCCAAAAGACAATAAGAGTTGGAAACGTAAGACTGAGAAAACCATGGAGTGTAGACTTTCTCTATCTATAGATGATCAAGAAAATATATGGTATGTGGATAGTGTTGGTTCCAAGCACATGACTAGGGATAAGAATAAATTCTTGTCTCTAAAGGAAAAGGACAGAGGGAACAATGTCACTTTTGGAAACAATGCTCCAGCTAGAAATAAGAGAAAGAGCATAGTCAGTCTTGATGAAAAGACCAAGGCTCAGAATGTGTTGTATGTGGAAGGACTCAAGCATAATTTGCTCAGTGTGAGTAAAATGTGCGATAATGGCTACAAACTTCCGATCTAAAGACTGTGAAATCCAAAAGGAAGAAAATGGTAAGCTAGTGAGAAAAGCAGTAAGGACTCACAATAATGTATGTGTTTAATGACTCCAAAGTGAGCTGCTGCCTAAGAAAACAAGTCAAACTTGGTTGTGGCACAAAACACATGGTCATATAAATTTTGACAGCTTAAGAAAAATCAGTAAGTCAAAAGTTGTAAGAGGATTACCAAAATTGTCAAAGTCTGATAATCCAATCTGCAAGTCCTGTCAGTTTGGTAAGCAAAAAAGGACTCAACTCAAGACAAAGGAGTTCTCATCCTCTAAACCTCTGGAGTTGATTCACACTGATATTTGTCGCCCAACAAGGGCAAAAAGCCCAAGAGGAGAAAGGTGCTTTATTTTATTTATTAATGACTTTGCCAGACCCACATGGATAATGCTCTTGAAAGAGAAATCAGAAGCTCTGAAGAATTTCAAGATATTCAAAGCTCAAGTTTAGAATGAGAAAGATCTAAAGATCAAATGCTTAAGGTCAGACAGAGGTGGAGAACTCACTTCAAGAGAGTTTGAAGAGTTTTGCGAAGAGCATAGCACAAGGAGGAAATACTTTGTGGCCAAAACTCCACAACAAAATGAGTTAGTGGAGAGAAAGAATAGGACAATTCAAGAGATGGCCAGAGCTATGATGGATGAGGAAAATGTTCCACAGACCGTTTGGGAAGAAGCAGCACAGGCAACAGTGTATTTAGCAAACAGAACACACCTCAGGCCTAACAGTGATAAGACTCCCTATGAGTTATGGAAAGGGAGACCAGCATCGTGGAACACTTCAAGGTGTTTGGGAGAAAATGCTTTATCAAAAGAAATGATAAGAATCTTAGAAAATTTGACTCTCGAGTAGATGAAGGTAAATTCCTTGGATACTCAGTCAAAAGCAAAGGCTACAAATGCTTCAACGAGAGAACAAAAAGGGTTGAAGGTTGCATTGACATTGTAGTGGATAAAATACTACCACAATCTGAGACATCCAAAGAAAACGTAAACTCATATGGAGAAGAAAGTTCAGCAACTAGATTCTCATACCAAGAAGAAACAGAGGCAGAAGGTGAAGAAAGAAGTACAATGCAAAGGCCCAAAACTCCTTCAAGGTATGTACAGAAACAACATCCTTAAAGTCAAATCATTGGTGATCAAAGACTTGGTGTTTAAAGTAGGAGGAGCTTCCTTGGCAATCCAGGATGCACAAACCTTGCTATGTTGTCTCAAATTGAGCCTAAGAACCTCAATTAGGTAAGTGAAGATAAGTTCTTGGTGAAGGCAATGAATGAAGAAATGGATCAGATTGAGAAGAATGATACATGGAAGCTTGTTCCAAGACCCAAAGAGAAAAACATGATAGCCACAAAATGGGTCTTCAAAAATAAGCTAAATGAGCAAGGTCAAATAGTCAAGAACAAAGTTCGACTTGTCTGCAAAGGGTATGCCCAAATAGAAGGAATAGAATTTGAAGAATCCTTTGCACCTGTGGCCAGATTAGAAGCCATCGGAGTGTTTCTTGCCTTTGTCAGTCACAAGAACATCAAAGTATATCAGATGGATGTGAAATCAGCTTTTCTCAATGGCGATCTAGAAGAAGTATATATCGAATAGCGAAAACGTTTCATGCTCTCAGAGAATGAAGATTGTGTCTGTAAACTGAAAAAAGGCTTTGTATGGGCTCAAGCAACCTCCTAGAGGTTGGTATGCTAGGTTGGATAAATACCTGCAACAACAAGGCTTCAAAAGAGGCATTGCAGATAGAAATTTGTATATAAAATCTGAATATGATCACTTGTTGATTGTGGTGGTTTATGTAGATAACATAATCTTCGACAGTGTCTTGGAATAGTTGGGACACCGAATTGCAAACTGTATGCAAAAAGAATTTGAGATGTCCCTGATAAGAGAATAATCCTTCTTCTTGGGGCTGCAGATTTCTCAATCCAAAGATGGCATATCCATCTCCCAATCCAAATATTTAAGAGAAACACTTAACAAGTTTGGGACGGAGGAATCCAAGCCAGTTAGTACCCCCATGATTACTGGTTGTAAGTTATGCAGAGAAGATGAGACGGCGCTAGTAAATCAGACAGTCTACAGATCAATGATCGGAAGTTTGTTGTACCTCACATCCTCAAGACCAGATACATGCAACCCGTAGGTTTGGTGGCCAGATTTCAAGCCTGTCCCCACAAAAGCCATGTCATTGATGTAAAAAGGATTTTCAAATATTTGCAAGGCACAGCGGACTACGGGCTATGGTATGCTAGAAGTAAAGATTTTAAGTTAAAGGCCTATACTGATGCTAATTGGGCAGGCAGTATTGATGACAAGAAAAGCAACTCTAGCGCAACATTCTTTTTGGGAGGTTGTTTAGTATCTTAGGTCAGCAAAACAAGACTCCATCTCATTATCAACAACTGAAGCAAAATATCTGGTAGTTGTCACTTGTTGCTCACAAATTCTCTGGATGAAGCAAACCTTAAAGGACATCAAAGTTGAGTTGACTAATCCAATTCCAATCATGTGTGCCAACACTAGCGCTATCAACATTTCTAAAAGTCCTAACGTGCACTCAAATACCAAGCACATTCCCATCAAGTTTCATTTCTTAAGAGAACAAGTTGTTGCTAATGTTGTTCGACTTGAATATGTGGCCACTAATGAGCAGCTTGCAGATATTTTCACTAAGCCACTAGCACGAGAACCCTTTGAATATCTTAGGCAACAAATAAGAGTTGTCTCTCCTCCAGCCAAATGACTCAATCACAATGAGCATTGGTAGCTACTCAGCTTGTGGGATCAACTGAAGAGTAGGCTGCAAAGTTTTAGGGGAGTTTGTGGGTGCATCCTTTGCCATGATGTCAATGAGGGAGAAGTTTATTAATGCCAAAGGAAGTATAAAGATGGAGAAAACCATGCTTGGTTTTAGGGGGAGCTTGGTCTGGTTTCATGAGGAGCTTAGTCTGTTGTCATCAATGCCAAAGGGGGAGGTTGTTGGGCAGTTGGCATTGTCTGAATGGTTGGTGGCATCCTGTGTGTTGGCATTGATGCCAACCAAGCTAGCACTGATGTCAAGCTTAGGGGGAGTCCTAAGGTTATTGTAGTCTTCAAGTAGAGAACCATCATAGTAGCAAGACATGCAAAGAAGCTATAAAATCTTATGGTTATGACAGTTTGTTGGTCCAGACTTTGAAGGAATTTTTGCCTCAGAGGATCGTTTCAAATGCTCCTAAAAGTGGCATAGTTGGATAGTGATTGGAAAGAGCTTTCCAACAGTATATTGAAGTCTGGAAAAGGGCTTGTGGATCAGGAGTTACATCCAGTTGAAATTTGCAGACAAAAGGTTCTTTCATTAAGGACTTAGTCAGAGTTTGGCCAAGTCGAGACCATCCAAAGTCGGGTTGCATAGCAGAGTTTGGGTGGAGAACAAAGCCTCGACCCTCGACCATCAGCCTATGTGGGACCCAATGCAGGCGAACAACTAGAAAAAAAAGATGGTACGTGGACCTGGCAAGGGCAAAGATATTTTTGGTTGGTTAGTGGAAGGTCCCATTTGACAGCGAAGCCCGACGGATGGACCCCGGAAATCTTAAAGGGGTACAAAAGATGAGCGTCGAGATGGAAGCATCAGGGGACATGGACCTGGCAGCAACAAGGAATGTTTTGATTAGTCGGCGGTGGAGCCCTCCCTACACGTAGGCCCAATGGGAGTACCCCAGATGTTTTAAAGGGATGTGAAGGTGAAGGGTCGAGATCAGTGTTACTTGGGAGCAGGAGCGAAAACGGGTGCAAGAGCGACATTTTCAAAAGCTCCCGATTTGGGAGCGAATCCTAGAGCATTTTTTATATAATATATATATTTTTTATATTTTGATACATATATATGCCAACAAAAACATGTAGAATGACGAATTAGATATAAAAAGTATAAAAAAAAAAAAAAAGATTGAACCATATAACAACAATCATCTAGAAGTTATAATCTTCATCAACCACGTCCACATGTTAGTAACATAGTAACATAAAACATATTGAGTCTCATGATTCATCAATCTTAAAGTTTCAAGCTTTCAAAATTCAATATATAACATTTATCATAATTGATCGCCAAAGTTGTACTTGTAAGCTAAGTGTAACCATTACAAAAAATAATATCTAACATGAAATGAAATGAAACAACTTTCAACTTTCATGAAGCATCATATTCATAATTCATTACTAATGAGTTATAATTGCCAACTTCAAACTTAAATTGTCATATATTGTTTAAAAAAAAATCATAATAAATATGAAAGAGTCAATAGTTATAAAAATTACTAGAAACTAGAAAAGACAAGTAAATCTATTATCTATTTCTTATGCTTGGGCCTCTTGCCACCACAAGAAATGTCTAATTTTTTAGTCTTCTAGGAAAACCAAGATCTTTGTCATTAATATCACCCTCTAAGCATTAATATCTAGAGGTATCTTTGTCATTACCTTTGTATATGTGTAGGGATCTTTGTCATTAATATCACCCTCTAAGCATTAACATAAGATAGAAAAAGCATAGCATGTCAAGTCAAGATTTTGTTTGAGTGATGCGTACATTTTTAGGAGGCTCATGAGAGGAGTTCGACAACCAATATCATTAACATCAAGGTACATAGAGGGATTGGGGCTCTTGTTTAAATACAAGTTCCATACCCTAATACATGACAAAATTCAATGGAAACATTGCAATCCCCCAATCCTGAAATACTGAAAAACTGATAAGTCTGTTGTGTTGAAAATAGCAACAAGAAATGATAAAAATAGAATCCAAAATATTCCAATTTTAATTTGTCCTTGAATTAAAATTGTGAATCAAAATCGAATTTAGTCTCACCAGTTGCTTGGAAATAATTAATTAATTCATTATGGATTAATTAGTTGGAGAAATTCAAGTTAGAAGTCTTTCTGAACTCATGCAACAGTTATCCCTTAAATTAAGGAGATTATCCCTTAATTAAGGAGATAAGATTGAGTTATATTTGAGTTGTAATTAGTTAGCTCAGTTTACTGAGTTAAGTCCAGTTAAATTAGTTCCAAACTGTTTGAGGAACTAATTGTGAGTTATCAGTCAGTTGATACATGCATGCACTCAACCAGTGTACTCCATATAACTGAAGATTCCCTCATCAATAACTCATGCATGTCTGTTCTGAGAAAGACCCAGTTGAGCTAAATGTCAAGGACAGTGTACTATCAGTTGCATGTTTTCTCCTATAAAGGAAACTCATCCATGCAGTCAAGGAAAGGTTCCTTGAGGATTGTGCAGTTCTGACAGTGTGTTAGAGCAGTGTGTGAGAACAGTGTTACACTGGGTGAAGGAGATCATCCCAGAGGCAACTGTGTAAGCAAATAGGAGCTTGGAGGGCAGAGGGGAAGGCTTGTGAGAAGATTTGATTGCCTGTGAGCATCCAGGAGGATTGTACTGAGAGCTGGCTAGATGTGAGAGCAAAGGCTTTGTATAATTCTGATGTATTTCCACCCTGTATGATAATACAGATAGTGGGGTTTTTAGCTAAGGCTTTCCCCTGAGTATTTTATGTGTTTCATGTGCATTGATTCTTCATCTTATGGTTATATGTGTTCAGCTCAATCTTTAAGCTTCCATAAGTTTGATAGTAGAAGTAGATTATAGTATTTTGCTTTGGTATATTGCATTATCGAATTAATCTACAGTGAGATTTTCTACATAGATCTCAGAGGTAGATTTGTAGAGAATTTGCAGGAAATTCTACATGCTGGATTTTGAATGAAATCCAAAATTCTACTTCATATGAAATCCAATGAAGTCGGAACCACTCCCAAACATCCTGAGTCATTTCATGGTAATGTTAAAAATTTAAGTAAAAGGATGAAAATGAAATGTCACTTTTACTTTAAGAATTTAACATTACCGTGAATCACATATCAATACTAGGGCCATAGGCTTGATCATTACGCTGCCTCACTCAAAACTTATTTGTTTCTTTGAAAAAAATTGCATTTGGAACATTACTGCAAAAAAAATTTGCAAAAAAGGCTAAACGCTCCCGAAAAGGCAAGGAGCGTTTTTTTTTAGGGAGCGCACTCCTGAGGTGCTCTGGAGTCGCTCCCGCTCAGAGCGCAAATTGGGAGCCGGGGGGGGGGGGGCGCTCCCTCGCAACCCTGGTCGGGATCATAAACAATCAGGCAGTGTGGCAACAAGTGAAGGTATAAAAGCATGAATCCAGTGGTTTTTCCATTAGAAATTTAACGAAGGAATTGGCCGCAAAACACAAGGCTCGGGACACTGTTTCTCTCTCCTCATAGCAAGCACATGCCAACATCATATTGGTCGGTGATGACATCAGCAAAACGCCAGTAAAAGGGACACGTGGCAAGCAAATTCAACGGTTTTGGGTGGCCTAATGGGCCAAATTCGGTTGACACATGTCACCACTCTGGTAGCAACACATGGTATGTATGACATCAGCATGACATCATCCCATTGACAGGAACCCAGAAGGTTTTGGAGCAAAGCGAAAAGGGACTGGTGAGCTGACTAGGCGTCGGGCTAACAAGGTAGCTGTCAGAGCCAACTCAGCCCAATAAGCAGTTGATTGGTACCCTGGAGGAAATAAACAAGTGTCAGAAAATATTGTCAGGGTAAAGGGCCGGGAGACAAAGTTTTTGTTGACATTTAACGGTCCCTTCAAATGACGAAAGGCGCATCCAGGTCAAGGTTTTGTGTGTTATTGTGATGATGAGCTTTCGAGCCAAATAAAAAAAAGGCGTCAGGACAAGAAGGATGGAGGCTAAGGCTAGCCTAGGAGTTGGCCGTGTGGGTGCCATGTGACCAAGGACGCAGAGGTTTAT
Organism: Pinus tabuliformis; assembly: GCA_031772625.1. NCBI lineage: Eukaryota > Viridiplantae > Streptophyta > Pinopsida > Pinales > Pinaceae > Pinus > Pinus tabuliformis. Next base: position 244,461,893 of record CM062810.1, on the reverse strand, counting down.
TGCATGATGTTTAAGCCCTCAAGGCTATAGTTCAAAGAAGGGCCCAAGAGCTAGTCTATAGTGGTTTCGCGGCATTGTTGCATGATATTGAGACCAAGAGTCTTATGGCCAAAAGCAATAAAGAAAAAATAGAGGGATCAATCAACAGCTTTGGGAGATGTCCTCCATTTCTGGCAGGTGGGCCAAATGTGGCATTATGCCATATTCATGGATAACGGAGGTTGCATGGGTCGGCAGCTAGATCTGCAAAGTAGCGGCAATGGCAAAATCAGTGTTAATGAGCCATAATGGGCAATCGTCCAGAAGAATAAAATGAGGTTGTAAGAACCACGATGTATAGAACAATTGAATCAGCCTGGTTCAAATTAAACAAGCCACACCAAGTCTTTCTTGCACACCATGAAAAATTAATTGAAAAACATTGTTGGGTGCAGAAGAACTGAATATAGATCAGATGAGCCATGCCTTATGTACAAGCCTTACTCAGTGAACAATTAATAAGCATGGAGAGCCTTGTTGAAGCGTGTACTCTGACAGAGAATTGATTCTCAATATGAAAAACTCTCAGAGCCCATTCTATGATTAATGTTGCAGTAGTGCCTAGTTTGACTGAGATTCAATCCTCGGCATGGAGTAACACACAGGTGCCCATTACCAGGTTTAATGTTGTTGCAGTGGCCAAGTTTATGGACACAATAGCAGGATGGAGAACCATGCTGAGAGTACACTTGAGATAGCATCATTCTCTATGTAACAAAGAAACAAAACCCTGGATTATAACTGTGTATGGGGCGATGTAGCATTGTTGTGAGTCGTAGTATTGAGAGCTTGTGATAAGAGCGAGGTGATGCATGTGTGTGTGAGCAGAAGGGAGATTGGAGTTGAGAGTTGATTGTTATATAGAGCAACTGAGGGTCGAGATCAACGTTGTTTGAGCAGTGAAGTGTGCAACGCAAAGAGGGACTGCAGGGAAGAGAGGAAGGTGATGTGTGGAGCAATTGATCATGTGTTATATTTCTGAGCATTTGTTTAGGCTTCTATTTTCAGTTTGAAAATTGTATGTAAAGTAGAACAGGGAGCTAGAGCAGGTGGTGGCTTGCATTCATAAGAGGTTGGTGCCTCTTGGCAAGTAGTGGCTTTCTATCTTAAAGGGGGTTGGGGCCTTCTAAGAGTGGGTGCTCACAAACAACATGATGTAATTAAGTAGGAGCTTAAATTACATCATAATAACAAACAAATTGGTGGTTTTCTCCCTTTGGGTTTCCACATAAAAATACCGGTGTCAATATGTGCATGTTGCTCAATTGACGTATTCTATGTTCATGTGAATGGTTTACAATGTACATGTATTGTGTTATCACTCAAAACGTTATCTTGGTTGTTGGAGAAACTCTTGAGGTAACCTCTAAACTGCTTTGAGATTGAAGTTGGCCCTTCAATCCGGAGATGAATCTCTCCTTAAAACTATACCACTCACTCATTAAGCTCATTGACCAGATTTAATTGGTAATAGGTGAAATGAATTTAGAATGAAAGGACAGGGACCATTGGGCATGGACTCTGGAGTGTAGTGAAAAGAATGTTAATCACAGTGCACATAAACAACTCTAACAGAGGCAAGATAGGATATCCCTTCTTAAACAAATTACCATGAAGATGTGGAGACAAATTACAGAAATAAATATCAAAACAGAGCAAAGAGATTTATGTTGTAAATATTTAAGTAGAAAACATGGAAAATATTCAGATAACCTGAATCTGAGCATTCATAAGGAATTCAAATTCATATTTTTTATCCAAAATACTAAAGACTTGATGATTAAGATATGTAGCATAAAGGGAAACTAAATACCATAAGAAAAACGGATCAGAAGTCATTCGCACATGAATCTCTGCAAATTGTCTATGTAAAACCGCATATAGCAATATATAAATATCTGAAACCACACAGAGTTTTGTCCCTTTCAAATGTTTTTCAACCCTATATTATTACAAAGTGATGAATAAATAGGCCAAAATAATAACAATCTGCTCAGCATTTGCTGGAAATTAAATCAAATGAAAATCATAAAGATAAACTAAAACAAATGTGGTTGCAATATGTCTCGAGTTGTTGAGGCTACTGGAGTCAAATCTCCTTGAAATGCTCGATCTATTCTTTGATTTCCTGTCTTGAAATATGCATCTGACTGCCACCTGTGTTCATTAACTATGTGCTTGTCAATCTGCCAACTGAACTTTTGACTGTTGGTTTCTTACCATAAAATCTGCATGCCCTGCTGCCACTTCATCCTTTATCCACTGACTTTATGCCTTCGAATCTGGGATTGCTTCTATTTGTTGATTTTGTGCTAAAGAATGTCAACTGCCATTTAAGTGTTGCCTTAAGATGTTGAAGGAAATCCCCAAGTCGAATTGATGAGGTGGCTCATCAACAGCTGTCCATGAGCTTTTTTAGGCAAATTCCTGAAAAATAGGCTTCAAAAAGCCATTTGAATCTCCCAAACCGTGATAGTTGTGTAAAATATGAGAGAGGTTTTTGTTAATCGGTCATTTCCCAACAAAAACCTCTTTTGGTTTTCAAAAATTCATTTCCATTTGTTTGGAAACTGTGCCCGAAGTTAATGTCTTTTACAGGAAAAAACAAAGTTTTGTCAATTTGGGAAGATTGTAAATTAAAATATACAGTTGGCATTTCTCCTGAGTGATTTGCACTTTGTAAAACCCATATTCCCCTCATCGTCATTCCTTGCCTTTGATTGTTGACACTTGGTAAATGACTATTCTGCTCATAGAAATCACACTTGAGTTTACTAGAGTTGTCAGCTCATCGATGTAAGTTTGGAAGTTAAAAAGGGACCGTTACCATTCGTAACCAAATGATGGCACCACAAAATATTTTGAAGACTAACAATTCAACAAAAATCAACCATATTTCTTATGACTTAATATGTTATTAGGAACATTTATGTCATAACCATGTTTTCCTGAGGATAGTGCAACATTCCAATCCACTAGGTCATTCATACAACCTCACAAAAATTGGTGTAACAACTTCACATGAACCATTTGAAATGATATACATCATTGCAGTCTTTTAATTTGGCAGCATGTGCCTTTTATCAAATTTAAATATTTGCTGACATTTGATTTGTCAGCGCCACCATTTCAAATTTTCTGAACCAACACTAACAAATTAATTGTCAGTGCGCCTGAGTTTTGTGAAAAAATTTAAACAAATGCTCTCAGCCATTACCCCTAAATCCATTACTTTGAAATTAAACTGTGATAACATATTGTATTAAGAATACTCACATAAATAATTGCCAAGAGTGAAAGGAAATTAAGAATTGAGTGTAGAGTTTAAGAACCTCACTAATTACTGATTCACCCGCCCTCTCAGTAATCCCTTATTCTAACAGTAGAACAACAGTTAGTGAAGATCAAGGTAAGATCTTATTGTTCGTCAGAGATCAGATCAAGGATTAGCGGGGCTATCAGAAGCACAGAGCTCACAGGTGTTAGACATTGAACTGATGTGGGCCCCTATACTAAGTCCAGCCATTTGAGGGTCCGAAAAGTTCAGAGTCCCGAATATGCCATTCGGCCCAAACAGCATAAGGATTGTTACAAAAGTCCTGAACCTAGGTGGGACCCAACCCGAACGAATCCGGGGCCGAACCATTTGGACCTTAACAAAAGAGCCCATCACTAATTAACCTGAACTCCCAACCAAAGCCAAACACATGAAGAAAGCAAATCCAGGCCAAAACCATTGTGGACCCATTGTTGTGTATTGAGGTTTTATTGGGCACGATTTCTAAATTTCAAGCCATGGAATGAAGTTGTTACTATTGTGACTTCTAGGTGTTCCTTACAACTAAACGAAATTAGCCCCAACACAGTTGTGACTATCAAAGTAGAGATTTTGAGATTTGCAAATGTAACACAACCACGATAGCATTTGAAATTGGGCCACCAGTTGGAGATTGTCGATGTTGTCGGCATCAGAAACAATAGATAATCATGTATTAGATGCAGCTTGATCAACCTTAGTCATTGCTTCGTCCAAATCAATTGATCCATCATCAACGAATATGGAGACCTATAGTTACCTTGTATTAGCATTACTTGAAAGGGTAGATTGACATGGAAGATGTTTATTGAAATTTGTTTCCTAATTATGTAGGTGGGCCATGTTCTTGTGCCACTAAGAGAAAACACAACTTCTCATGAGCAAAGATGCATCTCAAGTGTTCCTATAATATTGTGCTAAAACAAGTTGCTTGAGCAACAAGAAAATGATAATGAAAAAATAAATTATACAAACAAATCCTTGTGTAGCTTAACTAAGTGGTGTCCACAAAAATCCTTGTGTAGCCTAACTAAGTGGTGCCCACAGAAGTGCTCATAAGTCAATAATAATTGTGCATTTTTAGAAGGTGGGGGTGCTGGAAAATGTAACTAGTTTCGGTCTTCATAATTGTCATTGTACTCGTGTCATTATGTATATCTTATGTAACAAGCAAAAGAAGAAAGAAAAATATTATTTTCAAGCATGGGTTTCATGCTCCATTTAAATGGTCAACTAGGTCAAGCATGCATTTCATGCTCCTAGGGTTTGTCAAGTCACAAGAATAATTGTCATGAGTCAAGAGAGTCAATATCATTTGTATAAGACCCATTTGGGCAAGTTGTAACATGTAAAAGAATTTATTTTTGAGTCTAGAAAGTCAAAATGACCTCTAAGACCAAGTTGGCCCTACCAGTGAAAAGTCGGCCTAAGAGAGGGCTATTTGACCTCATGAGAAGCATATATATAGAAGGAGCTTCGACCTCATTCGCACACACACTTCAATAGTTTGATCTCAAGCAAGAAGGAGAAAAGAAGAGCGAAAGTCAAAGAAGTCAAAATCAAGAAAGAAACGGGAATTTGAGTTTTTGACCTATTTCTCTCTCACACGTGCGAAATTACGGTTTTTGAGAAGCTACTGCAAGGGCCGAGATTTCTGAAATCACTGCAGGTCCAAAATTTTGTGACTAGGGCACAAAAATCCAAGTTTTAAGCAGATTTGTAGGGTTTGACTTAAGTTGACTTTGACTCATTGAAGAAGGATTTCTTGGAGGGTTGACTTGGTGCTTGGAGGAGGTCTTGACTTTGGTCTTTGGATCTTGGATTTCTCATTTGAATTGATCCTATAAAAAGAAAAGAGATTCTTTCTTGGTTTTCCCCTTGGAGGAGTTTTTCGTTGGCTTGGAGCCTACTTCTTGTGTCTATTGTCTTTATATTATTTATGCTCTTGATAATTGTTTGACGCTAACTAAAGTTCTCAAGCAATTATTAAGGATAAGTAAAATTGTTTATATAGTTTCCCTACTATATTCTCCAACAAGGGGGGTAACAATAGTATGTGAATGAGTGGTCAATATTTTTTATTCTTTTTTTAGTCACAAAGTTGGAAAACTTTGTAAAGTGATCCAAAGATATGTATTTATATTTTTAACTTTAAAAAGAACATATGGAAAACTGAATTGTAGACATACAAGTATCAAGACCACAATTGAAGATTCTTCATAAAACAAAAGTCTTTGGCACTTTGAAAAACAAAAACCTTTAATCAAAAGATGAAAAAATTCAACATATCTCAAAGTTAATATGGAGATTAGGTTGAAACTAGGGTAGCCCACACTATTGAACATAGGTGAACCAGACCAAAGCAAAATAAATTTGGCAATGACGTCAACCACATAAAATCTACTAGATCACAAGGTATTTTTGTAGGAGTTTGCACTATACAATTTAGACGACACTGCAACTCAATCTCAACAAAATCTATAACTTTGAATGTGATGTGGGGAATCTAATTTGATACATGATTGGGACACTCCTTTAATATGATACACTACACATTTTAGAGATGGCAGCCAGATGAACTCAATATGGAGATTAGGTTGAAACTAGGGTAGCCCACACTATTGAACATAGGTGAACCAAAGCAAAGCAAAATAAATTTGGCAATGACGTCAACCACATAAAATCTACTAGATCACAAGGTATTTTTGTAGGAGTTTGCACTATACAATTTAGACGACACTGCAACTCAATCTCAACAAAATTTGTAACTTTGAATGTGATGTGGGGAATCTAATTTGATACATGATTGGGACACTCCTTTAATATGATACACTACACATTTTAGAGATGGCAGCCAGATGAACTAAACAACACAAAAAATATTAATGCCTTGAAGAACTCAATGAATCAGGCAACCCTAGAAAGATAAATAATAAGAGAGGTACTTGATAAGCCAAAAAACTCTGAAATAAGAAATCCTTGATTCAAAATTCAAATCCAAATGACCAAAACTAGTTAGAAGATGATCATTCATAATGATTCCACACACTCGACACTCCAACTCAAAATAAAATTACAATCACTAATGCCTTGTGAAATCAAGGTAACACTAGGGTTGTAACTTCTAAACATTTACTGTAGACAATGCATACACAGGTTTTTATAAACCGAAAAGTAAACAATGGCAATCACACATAATACTTAGAGATCTACCCTAGAAATCCCTAATCAAGAAAAGCCGCAAAATGTTTAGAGTCCCACCTCTAATTTTTATCATCAATAAATTTCATCATTTACAATAAAATATATAAGATCCTACAATATCCAAAACCCTAATCCTTTGACCTAGATTAGATTATGTTAGACACACGAGATTGAAGAAGAAAGTAAGGTAAGCATGTGTTGCATTCATTAGAATACACATATAAGTATAATGTTTTTGACCCTTAGATTCATCTTCCAAGAAGTCCTTTAGACTCCCAACGCTTCTTCATGTTCCCTTAAGACTCTTCATATTCCTTCTCAACTGAATATGGCAAATTACTATAACCCTTCAACAATTAGGTTTCCAACATTTCCCCCCTTAATCCATAGGGGCATGTGTGAGTTCAAGTAGAAAGTTGAAATATGGAAGTGGATAACAGCGAATAGTTGAATGGGCTCTCTAGATCTAGTGGTTTACGGAAGACCACAAACCAATTGTGGTAATAGACGTTGAAGCCTTCTACTAAATGGCGGTTTAAAGTTGACCACCAACTCTAGAACGTGGCCCAAAGCACTTCCCAAAACAATTCCAAATATAGCTAGAAGTCGATGTCTTTTGCGGAATGGAAGTGCTCTTAGATGGTGGTTTAAAGACTCTGTTACATTGGAACCGCTCCCGAGAGGTGGGAAACTCGTTCCAATGGTTCCCGCGCTCCCGAGAGCTTTGGAACTGTATTGGAACGTTACCTTTTCAGTGGGAGCTGCAATGGGAGCTGGGGAAAGTTCCAAGAGCTTTAAAGACTGTTTTTTTTTGGAGTTTCGGCGTTAGCCTATAGAGAAATATGATGAACTACCCACAAAACATGAGCCTATGTTGAAACCTTAGCAGAAAGAAAGGCCAAAGACATCCTTAACGCTGATATCCTTAATTGAGAAAGTGGAGCAATCTCTTGATGGATTAAGGAAGCGTGTGGCACCTCAACATAAGGGCGATATCTGGGATGTCATGCTGATGAGTATTTCTTTTATTGTTTATGTACATATATGGCAGAAGATTGTGTGTGCATATTGTATGTGGCAATCAATGCTTAAACATTAAAGTTGCTTGCTTTTTTCTCTTAAGAATAACTAGAGAAACATATGTAAAATTGTTCCTTTGTATTTTTAAGCTAGATTGTTTCAAAGACTAGTCATGTGTCAGAGAACTGATAATGAACTTGACATTTTATATATATAAAAGGGAGAGACTCAGGGAGAGAGACACCGAGAGAATATATTTATATATAAGAGAGATTATATATTTATTATTTATATATTTAAATTGATTTTAATATTTGAATATTTTGATTCAATATTAATTTTGATTATTATATCAATTATATAATTAAAAAAATATTTTTAATTTTTATATTTTTATTTTTTTATTATATAATATTACCGCTCCCGATTAGCCGTTTCCTGTAAATTTTGGAGAAACCTCTAGCCATTCCAGACACCCGTACCCATGTTCCCAAAGTTCCCACGTTCCAGAAACTCATGCAACATTGTTTAAAGATGACCACAAACTAAAGTCGAGAAAAAGTAGTAAGGCTTCTACTGAGTGGTGGTTTAGGTAGGACCACAAACCAAATGGTGGCTTTGGAATGACCACAAACCAAATCGTGTTCATAGAACATGACTCTAGTTATAGGTTCAATTCTAGCTTTGACAAAACTGGCTCTAGGGTCTAGTTGTCGCTCTAACTCTCTTGTTTCTGCTTTATTTATAGGACTTTGCAATTGGAAGTCCAACTCTCAATCGCTAATATCTGGTGGCCTGGGTGTAGGCAATATGGATAAACGGCTGAAACCTGATATAATTTCTTCTAACTCTAGTTGAATTTCTCCTTCTGCTTCAATTGGTGTATCAGTCATCTATTATTAGATTGATTGCTTCATGAGGTTCCCTTTTTATCACCCTCAACCCTCGTTATCAGACACAAATCATACCATAGGCCTGTTTTCCTTTACCGAGACTATAACCCCATAGGAATTATAAAAATAGACTATCGTTGCTTTAAAACAAGGAAAATACATTTTAACCGAAAGATACACAACCGGCGAGCTTTTGTTCCAAAGGAACGGAATAACACTATCAACGCAAGATTTTAAAGAGATGTGTTATACGCATATAACACTATCGGTGGTTAACTATCGGCCTTTCAATGTTTTTCTCCCCGATGCAATAACACGTAGTGTTATCGGAATTTGCTACTGGCGATTCCAAAAGTCCAAACGTTTGGCTCCTCCCGCTCCGATCTTGCGATGCGATAAGCCTCACGGACCCGACAACTTATTCACCGTGCTCTATAGTATTTCAGGTCCGAGCTATCGGAGTTCCGAACTTCGGCGGTTCCAAAGGTCCTTCCCACTCCCCTGTGGTTCTGCGATGCGATAATGGTTCAGACCCGATACGAGTATGAGCCAGATTTAATAAGTTTTCAAGTCCAAAACTTCATTCAGGCTAAGTCTTTTCACGGATTTGTTGTGTAAAACAGAGTTTCCGCTTGCGGAACTCAACAATTCTTATAAGGGAAACAGGGTGTGCCGATATATGGAAAAACTACACCAATAAGATTAAAGCAAATATTAATAAGAAAACAGGGCCGAATCACCATTAACAAGCTTCAGAAGAAAAGAACCGCAACCAAACACACATACAATTACCAGTTAACAGAGAACCGTAAATTCAGATGCACAGAGAGAGTGTTTCGAAGATCACAATGTCTCCAAGATCAACCCACACAGAGAAGTCCCGTTATTTCCTTTTGAAACTAATAGATAAAGCCCACTCAATCCTTATCCCTTGACAAAAGCATGCCAATTACATATCTACTGGTCCATTTTAGCAATCAGTTCCTAAAACAAAAACTTAGTTATTATGAGTAACAGTTCTGCGAGACATCCCCCTCGAGAACCTCCACTACAGCTTATCCATAAAGCGATTATTACAACATGATCTTATTCTTAAATTCTATCCTTATCCTAAACTAGAAAAGCATGGAAATTGATGGCTAAAGGACCCCACTCCTTTGCTTGTAGAATTTTTTTTTATTTTTTGGAATAAGTTTGAAAATTTTTCCCTCCAAGTCACATGCTCCTGCATCAAACTCCTGAGGACAAAATTCTTCATGGGCTCCTGTCCATGAGCTCATCTACAGAACTGCCCAGTTTCTATAGCATGTTTTCTGTAACCCAGGTAGCTTCAGCGGTTGGCTGATCCTTCCATTTTACCAAATACTGGAAGTACTCTCGTCCCCTTGTTTTCTTAAACACCTTCTTGTCCAGAATTCTTTCTGGCTGCAATTCCTTTGTTGTGGGTAACTGTTTTACCCAGTCAATCTCTTGGGTCTCTTGATCCTTTTCTGTATCATTTGTAGTTTCACCTTCATACTTGTACAGGTCAGCAACATTGAAAATTGGTGATATTCCAACATTAGGGGGTAACTCAATCTCATAGGCATTTGCAGAAAATTTCCTCAATACTCTGCACGGTCCAATTTTCTTGAACTTCAATTTGTTATACTCCCTCTTTGGAAACCTCTCCTTTCTAAGGTGTGCTAAAACCAGATCTCCAACTTCAAAGTTCACCTCTCTTCTTCTCATGTCTGCTCTGGTTTTGTACTTGATGTTACTATCCTGCAGCTGTTGTTTCACTTGTTCATGTATTGCTTGCATTTCTGAAGCAAAATCTTCTCCCTCTACACTTCTCATCTCATCTTTTCCCAAGTTTCTTAACTCAGATACTCCTCTTGGATGCATTCCATAAACAATATGGAATGGACTCTGTCCTATACTCCTGTTAGGTGAGTCATTATATGCATATTCAGCTTGTGCCAACACTTGATCCCATTGCTTTGGATGTTCTGCAGTAAGACTCCTTAAAAGATTGCCCAAACTCCTGTTCACAACTTCAGTCTGTCCATCAGTTTGTGGATGATAGGCAGAGCTGAAACTTAGTTTAGTTCCCAACTTCTTCCATAATGTCCTCCAGAAATGTCCAACAAATTTGGAATCCCTGTCTGAGACAATACTCTTAGGCAACCCATGCAATCTTACAACCTCCTTAAAAAACAAATTAGCAATGTGAGAAGCATCACTAGTTTTATAACATGGAATAAAATGTGCCATTTTTGAAAATATGTCCACTACAACAAAAATTGAATCATTACCCCTTTGAGTCTTTGGTAAGCCCAAAACAAAATCCATACTTACCATATCCCAAGGCCTATCTGGAATTGGTAATGGAATATACAAACCTGTGTTTTGGCTCCTTCCCTTTGCATATTGACAGACTTTGCAAGTTTTCACATACTTCTCCACTTCAGATTTCATTTTCGGCCAGAAATAAAATCTATTTAACTGCTCATAAGTCTTCTCTACACCAAAATGTCCTGCAAGTCCTCCACTATGTTTCTCTTTGATTAAGTTCTCCCTCATAGAACAATTTGGTATGCACAGCTGATTTCTCTTAAACAACAATCCATCTTGTAAGAAGTAATCCAACCATTTACTCCTATCCACCAAAATAGGATTTTTACAAGCTTCAAATGCCTCTTTAAAATCTAGATCTGTTTCATACAATTCTTTAAGAAAATCAAAACCCAACACTTGGATTTGACTCTCTTGAAATAATACACTTCTCCTACTTAAGGCATCTGCAACTTTGTTTGATTGGCCATTTATATGCTTCAAGACAAAATGGAAACCTTGAAGATACTCTACCCATTTGGCATGTTTCTGATTAAGCTTTGGTTGCTGCATAATATATTGTAGTGCATGGTTATCTGAATAAAGTATGAACTCCTTTGACATTAGATAATGCCTCCATTTCTTCAATGACTGCACAACTGCATAGAACTCCTTATCATAAGAAGAATACTTCTTCTTTGAATCATTCAGCTTTTCACTAAAATAAGTTATAGGTCTGTCTTCCTGACTTAATACACCTCCAATAGCTTCTCCGCTGGCATCACACTTCACTTGGAAAGGTTTACTAAAATCAGATAGAACCAAAATAGGATTTTCACTGTTCAGTGATTTTCTTCTTTAACAACTGAAAAAAATTTTCCTGCTTCAGCAATCAATCTAAATGGTTGCTTATCTTTCTTTATGGTCTCAATAATAAGAGCATTGATCTTACTAAAATTCTTTATAAATTTCATATAAAAACTAGCAAGACCATGAAAACTTCTTACCTCAAAAACACTTTTAGGTGAAGGCCACTCCATGATTGCCTTCATCTTCTCTGGATCCATCTTCAATCCTTCAGCAGAAATAACAAAACCCAAGTACACTAGCTCTTCTTTCAAGAATGAACACTTCTTCAAATTCAGCAATAATTTCTCTTGCTGTAGCCTTTGTAAGACATAATTCAGATGTCTCATGTGCTCCTCCTTAGACCTGTTGTAAACTAATATATCGTCCAGATATACTATTACAAATTTACCAATAAATCTTTAAAAACTTCATTCATGAGTCTCATAAACGTAATTGGTGCATTTGACAATCCAAAAGGCAATACTCTCAACTCATACAATCCCTCATTTGTCTGAAAGGCAGTTTTCCACTCATCCCCTTCTCTTATCCTTATCTGATGATACCCACTTTTAAGATCCAGTTTTGAAAAATACTTTGCTCCACTCAAGCAAACCATTAAATCTTCAATTCTAGGTAAAGGAAATCTTTACCTGATTGTGATTTTATTGATGGCTCCTGAATCTGTACACATTCTCCAGCCTCCATCTTTCTTTGGACTCAACATTGTTGGTACTGCACAAGGACTAAAGCTTTCTCTGATCAGCTCTTTGTCAAGCAATTTTTGCACCTGCTTCCTAACCTCTTCATTTTCTGTAGGAGTCATTCTGTAAGCTGCTTTGTTAGGTAGACTTGCTCCAAGAATCAAATCTATATGATGGCTAATTCTTCTAATGGGTGGTAACTCATTAGAAAAATCATCAACAATAATATAATAATAGTTCTCGAACATTTCTTGAATTTCAATGGGTAAATCAGAAACTTTAGTAGAAGTCATTATTACCTTAGGCTTGCAAATTACAGCAAAATTTACCTCATTCTCTTCAATCTACTTCAAGTATTCCTTTCCTCCTAGGAACAGAGTTTTTGGATCAATCTTCTTTCCTGATGCATCTTCTTGCAAAGGCAGTAATGTATGATTGATACCATCCTTTCTAAACTTATAGGTGTTTCTTTTCCCATCATGCATAGCTCCTCTGTCATATAGCCAAGGTCTTCCAAGTAATATGTGAGTATGTGACACACATCCATTGGCATCACATCACATACAATTTTATCTTTATACTTACCCAACTGAAACTCCACTTCACACTGTTCATTCACTAACAGTTGATGTCCCTTTTGTAACCATGACACCTTGTAAGGTGTTGGATGTTTCATTGTCTTCAGCTTCAATTTCTCCACCACTTCTGTAGAGACCAAATTATCAGTGCTGCCACTATTAATGATCATCTGACAGCATTTCCCTTGAACCTTACACACTGTTCTGAATAAAGTCTTTCTTTGTGATTGTTTAACTATCTCCTTTGCTGGCTTGAGCAAAACTTTATTAACTACCAAAGATTCTCCTCTCTCTGGTATATTTTCTTCTTTTGTCACTGTTGTTGTTGTTGCTTCTCCCTCAGCTTGAGCAACAATGGCATTCCTCTGACTTGTTTTTGCTTTCTCTGGGCACTCAAAAGCTCTGTGTCCCAATTTGTTACATCTATAACATCTTACTTCTCTTCCTCTTCCTCTGCCTCCTCTTCCTCTGCCTCCTCTTCCTCTAGAAAAACTCCCTTTGCCTCTTGCATCACCTCCTGTGGGTGCATGCTGGGTTGAGCTACTGCTAGCTCCATCTTTAGGTGTTGTAGATCTTCCTCTACCACCTTGACTTCCCCTTCCTCGGAAAGTACCTCTCCCTTTGGCAGACTGCTTCCTCATGAGTTTTTCTTCAGCTCTCAGTGCCATCTGATAAGCTTCCTCTACTATTTTAGGAGACAGTATACTTATCTCATCTTGAATGTCCATCCTAAGACCATTCACATATCTAGCCACCTTCTCATATGTATCCTGAGTTTCTCCAACTCTTATGCTTACCTTATAGAATTCCTCTGTGTATTCTTTCACTGTCATAGATCTCTGTCTAAGATTTTGCATCTGTCTGAACAAGGTTTGTTGATAATTACTGGGTAGAAACTTACCTCTTAGCTTTGCTACCATCCTGCTCCAATTCTTGATAGCTTGCTTGCCTAGTCTCTTTCTTTCTGCCTCCACACCATCCCACCAAAGTGTTGCATGGCCTTTAACTTGGTGACAGCGAACTTTACCTTCTTCTCATCTTCTGTTTCTTCATAGTCGAAGAATTTCTCCATGCCATTAATCTAGTCTATCAATTCTTCTAGATTTAGTCCTCCTTCATATATTGAAACCTCAATCTTTAGCCTAGCTGTGGATCTCAACACTGACTGGAAGAATCTCATCTCAGGAGTAACTGCTACAACTTCTTCCTCTGCAGCTTCAACCTCAGGCTCACTAACATCTCCATCATCTATATTTCTTCCTGTTGTTAATGCATCCAATCTAGCTTTCATCTGTTGCACAGCTTCCATCACTTCAGCATTTGCAACAGGTCGTCCTCTTCCACCACGTCCTCGTCCTCTTCCAACTCTGAAAGCCATATTAACTTTCCTTCTCCTACTTCTGAGATTCAATTCAGTGTCAACAGGTTGCTCTGATACCACTAATGGTGGCCTGGGTGCAGGCGATATGGACAAACGGCCGAAACCTGATATAATTTCTTCTAACTTTGGCTGAATTTCTCCTTCTGCTTCAATTGGTGTATCAGTCATCTATTGTTAGATTGACTGCTTCATGAGGTTCCCTTTTTATCACCCTCAACCCTCGTTATCGGACGCAAATCATACCATAGGCCTGTTTTCCTCTACCAGGACTATAATCCCATAGGAATTATAAAAATAGACTATCATTGCTTTAAAACAAGGAAAATGCGTTTTAAACGCAAAATACACAGTCGGTGGGCTTTTGTTCCAAAGGAACAGAATAACACTATCGGCGCAAGATTTTAATGAGATGTGTTATATGCATATAACACTATCGGCGGTTAACTATCGGCCTTTCAATGTTATTTTCCCCGATGCGATAACACGTAGTGTTATCGAAATTCGCTATCGGCGATTCCAAAAGTCCAAACGCTTGGCTCCTCCCGCTCCGATCTTGCGATGCGATAAGCCTCGCGGACCCGACAACTTATTCACCTTCTTCGGGTCGAGCTATCGGAGTTTCGGAATTCAGCGGTTCCAAAGGTCCTTCCCGCTCCCCTATGGTTTTGCGATGCGATAATGGTAGTGTTATCGGAATTCGCTATCGACGATTCCAAAAGTCCAAACGCTTGGCTCTTCCCGCTCTGATCTTGCGATGCGATAAGCCTCGTGGACCCAACAACTTATTCACCCTGCTCTATAGTATTTCAGGTCCGAGCTATCGGAGTTTCGGACTTCGGCAATTCCAAAGGTCCTTCCTACTCCCCTGTGGTTCTGCGATGCAATAATGGTTCAAACCTGATACGGGTATGAACCAGATTTAATAAGATTTCAGGTCCAGAACTTCGTTCAAGCTAAGTATTTTCACGGGTTTCTGGTGTAAAACAGAGTCTCCGCTTGTGGAACTCAACAATGCTTATAAGGGAAACAAGGCGTGCCGATATATGGAAAAACCACACCAATAAGCTTAAAGCAAGTATTAATAAGAAAACAGGGCCGAATCACCATTAACAAGGTTCAGAAGAAAAGAACTGCAACCAAATACACATACAATTACCAGTTAACAAAGAACCATAAATTCAGATGCACAGAGAGTGTTTGAAGATCACAATGTCTCCGGGATCAACCCACATAGAGAAGTCCCATTATTTCCTTTTGAAATTAATAGATAAAGCCCACTCGGTCCTTATCCCTTTACAAAAGCATGCCAATTACATATCTACTGGTCCATTTTAGCAACCAGTTCCTAAAACAGAAACTTAGTTATTATGAGTAACAGTTCTGCGAGACATCCCTCTCGAGAACCTCCACTACAACTTATCCATAAAGCGATTATTACAACATGATCTTATTCTTAAATTCTATCCTTACCTAAACTAGAAAAGCATGGAAATAGATGGCTAAAGGACCCGACTCCTTTGCCTATAGATTTTTTTTTATTTTTTGGAATAAGTTTGAAGATTTTTCCCTCCAAGTCACATGCTCCTGCATCAATATCCCCCCTTGTTGGATACAAGGTGAGAATTCAAAAATCTCTCCACTGCAAAGATGTGTCAATACTCTAGAATGAATTCTATAGTATGCATTCTTGGCTATTGATGACCACTGCCAAGAAGCAATCCATTCAAGGTGAATCTTTGCTCTTGTAAGGTACTTGAAACATCTGTTTAAAAGATGCTTATGTCCTCCACAATGCTCACGAGGATGAAGATTGAAACATTGATCCTTCACGTGGGAAACTCAATGACAACGTTGACATTTGGGAAATTTGATGTGGCAAGTGAAGATGAACTTTCTTGAAGAAACCTAGCACTTTGAAACTAGATTTATTTGACGTAATCGAAATGTGAAAGGTTACTTCCTTTTTATATCCAATACCGGTTTTGTGCTTGTTGTTGATGATTTCTTCTCAGGGTCCGATGATGGGCTTGGGAAGTGCAAGTAGAACTTCTTCATCTTCATTTGAATCTACTTTCGAGGTGGCATCATGTGCTAGTTACTAATAAGAGTCTTTCTAAAGTTCAAAGAGAGAATTGTTCTGAACAAAGACTAGTGTAGATTCTAGAATGATGACTATTTTGTTGTATTTCATCCCATGGGAGACACATACAAAAAAAATCATCCCATGGCAGATACATAAAAAAAAAAATTCATCCCATGGGAGTTGTGATTCAAGCTAGAGGTATTCAATTTTGTCCTGCTAATATTGTAAACAAGTTAGAACATCTGTAAGAGTGGCTTTGTCCACTTTGATTGTATCATCAACAGTAGAGAGTATTAGAGTATTCAATAACTCTAATAATACATCAATTATGGCTATTTTCTCAACAACTCGAGTTTAGCAAATGATGGGTGTTGGCTTCAACCGAAAATGCACACATTTACAATGCAATTCAATAGGTTGTGAACTTACAAACAAACTATTTGCAAGTTACCATCATTATTCTTGATTATAAATGTGTTCTTGATGCTTATGATCAGAGAATGCCAACGATGTTGGGATTGTTGAGGATTGCCAAAGATCTTCTGCTGATCACTCGAAGCAGAGAGTAATTGCAACAAATTTGCATAGCTTTCAAACATAGAAATTGTAGAAAATTTTGTTTTGTTGTAGCCCACCCAGTTTCAAGTTTTTGCATGGTTTAACGCCCAAAACCCATCATATACATATGACTGATATAAAATGAAATTTGCATTTAACTTGAAACAAAAGACTACACTACTCTTTTCACTTCAACAACTGATACAAGAAATTATTGCAAGCACACACACAAAATTTAGACACTTATTTTTGGTCTAAGACCCTGAGAAACCCACAAGGGGAAAACCAGTCTTTAAGGCGTTTTTGGATTGCTTATAAGAAGATTAATACACAGAGAGAAAATCAAACTTATCTCTCCTTTTAGCTTGCTGAAGTCACTTCCTAGTGACATTGAGAAATGAGCCTTCTCTCGATCATAAACTCAGATTGTCTTTGCTTTGTTTTTTGCGCAACTAACAGTGGCTTGATTATCTGCCAAACTGAGCAGAAATGTCCTGGGCATTTTTGCAACCTATTTGACTACAACCTCCTTGAACTATGTGCTGGTAGAAACCAGAATTTCTCACAAATAAACCCAGAATTTAGAACTGGGACAGACCTCGAATTCTGCACTGCTGAGCCATGGGAATAACCACTGTTTTCGGCCTAAACTCAGGCTAGACTCCACCCAGAATTTTAGGCTTAAACTCAGCCTAAAGACCCTGCAGACTCGGCCTAAACTCGGCCTGAAAACCACTCAGAGAATCTGCCTGGAAACCACTCTAAAAACTGCCTGGAATAGCTACCCAAATTTTTCGGAACTCGGGCCTAGAATATCGGGATTTGTGCCTGGGTATCAGTTGAACATTTCAGGCTTCCTTCTTCTGCTATTCAAACTCCCCCCTTGGGCTGCAATCTTGCCTTCTTTCTCTCCTTTCTCTCCTTACTCTCTTCTCAATGGCTCATGAGAAATAATGAATCTAAGTGTTCTCTTCCTTTTCCTTTTTGTCTTCCTTAAGCGAGGAGAACCCTAATCCTTGAAATCAAGGGTTGAGACTAAATCTCAGCCCATGAGATAAATGAATGAGATCATGTTAAAATTGGCAACTAGGGCCAAACTCCACATGGGTCATCTTATTAATGACACCTGATATTTTTCTTGGATTCCTCTCTCCGAGAGGTGTAGGATTGATCTAAAAATCTTCCGATTCCGACATGTAAAAATGAAAATATGAATTTATTTATATAATGGACAAATTGTCAAGGTCGGCCAGCAAGCAAAACAAGAATTCAAACCCCCAGCTCATCCTCAACGTTGCATATAAAAAGAGGAGACCTCAAGTCATTTCATCATCATCTCATCTTCACACATCTCTCTCTCCTCACTTGATTGGGTACGCAAATCTGAGTACCTGTCTCTCACACGTACGAAGAAAGGAGGATCTGTTTGACTGCATTGGTCGAATTGCAGAACTGTTGTTTGACTGCATTGACCTCTAGTGTGACCTGTTTTGACTGCGCATTAGGTCTGGCTACAGTTTGACTTTCGTTGACCAGCTTTTGACTTGATTTTTCCGGACTGTTTTGGGCTGATTGGGCTTGTTTTTGGAGGTTGAAGTTCACCAGGTTTGACCGAGCTGCTTAGAGGAAGAATTTTGCCCTGTTTGACCAACGTTGACTTTTCTGGTTAGGGATTCTTGCTGTCATCATAAGTTATCAAATTTGTAATTTGTACTATCTCTCTCTCTGCTGAACAGTTGAAGAATATAAGAAGAATTGATCAAGGGTTCCCCACATTGAGGTTTGTCCCTGGCTGGTGCCACATCTTGTGTCTTCTTGTCTTGGCTTGTCTTCTATTGTTTATGTTTATGTTCTATCTGCATTTTACTATCACGCTGATGTGATTGCTAAACTGGATATCGATATTGGGCTAATAAAGAAATTGAAGTAAATTGCTCTCAAGCATAGAACATACCATTGTTACCTAAAATTAACAAATCAAGCCCCCACTTGAACCCCTCCCTCATGTGGTCCTTCTCAATTAAAGAGCCTCATAGTACTTTTTAATGTTTTGTACCATGTGCATTTTTCCTTTCACAAAGTCACTATAATAACATAAAGTGTACTTAGTACTTTTCTCATAAAGTCGCTTTTAAAACACGTGACTTTAATAAATAAAAGCACATAGTACATGACTCATAATAAGTACTTTAGCTCCTTGACATTAATAAAACTCATAATGTAATTTAGACAAAAGGCCATTACAATGTCTTCTTAGGCCAAAAGGATAAATGCCTAGGAAACACCTCCTTGGTACCCTTTTCAACACCCCCTCTTACCGAGGAAGGTGTTGCTCATCACTCCCATCCTATCTATGACAAATATATGCTTGCCCCTTGGCAAACACTTGGTGAGAATGTCTGCTACCTATTCATCAGTGGATATATACTCAAGCTTCACAGCTCCCCTCTGACCTAGTCTCTGATGAAGTGGTACATGATCTCAATATGCTTTGACCGGTCATGAAATGCCGGATTCTCAGAGGGTTTCATACAACTCTGATTATCATAGTCTATCGTAGTTAGCCTCAGCCTCTGACCAAAAAACCATGTAGCATCTTACGAAGCCAAAGTACCTTGCAACCTGCCTGACTAGTTGTCATATACTCTGCCTCTGCATTGCTCAGTGCCACTAACGTCTATTTCTTGTTGAACCATGACACAATTGCTGAGCCCAACGAGAAACAACACCCGAAAGTACTCTTCTTGTCACTAGCACTACCACCCGAATCTCAGTCCATGCAACCAATCAATCTGACTCCATCTCCCCTGACATAGTCCAAACCATAGTCCATTGTGCCTTATAGGTACCTCAATAAATGTTTCGCAGCCACTGAGTGCACTCTCCTGGGATCCATCACCTTTGTGGAGGTATACTCGCCCCCATTATCTGATCTCAACACCTTGATCTTCCTCCCTGTTTGGTTCTCCATAAGAGCCTTAAACTCTTGGAACCTCTTGAAGACCTCATCCTTCATCTTCAGAAAGAAAATCCAAGTCTTCTTGGAGTGGTCATCAATGAAGGTCACATAGTACTCACATTTGCTCGGCGATACATGAGACATAGGACCATAAACATCAGTGTACCAAGTCAAGGATACCTGCAACTCTGTTGTCACTGCTCGGGAAAGGTGTCTTGGTGTACTTTCCCAAAGCACACCCCCTACACACATCATGATGCTCAGTGTTGAACTCCGGTAAACAAGTAACCATCTCCCTCAGCATCTTAAATGCTCCATGGTGCAAGTGGGCCATCCTCCTGTGCCAAATCTCACACAACTCATTGATGTTGTCACCAAGGCTTTAATAAGTTGAAACATAAACCTGTATAGCCTCCCACTGCGGACTCCACTCACTCTAGCATGCTTGACACTAGATCCTCTAGGATATATCTGCACCTATCCTCCTCGAAACACCACCTCATACCCCCTGTCCTCCAAGTTGGAGACTGATATCAAGTTCTTCTTCAGCCATGGAAAATAAAAAACATTTGTCACTTTCAGAGGAGGTAATGACTCCCTCTGAAATGCTATTGTCCCCAGTCATGCTGGTCTAACCTTGGAGTTATCTCCAAGCACAACCTCCAAGTCAATATCATCCTCTGAGAGACTCATGAAGTGCTCTCTCACTCCAGTCATATGGCAGGATGCTCCACTGTCAACAAACCACACATGGGAAGATGTGACATGAGTGGCTAAACTCACCACCAAGGCAAACTCATCCACCTCTGTTGATAAGGCAAACTCTGTGTCAAATCTAGAAGTGAACTCGTCCACCTCTACTGAAGTTGCAACTCCCTTCTTCTTCTTACCCTTCTTGTTGGGACACTAAACAGCATAGTGACCCATCTTCCTATAAGCAAAGCATTTCACTTTGCTAATGTCCTTGTCCTTCGCCTTATGCTTCCCCTTCTCTTGCTTCACTCCACTAGAAGACCCCTTCTTGGCTTTCTTCTTGTCCTTTGCTACAAAAGCAACATTCTCCTCCTCACCTCCCCCACCACTCTGACTGTCTTCCTTGGCACTCCTCCTGGTCTCCTCCTAGATAAAATCGTCCCACATCCTCCCCCAATCTAGATGTGCTCTCTGGCCACAATGTCATGAATGAGTCCATCCCATTTCTAGGTGAAACCATCAAGTGCAATCCTAACCAACTAGTCCTCTAGGATAGCCTCTCCCACGGCAGCCAACCCATCCTTCACCTGTGAGACACTGGTGAGGTGTGAGGTCACATTGTCGATCTTGGTCATCTTGGTCTTTCTTAGCTTTTGCCTCAACACTATCTTCCTGTTCTCATTGGAACTCTAGAGTAGTGTGACTAGCGACTCTCACATCTTGTAGGCAAACTTCTTCCCAGTCACATGAGGGAAAGAGTGGTCTTTGATGGCATCAAGGATGACTCTCCTTGCCTTCACATTCTTCTTGTTGAATTCCACAAACTCAATAGCATCAGTAGGAGGTTGTATAGGACTCTCCACAATGTCCCATACTTCAACCTCTTCCAGTAAAAGCATCATCCTCTCCTTCTAGGGACCAAAATTATCAGCCCCACTCAATCTGTCCTCCACCCTCAAACGAGTCATCATGACCCTCTCAACCAACAAATGGAGCAAATCTACTACTAGGCAATCTCCTCCCTCTCAACCAACAATTCTTTGGGTTTCTAACTGGGGTTTAGTGACTATTGTTCACTGATATGGCAGAAGTTTGCTTGTTGGTTTTTCTATCAACTGATGACGAATCTCAAGTCTGACTTCTCACAGGCTCTAATACCATGTAGAAAATTTTGCTTTGTTGTAGCCCACCCAGTTTCAGGTTTTTGCATGGTTTAATGCCCAAAACCCATCATATATATATGACTGATATAAAATAAAATTTGCATTTAACTTAAAACAAAAGACTACACTACTCTTTTCACTTCAACAATTGATACAAGAAATTATTGCAAGCACACACACATAAATTTAGACACTTATTCTTGGTCTAAGACACTGGAAAAACCCACAAGGGGAAAACCAGTCTTCGATGAGTTTTTAGATTGCTTATAAGGAGAATAATACACACAGAGAAAATCAAACTAATCTCCCCTTTTAGCTTGTTGAAGTCACTCTCTGGTTACATTGAGAAATAAGCCTTCTCTCAGTCATAAACTCAAACTGTCTTTGATTTGTTTTCTATGCAACTAACAATGGCTTGACTAACTGCCAAACTGAGTAAAAATCTCGTGGGTATTTCTGAAACCTATTTGACCGCAAACACCTCGAACTGTGTGCTCGTAGAAGACAAAATTTCTCACAAATAAACCCAGAATTTAGAACTGGGATAGACCTTGGATTTTGCACTGCTAGGATATGGGAATCACCATTGTTTTCGACCTGAACTCAACCTAGACTCCACCCAAAATTTTAGGCTTAAACTCAGCCTAAAGACCCTGCAAACTTGGCCTAAACTCAGCCTGAAAAACACTCAGAGAATCTGCCTGGAAACCACTCTAAAAACTGCCTGGAACAACTACCCAAAACTTTTGAGACTCGTGCCTAGAATCTCAGGATTTGTGCTTGGGTATCAGCTGAACATGTCAGGCTCCTCCTACTGTTTGAACTCCTCCTTGGGCTGCAATATTGCCTTCTTTCTCTCCTTGCTCTCTTCTCAATGGCTCATGAGAATAACAAATGCAAGCGTTCTCTTCCTTTTCCCTTTTGGTCTTCCATAAGTTAGGAGAACCCTAACCCTTGAAATCAAGGGCTAAGATTAAATCTCAGCCCATGAGATAAATGGATGAGATCAAGCCCCCACTTGACCCCCTCCCTCATGTGGTCCCCCTCAATTAATGAGCCTCCTAGTACTTTTTAATGTTTTTGTACCATGTGCACTTTTTCTCTCATAAAATCACCTTTAAAATATAAAAGTCACTTTAATAACATAAAGTGTACTTTCCTAAGGAAGTATATATTTTCATATATGCAAACAAGGCACCTGAGGAGCCTGCATGGTGGTGGAAACACTTGTGGAAATTGAAATGCCCGGTGAAAGCCCACTTATTCCAGTGGTGCCTTCTCAAAAACAGAATTCCTACAGCTGACAATCTCCAAAAGCGTTGCTTTGTTGGTCCGAACAGCTACCCCTTTTGTAAAAACACAGAGGAATCACTTATTCCTCCAGAGCCCTGTTTCTATCCAGGTGTGGAGGAAGGTATGTGAGGCGTTGGCAGTGAGATATCAATGGCAAGGCAAGTCCTTCAGGGAAGCATGGAAAGCTTGGTGGCATGCGGTTGATATTAAAAAGTTGTGAAATCTTCCTCCTATCATCAGTTGGGGCTTATGGCTTGGTAGAAATAATATTATTTTTCAAGATAAACCGATGTGCAATGATAGGATGACAGGTAATATTATTGCCATATATGAACTCATTCTGGCTGATCCTGTTGTCAACAGAACTCATCAGGTTTGCAAAGAACAAGTGGACAGATGCAGGCTTTGGGCCTATTTTGATGGTTCCTTGCAAGTAGTAGGTCAATGTGGAGGAGGAGCCATTCTTCATATAAATGAGCATCATTCTTTTAAACTCAAAAGTGGCTTAGGGTAGGGCTCAAATAACTATGCTGAATTGTTAAGTTTGAAATTTCTCCTTATTTTTGCCTTGGAAAAAGGGTGCCGCCAGCTGCAAGTTTTTGGGGATTCCAGGGTGGTCATAAATTGGTTCAATGAAATTTTAGTATGTCACATGCACACACTTAGCCCTATTCTTGAGGAGGTTTTAAGGATTAAAGGAAATTTTGACTACATTATTTGTCAACACATTTACAAGGAACGAAATGTTATATCTGACGAGCTTTCCTAGCTGGGTGCACAGCAAGCATGGGGTACTTGGCAGATTACAGAACAGGTTGGCATAGATCATTTCGAGTACAACCATCAAGTTTCAACCATTTATTGAGGGTTTGCAGGTTGCGGCAGAACAGGAATGATTCTGACAGTCTTGTTTTTTCTCTATGGCTTTACTGCATATATGATCAAGTTACTACAGGCTCCTAGAACAATATATGCAGATATGTCTATATGTTTTTTGCTATTATAAAGTCCTGTTATAACAGGCTCTGATGTTTTTTGTAACATGATATATGAACTTTGGCTTTTTGGATGGTTTGAACTTCTGTTAGGATTTGATACAGCAGTCCTCATTTTTTATATGCTTTTTAGCATCTACAGCATCTAATTTTCACTTTTATTAATGGAAATTACGATTCTTTCCTTACAAAAAATAAAATTAAAGTAAAACAAAAAAATCGTACTTAGTACTTTTCTCATAAAGTCACTTTTAAAACACATGTGACTTTAATAAATAAAAATACATAATACATGACTCATAAAAAATACTTTAGCTCCTTTGACATTAATAAAACTCATAATGTCATTTAGACAAAAGGTAATTAATGTGTCTTCCTAGGCCAAAAAGATAAATGCCTAGGAAGCCAACAACAAAAAAAATCGTACTTAGTACTTTTCTCATAAAGTCACTTTTAAAACACGTGACTTTAATAAATAAAAGTACATAATACATGACTCATACAAAATACTTTAGCTCCTTTGACATTAATAAAACTCATAACGTCATTTAGGCAAAAGGTAATTACTACTTAATGTGTCTTCCTAGGCCAAAAAGATAAATGCCTAGGAAACACCTCCTTGGTACCTTTTTCAACAGAAATGTGCAAATAGCTATTGTTAGACAACTCACTGGAAAATCTAATGTCTCATACTTATTGCTCAATGAATTTATGCTTTTGATGAGATTAACCACAGGCAAGGTTTACCAAATTCCACTCTATGGGATGCTCTACGGTTACACACCCTTCAAAGGGGTCATTCAAAAGGAAACTTTCTACAATATCCTAATCAAGAAATCCCAATTCATTGAACCCTAGATATCATTACACAATCCCCCCTTCTTAGATTGCTGGAAAAAGAACTAGAGGAGAGACTGGTCTTCTGCCACAAAGCTCATCACATCAAAAACTGTGCATTGTTCAAGGGAGTCAACTGAGATTCTTTTCACAACATCTCCAAACGTCCCTTCATTCTGTGTCTCCTTCCCGATAACAACATAAAGGAAATCGAGGTTATCGACCTCGAAGAATGTGTTGAAAGTTTACAAACAAATATGCATATATAGTTTTTTAATAGATTTGAAGATGCAACTTTTCTTCTGCTATAATTGAAAATATTATACAAGAGGTGATTATCTTTGAACCTGTGATGGAAAGCAATGAAAATGATAATAGGGAGTCACATCAAACCCACTGGCTACTTTGCTTATGACTCTAAGTCTTATGCAACCCTACTTGCTCACAATTCCATGTCTCATGCAACCCCTAGCCAATTTTGCATACTCCGCTAAAATCTTTGGAGGCATTACTTTTTCTTTGCTCACAAAGTAAGAACTTAAATAGAGAATTAGGTGAAAACCTCCTACAACCTATGGAAATGAATGTCGCTACATATTAATTTATTCTAGGGTTTTGGTCATGACATTGTCAACCTCTTCACAAGATTGCCAAGCCCAATGTTGGGATACTCTCCTTCCCTGTACAATTCAACATGTAGATGGGCCATGCCTTCTCCTACTCTCTTGTTAATTGGCTCTCAAAATCCTTCAGTATTCTGAAATTTGCATAGGATACCCACTTTCTACTATGTCTCCCTCATCTCCATCAGCCCGGTGGGGCACCCCTCTCATAGTTGTGCTTGAAAATGGCTTCAATTTCTCAGGATGCATGACAAATGAGGTGAACATAGGACAGGTAATGCCACAGAGACACAAATGGACACACACATGGGAGACAAAAAAAAGCAGCCCACCTGTACAAAGTACACTGAGATTGTTGGACATGGGGCGAAGGAACAGGAATTATAAAAATACCTAAAGGAGAGACAGTTCTACACTAACAGACAAAGGGAAGGCCAAACCTCAGAGATGTTGCTACCAAAAGCACAATGAGTAGAGGCCTTTATACCAAAAGCACAATGCGCAAAGGATTTTCTACACACCACTTAGAGATTGGTAGATAAACAGAGCAGGAACAATGGAGTTAGAATAAACAGAGCAGGAATAATGGAGTTAGATAAACAGAGTGGGAATAATGGAGCGGGAATAATGGAATAATGGAGCTCTGATTCCACTGTTTAAGACACAAGATTGAAGAAGAGAGTAAGGCAAGCATGTAATGCATATTATTGAAATGATACACATATAAGTACAATGTTTTTAAGTTTTAACACTTGGATTCATCTTTCAAAAGGTCTTTTGGACTCCCGACACCTATTCATATTCCCTTGAGACTTCCATGTTCCTGCTCAAGTGAATATGACAAATTACCATAACCCTTCAAGGATTAGGTTTCCAACAGATTATAACTTTAATTCCTTAACCAAAATTAAAAAACCATGGGTTAAAAACCATGTGCAACAAAACTACCAAAATTGAAAATCATGTGCCACAAGAACCACCAAAAAAAAAATGCAAAAAACTACCCCCCTCCCAAAAAAAAAAAAAAAAAACAAGGGCTCCACCCTGCCATGATCCCCCATTACGCTTGGCATATAATGAAGAGAGAGAGACAAAGGTCACATCAATTAATGATTTAGTTAGGCATGGCTTAGAGAGAGAGGCTGATGAAGAGAGAGACAGCAAAGATAATTCAAAATGCAGGGACATCCATACACAGCATTCCCACAATTATGGTGGGGAAGGACACCACATCAATGTCATCATGATCCAAAAGCACAGAGATGACATGGAAAGGACAAGGGATGATTACGTAGAAGCAATCAAGTAAATGAAACAATTTAACAATTACCCACCAAAGCAAAAGGTGATCTACATTATGGAGAGTGGGGGTCAGCACAGAAGGAGATTAGAAAAAGGTAGAAGAGCCAATAAAAGCAGATAGTGAAAAGAATAAAAAAGGACGAGATTTGGGGATGCCTTGTAGAAAAATGAAAAAGGGAGAGCTGACAGACATGAACCAAAAGACGTGGCCACATCTAAGGAAAATTTGAATCAGGAATTGAAAGGGGTCACCAAGAATCCTTCCTGCCTGAATTACTCGCTATTCAACCATCAGAAATACCCACAACAACCCAAAACAAGTATATATAGTATATACATCCTGCCTTTTGAGTCGAAATATTTGTAAGTGTGAAATAGGGGAAATGCACTCGAAACAAACCCCATGAGTTTGCCCCATGAATTTTCCTCTAGAAATATACAAGGCAACAAAAATTATTTATGATCCATGTACACTTGGACATGCAAGCAGAGGTAAAGAATGAGAACAAAAACATTATTAGGATGTTACACAAAAATGTGCAAAAAATGACAGACCATGTACGCTAGAAAACCTCAATGTCTGAAATGTGTATTCAGATAAGGATTCACCTTTTCAACAAAATCAATGTAATGAAGAGCTCCGTGTTTGAACTGTGTTCCACCACCAGGGAAAGTAAGATATTTCCCTGATACCCTAAGCCAGTTTTGAGCTCTTTTTACAACTGCAAGTTTGGTGTGAGGAACATTGTTGTACCATATCTGCACAATAAATAAGAATCTAACAATCAGTAATGTGTTCTAAGTCTATTTTACAAGTCATAATAGAGATAAAATGGTACAGAGATGAGTTAATTTCAGTCAAGCAATTAGGGAAGAGAGAGAGAACCTTAGCTCTGCTTGTGGGCCATGTTATTGGTTTCTTATATCCTTCAGGAAGAGGAACTAGGCATGTAGGGGGAACTTCGGGACAATGCCTTTCTCGATGCTCATAATGTGCAGTACTGCGAAGTTGTCTGATAGCCATTTCATTATCAAGACAAGGAATGTAGTCTGGACCAGATGAGACATTGCAAAGTTTCCAGCTGTATTGGTGCCCTAAATCTCCATTACCCTGTTCTTTTTGTTCCTTCTTCAATTCCTTTGACACTTCCTCACCGTATTCAGCCTGCTTGCTAGTTTTTGTGTCCACCGAGAACTTCTGATCTGTAGTCCGATCCTCAGATTGTGAAGATTTTTTCTCATCATCTGAGTTGGATACGGCTTGACTAAACTTTTCTTTCTTAGCTTCAGCGTCATGTGTCTCCCAGTCCGCTGATTCAAGTTTGTTTTCCTTCAGAATCTCAGACTTTCCAGTATTTGGCAATGTATCATCCAACCCGGAATCCATAACCTTCTCTCCTTTTTTAGACTGTCCATTTTCATTCAGATTTGCCACATCCTCCTTAGTCTGGCCACCCCTACTATCACCGGCATCACCTTCAACCTTTCCTGGTAAACCATCATTAATCTTTTCGTTTTCCCAATTCTTATCTTTATCGTCTAATTTCTCAAATAATTTTTCATCAGCATCTTTATTCCCCGCTGCAGTCAGCTTTTCATCATCTCTCCGATTGATATTCGTTTCTTCACCAGTTTTTCCTTCATCAGATTGCTCTCTTGGTACCTTTCCTAATTCATCTGCAGTACCTGAAAGAGATTGCGCCTTTTGGTCAAATTCTGATGTCTTTTCGGCACTATCATCCCCTTTGATGGCTTTGTCCGGTAGGTCTCCTTGGCTGTCTTCAAAATCATGCAAATCATTGATCTTCTCGTTCACTTTTGCATTAGTACTTGCAACAGGTGAGCTAATTCTCTGTGCTGGCACCACAGATATGGACATTAACGCCCACGCTCCAAGCATGCAGAATCCCACAAAAACCACCACTGCCACTGATGAAAAACAAGAAGACGGACGTTTTTCCTTGCGGCCATATTTCCCAAGAGCCATATCAGACAGATGACAGTGATTCAGTTCTCCTGATGCTCCTCTAGATAAAGTGCAGCTGCAATGAAAGCTATACACATTAAGATTTCGTTTGAAAGATTATAAGCTAGTGCAAACCTATCTAAGCCCAGGTCTGATATGAACCTCGCGGTTGCATATCTTGAACTCCGGTTATTGACACGTCACCCTCGAGTTTAGCAACATCAAGCTGCGTGTCAAACCCTGGTCTAAATGGCTCTGTGCTAGTATCCATATTCAATGTATACGATCCACCATCTAGATTCAGTGCACTGCTCAGATGAAATGTTGATGGATACCCAGGCTGTAGACTACCGATCCATAACTAAAAGAGAAAGCACATAAAAATGCTTACAAATGCCTATAGAACACAAAGCATGCAACAGAGGCAGATGAATGGCTTATATCTGAAAATCAATCATGTTAGACAAAGCTAAACACCTTTAAATGTGTTCTATGTTATGTGGTTTCACATTAATGTGCATCTGGCCAAACAAGAAACAAGATTATCAGCATATGAATCTGAATTTGCACTGTTTCTTATTCATTCTATTCACGTTATGATTTCTACACAATGGCCTCCTTAAACATGAGCTTCGTCTAGGCATGAAATTGTGTGATATACCCACATCAGATATTGACTTGGGACCATTTAGAATAAAAAATGGACTGATCTACAAACCAACATATCATGGCAGCAATTAGGCTGTTTCATTGGCGACAAAAGCACAAAACTAGATATCATCACAATGCTCAGCTCAGCTTTATTCAAATTTCAAAAAGAAGAAAAGAGAGAAAAAAACGGAAAAGAAATCGTCGGATTCAAAAGAAAATAGAAGATTGATAAGCTGAAAACATACCTTCAGTCCATGATCTACTTCGTCTCCTGGTAGAAGATGTAAACACCCGTTGTTCCTTCCACTACAGAGTAGCCAAGGAGACGTGAATCTTTACTCCATTCAGAATCTTGCAATTGTTGTTCAGTTACTTCTGCGCTCTGCCCACCAAAAGGCATACAGAGTTGAATTCAGTTGAAGGAAGCAGATGGAACATAAGGAACTAGAGTGCCCGAACAAAAAGGGTTCTACATGTAATGTCAGATTTGTTGTGACATTCTGACCAAACTTTTCGGCTGGACATCAATACTCAGCCAAATTTCGGAACTCTTTTATAAAGAAAGCAGGGCCCAACTCCTAACCTTTTACCGCGACCTACGAAGAGCAAAATTGTTTCGACCGTGGGCAGTAGATTATAAGTTCAAAGCTTTGACTGTGAATCATAATTGAGATCCGCCTTGAATTTGACCTGACCAAGGATTAGATTGCGGTCGAAGAGTATACTGGGGTTAAGGCAAGGAAATAGGGCGCACTCTGTGCATGATCCATGATTTCAGCTCGAGGATGAGATTGGATTCAGGTAAAATATTGTGGTAACAAATGTCATTAGCCGAACTGAGGATTAGAACCACAAATCGGGCCTGATTCTGTTGACAAATTCATCTAGAAGGAGAACCGACTCTAAGGAGGGTAAGTTTGAAATTCGCACGCGGCTAAAAGGTAAGTACTTTTTAAAATATTTTTATTAATGTAAATCTAATTTTAATATTATTGTACTTGTATTATGGCAGGAAAGGAGGAGCGAAAATAATTAAATTAATTATTTTTTAAATATTTTTATTAATGCAAATTTATTTTTAATATTATTATATTAGGATAGTTATTGTGTCCCGAGGAATAATAAATATTTTTTTAATGGAATACATGTGGTAAAAATAAGTTTGGTAAATATTTTAACTTTGTCAAATTACATCAAAATAAAATTAATAATTGTAATTTTTAAATCAATTTAGATTTATTTTAATTTTGGATGTATCACGTGTTTAGAGGGACAAAATCTATTATGTATAATTTTTTTCTCAAATTTTACATTCAAAAAAGGTTTGCACCTTAAGAGATTTAATTTTTTTGGAAGTTTGATAGACCCTGAGTTAAGATGGATCCAGGCTAAGGCTAAGTTTGTTGGACACTGAATTAAGATGGATGTAGGCTAGTGCAAGAGAGGAGTGACGGATCTAGGCTAGTGCAAGAGAGGAGTGACCCACGATGTAAAGAAAAAAAATGAGAATAATTAAATGAATTATTTTGGATTATTATTTTTGAAAAGATAATAGTGTAATTGTTTTATGTTTTAATTTTTTTATTTGTTATATTTTTTTTGGTTAATTTTATACAAAATTTCATAGGGATTTGTTGAAAATGGGAGTTTGAAAAATGTAGTTTACATAATTTCAATATCTTAAGGATTTTTCACCACACTAAATTTATTTATACATTTGAAAAGGTAATTTAAATAATGAAAAAAATTGTATTAAGATCAAATTGTTTTATGATTCTGGCCCAAAAAAAAAAAAAAAAGTCAAAAACCATAAAATGACACTCTTGAAAATAGTTAGCCTCTTGAAAATAGTGAAGTAGGTGGAAAATTAGAATTGAAATTAATGAAGTGAACCCCATAGCATTGATAATCCTCTATGAGATTTGTACATATAGATTTATTTCTCATGAGTTTGAAATCTACATGACAATTATTGCATTAAGTGGTATTCACAAAGGTGAAGAACTAGGACTAAAACTGAGTAGTCTTTAAGTTTGACTTTTTGGAAAGTTTTCCGATATATTTTCCGATTTAATTTGTCTACAATCTGGCAAGGTTTCATGGAAATCGCAAGTTTGGCAGGTGAACTCCTAACAATCGAAGTGCACACGGGTTTTTGAGTGTGTTGAATCCAAAAAAACAGTTTAAACAACACAAATCAAGATTTAGCCACAAATTTTTTCACCAAATTCTAGCCAAAAATCCATCAAAACTCCAAAAAATCCCACTTAAAAACTGCTCCTTAAAATTAATAAAAAATCACATTTACAACTGGCATCTATTTATGGTTTACCTGCATGTTCCACTTGCCACTCATTAAATGATACTCACATGGATGAAGAAATAGATTGAAATTAATGAAATAAATTGTGGAGCATCCATTATAACTTATTATAACATCTTAGACTTGCACCCATCCACTCTCATCATGATTAACCAAGTGGTCTTTCTCCATGGTCATGCCAACTTAATTTGCTAGTTATTTACAAGACCTTATAAGTATTGACCTTATAAGTATTGTGGTTCATAGAATCATTCATTAAGGGTTCCTTCTCTTATAAAGTTCAAGTTTCGTAAATGATGGATGATGTTTTTAGAAACTCTCGGTTATTATGTGATGTTCTCAAAAAGGATAGGTAACCCTCTTGGAAAGTTTCAAGTATCAATGCAATTATTTGAGGTTGTGATTCATGCCATGTGATTCCACTTTTTCTTGTAAACGTTATGGTTTGTAATAGTGGTTAGTTGAATTATTAAAAGAATAATAAATGAAATGGCATTTTTCAAGGTATTTTAATGGTTAATTTTGATTAAAATATGGTTGAGAAGTTTAAAAATTTGAGTTTATGTTGTTTAATATGTAGAATTAAAGTGTCTCGAGGGGTTAGGGCATTGTCCAATTAATATACTAAATGACTTTTTGATCGGAATCCGACAATTTTTAGTAAGATTGTGATTTCTTGTTCTTTAAAATGGACTTTTGAATGCATAAATGAATTCGACACCTTAAAAAATCCTTGTGGCACTTGATCTTTACATATTAAACAACTTGATTTTGGAAAAGGGTTATTTCTTCTATTAGTTAGATTACGTGGCCTTTTAAAATGTTGAATCTATTTATACATTCAAAAATATATTTTTAAAAACAAAAAATCATAATCTTACTTAAAATTGTATAATAGAATTTTTTAAAAAATCATTTAACCTTTTTTTATTATAAAATACAATAAATACATATTCAAAATTTTTCATAATCACTTGAATATTAATCAAATAAATCATTTTTAAAAAAATCTAAATTATAAAAATTATCGTATTTTTAAATAATATTAATATTATATCGATTAAAATTAATAAAAATAAATAAAACAAAACAAACAACATAATTTTAAATTATAAAAATGATCATATTTTTAAATAATATTAACATTATATTGATTAAAATTCGTGAGATTTTAGGTTGATAGTGATAGGTACACTTTTGAATAGGTTATCAATTTAAATTTCTAATATTTGTGTAAATATTGTATATTCTAATCTATTCTAAATTGGAAAATATGTATAAATACCTATATATTATTTATTATGGTCGAGCAATTTATTTTATAAGTTAATTTACTAATGCACATAAATTTATTTAAAATCAAATTTAAAATTTATTAATAAAAAGTTTTAAAATTAATTTTATTTTTTAAAATAGATTTTTTCAATTTAGTTAGTTAAATTATAATGTTTTTTTAAAGTATAGTTAAATTAACATAGATTCATTTTAATTATGAATTTATTAAATGTAAAAGGATTAAATCTTTTTCATTTTAAAAATAGTTTGAATTTGAAGAAATTTGATTTCTCTAAGAGATGAAGAATTAAAATAAATTTAAATTAGTTTAATTTATTTTTTTAAATAAACTATATTCCACATAAATACAAATCATTTTTATATTTATATTATTATTTTTATTTTTATTTTTATATTTATATTATTATTTTATTTTATTTTATTTTAACCAAATTAAAATGTTTACACCGTAAGGCGTTTCCCTTTGAAATAAACCCTCCAGAATGCCTTTCTGTCCTAATAGTAGCCATCGGATCTATTGTTAGACGATTGAACAGAAATCAGTGGTCTAATTTAATAAAAAATGTAATAAAACATTTAAAAACCCTTAAAAAAGGTTAACGTATTAGTTATTAGTTAATATATCAGTTATATTACCTACCGAACTTTACCCTAACCACGTTAATGAACCCGTCATGCGCGCAAATATCCGCGTTTGATGTTGAGGAGGGCGAGGGTGTTGAGGAGGGTGCAGTTGCTGCAAAGGAGGGCGGGGGACCTACAGAGAAGGGAGAAGGGTTTGGACAAGGGCCACAGAGGACGAGGGGACTCTTTCTTCGCTGCATGAGGGCCGCGTAAGCCATTTTCCCTGTAGATCATTTTGCCCTCAGAATATGTAATCGTCCCTGTTCAATACAGAAGGTTTGTGGATTTTGTCTGTATCTGCTAGCTTTAGCGTTGTTTAGAGTTTCTTGATGTGGGTTTTGAACTAGAGGCAGTGCTCTGTTAAAAAGTTGTTTTGAGTTTCTTGATATGGGGTTTGAATTGGTGTCGGTTTCTTGATTCAGGGTACCCTGTCAAAGAAAGGGCGGAATTCGTTTCACCATTAATGGTCATTCGTACTTCAATCTGGTCCTCATCACTAACGTTGGTGGAGCAGGCGACGTTGATAGCTGTAATCCGCATTGCTTAAAAAATTGGCAAAATTTTCTTAAAATTATGCCAGAATTTCTATCATTTTCTGGGCGAAACCCTGGCCTCGTTAGACTATGGCATTGTGGATATTACAAAGTGCACTTCTATGGCGTCTGCTTTTTTATTTGGCTTGGGATTCTAAATCAAGTGTGCAATGGAGTTCTTCCAAAAGGGTTGGATTTTCCATTCCTGGATAGTTTAACATCGTGTTGAGTAAGTGTGCAATAGAGTTCTTCCAAAAGGGTTGGGTCATCCATTCTTGGATAGTTTAACATCGTGCCTAGTTCTCTCGAAGATTCAGATTTTAAAGGCAGGTTCTATTGTTTATCCATTGCAGCTTCATAGTTTTAGTTCCGTTTCTAAGGTGTCTTTCCACCTAATTTTATAAGTTCAGACCATGTCATGCTTCCTCTTTCCTTTAGTTGTCAAGCCCTAGGCTTTGTGATTTTCTTTGATTGCTTGATCCTTGTCCTAAGTATAAGAGGGAAAACTCTTTATATCTATTTGGCATGTGCGAGAAAGGAAAATGTGTAGGGCCGGACACTTTCATCCTCAAAGGGTAGCAAAGATCTCCTCCAAAAGAGGAAGATATGAGGAGCAACCTACAAAGCAAGAGGAAGATATGAGGAGAAACCAAAGAAGCGAGTGGTAGACAGAATGGGCATCTTGCTCAAAACTGGGGGCAGAGTGGGAACCCAAAATAAAGAACAGGAGAATCCCCAATGTATCCCCCACAGACCCATTCCCCTGAACCTTAAAACAGAGAATCAGGACGTATTTTTACTAGGTTGCATTGGACTCTCATTCACATTCATGCTGACCAAGCTAGCCAATCTATACTTGGCTGAAAATGTGTTATGAGGCACAACACAAGCACACTGAATGGACCATCAATCCTGCAAATGAAATGTTGGAGAATGGAGCTCTGATGAAGGACTAGAAGGAAGAAGTGGAATTAAGGTTGTACAACTTGAGGAATCCCATCATGCATGTATCCCATTGAGATGAGAAAGACAAAGAATCCATCCTACAAATAGAGACAAAACAGAGTACATACATTGCAAACACAGCACTGATAAAGAGCGAAGAATGAAGCAAAAAGGACTGAGGCATTGGGAAGGTTTTGCAGCCATTTAAGAAGGTTTTCTTATGTTATCAAAATATTTATCATGGGTTTCAAGATGGGGCCATCCAAGGTATTAAAATCTTAAAGGCTATCAATCTGATCTCTAGAAAGCAAATCAGTCCAACCATTAGGAGGCCAATTTTGTTACAGGGTAGATATGTATATTAGAGAAATTCATATCATGCCATTGTAAATATGGCTAGAATATCATGCATAAAAGCTTTAAAAGCCACTTCCAAACCACAACAGGGGGATTGGCTTTGGCCACCCCAGTTTTGTAATAAATTTTTTAGATCAGTAATAAGTATTAAGAACATCTTTTAATTACCAAAATAAAACAAGTTCGTATCACTATTGATATCAAAGAACATTGCAGAGCAAGGCAACTTTGCAGAGAAAAATGTAGATCTAAATAAGAGAGAAATCATGTTTAAAATGTTAGAAGGTGGTGATGTGAAAGGAAAAGGAATGCATACCATGCTTCATAGAACCCTCATGTCTGGTCTTGGTTCAAAGGCCATAACACTGCCTTTCCATAAAGTGCAACAATGGAAATTACAATTTGAACTCCATATAATAATTTTTTTTTGTTGATTTCTAACAGGGAGGTGCTAAAAAAGTTGTTATCTCAGCTCCAAGCAAGGATGTGCCTATGTTTGTTGTTGGGGTTAATGAGCACCAATACAAATCTGATTTGAACATTGTTTAAAATGCAAGTGGTACGATACAGAACCCAAATGTGCCACAGTTGTGTAACAAAAATGCTTAGCCAGGTGGATGGGATTAAAACAAAATTGAAAAGGCCAACTTGCAGTCCGAAATCGTCTCTGTATCCAATACAAATCTGATTTGAACCAAAGGAACCAAAGGACGTGCAGATGGAGGTGATGGTTAAGGAAGTGGAGAATCCATTGTGAAATTTTTGACATTTTAGCTTCTAATGGTTCCATAATGGTTTCAATCATGAATCCATTGTGAAATTTCTAGCATTTTAGCTTCTAATTGTTCAATAATGAATCCATTGTACATTGTTCCAATTGTAGAAAATTCTAGCCCTAAGTGATTCTTTCCCTTATGATCTCAATCAAACAAATCAATTATTGAATTTAATTAATGTAGAAAATAATTTCGGACCATATCAACAATCATAGAATAGCTGGAAAAGTAAATAGGAAGCATAAAACAGTTTTCGCATACATAGGTAATTTCTCTTTCAGAATCAGCTTCTAATTCCTTATTCAAAGGTTACAATAAAACCTCCAGAATCTACCTACCAATCTAGCAGCTCCACAATTAATCAAACTCACCTCAGAAACAGGTCTACACAAAAACTGAAAAGAAACAACCTACAGGGAAAACTGTATAGCCTGCTATATGGTTTGTTGTAGTACACCATACTGCTGTACAGATCTGTACAACTATACAAAATTGACATTGTTGACTGATAAGCAATTATATTCCTCCTCCCTTACAGTGACTATTGAGAAAGTTCCAAGAAAGTTACTCTCACTATTCAAAGGAATAAGAAACTTTACTCTGTTTTTTCTTGGGTTCAAAGAAAACTGAAGAGTTTAGAACCTTCTTTATAGTTTCTCTCACATCAAAGAAATAAGAAACTTTTCTCTCAGTTTTTTCTTCGGTTCAAAGAAAACTCAGAGATTTAGTTGCTGGAATAAACATATAACCTGACTCACCAAATCTAAAACGATTTAGGTGCCAATTTACAATTGGACTCCCACCAAATTGACTCCATTTATTATCCTAGGATTCAGGATTGTGTACCCAAAAGTTGATAAATGATATTTGAGGTAACTAAGTAGTTGTCACATGTAATACCGCTCCCTCCCTACATGAGTAAGGAAATTTGGCAATAACATGTCCGCTTTGGCTCTTTCTCAATTTATAAAATTGACATTGTTGACTGATATCGGCATAACCAACCCTATTCTAAGTTGAAACTTCTTTCAAATTGAGCAGTCACCTATGAAAGGTTACCTTAAAATTGCTCCATGGTTGTGACTATTCGAAATTGACGAGGTGATTAAAAAATAACATGCTTGTTTTCAGTTTCTTTGGAGAACAATCTATTTTATGATTTTTTTGTGGTGCATTCAAAAATATTTGAAAGGCTATTAACATATCTAATTTTGTAAATTTCAAACGGTATAAAGTGCAACAATGGAAATTACAATTTGAACTCCATATAATAATTTTCTTATGTTGATTTCTAACAGGCAGGTGCTAAAAAAGTTGTTATCTCAACTCCACGCAAGGATGTGCCTATGTTTGTTGTTGGGGTTAATGAGCATCGATACAAATATGATTTGAACATTGTTTCAAATGCAAGTTGTAATATACACAACCCAAGTGTGCCACAGTTGTGTAACAAAAATGCTTAGCTAGGTCAAAAAGCAATAAATTAGATGTCACAAGATTAAAGCTAAAGATAAGATAGAAGAATACTAATATGGAATGGAATTTCAACAAAGGGATATGCCATTTTGGAAACATACCCTATAACATCACATAGGTCACAATCAAATGCTGAAGATGGTCCATGAGGCATGCCATTAAAGCCACTAGCAATGATGGCACTACACAATGGAAGTTTGTGCAAGGAGGCTATCACATCAACCCAAGAACTTGTACTCCAAAGCTAGCTTCCAATTGGTAAAGCTTTATGTGCCAACAATGCTTTATGAACCGTCTCAAATACTGAGATTCAAACTTATTGATGCCTTATTGGATTAATCCGTACCTTCTTTCTACAAAGGCAATGGTCACTAAATTGAGAATTTATATCAACACAACAATGTGTTGCAAGTAGACATTTTTCCACAGGGAGCAGTTTGTGTAAAATGGATCTTAACATGTCAATTAAGGTTCTCGCACCTTTTTCCACAAAACATACGCATTCATCACTACATTCAGAATGAATTTCAATACAACAATATGTCACCAGAGCAAGGTTGAGTTTGGTTTAGGGCTTGGTCTAAGGCCAATAAAGGAGATCGAGCCATGTTGATGTAACCCTTGAAGGAGGTTGAGTGCCTCAGCATGTGTGAATAGAGTGCACAAGGGCAAGATTGAAGGGTTTACATGAGTGAGAACAGAACCAAAATAACAACTCGTATGTGTCTACATTAGCCCAAGAAGGAGATGCAGAATCTTAAGAGCAACTGCAGCAAGAAGAAGCATAATTTTATGGTATGTTTTTTGGCTCTACAATCTAGCAGCTCCACAATTAATCAAACTCACCTCAGAAACAGATCTGCACAAAAATCGAGAAGAAACAACCTACAGGGAAAACTGTATAGCCTGCTATATGGTCTGTTGTAGTAAACGATATTGCTGTACAGATCGAAGGTTTGGAAACACTATGAGCTCTCTATCACAGTACTTGGACCACAGTTCTGTCCCGCCTTCCCACTCCTGGACTGTTTAATGATTAGCTTCTACTGCTTATGAATCTCGGCGCTGATTTCCCTTTCTGACTCTAATTTCTTTCTTGATAGGTAATTCGAATTGGGTATGGGATGTTACACCATACTAATTCCCTGAATGCTTTTCAAAAGATGCAGAAATGTCCACAAGGTGTCGGGTGGTGTTGACTTCATGGGCAGCAAAGCGTTGTACTAATTCCATAAATGGCTTTCACAAATGCAGAAATCTCCACAATGTTCGAGAGATGGATATAAAAAAATATTGTGCCTCCTAATTGACTTAATGGACAAAAATACTATGTGCAGTGACGCCGATGGCTATGCAACAAGTAATCAATAAAACTGTTGAATTGCGAATCAATTTTACAGAAATATTCTTCAACCAGTGGCTCTCACCAGGCCTCTCCGAGTTGCAATCTGCCTAGATTTAATTCACAGAGGCATAAATTCCATTCTCATAGATCCTCTACTGCCAATCTCACTGTTGGATCTAGGCGATGACCATCTCATCTCCATGATAGAAAATGCCAACAATGGTCGAATAGTGGCCACTGGGAGTGACACTGCTGCAACAATGGTGGCAGATTTTGGCAAATTCTTCGGAGAGATATCAAAAGCAGCTTTGATTATAGCTGGGCATGCAGCTTGCAACGCAGGAACAACAGTTGTCAACAACAGTTATTTTGCAACAGGAGCACTGATGGTTGCTGGGGTTCTTGACAGGGCAGCCAAAGTTGTTGCTCATTTTGGTAATAGGAATAATGCAGCAAAGAAGTAAACTTGAAGTATTTTGGCACTATCAAGTTAGAACTGTAATGTAGTGGTGTTGGCCTTCAGGTTTATCTGTCTCATAATTAAGTATGTATGTAATGTTGTAAGTTCTTGTCCATAAGGACATGTGAGTATGTAAGAAACTGCTAAAAATATTTGAAAGCATCTTTTGTAATCATGACCATGCAGCTATGTGGGGTAGAGTCAAAGTCGTTGGTGGGAATGTGTGATATTATGTAGAATCAAAGTCATTGGTGAGAATATGTGATATTGTGGAATATCTACGACCTGCAAATAATATGTCATAAATAAGGATGGTTCAAATGGAAAGATCACATAGATTAAGGATTCTCTTTAAATTATTTAGGTAGTGTAAATGAAATTTATTAAATAAATTGGCTTCAAATATATGTTATGGAAATGAAATTTAAGAAACGGGGAAAATAAAACCTCGTTACGGTGCAAATATCGCCTCTGTGGATTCATCTATTAGAGGTAAGCATTTTCTTGAATGACTATGCTAAGCTTGCAAGGTGTTATACAATTATTGTTGATTGCACCGTGGAGAATAAGGGATTTTTATCAGAAATGCATATGCCTATTTTTCTTCATGATAAGAATGTTTAGATTGCCTTGTATTTCCATTGAATTTCTTTATTTTCTTGTATGATAGTTTATTCAAATAATTTATAGTGATCATTGTGATGATTCCATGATAAGAGCAAAAACTCCAATACTAAAACTTCAATCAAAATTTCCATTCTGTTTAAATACATCTGTTGAATGGTGAACTCAAAGACCACAAACATGGCATATCAGAAGATAACTAGATCTAATAATTAAGTAACATGAATATAGTGGACAACACACAGTTGTTTGAAACAACAATTAATATGTTTTTATCCACACAATATAAAAGTTACACCGCGTGGTTTGAAACAACAGCTAATATTTTCCTATCCACACAATATAAGCCTAACTACAATGCTCTCCCAACTTGACTTGACAAGAAAGGAAACAGAAATTACAAAAATATCTCTTTGTCAAAGGAATCATTAGCCAATATAACAAATAATTGTTCCTCAAGAGATGTTCCCTACTTAGCATGTGAATCTCCCATCATAAATGGCTCATAGCGTGAGAGGTATCGGTCACAACTTTCATATAATATGTCATAAACTTACATTGGTCAGAAATAGAAGATTCCAAGCGTCTATATGGAAGGAATTTTCATATAGATTCACTCTACTCATTCTAGCTATATATAAGCCTAACTACAATGCTCTCCCAACTTGACTTGACAAGAAAGGAAACAGAAATTACAAAAATATCTCTCTGTCAAAGGAATCATTAGCCAATATAACAAATAATCGTTCCTCAAGAGATGTTCCCTACTTAGCATGTGAATCTCCCATCATAAATGGCTCATAATGTGAGAGGTATCGGTCACAACTTTCATATAATATGTCATAAACTTACATTGGTCAGAAATAGAAGATGCCAAGCATCTATATGGAAGGAATTTTCATAGATCTATAAGTCGTCCTGCAAATCTTCAAAACTCATCTGCCCCTCCTCTTCAAAACTCATCTGCCCCTTTTTTTAGGAGAACAACTCTGAGCAACCAAACACTGACATTCTGTCTTCACAAGGAAGGTGTTCTCTACCAAGCCTAGCTTCTCTCTCAGAATCTTAACATCCCCTTTGCAAAGGGTTTCATTAGAATGACAACAACCCGCATTTAAAGCATTTCTCCACCCCTCTCCTAATTAGAAATACAATTTTGGGTTCTCTACTAATTTTCTCCACGCCCATTTAATCTAACAATGGACATAGAGCATGTATATTTATACCTGTGTGTTGGAAATACCATTTTATACTTTAATGTTTATTATTTTTGTTTTATTATTATTACTTGAATTTCTTCTTAACAAGTGGTTGTGTTTCTTTTGGTTTTAGTGAAAGTATGGGCTCCAATGTTGGCTCTCTTATTATGGAGTATAATTCATCTTTGAGAATTTTTCAATTATTAAATTAGGTTAGTCAATTGCTTAAAATATTAAATTTATTTCAAAAAGTTTTTGTTACTTTATAGGTTAGACACTAGGTTGAAATATTAAACTTATTCCAAAATGTTTTTGTTACTTTATAGATAAGGCGTAGATTTCTTGGCTCTATGATAAAAATAATGAAAGGAAAATACATGTTAATTTGTTACTTGTGCTCTTTGACTGAAAATACATGGTGAGAGAAAAATGCATATTATGCTAATTGAGGAATGTTTTTCACTTCTGGAACTTATAGTACTGAATTTAACACACTAACACTTTAGAACAACGAACTAACAGTATTCATAATGAAAACATCAATAGGGAAGATTTATCTGCATAATGAAAAAGGCAATATGGGAGATTCCAATCACTTTCCAAGGCATTTTTTAAAATGTGGATGTGACAAAGGGTTGTTGTGGAAGGTGTTGTTTGTATATGAGAAATTTCTTGATCATTGTGTAAAATCATAATGTTGATAGATATGTCTACTAAGTGGTTCCAGTTAATGGGGCATTGATTTGAGCATTCAATATATTTTTATTCTTTATCAAAGTATTCTTTTGTTGTATTTGTGTTCTTCAATTTATGCCTTACATCGTTTCCTTTGCAACATCTGGTGCAAATGCTAGTTATATTA
Organism: Pinus tabuliformis; assembly: GCA_031772625.1. Lineage (NCBI taxonomy): Eukaryota > Viridiplantae > Streptophyta > Pinopsida > Pinales > Pinaceae > Pinus > Pinus tabuliformis. The sequence continues at coordinate 244,419,653 of CM062810.1, read as the reverse complement.
CATTACAATATATATTAGAAAACACATCTCCATTTCCATGGTATTTGGCCCATATGCTTCACCTAAATAAAACTTCTTTTTTGAATGTTCCTACCTATAAAGTGAATTATGGAGTAAATATAAAAAAATGTTTTATTTATTTACCATACCTCTAGTTTATTTATATTTTTATTAATTTACCATACATCTTTTATAAATATGGTATTTGGCCCATGGTATTAAAATGGTATTTGACCCATAGGCATCATTTAAATAAAACCTCTTTTTTGAGCCTTCGTAAATATAAATAGGTTTATGGAGTAAATATAAAAAGAGGTTTTATTTATTTACCATGCCTCTAGTTTATTTTTATTTTTATTTATTTACCATACCTCCAATTTATTTATATTTATATTTATTTACCATATGTGTTCATAAATCTTTTTATCTTTTAAATTTATAATGTAAACTGAAAATTTAACATGTAATGTTTAACAAACCATAATGTAAACATAAACATTTAACATGTAATGTTTAACATTTAACATTTTTAATCTAATGTCAACCCTATTTAGAAATCAATCTAATTATTATTATGTATAAATATTAGATTAAAAATATTTAGGGCCGATATTAGATTAAAAATTTTAAATGATAATTTATAAAAAAATTAACCTATGATAATTAGATTATCATGTATAAGGCCAACATTAGATTAAAATACTAAATATTAAACATTACAAATTAAATATTTACATTTACATTTACGTTTACATATTTACTTGAGATCTACTCCATACTAAATTATATAAATTATATAACTACTCTCGATACAAAAATAATTTTAAAATAAAATAATAACACTCTTCCTAATTAAAGTTCCAAGAAAATATGGCAACCTACTTTTAAAAAGTTCCAAGAAAATATTTTAAATGGCAACCTTGTTTTAAAAAGGCCAAATATTGAGAGTCTTGAGTGAAGTTTCAAGAAAGCATTTTAAAAGACATCTTTTGTTGTGGAAATTTGGGTGACGGGAAAGTACAAATATTTAACTAAGTGTAATTTGAATAACTAGCAATTGCCCCAAAAGGTGCAAATAAAGGCCGATAGAAATGTCAAATTGAAGAATTGTATTTTGGTTCAAAATAATAAATATTATAATAATTCAATCATCCAAACTAAACCTAGTCAATAAATTAACCAAAATAAAATAAATCCTTAATCAAAATTATACAAATTAAATCTGGTCATTGGGACTATTGCAGTCACCTCTAGCAGAGGTCCCACCAATGGCAATAATAATAAGAAGAAAGCTGGCAATGTGCGTAGGACTACATTTGATAAACATGGACAGAGTTTTGAAGAAGAAAAGGAGCTGCAATTTAGGCCTCCACCGGTTGAGCCTTCAAGGCCGAAAAAACATAAATTTCCTAAGGGTAAGGCTCCAAACCCACCCGTTTTTTCACCAAAAACCCATCGTTTGTCTCCCCAGCTTGAGTCTTCAAATCCTCCAGAGTTTCTGAGAAAAACCCATCAATTTTCTCCTCCAATTGATCCTCCATTTCCGCCTCAGTTTTCAGGAAAAACCCATGATTTTTCTTCTCTGGTTGAGCCAACCCAAAGCTTTTCTCATGTGGGAATGAACAAATCTAAAGTGGCCGCGGCCGCATCCAACGTCTTGGAAGTTCCTCATAATGAAGATATGACCAACTGTGTTAGGACTAAAGATGGCACAAACCCAGATGGCCTATCCACGGACAAACTGAATGCAATGGCTGAAAATTTCATTCATAATTTCAAGCAGCAGCTCATGTTATAGAGAATTCAATCCCGCAACGAAAGGAGGGGCAAATAGCCCAGCCCCATGGAAGGTGATGAGCCCCAATTTTTGGTACAATTTGGGCTCATTTGGCCTACTTGCTCTGCTCAAACCATTCATTTTTTATTGCTTATGCATTCATTTCTTGGTTTATTCGTGTTGTTTGTAGGAAGAAGGGTAGACATTCTATCTACGTGACTAATGCATGATGCTTTCAGGTTTTTGGCATTAAAAGGGAGAAAAGACAACGAGAAAGGAGACAAGGAGACAATGAGGTGGCACTGCTGGTTTTTAGGAGAGGATGTCCACGGTCTTGGGGACCTTCCTCGTGATTCCCACCATAGCTCCGAGCTCCAATCCATCTCCCCACCGAGCTTAGAAGCAGCCAGCTGTTCTACAGGAACAGCAGTTATAACTGTTCTACAGGAACAGTAGTTATGACTGTCCTACAGGATCCGCAGTTAAACTTCAGTTGGACAGCCGAGCTCCTAAAATCAAGGACACCTGTTGGATGATCGTTTTGGCATAAATACTGAGGCCGTAGCCTTGGATAGAAGCTTTTTGAACCTGGGTATTATTCTTGTAATTTGGAAGTACGAGCTACAGCTCGGTTTTGTAAGCCATTTTGGCATGTCATCAGACTTTCGTTTATGAATAAAGGCAGTCAGATTTTGGTTTCATTTTGAGTTTCTAAGGGAGCTATAGCTCTCAGGTTAGGGCCCAACCTGAGAGCAATAGATCTCCTCAGTGTTGTAATGTGTTTGCATTTCGTTCCAGCACTTTGAGTTTGTTTACTTCCACATGCAGTTCGAATTTACAGATTGTTAATTTAGTCTTTTTCATGAGCTTAGATAGGATTAGTTTATGGTGATTTGCTTTCAGTTGCTTAAGTTCGATAGGAGGATAGATATAATCTCTTGGAGCTCCAGCAAAAAGGTTGTAAAGGCTCACTGCCATCTCTGTTAGGGATTGGGGTGCAGCCCATAACCAACCACCAAAAAGAAAAGCAGTTCTTCTCATTTCCATGCAAGCTGCAACATAAACATTTTCATTGAAGATCCATCCATGTATTTTTGACATTGAACCATACTTCTTCATTCCATTTCCACGCATAAGTTTCGTTTCTTGGTTTTCCATTGCTGCTCATAGGTTTCATGGCACAGTTATCATAGGTTAATGAATTTCTCGTTTTGGTGCATAAGTTATTTGTTTCATTTACGCTGCTCCTTATCACTCCACTTTCTTCTTCTTCATCTTGACTTCTCCTCAAGCCCTACTCAGCCTCTGACCAACGCATTTACCCTCCAACTCATCCATTATTCGCTTAGCTCCATTTACTTACACTTTCGTTGATTCCATCCTTCCAATCATCAACCCTCTGCATGCACTTTTCCTCCATCTGATTTCTCTGCTCCTGAGCCATCACCAGCTCCATCTCCATCTCACCTATCCTTCCACACCACTCCAACACTCCACCATCTCCCAAAACCTCCACGGCCAATCATCCTGTAGAATTGCACAGACTTCCTGTAGAAACCCCTGAGTTTCCTGTAGGATCCCCTGCAGACTTCCTGTAGAAACCTGCAAACTCGGTTGCTGAGCATCCGAACGTGGTAGGCTTCTGTGGACTGATGCTGGAGACCCTCTGGGACCTCCCTTAGCCATCCTGACCTTGCCCATGCTTTCCTTCCATTCCAACCACTCCTGCACAACCAAACCCTAATCAAAAGCATCATCACAATAAATCCAACCACTTAATGAAAAAGTACAAAAACATGATTTTTCAGATGCAAGTAGCTTAGATGCATGTATTTCAGTTCACTGCAAGTAATGGCATTATTGGTAGTTGTTTCATTCACAGTTTTGCATAGTTAGGGTCTAGCTAGTCAAATTAGGGTTTCCTAGGGTTTCCATGCTTTATTGGTTTTCAGTTTCCTTCTGCAATTAGACTAGTCTCCTTCGAGTTAGCTTTCATCCATCATTGATAAAGCTTCTTCTGTGAGCCTATAGAAGTTGGCTTGAGCCCTAGCGGACTTGTGCCAGCTGACCAAGTGACAGCTGCGACAAGAGCTAGTACTTGTGCATACAGCACCGTCGCTTCCAAGTTTGTACGAACTACCGGGTTGATAAAATTAAGAGACAGGAAGCTCCAGGAGTTGTAGCATTATTGCTACAATACTGGAGCCCACCATCTTTTTGGCGCCGTTGCCGGGGAAGCGTCAGAGTATTAGTTATTGTTGCTTTTCTTCTATTTCCTTACTCTTGCCTTCTGCTGAGTAGTTTACTTCATTTCCATTCTGCAAACGTAGCATAGACATTTCCTGCTTTCATAGATTAGCATTTCCTACTTTCATAGATTAGCATTTCCTGCTTTCATAGATTAGCATTTCCTTTATGCAAGCGTAGACTAGCATTTCCTTTCTGCAATTTCATTTGAGCAAAGTAGATTAGTTCTTTCCTGCTTTCAGTTAATTTTGCATCTTTCATAGTTAGTTGTAGATCAATCTGTCTCAGTTTTGCAGGTACCAAAAGAAAAGCAAAGCAAAAGCAATCAAAAAGAAAAAGAAAGTCTTTTCCATTTCATGCCTCGTAGGAACCGAGATAGATCAGGCAAATTCCTACCAAACACCCCCACCACATCACTGAGTCACCCTTCTCTCTTCTTTGGTGACAGTGACCCAGAAGAACCTATAGGTGAACAACCTGAGATATCCAAAGACCCTATAGTAGAAGAAGAGTTAGAGACCAATCCATCTGAAGCTATGGCTGACAATAGAAGAGAAGATGAGAGAATAGAAGGTGCCTTCCCCATCCGAGAGACCAATGGAGAGATGAAAATGAAGAACATTAGCCCCTCTGCCTTACCTCACTTCCATGGACTAACCACTGAAGATCCAGACACCTTCCTGTTTGAGTTTGCTGTCCTTTGTAGAACCTATGACTATACTGAAGATGAGCAAAAGTTGAAACTTTTCCCTTCCACTCTCAAGGATGCAACACTACGCTGGTTCATGGGCTTACCTGGGAATAGTATCACCACTTGGGCTCAGATGCAGCAAGCTTTCAACACCAAGTACCGGGATTACTGTAGGTCCAAGGAAACAAAGGGGGAAATCTTTCGGATGTCCATGGGAAATGATGAGTCCTTAGAGGATTATGAGGAGAGGTTCCAACTAAGCTATAAGCGGGCCAGGTGCACACTTGACCCTGAATCCCTCAAGTTGGTCTTGCTCCGAGGAGTCCCTGAAGACCTATTAGATACCCTTCACATGTTAGCTGGGGGGGACATTTACCAACTGCCTTATGAGGACATCAAGACAGTGTTTAGAAACCACTCCAAGGCAGCTCAGAAACGAGGTAGAGGAAACCACCTCTCAACTAGTGTCCCTTTCTCCAAACATGAGCTTGCAAATCAATTAGTAGATCTTAAGAGTGAGGTGAGACAAACCATTGCCATGCAGCTTGACACATTCAGGATTCAGCAAAAGAAAGAAGAGGCTGAGAGAGCCTTGGCTGTCTTCTGCCCTAGGTGCACAAGGAGGCACCCTAAGAACGAATGTCCATTGCATTCGGTTGAAGTGTGTTTCGTTTGTGAGGAGGACCATCCCACAAATCAGTGTCCAACCTTACCTGGGTTTAAAGCCATGTACCAAGGGACAGAAGCTCCCACAGAGCCTCTCTATTACCTCAACCAAAGGAGGCCACAGGGATCTAGACCTTATCAGCAGGGGATGCAAGGGGCATCTCAAGCTTATTATAGCCCCAACCAATCGGCTCCTATGCCTTCCTGGGGTCCCCCTGCTCATCTTGCATGGTCCATGCCTCCTCCATGGTCTTATCCACCTCAGTACCCCACTCAACCTACTTCTCATTCATATCACTCACATACCCAGCCTCAGCCTCAATGGAATGCACCTCAGTCGGGGTGGAGGCCCCAATACAACACTCCTCCTGCCATCTTGCCTCCACCACCAGTTCAACCTCAGCCATTACCTCCTGCTCCTCCAAGGCAGCCTCAAATGCCTGCTCAACCGAACCCGAACCCCAACAATAGACAGGCCCAGCAGGTATACACTGGGGAAACCTCATGCCCTACCTATGCTGTGGAGATCCAGGAGATCAATCTTCGATCTGGAAAGACTCTACCAGATCGCCAACCTCCTCCCCCAGAGGATGAGGAAGATAAACAGGAAAGTGAACCAAAGGCTATTCCACCCTTTCCTGAGAGACTAATAGCCACACAACCCAACCCAGAGGAGGATGAGCTTCTGGGTGAGCTCAAGCAGTTGTGTGTAAAAATACCACTTCTCCAAGCCATCAAGGATGTGCCAATATATAACAAGTTGGTGAAGGAGAAGTGTTTCAAACACCCAAGCAGACGGAAGAAAGATGCCTCGACCATCAATGTCATAGGACAACTGTCAGACCTTATGCTAGGACAAGTCATCTGCCCAAAGTACCTAGATCCTGGAAGTCCTGTAGTAGATGTTCATATCAATGGCACTATTATACCTCACAACTTGATTGATCTGGGGGCTGCCATTAATGTGATGACCAGGGATACCATGCTTAAGCTTAATCTTCAGGGTTCCTTGAGGAAGACCTCGACAGTACTGCAATTAGCAGATCGCTCCACCGTGACTCCCGAAGGGATTGTGGAGGATGTCTTGGTCTCTATTGACTCTTGGGAATACCCTGCAGACTTCCTGGTTCTGCAACCAAAGGCCAAGCTTACTGGATATCCTCTCATTTTGGGAAGGCCTTGGTTAGCTACTGCAGATGCTTACATAAGTTGTCATGCAGGAAACATGACCATCAAAAATGGTCCCATGTCCAAGCAGCTAGTCCTATACCCTCCTGCCCAACCCTCCTTGGAGCATGACTTACCACTCTGGTTGGAAGAAGGAGAGGAAGATGAGGTGTACTCAGCACCTCTGTGCACCTTAGATACCACTAGAAAAGACCCCCCAACCGAGGATGACTTGATCGAGACCTTGATCCAGAATCCACCTTCCAGTGCACTACCTTTAGAGAAATTGGTGGAGGATGCCCAAGCTAGCACCTTAGTGGATCTTTGTACAACCAACCCTGTTACTCCCAGAGTCAAGAATGTGGAGTTTGGCCCTGAGAAAGCATTGAAGATCAGCTCCTCCCTATCTCCTTCCCAGGAAAAGGAGCTGTGTAGTCTGTTGGCCAACCACCTTGATGCTTTCGCTTGGAGCTATAAGGAAATGAAAGGAGTCCATCCTTCGGTCTGTACCCATCATATATACATCAAAGAGGATTGTAAACTGGTTAGGCAACCTCAGAGGAGAATGAATCCAGCCCTTAAGGACATTGTCAAGGAAGAATTGCAAAAACTGTTGGATGCCGGATTCATTTACCCCATCTCAGATAGTGAATGGGTGTCCCCTCTAGTGTTGGTTCCCAAGAAAAATGGGAAATGGAGGATCTGTGTGGACTACCGAGAACTGAACAAAGCTACCAAGAAGGACCATTTCCCTCTACCTTTCATAGATCAAGTGTTGGATGGACTGGCAGGAAAGAAGTTCTTCTCTTTCCTGGATGGGTTTAGCGGGTACAATCAAATCCAAATCAGCCCGGAAGACCAAGATAAGACCACCTTCACTTGTCCTTGGGGTACCTTTGCCTATCGAGTCCTTCCCTTTGCGCTGTGCAATGCTCCTGCTACCTTTCAGAGAGTTGTCTTGAGCATATTCTCAGAGCTGGTCCATGATGCAGTAGAAATCTATATGGATGACTTTACTCCTTATGGGGCCAACTTCCAGGAAGCATTGTCCAACCTGGGAAAAGTCCTAACCAAATGCACCGAGATGAACTTGTCCCTTAGTCCTGAAAAGTGTGAATTCCTAATGACTGAAGGGACCGTGCTAGGCCATACCATTTCTTGCCAAGGATTGCAGGTGGATCCTAACAAAATTGCTCTCATCAAAAGGGTTCCACCTCCTCAAAAGGTTAGGGATGTCCGGAGTTTCTTGGGATTAGCAGGATACTACCGGAGATTCATTAAAGATTTCAGCAAGCTAGCCTCGCCATTGTTTGGCCTGTTGGCAAAAGATGTGGAGTTTAATTGGACTGACGATTGTCAGAGGGCTTTAAATGAATTAAAGGACAAGTTGGTGTCAGCCCCAATCCTGAGAGGTCCAAACTGGGCCCTACCTTTCCACATCCACACTGATGCCTCGAACAAAGCCATAGGTGCAGCTTTAGGACAAGTTGAGCAGAAACTTCCATATGCCATTTACTTTGTTAGCAAAAACTTGTCCAAAGCTGAGCTGAATTACACTGTAACCGAGAAAGAATTCTTGGCTGTGGTCCATGCATTGAACAAGTTCCGACATTATATTACTGGTTACCAGACCTTTGTACATACTGACCATGCTGCTATTAGATATTTAATGAATAAACCAGATGTGAATGCTCGTATTATTAGATGGTTACTTTTATTGCAGCAGTTTGATTTGACCATTGTTGATAAACCAGGTAGAGAAAATGTAGTTGCTGACTTTTTATCTAGATTGGATTTGTCTGCAGATGAGGATGGAACAGTGGACGATCAGATGCCTGATGAACATCTGTTTGCTATTTCAGCACTCTCTCCATGGTTTGCTGATATAGCAAACTATCTTGTTTCAGCACAGTTCCCTCCACACTTATCTTCCAGAGAGAAGAGCAGAATCATCAGAAAAAGTGCCTCATTCACTTGGATCGGGGGCAATCTGTTCAAGCTTGGCCCCGATCAGATCTTAAGGCGTTGTGTAAGGGAGGAGGAAGTCTTTGATATCCTCCTAACTTGTCATGATGGGCCTTGTGGAGGGCATTTTGCAGCAAAGAGAACTGCCTTCAAGATCCTGCAGGCAGGCTACTATTGGCCCACACTTCATCAAGATGTCAGAAGGTATGTCAGTCAGTGTGACCAATGCCAAAGAATGGGGAAACTGACCCAAAGGGATGAGATGCCTCTCCAACCTCAAGTGACTCTTGAGCCATTTGAGAAGTGGGGCATGGACTTTGTGGGCCCAATCAACCCCTCTTCGAGGCAAAGGACTTACATCATTGTGTGTACTGACTATTTGACAAAGTGGGCAGAGACCAAAGCAATCAAAGCAGCAACAGAAGAAAAGGTGGCCGAGTTCCTAAGAGAGAACATCTTTTATAAGTTTGGCTATCCAAGAGAGCTGGTCACCGATCAAGGGAGCCAGTTCACCTCCAACCTGGTTGAAGATCTCCTAGCTCATCACAAGATCAAGCATAGGACTTCCACCCCTTATCACCCTCAAGCAAATGGGTAGGTGGAAGTCACCAATAGATCATTAGAAGGGATCTTGACTAAAGTGGTGAGCAGCAGCAGAAAGGACTGGGCAGATCGCCTGGTTGAAGCCACATGGGCTTACAATACCACTTGGAAGACCACCACTGGCTTCACACCGTATGAGCTGGTCTATGGGAAGAGAGCTTTGCTGTCCATTGAGTTTGAATACAACACTTTGAGGATGGCAGCTCAGCTGGATCTAGATCTCAGCCATGCACAACAAGAAAGGCTGCTGCAGCTAAATGGCCTGGATGAGCACCGCATGCAGACCCTCCTTCACTCAGAAGTGGTTCAACTTCAGAGAAAGGTGTGGCATGACCAACATCTCCATGACAAGCAATTTCAGCCGGGAGATTGGGCTTTGTTTTATGATTCCAGATACAAAGATTTCAAGGGGAAGCTGAGAACCAGATGGCTAGGACCATATACAGTGGAGAAATGCCATGACAATGGATCTGTCCTCATTCGAACCATTGATGAGGAAGCCATTCCCATGCTTGTCAATGGGCATCGATTGAAGATCTACAGGAGACCTCTCTCAAGACAAGAGTTTATCAAAACTATGGAGAAATCTGTATTGGTCATAGAGAAGGGTTCTGCCTCTGCCTCTGGCACACCCTGAAGAAAAAAATCTGAAAAAAAAAAAAAAAAAAAAAAAAAAAAAAAAGGGAAAAATAAATAAAGATCCTTGGGTGAAAACCTCTCTGAGGTGCCCAAGGCAGGTAGTAGGGGTGAAAACCTCTCTGAGGCACCCCTATTGTCTTTCAAAAGAAAAAAAAGGAGAAAAGATGAAAAGATCCTTGAGTGAAAACCTCTCTGAGGCACTCAGGGCAGATGGCATGGGTGAAAACCTCTGTGAGGCGCCCCTGCCATCTTTCAAAAAAAAAAAAAAAGAAGAAAAAAGAAAAAAGAAAAAAAAACAATAAGCAAGATATGGTAAAATTGCATGCAGGTTGCAGATGCTCTATGGAGAAGAGGAAGCCCTTCAACTCACAGCCAGGGGTCCTTATCACACTGTCAAGGAACCTCACCAGCACCTCCTCCAAGAGTACCCATGTTTTTTTCAAGGTATGTGCAATTTTATCAAGGTTTGAATCTTCTACAGGAAGATATTGTCTTTCTACAGGAAGGCGCAGTCCTTCTACAGGAAGGCGCGGATTTTCTACAGGAAAGTGCAGACTTTCTACAGGAAGGCCGAACTTTCTACAGGAAGCTCTGTGGTCTACAGGAAACTTCCTGTAGGAGTTTTGGACGGCCAGAATTCATCTTAAAAAAGAGATTTCGCGACTATGGATTGGTATGGATGCATGCAAGCCTCTATTGGCACCCCTGCACATTGCTGTCACCTTGCTCCACCATCCTTGTCGACATGCGACCAAGTTCCCTGCACAAACAAAGAAGATCGATGAGTTCTCGCGGGAAAGCAATTTTCACAGTCAAACAAAGGCTGGATCTCATACCGCAGGCATCAAAGAGCTCCGGGAACGTGATGGAGAGGCCAGAACCGCCATCGTGCAGCATGCACCCAAGGAGAAAGGACTGTTACGAGACCCCTCGGGGGGATCCTGTAACAGTTCAACCTGCTCGAGTGGATACCAGTCACAGCACCGCCATCTGAAATGAAACGCGGGTGCATGCAAGTAAAACATCCACTCCATCGTCGGCAGCCTGTAACCACGAGCCTCCGGGTCTGTGTAAGTCGCATGCAGCAGGTAGATCCGCTCACCATCGTCCAGGAACTGAAAAATCGTGTGCAGCCACACAGGTAAGTGTCTCAACCCTTCCTTCCATCAAATCGCATGAATCTTACTTTGAAATTGTTTGCATGGCGTAAATTTGAATGGTTGAGCGGCCGTATGGCCAGTCGACTGGCCACGTCGGCTAGTTAAAGTGTAATTGGATGTGTGGGTGGCGGCCACGACAAAGAGAATGAACTGCACGCACGTGAGAACACTCTCGTCGAAGCATGAGTTTAACAGGAAAAGGCGGCGGCAAATCTGTGGGAATGAATGCGGCAGCAAGCGAATATGAAGGCGGAGGATGGATGACGTCGCCCAACGGTCCGGTGGGGACAGCTCATCCCCCGCGCCACTGATTGCGCCGATTCAAAATCTAATCGGCTAGATCATGCGCCTACATTTATAATCCAACACTTCAAACTCGGGTGGCTATTATGATCTCCTCTGCACTTTGATACGTCGAGCTGTTGGCTATCAGAACGCCGGTAAAGCACACCTCGAGCGCGGCCAACTACAGTCCTCCCCGAGAATTGCGCACGGCTTCTACAGGAACACAGTCTACAGGAACGCAGTCTACAGGAACACAGTCATCTACAGGAAAGCGGGTGCCTCACGAAAAAGGTGGCCAATTAAAGAGGTAACCCTGAACTCTTAACGTAGCTGGTTATTAGAAATGGCAAGACCATCGTCCACAGTCGGGTCATAAAGATATTGGTGGAATTGTTGTTTGTTGTGCCTATGCTACCGTTCTACAGGATGTTGGTATAAGTAGACTGTGTTGAAATTTTGTATGTGCATGCTCTGTCTTCATAGACCAACTCTCTTTTGCATTTGCCATCTTTGATTAAACCGACCGTGTTCATCATGCCGGGTGGGTTTATAAGACGGGAGCCCACTGATTCAACTAAACTAAGGAGAAACCCGGCAGTGGTAGAGCTCTTCACCAGAGCACAATGGATGCCTTTTTGTGATAAGCTGCAGGGTTACGATGATGAAGTGGCCGAGGAATTCTTGCAGGCTCTGAAGCCTAAATCTCAGACACTGGCCACGGTAAACTTCAGAGGTCTAAGCCTCAAACTCACCCCAGAACATATCAGTCGGATCACAGAACTTCCTATGGGTCTGCCGTGGGATAAAGAGGAGAGAAAGCTGAGTCAGCAGGCAAAGAAGGAATTCTTCCCACCTGAGGAAGAATTCTCGGAGGACAAAAATGGGGTACGAAGAACGAGCCTGTCACCACCTTGGAATGAAGTCAGTTTGCAAATCATGAAATATATTACTTGTGAAGGTCGTTTCAGCATCGTGTATGCATATCACTTTCGGCTGCTCACTGAGTTGAGGCACCGAATTGACCTTCCTGTAGAACAAAAACTGAGCATCCCCTATTACCTCCTGCAGTCTCTAATGGAGTGTGCTACAAAGCTGAAAGAGGGAATACCAGATCAGATAGCCCATCATGGGCTGATCAAGCTGCTTGTGGAAGATGCATTGCACTCATATAAGGTCCCCCTCTCATGGGAATCCTTCCGGAATTTAACAAAAGATGGGGATATTAAAATGTTGATTGAAGAAACGGGTTCCTCCAGCAGTGAGGAACACGAAGCAGTGGCCGAGGAACAGAGAGAAGAAGGCCAAGAAACCCCAACAACAATACAGAAGGGAGAACAGAGGAAGAAGCATGAGGGAAAGGAGGACAAAGAAAAGGGTGGCACGCCTATCCTGTCAGCAAGGGAAAAGAGGATGAAGAGTAGAATGGACAAAGCAGAGGTGGTCCACGTCAGCCCAAGTACCTCAACAACACCTGCACCCAAAGCAAAAAGCAAAACTCAAGCAGGCAAGCAAGCGGAAGTGGAGACACCTGTGTCTACAGGAAAGCAAAAACAGGCTTCTACAGGAAGCCCGAAAACACAAACACAGGCTTCTACAGGAAGCCCAAAAATCAGTGAAAAACAGGCTTCTACAGGAAGCCCAAAAACAAAAACAAAGGCTTCTACAGGAAGCCCGAAGATCAGTGAGAAGCAGGCTTCTACAGGAAGCCCAAAAGCAAAGACCAAGGCTTCTACAGGAAGCCCGAAAATCGTTGGAGAACAGGCTTCTACAGGAAGCCCAAAAACGGAGACAAAGGCTTCTACAGGAAGCCCGAAAGTGCAAACACAGGCTTCTACAGGAAGCCCGAAGACAGAGACAAGGGCTTCTACAGGAAGCCCGAAATTGGAAAAAGGGGCTTCTACAAGAGGCCTGAAAGTCATTGAGAAACAGCCTCCTACAGAGAGAGGACCTTCTACAGGAAGCCCAACAGCGGGAAAGAAAGAATCTTCTACAGGAGGCCCGAAAGTGGGCAAAGCAGGGTCTTCCACAGGAAGCCCGAAATCTGAAAAGGAGGGGCCCTCTACAAGGAGCTCTGAGAAAGCAAAACGCAAGAAAGAGAAGGCTGGCACTCTCGAAAAGGAGGCAGTAGCGACACTGGCTGCCCTCAGTACACCTCCAAAACCGAAGGAGAAAAGGGAGAGGGAGACCCCTCTACCATCTGAAGCCAGGAGAAGCAAGAGGATGACCACGGGCAAGCCACAGCCTCCACCCAACAGCCAAACCATTTCAGGGGATGTCCCTACTTCACCCAGTGCAAGAACCCCCTCTAAAACATCAGCCACCCCCGAAAAGGGGAGCCCAAAAATAACTTCCTGGACACGAAAAATAGGCCAGTCGCCTTCTGAAGCCCGGCTCAAGGAAATAGGAAAGGGGGAGGAAGCATCACCTTCGTCACCACCAGGGGTAGCAAAGGCAGGGCCGCCAAAAACGGGAAAGGAAGAAGCGCCACCCTCGGCAGAAAAGGCAGAACCACCAAAAACAGGGAAGGAAAAGCGTGCTCCGGGCTCTAGTTTTCAGCCAAAGACGAGGAGCCAAGGCAAAGTTGCTCAAGGATGAGCAAATAGTTTAGCTAGGGGGTGATGATGAGCCCCAATTTTTGGTACAATTTGGGCTCATTTGGCCTACTTGCTCTGCTCAAACCATTCATTTTTTATTGCTTATGCATTCATTTCTTGGTTTATTCGTGTTGTTTGTAGGAAGAAGGGTAGACATTCTATCTACGTGACTAATGCATGATGCTTTCAGGTTTTTGGCATTAAAAGGGAGAAAAGACAATGAGAAAGGAGACAAGGAGACATTGAGGTGGCACTGCTGGTTTTTAGGAGAGGATGTCCACGGTCTTGGGGACCTTCCTCGTGATTCCCACCATAGCTCCGAGCTCCAATCCATCTCCCCACCGAGCTTAGAAGCAGCCAGCTGTTCTACAGGAACAGCAGTTATAACTGTTCTACAGGAACAGTAGTTATGACTGTCCTACAGGATCCGCAGTTAAACTTCAGTTGGACAGCCGAGCTCCTAAAATCAAGGACACCTGTTGGATGATCGTTTTGGCATAAATACTGAGGCCGTAGCCTTGGATAGAAGCTTTTTGAACCTTGGTATTATTCTTGTAATTTGGAAGTACGAGCTACAGCTCGGTTTTGTAAGCCATTTTGGCATGTCATCAGACTTTCGTTTATGAATAAAGGCAGTCAGATTTTGGTTTCATTCTGAGTTTCTAAGGGAGCTATAGCTCTCAGGTTAGGGCCCAACCTGAGAGCAATAGATCTCCTCAGTGTTGTAATGTGTTTGCATTTCGTTCCAGCACTTTGAGTTTGTTTACTTTCACATGCAGTTCGAATTTACAGTTTGTTAATTTAGTCTTTTTCATGAGCTTAGATAGGATTAGTTTATGGTGATTTGCTTTCAGTTGCTTAAGTTCGATAGGAGGATAGATATAATCTCTTGGAGCTCCAGCAAAAAGGTTGTAAAGGCTCACTGCCATCTCTGTTAGGGATTGGGGTGCAGCCCATAACCAACCACCAAAAAGAAAAGCAGTTCTTCTCATTTCCATGCAAGCTGCAACATAAACATTTTCATTGAAGATCCATCCATGTATTTTTGACATTGAACCATACTTCTTCATTCCATTTCCACGCATAAGTTTCGTTTCTTGGTTTTCCATTGCTGCTCATAGGTTTCATGGCACAGTTATCATAGGTTAATGAATTTCTCGTTTTGGTGCATAAGTCATTTGTTTCATTTACGCTGCTCCTTATCACTCCACTTTCTTCTTCTTCATCTTGACTTCTCCTCAAGCCCTACTCAGCCTCTGACCAATGCATTTACCCTCCAACTCATCCATTATTCGCTTAGCTCCATTTACTTACACTTTCGTTGATTCCATCCTTCCAATCATCAACCCTCTGCATGCACTTTTCCTCCATCTGATTTCTCTGCTCCTGAGCCATCACTAGCTCCATCTCCATCTCACCTATCCTTCCACACCACTCCAACACTCCACCATCTCCCAAAACCTCCACGGCCAATCATCTTGTAGAATTGCACAGACTTCCTGTAGAAACCACTGAGTTTCCTGTAGGATCCCCTGCAGACTTCCTGTAGAAACCTGCAAACTCTGTTGCTGAGCATCCGAACGTGGTAGGCTTCTGTGGACTGATGCTGGAGACCCTCTGGGACCTCCCTTAGCCATCCTGACCTTGCCCATGCTTTCCTTCCATTCCAACCGCTCCTGCACAACCAAACCCTAATCAAAAGCATCATCACAATAAATCCAACTACTTAATGAAAAAGTACAAAAACATGATTTTTCAGATGCAAGTAGCTTAGATGCATGTATTTCAGTTCACTGCAAGTAATGGCATTATTGGTAGTTGTTTCATTCACAGTTTTGCATAGTTAGGGTCTAGCTAGTCAAATTAGGGTTTCCTAGGGTTTCCATGCTTTATTGGTTTTCAGTTTCCTTCTGCAATTAGACTAGTCTCCTTCGAGTTAGCTTTCGTCCATCATTGATAAAGCTTCTTCTGTGAGCCTATAGAAGTTGGCTTGAGCCCTAGCGGACTTGTGCCAGCTGACCAAGTGACAGCTGCGACAAGAGCTAGTACTTGTGCATACAGCACCGTCGCTTCCAAGTTTGTACGAACTACCGGGTTGATAAAATTAAGAGACAGGAAGCTCCAGGAGTTGTACTCGGGCCTTGGGCTATATCATTGTACTCGGCAATTTTTAGGCCGATTGCTTTAAATCGTTATATTTTTCGATTATGCAATGGCAAGGATATGAATTTCCTGTAATTTTTGTTAATGTTTAATACAGAACACGAGGCCTTGTGCCAATGTTGTTAGCCTTGTTGCATCTGGCACCTCGCCAAAATGTTTGCCGGTGAAAATCAATTTTACATGTATTGGAGTCTTGGTATCCACAAAAAGTCATTTTCAGATGTTTCTGTTTCAGTGGCAGATTGCTGGATCCTTCCATAATCTGTCTATTCTGTCTGAATTTGAACATGATGATGATTCTTTGTTAACATTGTCGTATTCATTCATATGAAGCAGTCTCTGGCATAGGTGCCTAATTGAGCTGAACTTGTTTCATTTACATAGTCCAATCTTCTTCAATGCTGGAAACATTGACAGGCTTTGAAGAAAACTTTTTACAGTATTTTGATTTTAATGCCTCAATAAGCAAGCATTCTGTTTGTCCAAAAAATATGTTGTTGTCATTGAGAACTTCCGCGAGTAATAGGTCTATTGACGAACAAGCTTTGTGTTGTTATTGTTGAATATATATGAAGTGTCTGAATGCTAAAGAAAATGAATTGTTATTATTGAATATATATATGAAGCATCTACTAGTAACCAAGCATGCTTTTAGTACTCAAATGCCTGTTGTAACTCTTGCTCGACAAGAATGGATTTTATTATTTTTATCTCTTTCATTGTCAACAGTCCTAGTCATAGTCCATATCCAAAATCACGCTAGCTGCTGTTAGAAGCTGATAATGTGAATCCTCTGTCATCTTAATAGTCTGCTATTGTATTCTCTTCAAAGACTTAAACATACCAAGCTGATAATTTAAGTATATCTGCCAATGACACAAACAAACACATATATAATATATATAATACTGGCTGATAACCTTTAGTTCTAGTGCTATGTTTAGTCTGTTTCTTGTTATCCTCTCCGAGTAGGGGACGGTATTTTGAGATGTTTAATATTTTTATTGGAAGAAATGTAGAAAAATTACAAGGGATGGTTGTTGCAATGATCAGTACATTGTATGTCTAGTAGATTCAGTTGGCTGATGTTTGGGTGAAGGTTCATAGGAGGTTACTATATTTTTTAAGGTCTGTTGGTCTGAATACATACAAGCAGAGAAGTTTGCAAAGTTATGCAAAGACATGTTTCTTTCAACTTTGTAATGGTCTTAGGATTGCAGATGTGTTTGCTTTGTTTGTTCTTTGAAATACATGGGTTAAAGATAAAAGAAAGTCTGGCATTAATGTCTTGCTCGAGACTCTTTTATGTCTATCAATTTTCTCTTTCAATTCAAAGAATTGCAACAGGTTTATTTTGCTCTAGCAGTTGAATGCCATTTCAAAGATAGATTACCACTGTATTTTATTCAGTTATGAAATAATTTCCAGTTGAGTCTTTCCTGCTAATTGTTTGCAAAGGATCGGTGTTCTGAACACGGATAGGTTACTGTTTTGATGTTGGAAATGGAAGGTGGTTGTAGGGAAATCAATTTATCATTAAGGAGAAAGTTCAAACAACTTTCATAGCCCAGAAGGTGGTCTCATCCAACTTCTCAACCTGAACGTGCTACAGAGGTGGCACTTCCACCAATTATATACATTCTGTCTGCAACAAGCCTTCGTTGATGCAGAGTTCTGGAATCTGGACTGAGAGGAAAGGGTGGCAAGCAGACTCTGGTTATCAGTCTCATATTATTATAGTTCACTTGTCAGTCTACCTTGCTTTATGCAATACACACACACCTGTGAGTTAATTTTTAGTGTAACTGCTTCTAGAGTCCTAGGCAGTTTGCCTACCACCTTATTGCAAACTTGTTTTTCTGTTATTAAAATTCTATCTTCGGAGGAATTTTCATAGCCCAAAAGTTACACTTGGCAATTAGCATTCATTGCTGCACACTTATAACAAAAGTTTCACTTGGCAATTAGCGTTGGATTCATTGCTGCACACTTATAACAAAAGTTGCACTTGGCAATTAGCATTGGGGTTCATTGCTGCACACTTATAACACGAGCTCATTCTAGCAATTTTATACGGGATACATTCCTACAAGCAGCAGAAACATATTCCCTATACACTCTAGTTTTATGCTGTATTATTTCTCAGTACTTCTTGGTCATATTAAATCTAAGCGGGTTCAAAATTCTATGTTAGTAGAGTGATCTCAAGCTGCAACGGATGACGAGCATTAACAAATGCTTGGAAACTAACACAAAAACCAAATGAAACACAGTGTTTATGGATACTGTTAACATTCTATAATTAACCTCTTCCACTTACCATATTAAAGAAGAAGCTTCGCTGAATGTAATGGTTTGTGAATATTGTCGTTGATATCTAGAAAAGAGAAAAAATTGTGTTTAACTGATATTATAATTAGTATTACAGAATGGGTTAGTTTTATATTTCTAAAAAGAAACCCAAAACTCTCATTATCGTATTTTGTAGAAGATGAATTGGTAAGGGGAGATCTGGATTATTCCAAAGGATAAATGATGATACAAAATGCTCAAAAAAACCTTATGGTTACTGGTATGTCCTTTTGAACACCATTAGTGGACTGTTGATGATGTGATAACAGATGTTAAATTTTTTATAGATAAGTCATATGTTGGGTATTCACGAGGTGTAGAGTAGTTAATTTGTGTGGGGTTTAGTCCTGTTTGTCACTAGTTCAAATTTCATGGGGAGGGGTTGAGGGTGTGAGCCAACTGTGGGGATAAAAACTGTCTCATGTGGTGTCTGGGTCTGACTGAATATTGCACAATCCCGGTAGAATTTAAAAGGACTTGAAGCCGAGCCAGACCAGAACCAGAGACTTCACGGCTCAGCTAGGCTAGAACTGGACACCTCATGACTCAGCCAGACTAGTTGGAGGCCTCATGACTCAGCTCATGATTTTTGCATGAACTATTTTCAAATGAACATGAGTTAATAATCTAGATAATGAAGGCATGTGCAGATCTATAACCCTGGTCTATGTATCTCTTCCATATTTTTCATCCAACAGTGACCTTCAACTTACTTGACACTTTTTTTTGTCTTTAATTTTTTTTTTGTAAGCGAGCCCTCCAACTCTGCAATCAAAGTAGGTAGTGGGTACCTTCCAACTCATAAAATTTTATAGCATTTTCCAATCCAAATGTCAGGTGCCGGGTAACAAAATTCAAATGGAAACAACGCGATAACAAGAACTATAGCCTCAGACACTTCTGCAAGCCAGTTCAGAAACAGTTCTAGAATACATAGTACTTAGAACAACGAAAACCAATGGATTCATTTTTTTTGTCAAGGATACACAAGCATCTCAGATTCATACATTTTCAATTCTCTCTTTGTACCCAATTTGACTCGCCAATTGCTCTAGCTCAGTCTTCACACTCATGTCTATAATATTGGACACAGTTGGTCCATATCGGATGTTGAAGCCTGCAATCAGAGAGGGATCAATGACGGTTTTTAGTCTAACATTCTTGGCACCAGTTAAACTCTGGACCTTCTTGGCAATTTCAGCCAGATGTCGATTCTCAAGATTTACAACAGAAGTCACCACTGCCAACTGTGTGTCAGTCAGCTTATTGTAGGCCATCTCAAACTCTCTGATAATGTCATTAATGATGTCCATCCTTTTATTGTCAATGAGGAGGTAGAGGAAATTCAACGTGGTAGGCTGAACCTTGGCATCATCTGCAATGGCCTTGATAATGCTCTTCTTCCTCTCTTCCGTGATTATCGGATTAGCGAGGAAGCTATAAAGCTCTTTGTATTCTAGAAATCGAGAGAGCTTCTCAATATCATTATTGACAAGATCCAGTGAATTGGTAGATTGGGCTAGCTCTGCAAGCGCTTCAGCATATGATCCTGCAGTTGTGTCTGACATTACAATATGGCCTCTGTTGCCACTACCCACTAAAGGAACTTTAGAAGCCAGGGGATTGGCGATCCTAGACAACCCTTTCCTTATAAGGGAAGATTTAAAGAGTGGTCTGTGAGAAGTTGCTCCACTTCCCACCTTCTGAACAGCTCTCGCGAATGATGCATATTGAACATTTAGGGCCACCGGGGACTGCTTCAAAGCATCCATCTACCACAACAGCAAACCAGTCATTTCCGTTTTTACAATTTCGAATTCTCAAATAATTCAACTTTCAGGGATTTATTAATAATATATCCAGTTATTGCCGCTTTGTGGGATTCCAAACCAATCAACTAAAATTTGTGAAATCTGCCAAGAATCCTGTCCAACCCAGCAAAGAAGCAACGATGCCCATATGGACTTCTAAAAAATACCAAAGACCCAATTGGATAAACCACTCCCAAGAAACCAAAAATAAGCTCCGTTTCCCTAAAATCCGGAATATAAAATGACCCCAACCCCCAAAAAAACCCGTTAAAAACCTATTTCAGATTCAGAGATTATGAAGCTAGACATTAAAAGGCAAAAACTACATACCTTGGATATCGGATATCGATGCAGTGAGACATCTCAGGAGTTCAAATTTGCTGTGGCAGGCTTCAGGTCGAGGAGGAGCACAAAGATGCGGAGAAAATATCAAGTTTAATATCGCAGGGGATCATTTCACCTACTCTGTCATATTGTGAGAATTAAAAGAAGGAACCCCATCGCTGCTAACTCTACACTGCCTTCTCAGTAATTTGTAACGTTTTATTCACGGATTACAGGGAGCTGTAACAAATTTGCGGATATTTCTGCCTGCGAAATAAAAGAAGGAACCCCATCGCTGTTAACTCTACACTGCCTTCTCAGTGATTTGTAACGTTTTATTCACGGATTACAAGGAGCTGTAACAAATTTGCGTTTTATTCACGGATTACAGGGAGTTGTAACAAATTTGCAGATATTTCTGCCTGCTTCATGTAGTGGGTGAAGATTCGGTTTGCCGGAAGTTCTCAATCACTGAGAATAAACAGAAATTGCCTCAACATTAACAATTTGCCTGCTGTATGCCCGCCAGATGTCGACGCCAGGTGTCATCCTCAGAATGAAAGGGACGACGAAAGTCTCTTTCAAAGGGAAGGCCTATCGGCCTAATTATATTTTATTTAAAGTTTTAATTTATTTAAATTATTTTAAATAAAAAATTTAATATAATTCACATTTCTCTTTATTTGTGTAATTATAGTATTTTCAAATACTTGTTACCGTAGTTGGGATGGTGTAACATTGAGGATTTGAGGATTTTTTAGATTCGTGTATTGGTAGAATTCTTATTCTATATGAACTAATAATTATAGGACATATTTTTTAAGTAGGTTAAAGAAAAAAAAAACCGTCAAAATTGCATTGACACTTTTATTTATTTGGTAAATAAAAGTTTACATATCTAGTTTTGATTGTTAATTTAATCAGTTGAGTCTCATACAAAAAATATGTCTCTAAAAGGGATGTTATAAGTTATATGTTTAAATCTAGTAAATCCATCGAAGTTATTAATAACTCATACAAGTTGAGGTTGATATCATCTTTCATTTAAATGTTTTGGGAAAGAGGAGGGGATCACACAAGTGCGCATACACACACATATGAGAAGGCTAAATATATTTTGTTTTCAACTTTTTTAAGTTTGTCATTACCAAAATTTGACTAGGTAATCTTTGCCAAATTTGCAATTTTGGATTTAATGAAATTGTTATTTTAAATATATAAATGGTTCAATGGGGTTATCCTTTGCCTCAACAACCAAATAGAGACTCAATATGCTTGGGGCCTGAGTGTAGCATCCAATAATCAAGTTGAATATCTTGTGCTCTGGCAGGGTCTGGAAATAACAATTGAAAAGAAGATTTCCAAAATCCTAGTGTTTGGAGACTTTATGATTGTGATCCATTAAGTGCTAAAAGCTAAAGAACCACAAAATTCAACTCTCCCCCCATTTTACAAAGAATTTCACTGCAAATATTGTGATTTGAGCAAATAGAATCGTTTCATGTTTATAGAAATTTGAATAAAAAAAAGAAAATTCACTAGCAAACATAGGAACTACCTTGGAGCAAGGGATACTAGAACTAGATCATCAAATATTGAATGCATGTCTTCCATGAATTATATATTTAAAATGAAGGTAAAAAATTATATCCATAAAAGTTTACATTGTTGAATTGAAGGACAAGCTAACAATAAGGATTTTAGCCATGTATATATCCCCTAGGCAAGTGGCTCATGGCTAGTAATCTAACACTTATATGGTTGGATAAGCAACCAACATTAACTCACCAGCCATGCAAATCAATAATGTATGCGCTGACATCTAGCATATGGAGGAATTCACATGCACGTAGAGGTGGCCTCAAATTTTAAGATTTCAAGGAAGGAAAGAGATCACGCAAGTGATCAGAGCCTCGACTTTGCTACAACATTCAATATGGCACAAACTGAAGTTATTGTTATTCCCCCTATGTATCTCTTGAATTTCAATCCAATAAATCAACCAAGATTCATATATGGATTTGGAAGCATTGCAATTTAATGTTACAAGATGGCAGGACAGGGGCAACAAATGTTATATATGGCTCACAATAGTTCTTCTCTTACCACCATTTTCATTTCTGATAAGTAACTCCATTCGCAAGCAGAGTTGGCTACCATTTCCAGGGATTCGAAGAGCGAAAAAATATAGCCTCATCATGGTAGAGACCGTGACTTCATCTCGTGAGGAAGAACGTGCCCACCTAAAATAGCTCTTAACAAAATTATTGGAGTCACTTTAAGGATTGTTGATAACATTGAACTATAGGGGATATGCGGAAGAAGAGGGAGACTTACCACCTACTAATGAATGCCAAATTTGAATTGTTGCAATGCAAGATAAAGATATTTCAAGCTAAGGTTCATTCATAATTGGCATCAATGGATAGTAAGGTGAACAAGCTCATGGAAATTCTTGCAGTGGTATCCAATACAACAAGGAAGAAGCAAGGAACAACACAGAGCCTCAAAAGAAAAAAGTCATTGCATTTCATGGGGCAAATACAGTAGAATGATGCATCTAGCAACAAGGAGTCAATGTTGAAGAATGGTATTCCATTCCCAGATAATTTCTCACAGTAAATTTTTCTGGTGTTATGCAGATATAAGCTTTTGTTAGGTTTTTTTTGTAAGATGTATAGTAGGCATCTTTTTGGAATTGTGGGGAAAAAATAGCCATAAGGATAGGTTAGCCATAGTATGGACTTCTAAAGGTAGTTTAATTCTTGAACATGAAGACCTAAGTAAAGGTTCTAGCCCAAAAACCAACTTTTTATATTAATGCAAATACATTGTTGAAAATAGCAACAAGAAATGCTAAAAATAGCATTGCAAGATATACTCCAACTCTGTTGGAAATATCAAAAAATAGAAATGCTAAAAATAGCATTGCTATAAATAGCATTTCGCGATATATTCCAATTTTAACTTGTCCTTGAATTAAAATTGAGAATTAAAATTCGAATTTAGTCTCAATAGCTGTTTGAGAAATAATTAATTAATTCATCATGAGTTAATTAGTTGGAGAAAATCAAACATGAAGTCTTTGTGAAGACATGCAACAATTATCCCTTTGATTAAGTTATCCCTTAATTAAGGAGATAAGGATGAGTTGTAATTAGTTAGCTCAGTTAACTGAGTTAAGTCCAATTAAATTAGTTCCAAACAGTTGGAGGAACTAATTGTGAGTTCATTCAGTTAATGCATGCATGCATGCAACTAGTGTTCTTTAGATAACTGAATATTCTCTCATAAATAACTCATGCATGTCAGTTCAGACAGAGACCCAGTTGAGATTAAAGACAAGGACATTGTACTATCAGTTGGAGGATTTTTCCTATAAAGGAAACTCATCCATGCATAAGGAATTATCTCCTTTAGGATTGTGCAGTTATTTCAGAGGTCAGTGTTGTGTGTGAGGTGAGAATCACACAGGTTGCAACTGGAGGACCCAGGAGAAACTGCGCAAGGAAATAGGAGGCTTGGAGGACTGAAGGAAGGCATATGTGTTGTCTATTGTGTCTATGAGCAGTAGTGAGGGATTGTATTGAGAGCTGGATGGCTTGAGAGCTAAAGCTTTGTGTAATCCTGAGATATTTCCACTTGTATGATAATATAGATAGCGGGGTTTTTAGCTGAGGCTTTCCTCAGAGTATTCTTCTGTGTTTCATGTGTGATTGAATCTTCTTATTTATTATATGTTTTCTGTTTGATCTTGCTCAAAATCGATTAAGCTTCAATAAGTTTGATTGTAGAAGTAGATTAAGTATTTTGCTTTAGTACATTGCATAATCAGTTTAATCTATAGTGAGAATGTTTACATGGTATCAGAGCTAGCTGATCCATAGAGAAATTTCTACATGGTATCGGAGCCAAGTTGATCAAAGCAAAGGACAATATACAAAGAAGGGAGAAGTTTGAAGTTCTTGGTTGTAGGTACAAAATCGAATTCTTATCACATCTCAAAGTTCACCAATGGCATTCAATGGCTTGAGACTCGAGTATGCTCTGGATGGCAGCTCGAATTACATAGCCTGGAAGGATCGCATGGAAGTGGTATTAGAGGACAATGGTTTGAAGGACTTCATTGATCAAGAAGTCCCCAAGGCAGCAACAGCTAACGCCCAAGAATTGGCGGAATGGAAGAAATATGTGGCGAGAGCGAGGAGGATTCTTCTGGAGGGAGTTTGAGACCATATTGTCTCGAGTCTACATGGGAAGGAGACTTCGTTTTCAATGTGGAAGACATTGAAGGATCTATATCAGAACAACAACGACCAAAGGAAGCTGGCGCTGAAGGACAAGCTTTGGAAAATCAAGTGTGAAAAGGGCGACACGATCTCTACATATCTGAACAAGCTCACCACCTACAAAGATGAGCTTGGAAGTGTAGGAATCACGACATCCGATGATGACATGGTGAGTCTTGCTCTCCTCGGTCTTCCTAAGAGCTAGCATAGCTACCAGGACTCAATGAATGGAAGAGAAAAATTGTCAGATTGGGAACGATTGTGGTCAGATCTGATGCAAGAGGAGATTGGGAGGAGCACCAGAGATGATTCTTTATCCAAGGACGATGAAGAAAATCTAGCCTTAGCCAGTAAGGCAAGGAAATGGAAGGAGAAGGATTCTCATTCCAAATCAAGTTCTTCCCATGGAGGGAAGAAGATTGACAAATCTAAAGTGAGATGCTTTAATTGTCATGAGGTGGGCCATTATGCAACTAATTGTCCATTGAAGAAGTCCAAGAAGGGATCCTTGGAAGGATCTGAAGGTGAGGCATTGGCCTCTCAGTTCGAATTGGATTTAACCCTCATTGCATACATGATTTCATCGATGATGGGTTTTGGTTGGTTTCTTAACAGTGGAGCCTCATTCCACATGACCAGCAATAAGAGTTTGTTTAGTACCTTGGAGGAGAAAGACCTCCAGATGCGCATAGAGATGGGCGATGATGGAAAGTACCGTGTTTCGGGTGAAGGTATGGTTGTGTTTCAGAGGGAGCATGGAGCTCGCATCACCTTGACAGATGTGAAGTATGTGCCAAGACTGAAGAAGAACTTGGTATCGATCACAATGGTGGAGGACAGAGGCTACGATGTTGTCTTTAGTAAGGGAAAAGTTTTCCTTAGACACATCACCACGAGATAGGTGAAGTAGATCGGTTCACGAGTCAAGAAATTGTATGCTCTTGAGGTTCAAGATGCATGCAGAGCCTTGAGGAGCAAGGAAAATGTTGGAGACTTGGTGGTTGAGAGGGAGAGTAAATTACCTCCCAACATGTAGCACCAGAAGAAGTCTCAGACAATTGTAGAGGAGCCACAATTGATGAAGCAACTTCAGGAGGTTGTGGAGTAGCCACAACTGGAGAAGCTGAGAGGAGATCGAGTGGAGGCATCCACTCATGCAGAGACCTCCAGTAGGGTGAAATTTCAAGCCAAGTGGGTAGAGGGATCACATGCAACCATACCTCTAGGTGTGAGGTGGGGCAATGTGAAGTGATAGTCTTAAGAAGGCTGAAATAGGGGCAGGATCTTTGAGGTACCCAACCTCTTTGATTAGAATTGGCTATGGGAGTCCCGACGAGGAGTAGTAGGACTAGCTGAGTGGGTAGAGATAGATGCAGATGGAGTGGCAGGGGGAGCTTCAGCATCAGAGGGTGTTTCTAGCCCAACAGGGAGGTCAGTTGAGAGATCAGTTACTTACTTCTCAGTAACTGAGTTGCAGTGCAACAGTGGGCAGCACGATGCAACACGATGAGAGGAGGTGCAATGCAGATGCAGTGCTGGGAGATAGGACCAACAGTAGCACGAATGCAACAAGAGGAATCAGTGTGATTGATGCAGTTAGAGATCAAAGTGACAGAGGCTAGAGTAGTCATATATTGAAGAGCATAGAGGTGCAGAGTTTTCAGTCAAAAGAGGCAATAACAGTCAGAGACTTTGATGACAGAGACATCATTCTAATTCAAGTTGGATATTTCTTGTGTTTCTAGAGTTGTTGGAGCAACAACACTTGAGAGAAGTTTTGCATGCAGAACATTCCAAAGGTTCAGGATCGGGTTCGAGTTGAATGTCTTTCTTGTTGAGAGGGAGTGTTGAAAATAGCAACAAGAAATTCTAAAAATAGCATTGTTATAAATAGCATTTCAGGATATACTCTAACTCTGTTGGGAATAGTAGAAAATAGACATGCTAAAAATAGCATTGATATAAATAACATTTCGGGATATATTCCAATTTTAATTTGTCCTTGAATTAAAATTCGAATTTAGTCTCACTAGCTGTTTGAAAAATAATTAATTAATTCATCTTGAGTTAATTAGTTGGAGAGAATCAAACATGAAGTCTTTGTGAAGACATGCAACAATTATCCCTTTGATTGAGGTAGTTATCCCTTAATTAAGGAGATAAGGATGAGTTGTATTTGAGTTGTAATTAGTTAGCTCAGTTAACTGAGTTAAGTCTAGTTAAATTAGTTCCAAATAGTTGGAGGAACTAATTGTGAGTTCAGTCAGTTAATGCATGCATGCATGCAACTAGTGTTCTCCAGATAACTGAATATTCTCTCATAACTAACTCATCCATGTTAGTTCAGACAGAAACCCAGTTGAGATTAAAGACAGGGACATTGTACTATTAGTTGGAGGATTTTTCCTATAAAGAAAACTCTTCCATGCAGAAGGAATTATCTCCTCCGGGATTACGCAGTTATTTCAGAGGTCAGTGTTGTGTGTGAGGTGAGAATCACATAGGTTGCAGCTAGAGGACCCAGGAGAAACTACACAAGGAAATAGGAGGCTTGGAGGACTGAAGGAAGGCATATGTGTTGTTTATTGTGTCTATGAGTAGTAGTGAGGGATTGTACTGAAAGCTGGATGGATTGAGAGTTAAATCTTTGTGTAATCCTGAGATATTTCCACTTGTATGACAATACAGATAGCGGGGTTTTTAGCTGAGGCTTTCCCCAGAGTATTCTTCTATGTTTCATGTGTGATTGAATCTTCTTCTCTGTTATATGTGTTCTGTTTGATCTTGCTCAAAATCGATTAAGCTTTCGCAAGTTTGATTGTAGAAGTAGATTAAGTATTTTGCTATAGTACATTGCATAATCAGTTTAATCTACAGTGATAATTTCTACATGGTGTCAGAGCTAGCTGATCCATAGAGAAATTTCTACATACATATCCACTCTTTTGAAAAAAAATACATAAATGGTTCCAACACCCTCCAATACCCCTACTGCAACTAGATTGCACAAAGTTAGCATATAATATCTATAATTCAATCCATTCAAGGTGCTTCTTGCTAAATTTTAAGCCAAAAATGTGATCCCCTTCCCAATGTTTTCAAGAATTGAAGAAGGAACAATTCATAACAATAGGTGGCAACTAGGATAAACCACCAATGAGGTATGTACATATATTGATCACCTGTTGAAGAAATTTGGGTTTTATAAATGCTTTTCCCTGCCTTTCATTCAAACAAGTAAAAGTGGCACCTAAAGGGAACTTAACATCAATGCCCTGACATAAGCCCCTGGTAGGATAAATTGGTTGAATGCCTTAAAGTTATTTTGTTAAATGCCTCGAGCGAGAAGGCACTCCCTTTCTCTCATAATGTAACACCCCTAATTGAATAAAGATGTGAAATTCCTAACATCCTGTTGTAATATGAAACAACCTCCCCATTTATAAAGAACAATAGCTAGGGTTAGAGTTATAAATGGGGACCCTTTTAAATTTTTAGGCTTAGGATAATAATACCTAACTCTAAGAAAATGCCTAGCAAAACCTTACAAAACTAATTAAGGATGAAATCCATGTCGCAAATCGCAAATCAAACTTTTCCACATGACTATGTTAAAACACCTTCAAAAAATTGTGATATGCGATTAACTCTCCCGCTGTGATAACATCACCTTATCATTTCGTAATCACATTTTTCACTTCGCATAGTTCGCAATAAACTTAACTATGCTATTAGAACAACCACAAACTATTTGCGAAATGCGACATTGCGATATCCACAATCGCATTTCGCTTGATGCATCCGGTAGCGCTATACTGTATCCCTTTAAAGACCGAGATGCGTGATTAAGAGCGGTAAAACGTGTGGAATAATTACGTTTTAAATACCAAAACAAACGAGTTGAAAAGCTAATAAATATTTAGCGGCCCGAGGAAGGATAATCATTTTCCAGGTTATGGGTAGTTATAATTAAGTATCTCATTAAAACCTTTCTCACTATCCAAAGTCATTTCAGAGAAGCTTTCAGTCTTAATTACTAGATATCATATGCACTGATATATCTTGTCTATTTCAGGCAAGCGACAAAAGACATGTCATTAAAAAAGGTGATGCAAAAATAGAGCAAACAGACCATTGTTGAAGTTGAGTTTACAGAAATGGCTCCTATCTTCACTAATACAGTTTGTGATACTGTCGGAGGCGCAACAACTTAGGAAGTAATTTACAATAGGCTGGAGGACAAGCGTCCTAAAATCACTGAGAGCAACAACTGACTCAAAAAGGCCTTCAGAACTTCAATGCATAGATGCTTCATGTTCATTCCTTCATAGGATAGGAGCAAGAGCTAAAATCCTCCCCTATACAGATATGATCAAGTGGGTGATCGAAAACCTTATCATTGAAGATAGGCAGTTCAAGAATTCAAGGATGGAGCTCATAGGGTCGTTCAGAGCAGAGGATTTGAAGAAGATGTACCACATACCTGATCCCCAAGATATCTACGACAACACATTTGTGGCTAACTTTGCAAAGAAGAACCCAGACCCCTTCAAGCTAATTCAAGGTTGGAGGGTGTTAGACAACAAATTCAAGTATGACAAATTAGGTATGTATGCTATAGCCTCTTTGGCAAACCCCTACAACTATGTAGCAACCATGTTATGTAGATTGTATGGGCTACCCAATAATACTAAGTTTTCAATAGAATGGATTCCTCTTATTGATGCTTGTGTTAATTCCCATATCATGAATTGGCCTTCCATCCTATCTAACAACCTAGCCATCACCATTATCAAATATCGACAGAAGAAAGCCTCCTTTTCAAATAACCTCCCTCCCTTCTATTTTAGTGCCTACATTATGCATGCTATCTATTTTTGCACGACATTTCCAACAATGGGTTGGAAATGGACCTTACAAGATTCTTACCCAATCCATCTCAGTCATAAACAAATATGGGAATCGCATTACATACCTCACTTCTTTAAGATATTCCATGATGTTGTGTTGCCCCTACATCAAATAATTTTCAATAATAAAGCCCCTAGGTTTTCCCAAGAAGCCGCAACAAACCTGCTTACTATCAGCAAGTATTTTATTGAAGAGTGGTTCACCTAGATTAGGGTTTTTGGTAGCACAGCTAATCCACATTTCCTTCCTTTATATGTTTCTGATAAGTTATTAGCAAGACAGATTGCCTACCAGACTGTGGGAAAGGACCTAACTAAAGTTCTCAAAGATGGCAAGAAGTCATTATGGCCCATTTTCCCTGTCAAATGTGGTTCTTTTGCTTTAGCCAAATTTGTTCATGCTACTAAGGAATCAACACATATGGAAGCCCTCATGCTTCATACACTCCCTAAGAGGCAATTTGATCCAAACAAAATGGCATATAATGTCACTACTGGAGTAAAGCTCAAGCCATACAATCATGACGGTAATTATTTTGAGGATTTGTTATAGTCAGCCATATCCTTCGAAAAAGCATTCAAATGGGCAACAACCAATCTGAAACCTGGATATTTTCAAAGATTTCAGGAATTCAAATATGAGAGGCTCTGGGTGATCCCAATGCATCTATTAAAGCCCTAGGATAAGTATACTCCAAGTGTCATTGTTGATAGTGGAGGTCCTAGCTCTCAAGTAGACTCTCAGGTAAACACTGAGAAGGCAACAGACACAGGGAAACCCCAATATGTCGACAATACAACTGAGGCCATGAGGAATTCAGCTATGAAGCAAGTGATGAGCAACTCGACTACAGAGTTCATTTCAGAGGCCAAAGGTGGTAGTTTGGAGCAGAAGTGGGATCATTTTAATCAGAAATTGCAGGGCACTCCCAAAGCCTCAAATACCCAAGAAACATAGGACTGCAAAATTCCTTTGCATGTTCATAAGGATACAGAGCTCAAGTCTGTCGGCGAACAATCTACACCTATGGAGGAACAAGCAACAACGTCCAAACATACTGAAATTATCCCTGCTCTGCCCACATCGGAAATTGTTCTAAAAGTAACTGAAATACCTCCACTTGATGTGTTCTATAGCCCTCTCCACAAGGCTATAGTTAGAAGGTAGAGAAAAAGGATAAGGGTAGATACACCCGAGTTTCCACCTGGAAACGAACCGATGGACGTTGTTTGGAAGGACATTCCTTTCAATCCGACCAAGAACTTGACTAGACTATCACAGTTCACGGGAGCATATGCATCGGCCACTATGGACAAGGATGTTGAGGTCTCTACTTTACTAAGGGAGAAAGAGGAGAGAATTGCACAACTCAAACAAGAGCTTGAGACAGAGAAAGCAAGCACAAATAGGTAGGTGGCTGAGAAATTGGCGCAATTGCAGCAAGACATGGAGGTCCTAAAAATAAGCCATGAAGTCGATATATCGGCCAAAAATATGCAACTCTAGGAAATGCAGCGATCCATGGAAAGATGCAAGGATGTTCCCACTACTGAGGAGTTCATCAAAGAGGCCTTGGAATTAAATTCCCTTCTGGTGAAACAACAAGAGTATTTCTTCCAGAAGATGTCACACATTATTCCCTATCTAACGACTAGCGACTAGCTGACAAATAAGGCAATTACCAGAGAATGGAGTTTAACGATTTAAACACCAGAATCTTTGAGTTCATCGAATGGCAGGAAACAGAAGATGGAAGGAAAGCTAATCTACCTAAGATTGAAGAAACTCATAAAGACATTCTCTTCACAGATTAGGATGCTAGAATCAAACAGGTCGAGCTAGTAGTCACAAGGGAAGCTGGAGTATCAAAGAATATCATCAAAGCAATGAATCACATCCTGTTCACCACCAATCTCATTAAATAAGGCAATACAAAATAAATGCCCAATTTAACTGCTCTGTATAAATACTGGCAAGAAAAGGCTGGGAGTCAAAGAGAGGAAATTACAAAGCTGACCACAACCAACTGAGAGTCGTATTGCGAGTATCTTGTTAAGCCACATAGCCAAATTATGACTCTCAACTGTTCCCTTCACACGACTCAAAGGATGCTGCCACTGGTCATCGATGCGATCTTTACAGGACAACTCAACACTCATTTCGGGGCACCCCCTCAAATTCAACCGGTGACCAATATTTGCGATTTAAAGGATAAGCTGAAGACAACAAGTCATCCTCTTAGTTTTGTTTATTTAGCCTCTGTTTATTTTTGGAGTTAGTTACCTAGTTAGTAGGAAGGTTGTTTGAAACCTCCTCAAATTTTGTATAATATATTTTTGTACATTTAGTTAGAATCATATTTATACCCTTCTCATGCATTTAGAGAAGGGTCCAGAATTTTATCAAAAACATTTGCAAAGAATGCACTATTGTAAGTTTGTGAATGCTTTGGTGAAATTATGGAACATGATCATTTCTTTTAGATATCAGACTACTTTCCTTTGTTGATGCATTTTTTGTATTCTTGGGAGACAATTTGATTTGAAGAAAGAAGTTAGTCTATGTCATTTGCCAAATGAGCGGGACTTCACACATATGGTACTATTATCATGTATGATTGATTCTATTTACATTTAATTAGTGGCAAAACCTTACTTTCATGAATTATATGTGAGATTTATCGTTTCTGTTAAGCGTTAATTGCACTTTTGTATGATTCCTAGCTGAAGTTTTGATTTTCATATATAACTCATCATATATGCGATATATTTTATAAATTCCTTTGACTAACTATTTAGTCAAAGGAATTATCCTTTACGTTATCATATATGTTTAATTGTTTTCAATCTTTATTATCACATGTTAAACATATATCTTTGTAGATCTCATACCACACAGGAACACCCAAGTTTATATTAGAATAAGTTAGTTAGAGAAATTGCATTATTGAATAGGTCACTTAGATTATCATTATTCTATTACAAAGCACTCATGAACCAC
Source organism: Pinus tabuliformis (assembly GCA_031772625.1). Lineage (NCBI taxonomy): Eukaryota > Viridiplantae > Streptophyta > Pinopsida > Pinales > Pinaceae > Pinus > Pinus tabuliformis. The sequence goes on along the minus strand of CM062810.1, from coordinate 244,387,009 downwards.
CCACTGTCATCTTAAAACCCACACTGGGAAACTGGTCCCATTATCCCCAGTCAGATCCACCACTTTAAACGGAAAAGGAGTTGTCTTAAGGTCTTGACCAGATGGTTATCCCCCATGTTTCGACAACAAAATTCTGAGGCCGCAACATTTTGGCCCTAGAAAGAGGGCATTCAACTGTGAATGGTAGATGAAGCTAAAAATCATTCGAAAATTATTCATAAGAGTCAAAACCCCTCCACCATTTCTACACCTTCTGAAACTCGTTCAGAATCTCCTGATCGGAAGTCTGAAGTTGTAGAAACATCTCCCTCGTCTCCTGAAGTAATAAGGCAACCACATTCTCCAGATTACACTCCCGAGTCTCCCGAAGTTCATTCTTTGATACAAAAATTGGAACAGATATCCATTTCTGCAGAGAAACCAGAGAGACTCGAAGTGTCTGAAGAAAGTGTTACCTCCTTATTACAACAAACTAGTGTATTGACTAGACTGCAAAGTGAGAAACTTGGGGTTACCCCTTTCGAGTTCCCCATTCCTCCACGACATATGAAATTCACTTTATCAACATCTGAATCAGATACTAGTGAGATCATATCACCTTTCCATACATTTACTTCTCCATCCACTTCTATTCAATCCACGACTTCTCAAATATCCACTTCTCCAATTAGTACTACAATTATCAGTACTAATCCAGTAGTAAGTTCTTCACCATCTATACCTACTTTTGGACTGACCTTCCCATTTTCTTAGACCCCAACTCAAGTTATGGCCAATCAACCTTGGACAAACCCTGGTGTTGTCCTAATTGTAAATCCAAATGCACTCCCAGCAAACCCAGAAAAATGGTTGCCTAAGTATAATCCTGACAATGCTCTCATGACTGAAGAAAATTTAAATAATTTTATGTTAGCCATGAATCTCAATGGGGTTGCACATGAAGATGTTGTAATCAAACTATTTCTTTATACTTTCCAAGGATCTGTTGGGTCTTGGTATTTTTCCCTCCCAGTAGGTTCAATTAGAGACTGGGATACTTTTCAAGAATTATTTCTTGCAAAATTTGGTGATGATAGGACCATAGCATCCTTGATCAATGATCTTTCTAATTTGAAAGCTAATCCAGATGAAAAGATCAAAGATTTTAACTCCAGATTTAACAAATTGCTAAACAAAATCCCAGCTGCCTCTAAACCTGTTGTAGATGTACAAATAGAATGGTATATATCATCTCTTCCTTCTAATATTGTAATTTTTGTAGATAGATCCAATAAGGTTACCCTTGTAGAAAACATGAAAGAAGCCATGTCTGTAGAAAGAAGAATCATAGCTTTGGAAAAGAGATCACAAACATATGAAAGGAAGACCAAAAAAATAACATTTAAGGATGAACCTAAGAAGAAAGCTTCAAAGGACCCTTCGATCTTGAAGGCCTTCAGAAAGTGTTAAAAACAATGTTTAACGACATGGTTGAAATTAAAAAAGAAGTCGCAAAATCCTCTGCTCCTAAGAAACCTTTTCGATCATTCAAAAGGAACCCTTCTTCTGCATCACAACTCCCAAACACCATTTCAAATGCTGAATCTGACCAAGAAGCAGAGGAGGGTTCGCCAAACGAAGAGGAAGTTGAAACGAAAGAAGAAATTGAACTAAACGGGATGTGGGATTTTATCCTCCCAACTAAAGAAGAGGCACAAGAAATGTCAATGACTACAAGAAGTAAAAATTCTCCAGACATGTCCTTCACAAATCAGAAGCAAAAACTTGATACTCCTACAAAGGAGAAAATAGTAGCTAAGAAATATAAGACTAGCCAAACTGACCCTATCCCTCCAGATTCCCCAAATGCCTCAAAAACTTTGGTAATCTTAGATATGGTCAAATGCAATATAGTGGAAGACATGAAAAAGACTAGAGCTAACATCTTGTTGCATGAGCTCACTAAACTCAAACAACAACAAAAGATTTTACTAAGGGAGTTGAAAGCAGTTCTAGTATCTCCTTTGCCATTTGTTGTAGTTACTCAAGCTGCCTATAATATGGGAAAACCTCCCTCATCCTCAAACAAAGTAGATCCTTCAGATCTAGTTTTGATTCTCATGTTCCTCCATTTCTGCTCACTTATGAAATTTTAAACAGGAACGTTCACAACTGCCTTGTTGATTCAGGAGCCTCCTCAAATATAATGCCAAAAGTTGTGTGTACCAAATTGAACATTACACCTTAAAAATTTGTGGTGCACATAGTTCAGTTAGATAGGACAAAAGTCGAGGTGCTTGGAGAAATAGCATCAGTTTCAATTAGGCTTTCCTCTAATCCAAAAGTTTCACAAATAATTGATATTTTGGTGGCTGATATCCCTATTTCGCAACTGCAACTGATTAGTCTCACATGTGGTTGCCACACAACAGTAAACCAAACCAAATCAGGGTAGACCGAGAGAAATTCATGAAATATACAGCCACCGACCTCGAGGGAAGAAACGAACATATTGCCTTCACTAATAATATCATTGGAAATTACTCAGTTGAGTCCTGTTTAGGATCCTTTAATGCTCAGAGGTCTCCCTTTTTAGATAACGTTGTAGTTTCTCAAATCAATTTTTTTTTCACAAATAGATCCTTCCAAATCTCTAAATTTAGTAGATAAAGTTTCTAATTACTCTCTATTTTGACGGCTCTAAATCAAAAGATGGCATAGGTGCAAGATGCATTTTGATCAATCCGTAAGGAGAGAAAACCATGCTAGCCTGAAGACTTGAATTTCAGTGCACTAATAATATCGATGAATATGAAGCATTGATCCAAGGACTGTATAAAGCCATCGGTCTTAATGTCAAATACCGACAAGTCTACGGTGATTCAGAAATAATTGTGAAACAGGTGAGAAATACAATCCATTGTGTCTTTGGGCACCTTAAACACTATCAATCTTTAGCTCAGAAATTGACTTCTCATTTTTCTTCTTTCAACATATCTTCAGTCCCTGGACTACAAAACGCAAGTGCTGACTTACTAATGTGGCATCCAGGCTTATACCCTCAGAAGACTTTAGTCCAGACATATTTTCAATAAAATTAATATTTAGGCCATCAATTCCCGACAATGTAACAAATTAGAGAGTATTCAACAACGATGCGGATATAGTTAATTTCCTTACATCAGAGGGATTGTATGAAGAACAGATCATAGATGAACATGAGCATGATCTAGAAATCAAGCATAATCATGATCATAACCCAATCCCAAAGTCTGTGGTTAAAATGGAAGATCTTTATGATCTAAAGGATAGATTCAAGAAAATTACTAACTCCAAAACTCAAAGTTCTACTTTGAGATTTGAAGTAGTAAACCTAGGGTCAAACGAAAAACCTCAAAATCTCAACCTAGGTCTTGGCCTATCATCTAAAGAAAGAATATCATTCATTAGGTTATTGAAAACATATGAAGGCATTTTTCTTGGGATTATGCAGATCTCAAGACCTGTGATGCCTCTATAATTCAACATACCATACCCTTGACTTCGAATGAAAAGCTAGTTCAACAAAAACTTCACAAAATTCACCCAAACCTTGAAAGTCAAATCAAATCTGAATTGAACAAGCTTTTAAAGGCAAAAATAATCTTCCTCGTTAGACATTTCAAGTGGGTATCAAATATGGTGCCTGTAAGGAAAAAGAACAGAGATAATAGGATTTGTATTGATTGTATAAACTTGAATCAAGCTTGCCAAAAAAGATAATTTTCCCTCGCCTACTATGGAACAGATATTGCAATTAGTTGCAGGTTTTGAATTAATGTCCTTTCTCGATGGATTCTCAGGATATAATCAAATACTTATGCATCCAAATGACAGATTAAAGACAACATTAAGGACCAAGTGGGGAACATATGCCTATCGGAAGATGCCTTTCGGACTCATTAATGCGGGTGCCACATTTCAACATGCTATGGACATTGCCTTCAGAGGTCTGATCAATAAATTGGTGGTTATTTACTTGGATGGTATCACAGTCTATTCCAAGGATAGGAACAATCATTTAAGTGACCTCAAACACATTTTTGAAAGATGCAAGAAGTATGGCATTTCCTTAAATCCCAAAAAATCCTATTTTGCTTTATCACAAGGCAAACTCCTTGGGTTTATAGTATCCAAGAAAGGAATTTACATTGATCCTGATAGAGTCCAAGAGATTGAAAAAATTCCCCTCCCACACAACAAAAAAAACATGCAATCATTCCTGGGCCAAATAAATTTTGTAAAAAGATTTGTCCCATATTTTTCACAAATTGTTCTACCCCTTCAAGCAATGATAAGAAAAAATGCAGTTTTCAGATGGAACAAGGATGAAAGAGAGTCATTTGAGTTGATTAAAAAATCTATTATTAATTCTCCCTCATTGACAACCCCGAACTTTCTCAAACCTTTTGTATTATATACTTTTTCATTTGATACATCATATGCAGTAGTTTTGACACAGCTGAACGATGAAAATATCGAGGCACCCATCTCCTTTTTCAGTTCTAACTTGCAAGGCGCCGAATTAAATTATTCAGCTGTAGAGAAACAAGCATTTGCTGTTTTTAAAACTTTGAAACATTTCAAACCTTTTCTTCTTAAAACCCATACAAATATAGTTGTACCCTACCTTGCAGTAAGACAACTATTGATCCAAAGAGAAGTAGGGGAGAAAAGAGCTAATTTGGTAACTGCACTCCAAGAATATGATGTAGAAATCCAGCCAGCTAAAATTGTCAGGGGTCAAGGTTTTTGCGGGATGTTAGCAAGAGCTTCCCAGTTATCACCAGAAGAAGATCAAGGTAATGAAGTGCAAATATCAGAGGTAAGCCTCAATGATAGGCAATCACAATATGTTGATTTGAAATTTTATCTAAAAAACGGATATGCTCCTATGCATCTTAATTATAAAAAAAAGCGACCTTTAAGATTGAAATCATATGAGTATGAACTAGTCAATGATGTATTGTTTAGGAAGAATTATGATTTAGTGTTACTGAGATGCCTAGAGAAACCTGAAGCTGAAAAGGTCATGCAGGAATTACATGATGGACCAGTTGGAGGACATTTTGGAGGAAATACTATACTCACAAGATCCTACATGTAGGGTATTATTGGCCAACGGTATTTAAAGATGCACATGAATATGCAAGGAAGTGAAAAACTTGTCAAACCATAGCCGGAAGAGAAAGAAAGTCAGCATTCCCTTTACAACTAGTTAACATCCAACAACCATTCGAACAACGAGGATTAGACATAATTGGTGAGATTGTTTCTAACTCTTCTAAACAACATAGGTACATCCTTACAACTACTTATTACTTTACTAAGTGGGTAGAAGTTGTCCCATTAAAGATAGCTAAAACAGAAAATATTACATACTTCATTGATCAATACATAATTACCAGGTTTGTCTTACCCTCAACTTTAATGTTTGACAATGCATCTTACTTTTCTGGAAATACAATGGTAGAATTTGTTCTTAAGCGAGGTTTCAAGTTGAAATATTTGGCCAATTATTATCCTCAAGGTAATGGATTAGAGGAATCAACAAACAAGAACCTCATTAGAATTATCAAAATGACTATTGATCAAAATCATAGGAATTGGCACAAAGCATTAACATTTGCTCCATGGGCAAACAAGATTACTCAGAAAGCCTCTGTTGGTTCTCCTCCTTTCGCTTTAGTTTATGGAAAAGAAGTTGTTCTTCCCACAAACGTAGCAATCCCATCTCTTGCCCTAGTATAATTTATCGATGAAAACCTTTCATCTTCTCTCCAAGCTAGACAATTTCAAATTCTCAAGCTTGAAGAGGAAAGAGAAAAGGCTAAAGCAACCCACTTCCATCATCGACAATTAGTCAAAGCTTCTTTTGACATAACTTTTGCCAGTCAAAAAACTCTTGAAGTAGGTGACTTGGTTTTGAAATGGGACAAAGCACACGAGGAAAAAGGTAGACATACAAAATTCCAAAGACTATGGCTTGGCCCTTTTTAGATCATTGAAAAAATTGGGCAATCAACGTTTTTTTACAAGACTTGTCAGGTAACAAGTATTCTTTGCCCGTCAATGGGCAAATTTTGAAAAAATACTTCTCCTAGGAGATAACCTCTTCCAATTTTGTAACATATTGCTTTCTAGGAAAATAATGGTTAACTAGTATTTATTTTTGGCTTTTCAAAATAAAATCTTTGATAACATTTATTTATGTATTTATTTTTAAGAAAGTAAGAGTTAAAAGGAATAATTAAGACATTTGAGTACTAAATTAAACTTGATTTCTTTGGAAAAACTTGACCTTGCTCAAAATATTTATTTTACGAACAAACTCTTATCTTTATAGAATATGAAGGTTTTGCTATTAGTCAAGAAAATAATTTTTAACCTAGTAAGGACTTTCTGCATATAAGTATCTTAAAAAACTCTATCATTATCACCCAAAACTCTCAAAAGAGCCAATGATCCACCCCATATGTTAAATTTTTCCTTTTTCAGAGTGTAATTTTAAAATATATAAACTTAAAAGATAAAAAGTCTCATTACGAGCTTGTTTACCATGTTCATAGGGAAGTAATTTCAAACGGGGTAATAGTTAATGATCTCCTCAATCAGAAGACAAGGGGTCTCATCAAGAGCCAACTTGTTTAGTTTAGCTACAACCAGTGTATGGCATTGTCACTAGTAGGTTGCCACACCTAGACAATGTCTTTTAAGAAATCAAAAAAGAAAAAAATATTACATTCAAAAGGGGAAAAAGGACAAGGTCCAAGTGACATTCAATCCAAGTGAATATCATTTTGAAATTTGAAAATTCATACCGATGGGATAATGAATCATTGTTGGTTAAAAGATAACCCTGTCAAGGCGACGAATGCCTACTGGCAACAGAGGCTCTATCTGTGATAAATGAGTAAACACCAAAAAACTAATCTACAAGAGACACCTGATGCATTCGGTAACGCTATACTGTATCACTTTAAAGACCGCGATGCGTGATTAAGAGCGGTAAAACATGTGGAACAATTACGTTTTAAATACCAAAACAAACGAGTTGACAGGTTAATAAATATTTAGCGGTCCGAGGAAGGATAATTATTTTTCCAGGTTATGGGTAGTTATAATCGAGTATCTCATTAAAACATTTCTCACGATCCAAAGTCATTTCAGAGAAGCTTTCAGTCTTAATTACTAGATATCATTTGCGTTGATATATCTTGTCTATTTCAGGCAAGCGACAAAAGACATGTCACTGAGAAAGGTGATGTAGAAACAGAGCAAACAGACCAATGTTGACGCTGAGTTTACAGAAATGGCTCCTATCTTCGCTAATATAGTTTGTGATGCTGTCAAAGGCGCAACATCTTGGGAAGTAATTTACAATAGGCTGGAGGACGAGCATCCTAGAATCACTGTTACGAGAGAAACAACTGACTCAAAAATGCCTTCGAAACTTCAATGTAGAGATGCTTCCTATTCATTCCTTCATAGGATAGGAGCAAGAGCTAAAATCCTCCCCTATACAAACATGATCAGGTGGATGATTGAAAACCTTATCATTGATGGTAGGCAGTTCAAGAATTCAAGGATGGAGCTCATAGGTCATTCAAAGCATAAGATTTGAAGAAGATGTACCACATACTTGATCTGCAAGATATCTACAACAGCACATTTGTGGCTACCTTTGCAAAGAAGAACCTAGACCCCTTCAAGCTAATTCAAGGTTGGGGGGTGTTAGACAACAAATTCAAGTATGACAAATTGGGTATGTATGTTATAGCCTCTTTGGCAAACCCCTACAACTATGCAACAACCATGTTATGTAGATTGTATGGGCTACCCAATAATACTAAGTTTTCAATAGAATGGATTCCTCTGATTGATGCTTGTGTTAATTCCCATATCATGAATTGGCCTCCGATCCTATCTGACAACCTAGCCACAACCATTACCGAATATCTGCAAAAGAAAGCCTCCTTTTCAGATAACCTCCCTCCCTTCTATTTTAGTTCCTACATTATGGACACTATCTGTTTTTGCATGACATTTCCAACCATGGGTTGGAAATGGACCTTACAAGATCCTTACCCAATCCATCTCAGTCATAAAAAAATATGGGAATCACATTACATACCTCACCTCTATAAGATATTCCATGTTGCTGTGTTGCCCCTACATCAAATAATTTTCAATAAGAAAGCCTGTAGGTTTTCCCAAGAAGTTGCAGCAGCCCTTCTTACTGTTGGCAAGTATTTTATTGATGAGTGGTTCACCTACATTAGGGTTTTTGGTAGCACAGTTGATCCACACGTCCTTCCTTTATATGTTTCTGATAAGTTATTAGCAAGAGAGATTGCCTACCAGACTGTGGGAAAGGACTTGACTAAAGTTCTCAAAGACAGCAAGAAGTCATTTCCAATTTTCCCTGTCAAATGTGGTTCTTTTTCTTTAGCCAATTTTGTTCATTCTACTAAGGAATCAACACATATGGAAGCCCTCAGGCTTCATACACTGCCTAAGGGGCAATTTGATCCAAATAAAGTGGCACATAATGTCACTACTGGAGTAAAGCTCAAGCCATACAATCATGACGATAATTATTTTGAGGATTCGTTACAGTCAGTCGTATCCTTCGAACAAGCATTCGAATGGGCAATAACCAATCTGAAACCTAAAGATTCAAAGATTTCAGGAATTCAAAGGTGAGAGGCTCTGGATGATCCCAATGCATCTATTAAAGCCCAAGGATAAGTCTACTCCAAATTGTCATTGTTGATAGTGGAGGTCCTAGCTCTCAAGTAGACTCTCAGGTAAACACTAAGAAGGCACCAGACACAGGGAAAACCCAAGACGCTGAAAACACAGCTGAGGCCAGCAGGAAGTTAGCTGAGAAGCAAGTGATGAGAACCCCGACTACAGAGATCGTTTCAGAGGCCAAAGATGGTAGTTTGGAGCAGGAGTGGGATCAGTTTAATCAGAAATTGCAAGACACTCCCAAAGCCTCAAATACCCAAGAAACAGAGGAATGCAAAACTCCTTTTCATGTTCAAGAATACAGAGCTCAAGTCTATCGGTGAATAATCTACACCTATGGAGGAACAAGAAACAATGTCCCAGCATACTGAAATTATCCCTGCTCTACCCACATCGGAAATTGTTCTGAAAGTAACTGAAATACCTCCACTTGATGTGTTCTATAGCCCTATCCACAAGGCTATAGTTAGAAGGTAGAGAAAAAGGAGAAGGGTAGATACACCTGAGTTTCCACCTGGACACGAGCCAATGGACATTGTTTGGAAGGACATTCCTTTCAATCCAGCCGAGAACTTGACTAGACTATCATAGTTCATGGGAGCATACACATCAACCACTATGGAAAAGGTTACTAAGGTCTCTACTTTACTAAGGGAGAAAGAGGAGAGAATTGTGCGGCTCGAACAAGAGCTCGAGGCAGAGAAAGCAAGCACAAACAGGAAGGTAGCTGAGCAACTAGCGCAATTGCAGCAAGACATGGAGGTCCTGAAAATAAGCCATGAAGTCGATATATCAGCCAAAAATATGCAACTCCAGGAAATGCAACAATCCATGGAAATATACAAGGATGTTCCCACTACTGAGGAGTTCATTAAAGAGGCCCTGGAATTAAATTCCCTTCTGGTGAAACAACAAGAGTATTTCTTCCAGAAGATGTCACACATTACTCCCTATCTAACTACTAGTGACCAGTTGACAGATAAGGCAATCGACCAGAGAATGAATTTTAACGATTTAAACACCAGAATCTCTGAGTTCATCGAATGACAGGAAACAAAAGATGGAAGGAAAGCCAATCTACCTGAGATTGAAGAAACTCATAAAGACATTCTCTTCACAGATTGGGATGCCAGAATCAAACAGGCCGAGTTAGCAGTCTCAAGGGCAGTTGGAGTATCAGAGAATATCATCAAAGCAGTGAATCACATCCTATTCACCACCAATCTCATTAAAGAAGGCAATACAAAAGAAATTCCCGATTTAAATGCTCTGTATAAAGACTGGCAAGAAAAGGCAGGGAGTCAAAGAGAGGTAATTACAAAATTGACCACAACCAATTGGGAGTTGTATTGGCAGTATCTTGTTAAGCCACATAGCCAGATTATGACTCTCAATTGTTCCCTTCACACGACTCAAAGGATGCTGCCACTGCTCACCAATGCGATCTTCATAGGACAACTCAGGACTCATTTCGGGGCACCTCCTCAAATTCAACCGATGACCGATATTTGCGATTTAAAGGACAAGCTGGCAGACAACAAGTCATCCTCTTAGTTTTGTTTATTTAGCCTCTGTTTATTTTTGGAGTTAGTTACCTAGTTAGGAGGAAGGTTGTTTGAAAGCTCCTCAAAATTTGTAAATTTATTTTTGTACATTTAGTTAGAATAGTATTTATACCCTTCTCATGCATTTAGAGAAGGGTCAAGAATTTTATCAAAAACATTTGCAAACAATGCGCTATTGTAAGTTTGTGAATGCTTTCGTGAAATTATGGAACATGATCATTTCTTTTATATATTAGACTACTTTCCTTTGTTGATGCATTCTTGTATTCTTGGGAGACAAATTGATTTGAAGAAAGAAGTTGGTCTATGTCATTTGTCAAATGAGCATGACTTCTCACATATGGTACTGTTATCATGTATGATTGATTTTGTTTATATTTAATTATTGGCAAAACTTTACTTTCATGAATTATATGTGAGATTTATCATTTCTGTTAAGCGTTAATTGTACTTTTGTATGATGCCTAGTTGAAGTTGTGATTTTCATATATAACTCATCATATATGCGATATATTTTATAAATTCCTTTGACTAAGATTTTGTTTACATTTAATTAGTGGAAAAAATTTACTTTCATGAATTATATGTGAGATTTATCGTTTCTGTTAAGCATTAATTGCACTTTTGTATTATGCCTAGTTAGTTGTGAATTTCATATATAACTCATCATATATGCGATATATTTTATAAATTCCTTTGACTAACTATTTAGTCAAAGGAATTATACTTTACGTTATCATCTCTGTTTAGTTGTGTTCAATCTTCATTATCACATGTTAAACATATATCTTTGTAGATTGCATACCACACAAGAACACCCGAGTTTATATTAGAATAAGTTAGTTAGAGAAATTGCATTATAGAATAGGCCACTTAGATTATCATTATTCTATTGCAAAGCACTCATGAACCACCCACTCTCATCTTAAAATCTACATTGGGAAACTAGTCCCATTATCCCCAGTTGGAGCCACCACTTTAAATGGAAAATGAGTTATCTTAAGTTCCGGACTGGGTGGTTACCCCCCATGTTTCGGCAACAGAATTCTAAGGCTTCAACACATCCTCATATAATACTTGGGTGTGTCAATGGCACGTCATAACACCCACTCTTACCTTCTAAATTAAGGATTATAAACCCCATTACCTTCCCTAAGCTCTTACGGGGTAAATAATTGTTATTGTTCACCCCAAATCTGTAACAACCCTGGTAAAAATTGCATGTAAAAATATATAAGACCACGGTTGATGGGACACGTATTCCAAGATGAATGGTGGGCAAGACATCCTAGGGGGTGTTCATTTGGTTGTTTATGGCTAAGGAAATTGGCAAAGGCAATGGTTAAGGCTTTGGAAAGGAAAATTTGCATTTTTAGCACATTTATTTATGAAAATAATGGAAAATAGGAGAAAAAGAAGGTGAAAGGTCACAAGTTGCATGTGAGGAGGAAAATGAAGGAAAATAATGGAAAATGAAGAAAATAGAGGCCTCATTAATAAACAGGCTTCTGAGGATTAGTTGGCAAGCTCTTAGTCAGAGTAAGCTCTTGGCTCAAGATTTTGATATGGTTTTGCATGGGATCAAGAAAGGCAAAGAAGGTAAGAGGAGGCAAAGATCAAGCAGGGAAAGGTAGGATCAAGTAGCTACAACATGATTCTTTGCAGGTATCGATTTGGATGTGCATTTTCTGTAATATCCCTGGTGAAAATTCCATGTAAAAATATATAAATGTCACGGATGATGGGACATGTATTCCAAGCTGAATGGTGGGAAAGACATCCTAGGGGGTGTTCATTTGGTTGTTTATGGCTAAGGAAATTGGTAAAGGCAATGGCTAAGACATTAAAGAGGAAAAATGGCATTTTTGGGACATTTATTTATGAAAATAATTGAAATTAGGAGAAAAGGAAGGTGAAAGGTCACATGTTGCACGTGAGTAGAAAATTGAAGGAAAATAATGGAAAATGAAGAAAATAGAGGCCTCATTAATAAAAAGGCTTCCGAGGATCAGTGTGAAAGACTTGGTCAATTCAGTTTTGGAGGTCTCTCATTATTTTTTCTCTCTCTCTCTGATACCCTTGGATACTTAGAGTTTTCTTGGAGCACTCTTGGAGGGTGTGGCATACTTGGATTCTTGGAGCAAGAAGGCAAAGGAAGAGCAAGAAAGCACAAGAGGGCATCGACATCAGCAGCTACATCAGATTGCTTGCAGGTACCAAGTTGCATGTATTACTTCTTCACTAGTTTGTGCATGCATGGCGCATGCATGTGCTTTCTTGGTTATGATCTGTCATTGGCAATGGAGGATGGCCGAGATTGGCAGTGGATTGCCTAGCCTTGACATTTCCTGGATAGCCATGGTGATTGTGGTTTTACTTTCATTGCTTTGTTTTGGTTGGTTCTCATGTTTCCTTAGCTTGGGTTGAGTTATTAGTCCTGGAATCCTTGGTTAAATAAATGCTCTAGAAGCCTTGTAATAGCTTGGGTTGAGTTACTAGTCCTGGAAGCCCTAGTTAAACAAATGCTCTGAAGCCCTATAACAGCTTGGGTTGAGTTACTAGTCCAGGAAGCCCTGGTTGGAAAAACACTCTGGAAGCCCTTGGCGGGTTGAGTTACTAGTCCTGGAAGCCTTGGTTGGACAAATGCTCTGGGAGCCCTGTATAAGTTGTGGGTTGAGTTACTAGTTTTTGAAGCCTTGGTTGGACAAATGCTCTGGAAGCCTTGTATAAGCTGTGGGTTGAGTTACTAGTTCTAGAAGCCTTAGTTGGAAAAACACTCTAGAAGCCCTGGAAGGCTTGGATGGAGACCGATCTGATGATAGTTTTTGCTGATGTCCGACCATGAGGTGGAATCACTGTTTGATGGGTTGAGTTGGGAGGCCTCTGGAAGCCCTCGATGAGTTTTGATTGATGTGTTCTCTGAGATCCCACATTCATTCTTGGAATATGGCACGGGGGTGAGTGGATGAAGAGAGACTTGGCTTAGCCAATCTATGGTCGGGTGTGTAGTCCCATCACCGGTTAGTTAATTGCATTTATTAATGAAAAATTCATTCCCTTGATTTTCATATGCAAATGTACTGATATATATGGATTTTGATGGCTGATATGTTTATTGTATTTATGTTCCTATTATGTTGTTTATATGCATATTTACCTCGGAGGGTGTTACATTTCCTTGCTAGATTTGGCATGCATGGTATTGCATGTGGTTCTTTTCTATCATGGCATGGGTTTTGCCAGGTGTGACAATGTTTTTAGCTTAGCCTTGCCATTTTTGGATCACCATGGTGTGATTGGTTGAGCTGGATTGCCGGATGGATTCGAAGTTCAGTGAGGTGGATCTCTGAAACGATAGAACACATGGCCTAGTAACCCCTGACTCAGACTGTGAGTTGCAGTAAAGCCAGATTTTATGTTACCTCAGATGGCCTAGGAATCCTTGTCGTGAATGACAAGATATATAGTAAATCCAAGAGGTGGTTTTCTCTCCGTTGGGCCTATTAATCCTGGGTTTGGGATATGCAGTAAATCCTGGAGCGTGGGTCTCGGTTTAGGGCCTAGCGATCCGAGTTTGGATTGTGGTAAAGCCTGAGAGACTAGGAGATAGGAAAATTCCTCACGATGTAGGTGGAGAAATTTGGCATACATGCTTGTTTGGCCTAGTGATCGGGTGGATATGACAGTAAATCTTGTTATGATGTGTTCATTATGTTGGCCTAGTGATCCGCGATGGATTACCAAAAGCCTAGTTTCTGTTGATGAAAATGAGGTGGTTTAGCCTCGGTATGCCCTGGTTGGTTCTTTTTGTTTGAGTTCCACATTCATGCTTGGAATATGGAACGGGGGTGAATGGCTGAAGAGAGATATGGCTCAACCATTGTATGGTCGGGTGGAACGTGGTAGTCCCATCTCTAGTTGGTTCATGTTCATTGCATTCATTAATGAGAAATTCATTCCCTTGATTTTCATGTGTAAATGTATTGATGTATATGTGGATTTTGATGGCTGATGTGTTTATGGTAATTTTGTTCCTATTATGCTGGTTATATGTATATTTTATGACAATAACTATGTATGACTCTTAGCATGTTTTTACTTGTAAAAGAATGGATAGTGTATCTATGGTCTAATAGATGATAATACAACAAATGATATGAGGGAACAATGGTTCATAGTGATTCTTAGATAAGTATGAGATCCCTACACTTAATTATGTTGTTTACATATGTAGGTTACATGTTGATGATATATTTGATGAAATGCATGGCATGGCTAGTAGGGGTCTAGTTATGGTCTTGTTTAGCTTATTGCTTTTTCATCATTTTTTCCCTGTATTTTTACTAATTTCAAGATATCACTCCATTCTAGAGAGTGTCCTAGGCTTTGGGCCTGAAAAAGTGGCTTAAATCCCAGGATCATTGGCATAGAATTGGTAAGTTCGGTCTCTGGTCACTGGCAGGCAAGCCTGTGAGAGCGACTTTGGGTTGTTGGTGACTCCCTTACCCATGGCATGAGAGTGACTATAGCAAAAGAGATCCTAAGCAGCAATGGGACCCAGGGATAGGTTGTCTGATTGGTTGACTTGTCTCCTAATGGTTTTGTTGATGATGTTGGATGACTGTGTGTGATGTTCTGTCAATTCCACTTCCTTAAGGTCACATAGGAGGTCGAATATGATCATAGTAGCCTCTCGTCTCATGTTTACCCCAGTTGGCATGGTTACTTGGGTGGATGTGGGAGGAGGGTGTTACAGAGTGGTATCAGAGCATGGTTTAACTCTCGGACTGGATGGGCAGTGCGTGTTGGTCATGCATGCATGTCAGTTTCATGTGTGTCTCTTACATTTGCACTTCATGTGCTTGTTGTATTTGCTTGATGATTGATTATGATTGTAGTATGGTTGTTATGGAGAATTTGATATTGAACTTTTGGAATGCATTTGTCATGAGTATGTGGTTGGTTGCATATTGTTGTATGTCGCTTACAAGTTGATTATATGTCACTTGATTACATCCTTGTATGATTGGTTACATTCTTGTATGTTTGATTACATGTATCAGTCTTGTAGGTGGGTTACAAGTATTAATCGCTTATGCTCAACTACATGTGTTCATGCGTATGTGTAGTTAATTATGCATGTTGATGGTTGCATGTGGAAATGTGTAACACTCTCCTCCCACATCCACCCAAGTAACCATGCCAACTGGGTTAGACATGAGATGAGAGGCTAATATGATCATAGTCGAACTCCTACGTGACCTTAAGGAAGTGGAATCGACGGAACATCACACACAGTCATCCAACATCATCAACAAAACCCAGGAGAGAAGTTAGCCACTCAGACAGCCTATCCGTGGGTCCCACTATTGTTTTAGATCTCTTAGGCCATAGTCGCTCTCATGCTATGGGAAAGGGAGTGACCAAAAACCTAAAGTCACTCTTACAAGCTTGCTTTCCAGTGACTAGAGACCAAATTTCCAATTCCGTGTAGACGATCCCAAGATTTAAGCCACTTTTTAGGCCCAAAGCCCACTTCACTGCCTAGAATGGAGTGATAGCTTAAAATCAGTAAAATTACAAGGAAACAATGACGCAAAAGTAATGAACAGAAAAATAACATAGCTAGGCCCCTACTAGCCATGACAAGGATTTCGTCAAAGACATAATCAACATGTAACCTATAGGTGTAAACAACATAATTAAGTGTAGGGATCTCATACTTATCTAAGAATCATTATGTAGCGGCTACAACACCCTCCAAAATTTTGGCTTGCATCCAAATTTCGGAGCCTTCCTTGGTTTTTTCTTTAATGGTTGCAAACACTCGAGCTCACCCCATGAGCTCTTGTGAAGTCTTTTCACCTTTTTGCTTGTTTGACCATTGGTTGTCTTTCGGCATGTTGATTGCTTTTCCATGCTTGTGATCTTATTTTAATGAGTTTGAAGGTTTGTCTTTATGTGTTTGGGTTGTCTTTGTCATGTGAACACCCGTTGCACCCACAAATAAAGTTGTAAGCATTGTCACGCAAGTGTTATCACGGTCGTCTGAAGGTTTATCACAAGTGTCGTGTTTGTCTCTCTAAACTACAAGACAGTTTCACTGAGGGCGTGTTTTGTCTTATTGTCATGGTGGTCTATGTTGTCTTGTCTTCAAGTATGATAAGTGTATGATCACAATGTCAATTTGCACAATTCTGCTTGCTTTCGACACTTAGCAGCCATCTTCTTGAAAATCTGCCTGACCGGACAACCCTCTTCCACCGGACCCCGATTGAGCTACACTGTGCAGTCTCAACCCTCAGTGGCCCTACTCTTCTGCCTGAACTGTGCAGTGCTTGAGGCTGTCTTCCAAGACAACTGAACTGCACAATCCTGGAAGTGAGCAGGATGTCTACCTCTGAGAACTACACAAAAATTGCCTCCCTGTCCAACTAAATTGTGTATTTCTCAAGCACAGTCATCAACCCTCCTGCTTGCCTGCTGAAAGTCTGCACTGCTCTAAGACATGTCTAGCAGTTCCCCTACTACCTGCCTTGCATTGTTCCCAGATATTGCATAGTCATGCCCAATAGGTCCCTCTGTGGCACTGATATGTCTTCCCTCTAGAAACTGCACAATCATGACCAACAGTCCCTCTGCAACCTCGCTCTCTCCTCCCTCTGGAAACTGCGCAGAACTACCCAATAGTCACTCTGCAGCCCTGCTCTGTCCTCCCTTTGAAAATTGCGCAGAATTTCCCCCCCTCAGAGTCCCACCTTGCAGTTGACACTAGTGACTTTCACTGTGCAATTCTGCCTCTGAGTGATTATTTCGTATTTTTTCCCAAAAGTGCACATTGTCCTCCTGGAATGCCTCATTCCATTCTGAGTTGCACTATGTGTTTTCTAAGTTAGTTGTCCTCTATCCTTGTCACCTGGAACACGAGAACAATGCATCACAATAGACTAGGAGGTTTTGGATTTGATTTTGTCCTGTCATGAGTGAATTGTAGGAACATGTACACTAGTAGATCATGGCGAGACAATGAATGGGATGAAGAAGGAGCGCACATTCTAGAAGACTTTCTTGCAGTTGGACGAATGTACTAAGCATATCAAGCAACAAGAAAAAGGAACACATGCATTAAACCATCAAGCAATACCAAGACCATCAAAGAACTTGTGACATTATGCCATGTGGAGGAGAAGACAAAGCACACCAAGAGTACATCCATCACTCAACAATGTGGCAACTTGACATGGACACGACAGTCAGCCAATACATGTCAGTAATGTCATGTCGATTCGTGTCACTATGTTGGGTCCCTATAATACTAGTGATTACCCCATTACTATTATAGTTATACCCATTATTTATATTGTTGTGCCCCTATTACCCCCATATTGTTATTTCTGTGCCCCCTAGAATCTCTCTATTGTTATTTTTGTGGCTTTATATTATTATTGTTAGGTCAGCTGGATTATATTGTGACTCCTTAGACTCCTATATATAGAAAGGAGGTTTTGTCATTTGAATCATCAAAGAATTGTTCATTTATGTAATGTAAAGGAGGTTGCCCCCTAGAAGAGGCTGAATTTTAAGGCGTGGATTTATCTTTTTTATCTTTTCTTGAGATGGTTTCATAACATTTGGTATCAGAGCTTTGGATTCTAGGGTTTCACTGCTCCAAACAGGTCATCGTGGCATTTTCGCTATAACTTTTTTTTCTGTGATGTTTCATAAATCACAAAAAAAACCCATTTGAGAAGAAATCGCACTGAACCTTGGATTCGAATTTCAGAGCTTTTCGCGCGATATTTTCGGAGATATGATCTGAGGAAGTTGGTCTTTTTGCAGACTCCTGAATTACATTCAAAACAGGTGACCTGGGGAAAATTGTCATAACTTTCTCTCTGGGAATCAGATTGAAATTTCGTAAGAAGGTACAGAAAGAGGATGGACTGTAGTTTCTTGTATATCTTTTTCAGAACCAAATATTGAAAATTGTACACGTGGCACTTCATACAACTTCACTCTTCTGGAAAGGTCTATAATCAAGTCATCTTGGGAGATTGTGCATAACTCTTTCTTGGAGAATCCAATTTGGATTAGACTGGTGGCATTGGAAAGAGGACACAGAGAGCTACTACAGGTCACAAATTTAGAACTAGATGATTGGAAAGTACATAGATACATCAGAGGCAATATCGAGCTCCTACAAAGTGAAAAAAGGTGTGTAGATTTTTTTAAATTTTTGCTTAAGCTTGGTTTGAAAATTTATTTTGAAGGAATTCAAAGGGCATAGTAGAGCATTATTATCGGTAACTGATGTCCCGAGGAAAGAAAATGCAAACACCTAGTAAGGAACCTGAAAGCTCTAACATGACTCATGAAGAAGAGGAAGAAATGCTACATGATATATCAAAATTACAAGAACAAGTGCAACAAATGTCACGCTCACAAAAGTTAACAGATGCTAAGATAAATGGCATGGAAGCTAAGATGGACAATTTGAAGATAGATTTGAACACAAATTTGAATACAGGCATGGCAGATTTGAAGATAGATTTGACAAATTTTCTACAAGAAATACTTACTAATGGTGAAAAGGTAGTAAAGGAAACTCATGATGAGAACAAAAGAAATGTTAATCATGATTCCATAGACGTTAATGTTGGATCGAAGAATCACCATATTCCAAAAATCGATATGAGGAAGTTTGATGGCAAGGATCCCGCCACATGGATATTACAGATGGAGCAATTCTTCGATCTCAATAATGTGCAAAACGCACAAAAGGTACGTATGGCAACTGTATATTTGGAACCAAATCAGTTTGTATGGTATCAATGGATTTGTTCTCGTAAACAATTTATCACTTGGGCAATTTTTACGGAAGAATTGATAGCACATTATGAGGATACAAAAAGCAACACTTTTTTTAGCCAATTGATAAGTCTCAAACAAAAGGGTTCAATAATGGAGCACATTGAGGAGTTCCAAAAATTGAACATAAGGGTAAAATATATTCTAGAGGAGCATAGGATTGATGTGTTCATAGGGTCTTTAAAGGATAATATCCAACATGATGTTCGCCTTTGGGAACTTGATTCATTAGAGAAGGCATTCAGGTTAGCAAGAAAAATGGAAAGCAAAATTATGGCAACTAGGAAGCATACCACTCACAACTATAAAGACGGAAGTGTTGTTGCCCCTAGTCTTCCACAAACTACAAGGTTGACACCACAAAAATTGGAAGAAAAAAGAGCAAAAGGGCTTTGTTACAATTGTGATAGCAAATACACAAAAGGTCATAAGTGTGCTGAGAAGAAATTATTCTACATAGATTGTGAAGAAGAAGAAGAAAAGGAGCAAGAAAGGTCAAAAGAAGAGGATATATTCCAGGAACAAAGCCTAGATGAAGAACAAATAAATCCGACCATATCTTGTAATGCATTGGCGGGAATTACCACTCCTCAAACCATCAAGATAGAAGGACAAATCAAGAAGAAAAAGGTAATAGTGTTGATTGATTCAGGAAGCACCCACAATTTTATTCATTGTAGGGTAGCAAAAGAATTGAATTGCTTCCTATATCCAGCACCAGAGTGTCAAGTGATGATTGCAAATGGAGGAACAATAAATTGCTCTGGAAAGTGCCATAATATCAAGCTATCCATGGGAGAATATGTATTGACTAGCCCAATGCTTTCCATTCCAATGGGAGGTGCTGATGTTGTACTAGGAGTCCAATGGCTACAATCCTTGGGTACAATAGCTTTTAATTTTCAAGAACTTTTCATCAAATTTTCTACGGAAGGAAAGGAAGTTGAATTAAGGGGTATTGCAGGGAAACCAGGAAAGATAATCAGCTCTAATGGCATGACAAAGCTTCTAAAAAAGGAGCAAAGAGGTGTAATTGCACAATTATGTTCGCTAGATGTTTCCACATTGGAATCATCTATTTCTCCAGATCTCCAAAAAGTCCTGGACAATCATTCCAAGGTATTTGAGACTCCCAAAGGTCTCCCACCTATGCGTGATCATGATCATGCTATTCATCTGATTCCAGGAAGTGTTCCTCCAAACATCAGGCCGTACAGATATCCCTATGTCCAAAAAAGTGAAATTGAACGTATGGTTGCAGAAATGCTAGAGGCTGGTATAATTCAACCGAGTCAAAGTTCTTTCTCAGCTCCAGTAGTATTGGTGCACAAGAAGGATGGATCATGGCGCATGTGTCCGAATTATAGGGAGCTCAACAAGCTCACTATTAAAGATAAGTTCCCCATTCCTGTCATTGATGAATTACTGGATGAATTGCATGGATCAATTTACTTCACCAAGTTGGATCTTCGTTCAGGATATCATCAAATCAGAATGAAGATTGAAGACATCCTGAAAACGACATTTAGAACTCATGAGGGTCATTATGAATTTTTGGTCATGCCTTTTGGCCTTACCAATGCACCTTCAACATTTCAAGGTTTGATGAATTCAATTTTCAAACCATTCCTTAGAAAATTTGTGTTAGTATTTTTTGATGATATACTAATCTACAGCAAGTCTTGGAAGGATCATGTTGAACATGTTGACAGGGTGCTACAACTATTGGAGGAGAAACAATTATATGCAAAAAGATCCAAATGTTTCTTTGGAGTCCAGGAGGTGGAATATTTGGGTCATATTGTATCTCATGAAGGAGTTAAGGTAGACCCTAGCAAAATTAAAGCCATTAAGGAATGGAAAATCCCCACATCCATAAAGCATCTGCGAGGATTTCTTGGGTTGACAGGGTATTATCGCAAGTTTGTTAAGAATTATGGGAGAATAGCAGCACCTCTAACAACATTATTGAAGAAAGATTCATTTTCATGGACTCCGGAAGCAACAAAGGCCTTTGAACATCTTAAAGAGGCAATGTGCCAAGCACTGGTCTTAGCTACATCGGACTTCACAAAAACCTTTATTGTGGAATGTGATGCTTCAGGAAATGGAATTGGTGCTGTTCTAATGCAAGATGAAAGACCCATTGCTTTTGAAAGTCGTCCAATCAAGGGAAAGTTTTTAAGCAAAGCTATTTATGAGAAGGAAATGTTGGCAATACTCCATGCACTTAAGAAATGGCGACCCTACCTAATGGGAAGACACTTCAAGGTAAAAACGGATCATGATAGCCTTAAATACTTTTTAGAACAAAGATTATCCTCTGAAGAGCAACAAAAGTGGGTCACAAAGATGTTGGGTTATGACTTTGAAATCATCTACAAAAAAGGGAAGCAAAATGTGGTGGCAGATGCACTCTCAAGAAAGGATGAGGATGTGGAAGCATTGTTGTGTGCCATTTCTATTATCCAACCAGATTGGATAAATGAAGCAAGGGAGGAATGGAAGAATGACGAAGAAGTGTGGGCACTTATTCGAAAGCTACAACAAGTTTCCAGTACTTCTGATACATTTAGCTGGAAAAATGATTCGTTATGGTACAAAGATCGCTTATACCTCTGTAAGAATTCCCAGCTAAAACAAAAGATTCTTATGGAATTGCACACTTCTCCCTTAGGAGGGCACTCAGGATTTTTAAAAACTTACCACAGGGTTAAGAAGGAATTTTTTGGGATGGCCTTAAATCAGATATTCAAAATTTGTGGCGGAATGTTTGGTTTGCCAACAAAATAAAGTTGAAACAATTAAGACACTGGGTCTATTACAACCTTTATCCATTCCAAGCCAACGTTGGGAGGAGGTTTCAATGGATTTTATCACAGGTTTACCCAAGTCTGAGGGAAAGAGTGTCATCATGGTGGTAGTTGACAGACTTACCAAGTATGCACACTTTTGTGCATTATCACATCCATTAAAGCCAGTACAGTTTCTACTGCATTTATGGAAACAATTCAAAAGCTACATGGAAACCCAAAGATTATTGTAAGTGACAGAGATCCCATTTTCACTGGAAATTTTTGGACAGAATTATTTTCTTGTCTTGGTACTCAGTTAGCTCATAGCTCATCTTATCATCCTCAATCTGATGGGCAAACTGAGATAGTAAACAAATGTTTGGAAGGATATCTTCGTTGCTTTGTATCTGATAAACAGACACAATGGGTCAAATGGTTGCCTCTGGCTGAATGGTGGTATAACACTTCCTTCCATACAACAACAAAAATGACCCCATTTATGGCACTTTATGGGTATCAACCACCATCCATCACATCATATTTAAGAGAAAATTCTAAGGTTCAGGCAGTGGAACATCACATCGAACATCAACAACAAGTCCTCCAACTCTTAAAGGATAACCTCGTGTTGGCACAAAATAGAATGAAACAACAGGCAGATCAACATCGCAGTGAAAGAAGTTTTGATGTAGGTGATTGGGTATTCCTACGGTACAACCATATAAGCAAATGTCCCTAAAGCAAGCTAAGAAGGATAATAAATTATCACCAAAGTATTATGGTCCGTACAAGGTGTTGCAAAAGATTGGTACTATGGCATACAAATTGGAGCTTCCTGCAGCTTCTCGATTGCACCCAGTTTTCCATGTTTCATGTTTAAAGAAGGTTATAGGCGACAAGCTCCCAATTCAAACAATATTGCCAGAACTTGACGAGGAAGGAAAAATTATATTGGAACCGGAAGCAGTCACAGAAACAAGAACTCGACAACTACGAAATCGATCAATTTCAGAGTATCTTATCAAGTGGAAGAACTTATCCGCTGAAGATTCCACATGGGAGGATGAGAATTTTATGCAGAAATATCCAGAATTACTCAAGCGTTGAGGACAACACTTTTTTGAAGGAGAGGGGCATGTTGGGTCCCTATAATACTAGTGATTACCCCATTACTATTATAGTTATACCCCTTATTTATATTGTTGTGCCCCTATTACCCCCATATTGTTATTTCTGTGCCCCCTAGAATCCCTCTATTGTTATTTTTGTGGCTTTATATTATTATTATATTGTGACTCCTTAGACTCCTATATATAGAAAGGAGGTTTTGTCATTTGAATCATCAAAGAATTGTTCATTTATGTAATGTAAAGGAGGTTGCCCCCTCGAAGAGGCTGAATTCTAAGGCATGGATTTATCTTTTCTATCTTTTCTTGAGCTGGTTTCATAACACACTAGTTGTCTCAGCCACGTCACCATAATGGACCATATTAGTTGTAACTGAATGTAATGTAAAGTGAAGTCCAATGCATGCACACAAAAGTTGAAGAGTCGTGTCAATTGAAAAGTCATGGGAATTTGAACAGTCACGAGGGTAGTCCAAGAGTCACAAAGGTCAAGTATCACCCTTGGTTATATATACCCCTCCCATTGTATGAGAAAGGACTTTTCACCTTGGATCCTCCCACATAGCTTTGCAAATTTGCAGTATGTTCCTTGAGGAGCGAGGCGTGGCTCTAATGTCCCACTACTGGGATTAGTGATGTATGGTATACATATGTGTATTGGGACTTTTTCTTAATTCAGAAGCATGTTCAAGCCAACACATTTTCACGCATGTTTTGTAGATGTTTGTAAGACTACTCTTTAAACATTTGTAATGCATGTTTGCTTAACCTGTACTAAGATAGTTGAACTACTTTGGTTATTTTAGTACTTACATTGTTGAAGATGTGTTGTATTGTTTATCACTGTTGTCTTGTTTGTGTGGACTACTCTGGAGGACATTAGACAGACCATTCTTGTTTTTCTTGGTTATAATGACTGTCACCTCCGTATGGACTACTCTGTTGGATGGTGTACGTGTTTTCCCTTGTGCTTTGGTTTTAACGAATGTTGCATCCGTTGTCGACTACTCCATTGGATGCTGGTAAGACCTTGTTGTTTCGTGTGTGTATCTCCCTGGGTGGTACTACTACCTCTCATCTAGAGGCTCACTTTTACCCTATCCTTTACAATAAGAGAACCCAGAAACAAGTTACATTACACACTCACTGGGAATACTTACCTCTCTTTTTGAAGATACAAGCATAACACTCTCATGTGCTGAACAACAAGAGCTAAAGAAAATCTCTAAGATAATCGCAATCAGGCCATCGTACCGGATGGGAATCCTACACCAAACGGTGTGAGGTCTAGTTGGGACTTCACATTGGGGAGATTCCCTTTATTGGAAAGTCCAGCACCATCAACAAAATGGCACTATAAGGAGGGCAGATGACAGGCTGTGCCCGTAGAGTCTGTTTGAATCTCTTATTTAAAAATGGCTCTTCCTGACATCATAACTGTCTAGTCAATTTAACGTCTTAAATTTCTCTATATAAATTATCAATTCGGGTATTGTAAATTGATGAAGTGTGGTGCACCATATGTTCTTAGTTAACTTTTTTCTTACTTCGTTGTTTTATAGATTTTATTTTGTTTTGGGGTTTTGTTTTTGTTTATCTCCTAAAATGTCTAATGCAAATGGAAATCCTATTCTAAGGTCTTAAGAATACTTTTAAAGGTCAAGTATGGATGTAGATTTCAAGACAAGGTTTATGTCCCTAATGGTAACTTCCAAAACTTAGCACTTCAAAAGATCTCAAAACATGTTATTGATGGAATTAGTACTTAAACAAAAGTGTAAAGATGCAGCTACTTCAATCAAACAAAAGATGAAAATTGATCATGAAATCACTGTCTCTGCTGCTTGTCTAAATACGGAAATAAAAGTTAAGCTATTGCACTCAAACAAATCAAAAACTGCAAACTAATAAAATTAAAATCAAATCACATCATTCATAGTTCGATTCCTCGCCAGTTAGTCTAGCTATGGCTTTCAGAGATAATCGTCAATGACATGAGCAATATGATATCTAATTGTAGAAAATTAAAACTAAAATCAAATCACAACATTCATAATCCGATTCCTCTCCAGTTAGTCTAGCTATGGCTTTAAGAGATAATCTTTAATGACATGAGCAATCTGATATCTAATTGCAGAAAAGTAAAACTAAAATCAAATCACAACATTCATAATCTGATTCCTCGCCAGTTAGTCTAGCTATGGCTTTCAGAGATAATCGTCAATGATATGAGGAATTTGATATCTAAACTAACTGACAAAGCAAATAAATAAGACTAAAATCAAAGCATAACTGAAACTGAAAAGTTAAAAAAACAAAGTCAGCAGAGAGGAAAATCTCATGTCACTATTTGATGCAAAAACATGTAAAGAAAAACTAATCTACAATCAACTGGTTGAACATACTTACATGAATAAAATTGCATGAATGGAAAATCTAATCTATCAAACTTGAAAGCAATCAAATGACATAATGAAATCAAAGCAAAATTACAAAATGAAATCTACTCTACCTTACATTCTAATATGCTCCATGACATCTACTTCACATCTCCTTCCATGTTGAGAACATCAAAGCTTTATTCAAATTCTTCAAAATTACAAAGTACAACAAAGTTCTCTAAAGCTTTCTAAAGCCATCTCACAAGCTAACAAGCTTAAGAACTAACAAGCTAAGACTAACAAATGAAGGAGAGAGATCTCCTATTTATACAAAAATATGAGAAGCCATCTCATTAATGAGAGTCCATGAATCTCTCCCTTTACCTCTAGAGTCCTAATCAAAATAGGAACTGATAAGACACATGTCTTCTTAGAGTTACAATACAATTAGGAGATGTGACACATATCCTTATGATCCCATGATTCTTTCCACTCAAATTCGAATTTGGCCTTAGAGTGCGACATAAGGGTCTTCTAGAAGCCTCATTTTAACCTACACATGTCAACAATCTCAACCCACTTGTTAGGTATAAGCATATGCACATTATTTTCTAATTTTTAACCACAAATTCACTTAAAAGGCTTAGAATTAATAAAGATTGGAAAAACATAAATGTGCCCCAATGATAATGAAAGTGGGATGAATATGGTGACATAGTAGTGAAATGGAGGTGATATAATGGACATAATAGTGAAAGTGTAATGGAAATGAATGACATTTTCAAGACTCAACATACCCCCCAACTGAAGCTATTGCATCTCCTCATGCAATATATATTACATTAACTCTTTTGATCCTTGAGCTTTGGCTTAACTTTGCATGATATCATTTGATAACTTCATATTTTTGCAAAGTGTTTTACTTGAATTGCAACATGGTTGGTTCTTGTTACAACAATTTTTGTTGTTGTTGTTGTTGTTGTTGCATTCTATTTTGATCATTGAACTTTGCATAATGATATTTTGATTATTGTTGCAAAGTATATCTTTATTGGATTGCATGATGGTTGGTTCTTATGTGACAACCATAATTTTGTTTGTATCCAATTTATCCTTTAAGCACTTTTTTGAAAAGCCACTGTATGCTAATAATAACAATGTAATAGTTAATATATGTTGGAAGTATGTGGGCTCCTGAGTATGATATGGACATGGCAAAATATGAAGATGAATGTATCCCCCCAACTGATGGTATTGACAATTTTATGAAATTAGGAAGAGAAATGTTTTTCCAACAATTATCATTCTAGCTTTTTATGGAATTCTATGGTCAAAAGTTAGAAAATGACGTACCTTAACTTACCTTTTGGAATGGATGAGTTGTATGTGTGGTGGCTGCAAAATTCTGATCATATTCTTCTTCAAGTGGTTGAACAAGAGGAGTCATGGATAAAGAGATAAGATGACTTTTTATTGCTTCTACTAAAACTTGCTGAATCTGCTCCAAAACGCTGAAAATAATAGTCTTGATGTCTTCAAAACTCATTGGCACAATTCCTACTATGTGAAAAGATGTTCTGATGTTGGACATAGTAGGAAATTGTTGACTTAGTGGCCATTAATGGATGCCACTAGTCAACACGAGAACTCTGTCACCATTGATGACAATGAGAGTCAAGATGCACACACACATCTTGCTAGGTACGAATGATTTTGCCGATGTCGAGTCACCTAGAAGATCTGACGAACAAGGGACATTAATGTATTCATATTGTTTGTCAACATGAGAACTTGCCATTAAGGCATGCAAGCCTCAAGGTGTTTTTACAAAGAACTTAGACTCAAAGGACTATGGACTCAATAATTTGCATTGAAGCAGGGCTTATTTGTGAAATGAAAATGATAAGAAATGGAAGATGAAAATGGAAGATGACGATGGAGAGTAGAAATGACAATGGGCAATAAGCATGTGAATGAGCCTCTTGCTTTTATTTGTGGGTTATGAATGGACAAAAAGAGATGGAAAGTGTATGTGAATGTAAATGGAAAGTATGGAGTGAAATGAGGTGAATGGTTTATTATGAAGTATGGATGTGATGGAGACAATAGTATCTGAAAGTTTTTCAAGTGTTTGGATTTGATTTTGCATCAACATATTTCCTCTTTGTTGCTGATCATCCTCTTATGAAACAAATTGGTCTCTTAGAGAGACACCATTCTCTTGTAGTCATTTGTCCTTCCTCTTGGAACCTGCATAAAAAATAATACTTCTTCTACAATGGAATGTAAGATTATCAAAGGAGAGAGATGGCCAATCTCTCTAGTTATGATATTTACACACAAAACTAAGAATTTGTATTAATGAAACAAGTTCTCAAAGGAAAAATCAAAAGAATTTATACCTGATTTGGAATTAGTGCCTCAAGTTGATGTTGCTTCTTTTCAGCGATTTATTTCATTATTTGCCATTTCAAACTCTAATGATGGATTTCTCATTATGTAGATCTTGTTGAGATCTTTCCAACAATACTTGAATCATCAAAATCTGATTTTGTATGAGAAAGTTAGGCTGATTTGAACAATGAGGTTTTTTAGCTGCGGAATTGGACTTTAGCTGCAGAATGTCGACGGTTTCTGTAGCTAAAAATCTTGAATAAAAAGTTAGCCATTCATCTTTCATCATCAGTCCAAAATTAATCAATACCTTCAAAAAAGTGAGCAAATAACTTATTCATTTCATTGATTCAAATTATTATTTTTTTCTTGACATGTGGCGACTTAGTGATAACACACAACTTGACTTCCCTTTGACTGGGATCTTTTTCATCGAATTTGATCAAATGAATAGGACACCATCCATGTACTGACATTTTCCTAGCTACCCATGTGGCTCGTTTTGTCTCTCAACACCTGTAACCTACAAAAGTAATAAAATGGTTGCGGAATTGCCAGTTAGCTGTGGAATCAGGCTGCTTTTCGCAGCTAAAAGACAACCAATCATCCGTTTTGAAATTTAGCATGCAATCCTCCTACTTCTGTATGATCAATAGCAAGATCCATTGGTTCCAAGGCATAGTTCTCAAGGCTGCTGATTAAAGGAATTCTAGAAACCGGATTTAGCCATATGCTAATTATTGATTTACTCAAATTACTTAAAACCAGAGCATATAATCTACCCTCACTATAAGCGCAGTTTGATAAAGATGAGCTTGATCAACGTTTTTCATGGGATTACGGGTTGACAGAGGTTGTGTTATTGCAGAGTTTTTGGCTGAAAGTATGGTCAGACTGCCAAGCACATCATAAAAAGTTAAACACGTACATAGAACTTGTCAATGGAGACAAAATCCATGAGTATCAACACCTGTGCCGATATTTTAGCAAGTAAAATGCTAAGTCATAGGAATAGCTGTTAGATGGGTGCTTGGAGAAGTGCCGTATTTGATCATCTTACTGTCAAACAGGAAGTAGTGGAACAAGATTAGACGGGTGGCGAAAGACGTGTTTCTTCAAACAACCAAAGCATGTCGTGTTTAAACTGTTCTTTGTTCATTTAATAAAAAATATTTTTTTCTCACATATTCAGTGACACGGTGGATGATATGGCGGCCAAGGAAATCAGATCTGAGTGGATTTCTCAAAGAAATCGAAATATAGCCGCAACTGTTTAAAAAAACCACTGTTTTTTCTCACGCGGCAGGCAAAAAGAGGCTTCAGAGAATCGAGAAATTCTCTCAAACCACCACAAATTTCTTAAAACGGTTTCTAGGTTATCTAATTGATCCTACTGGCAAAAAAACTCATGTTTTATTTTTTCCAAATTCGCCTCTGTTTAGCCAAATCGTGCATTTGAAGTTTGACGTTTTTCTCTGTTTTACGTTTTTTTTGAATTGCTGCATTCGGCTGTGAAATGAATTTCTTCTGCTGCATATGTTTGAATCATTTGTTGTTATTATGAATAGTAGAACAACCATATTGTATCACCCATTGTCTAGAGCTTCAGCTAAACTACTATCCAAATCAATTTCTGGCACATCTATCAAGCCCAAAACATTCAGCTGTCGGCTTATTGCAACTAATCCATATGCATATTGGGCAACATTTGTACGGTCTAAACAGGCAATGCAGTTTGTAAATTTCTTCTTTGATATAGCCCTTTTACGTTATTTGCAGTGAAATCATTTCTTCTGCCGTTGTTTCTTAGAATTGGCTTATTTGCAATAAATCTTGCAGCTGATTTTTGTGCATGTTTGACAGAAGCTTTGAAGGTGATGATCTGATTGCTTTTGCTCTTCACAGCTCAGAATACAACTGTCAAATTTGAGGTTGAGGCCAAAAAAAAGAAGATATTTCAAGCTGCAAAAAGATGGGAGAATTGTTTATATTGCAGGTTGATTTTTCTTATATGATTTTTGCAGGTTTGTTTTAAGACCAAAGCTTCAAACAGGGATGCAGATTTCTATTGAAGCCACAATGGAAGCTAGAATTGAGGATAACCATAGATTTTTATTTTATTTTATTTATTTATTTTTTCTCTCTGAAATTGTGAAATTTTATAAGAAGGATTAATGATTTTCAATTTCAGGCAGCAAAAACTTCAAGGAAAACATGCTAAAAACAGGACTTTGACTGAGGTCTTAAGCTGATTTTTTGATCAATCTGAGCTTGGTGACTAAGATAAGATCCATGTCAGGACAATTCTGGAGATGCCCATGTGGTCGGTTTCTTCATTGGATGCCTGTAACCTATTAAACCTTGAAATCACCTGCAGAATTCACAACTAGCTGCGGAATCGGGCTACATTCCGCAACTAAGTTGCAAAACCTTATTAAAACAGGATACAATGTTTTGAGGACTACTACAAACGATAACCAGTCAATCTTGGACAGCTGAACCTATCAAAGCAGTTGGGTTTCATTTTTTTTTTTGAATCAATTGAAATGATGAAGTTTATTTTGTCTCCTTTTTTTTTAACATAACAATTCTTTTTCTGATCCTCCAGATCACACAAAATGCAAGAGGAGAGCATATTCAAGAACTATTATTATTTTTTTTACATAACAATCCTTTTTCTGATCCTCCAGATCACACAAAGTGCAGGAGGAGAGCATACTCAAGAATTATTAAATTTTTTTAGATGTAAGAAATAAGGTCTCCTAATTACACTTCCCCGCAACGACGCCAAAATGTCTAGTCAATTTAACGTCTTAAATTGCTCTACATAAATTATCAATCCGGGTATCGTAAATTGATGAAGTGTGGTGCACCATATGTGCTTAGTTAACCTTTTTCTTACTTCGTTGTTTTATAGATTTTATTTTGTTTTGGGGTTTTGTTTTTGTTGATCTCCTAAAGTGTCTAATGCAAATGAAATCCTATTCTAAGGTCTCAAGAATACTTTTAAAGATCAAGTATGGATGTAGATTTCAAGACAAGGTTTATGTCCCTAATGGTAACTTCCAAAACTTAGCACTTCAAAAGATCTCAAAACATGTTATTGATGGAATTAGTACTTAAACAAAAGTGTAAATATGCAGCTACTTCAATCAAACAAAAGATGAAATACTGATCATGAAATCACTGTCTCTACTGCTTGTCTAAATACGGAAATAAAAGTTAAGCTATTGCACTCAAACAAATCAAAAACTGCAAACTAATAAAAGTAAAATCAAATCACATCATTCATAGTTCGATTCCTCGCCAGTTAGTCTAGCTATGGCTTTCGGAGATAATCGTCAATGACATGAGCAATCTGATATCTAATTGCAGAAAAGTAAAACTAAAATCAAATCACAACATTCATAATTTGATTCCTCGTCACTCAGTCTAGCTATGGCTTTCGGAGATAATCGTCAATGACATGAGCAATCTGATATCTAATTGCAAAAAAGTAAAATTAAAATCAAATCACAACATTCATAATCCGATTCCTCGCCAGTTAGTATAGCTATGGATTTCGGAGATAATCTTCAATGACATGAGCAATCTGATATCTAATTGCAGAAAAGTAAAACTAAAATCAAATCACAACATTCATAATCTGATTCCTCGCCAGTTAGTCTAGCTATGGCTTTCAGAGATAATTGTCAATGATATGAGGAATTTGATATCTAAACTAACTGACAAAGCAAATAAATAAGACTAAAATCAAAGCATAACTGAAACTGAAAAGTTAAAAAAAACAAAGTCAGCAGAGAGGAAAATCTCATGTCACTATTTGATGCAAAAACATGTAAAGAAAAACTAATCTACAATCAACTGGTTGAACATACTTACATGAATAAAATTGCATGAATGGAAAATCTAATCTATCAAACTTGAAAGCAATCAAATGACATAATGAAATCAAAGCAAAATTACAAAATGAAATCTACTCTACCTTACATTCTAATATGCTCCATGACATCTACTTCACATCTCCTTCCATGTTGAGAACATCAAAGCTTTATTCAAATTCTTCAAAATTACAAAGTACAACAAAGTTCGCTAAAGCTTTCTAAAGCCATCTCACAAGCTAACAAGCTTACGAAATAACAAGCTAAGACTAAGAAATGAAGGAGAGAGATCTCCTATTTATACAAAAAGATGAGAAGCCATCTCATTAATGAGAGTCCATGAATCTCTCCCTCTACCTCTAGAGTCCTAATCAAAATAGGAACTGATAAGACACGTCTTCTTAGAGTTACAATATAATTAGGAGATGTGACACATATCTTCATGATCCCATGATTCTTTCCACTCAAATTCGAATTTGGCCTTAGAGTGCCACATAAGGGTCTTCTAGAAGCCTCATTTTAACCTACACATGTCAACAATCTCAACCCACTTGTTAGGTATAAGCATATGCACATTATTTTCTAATTTTTAACCACAAATTCACTTAAAAGGCTTAGAATTAATAAAGATTGGAAAAACATAAATGTGGCCCAATGATAATGAAAGTGGGATGAATGTGGTGACATAGTAGTGAAATGGAGGTGAAATGGAGGTGATATAATGGACATAATAGTGAAAGTGTAATGGAAATGAATGACATTTTCAAGACTCAACAATAACCCCGGGATTTCTTTTTATAAAATTCGAATGTACCATCCCCGCAGAAGTTATCCATGACTTGTCCAAATTAAAGTTCAATGGTGAGGGTGAACCATCTTTTCGTGTGTGTGTGCGCCAAGTTATAAACTTTTGCCTAAGCCACAAGATAGAGTACGAAGATGTTTGGATTGTATTACTCACCCTCATATTTGAAGGTCATGCTCAACACTAGTGTTACACATTACCCTTTGCTTTTATCGATTCATTTGGTCAGCTTGCTGAAATGATGATTAAAACGTTCGATGAGTATAACCACCAGGATTTTCGTGAAAAAATCTACCATTTAAGTATGGAGCCCGATGAATTAGTTGAGGAGTTTGTTGATCGCTTCCTTCACCTCTATTGCGAAATTCCTGAAAAACTTATGAACTTTGACTTCTTGAGAGAAGAGTTTAAGTGCTTGGTTCATAGTTCTCAATAGGGTGAACCTCCTGATTTCCCTTCCTCCCCAACTCTTGTGGGTCATGAGGCACCTCAAATTGCAAAGGAGCCCAAGACCCCATTTGTTCCTTATCCTCCTCCTTTTCCGGTCCCCATGTGGGTTCCCCCTTGCAGTGATTGCAAAGTTGAGAAATATGTGCAGCATGTCCCGATCCCATCTTCTCACCTGTCTCTCGCTTCTATGGAGGAAATTCCAAAATGGCTCAGGAAACCTACAACGAAGACTCACTCATCCATTTTGCAAGTGGATGTCACTATTCATAACTCAAGTCTCGAATCTAATCTACATCTCTTCCATCCTCCATCATCTACAGTCCGTGACTTCTTGTATCATGACTCGCTTGATCAATCCACTTCACCATCTAGTTGTTCGCATTCTCTTGATTCTCCAACTGTTGGCTCAAATTGCGATCAAACGCAAGGAAGTCACATTACATAAGCAGAGGAGTAGAAAGGTGAGGACACTATCAATCTTCCCTCTCTGTTTCAAAATTGTACGCATCAAAACAATGAGCTTCCATTCTTGAATGATTATCAATTTCTTAATCTTAATGGAACATCCTATACAATTAATTATTTCGATCAACCCCCAATATTGGGTAGTCATCACTCCCATGCTTCCATATGTCATGATGAATGCCCAAGCACATCATGTGATCTTTCATTTTCTCATGAAGACTCTAACTCAGATCTAGAATGTGCTCCGGTCAAAGAAGACATTCATATCGAAACTTCCTCTTCACCTCACTTTCCCATGTGTCCTACCATTCACAATGCATCCACATGCATCAGAGATACTCCATGTTCTCTTGCTTCTTCATCCGATGAGCTATCTCCTCAATTGACACAAGGCAGTGAGGTTGTCCATGATGAAAATAGTCTAATCACAGAGTGTACTTCCCATTCCTCATCATCTCTTCTCTTGCATGAAGACAACTCTTCAAGTCAGCTTGTTGAAGTTGAAAAATCTGGTGCAACCTGTGACAGAGATGGCTGCCATCCTGAGAGCAGTTTTGAAATCAGCAACAACAACCACCCTCAAGCCATGCATGATCCAGTTCATGCTTCAAAATGTGATTATACAATTATGGAAAGTTTCGGGACGTGCCAGGGAGTCGAGGCACTTCAATGTCTATTGATGGTTATGTCAGGACCTTGCAACTCTGGTAAGCCCCCAAAGCCAAATCAAATCCAGTTTCTCACGCACAATCCATCTATCTACATGATTGTGCTCGATGTGAATTCATGTGTAAAAAATGTTTGGTATTCCAGATGTGATCTCTCAAATTTTCAAATTTTCACATATGATTGAATCCACGAATCTATTACAACACGTCCATCTTCATGCACATCTCTTATGTCAAACTTGGGTTGGGAATGTCCGTCTCTCATAAAATCATGGAATTGTGAAGTTGATAATCTCAAAGACTCTCTTTGCCCGCAATCATACTTATCGAATTTCCCCCCTTCATGATCAACTCCTTGGCCTTCTTGCAATCCTTGCAATGCAAATATCTCCGCTCATCACACCAAAAATCTCCCTAGGTGATGATGAGCGCACAAGATATCACACGAATCAAGTTCCTCCCCATTCACCATGCCCCAACTGGTTTCACGCATTCACAATGCTGACATCCTTTTTAAATTCCCATGATGACCATGATGCCTGCATAATTTTTCACCAGTTGCAGGAAGGTGGTTTGTCATGTCTAGCTCACAATGAACTTGGTTCCATTGTTCAAAGTGTTCACAAGATTGTTCAAATGGATTTTTCTTTGTTCATTTAAAACTGGGAATCTGGAATTTCAACCAACATCTGATCATTCCTCTATCTTGGGTGACTATCATTCAGATTATCATTTTCCCAACAACACATCTGATGAAAGTTGCTCTGTGCTCTCCGATCTTAATTGTTTAACATCTTTCTCCTCAAATTTTTGTCAAGCAGGTGAGGCACTTCAGCCTGTGCTAATGGTTATGGTAGGTCCCCACTGTCTTGGTATGACTATCGAGAATGATCAGATTTATTTTTCCTTACAAGATTCCCATCGTGATCCCATCTATCAAATCGAGAATTCACCCTTTCACAGATCACGACGCGGTCCAAATAGCCATTATGAATTCCACGTCCCAATCGTTGAATGGATGGAACAATCTTACTTGGCAAGCCATGTTGTAGGTAACAAGCTTCAATCCTTCCTCATGCTTACTAAGAAGCTTGGTGCAGATAATTAAGGACACACTCGCAAGAAGCTTCCGAGGTTTGTTTAGAAACGATATCCATCATAAAGGTAAGCATGTTAGAAAATTATATATTACGGAGCAATGGGACACATAAAATATTGCAGAAATATAAACACAGAAAACGCACAAAACAAGAGAGACACAGATATACGTGGTTCACCCAGTTTGGGCTACGTCCACCCCGAACAGCCAGTCCTTCCTTTTTATTATCCAACAAAATGAAGAGACACAACCTACAGCAAATCCGCTGTAATATCCTCTGTTTTCTCTCACAGTCTCACCTCTCTGTTTCTTGCTCACACAGAATACACATCTATCACACAGCCTCAAATACAATACCCTCATACAAAGAGAGGGGTTGCCTTCTAGGGCAAAAAACCCTAAACTAAACATAAGTTATACAGTCAGATCATCCACCTAATGAACGGCCCAAATTGACTAGAAATTACTATACTTTTACAAGGCAATTTTATAGCTGTTTTTAGCTTCGGGGCCGCTACCCCCGAGCCCCCGGACCCCCCAGCCGGGGGGGATGGGCCTCCCCGGACCCCCGCGGGGGGGACAAGTCCCCCCTGCACCCCCCCGTGTGGAGGGGTGTACAAACTTCCTGGGGTATACATCCGGCTGAAACAAAGACCTCTGAACAATCATGCTCCACACACAACAATCTCCCGCTTGGAGAATGATTGTAGAAACTCCACCGCTGCTTCATTTGCTGACAATGACTCCTCTTTGGATCTGGCTATTCCTCATCTTCATCGTCATCCTTGAAGACCAATTGAAACTGATCATATTCCCATTTTCTCCCTGGTTACAACTTTTGTTAGCATATCTTCAGGATTCTGGCTAGTGTGTATCTTTTCCAGCTTCAACTCTCCATCTTCCAACACTGATCGTATGAAATGGTACTTGAACTGTATGTGTTTAGTCCTGGAATGAAATGCTGAGTTCTTTGCAAGATGAATGGCACTTTGGCTATCACTGTATAACGTGCCCTTATCATGCTCCTTATCCAATTCACCCATAAACCTTTGTAACCAAATCATTTCTTTACTTGCCTCTGTAGCAGCAACATACTCTTCTTCTATTGTTGAAAGTGCAACAACACTTTGGATTTTTGAAACCCAACTGACAGCTGTTCCTCCAACAGTAAATACATATCCTGTAGTGCTCCTCATGTTATCTCTGTCACCTGCCATATCTGCATCAACATATCCTTGTAGAGAAATGTTTGAACCACCAAAGCATAATGCTTGATTTGTGGTACCTTTCAAATATCTGAGAATCCATTTCACTGCCATCCAATGTTCCTTTCCTGGATTGTTCATGTACCTGCTTACAACTCCCACTGCATGTGCAATATCAGGCCTTGTGCAGACCATTGCATACATTAAGCTTCCAACTGCTGATGCATATGGAACTTTAGACATATAATCCATGTCTTCTTGGGTCTTTGGGCACATTTCCTTGCTAAGTTTGAAATGGATAGCAAAAGGTGTACTAACTGGTTTTGCATTTTGCATATTAAATCTTTTCAACACCTTTTGTATGTACTCATTCTGAGACAATGTTAATTCTCGATTTTTCCTGTCTCTAGTTATTCTCATACCAAGGATTTGTTTTGCAGCTCCCAAATCCTTCATTGCAAATGAATTTGCCAATTTTCTTTTGAGTACATGTATTTCCTGCATGTTAGATCCTGCAACAAGCATGTCATCCACATACAATAACAATATAATATAGCTGCCATCATTTTGCTTTTTTAGATAAACACAATGATCAGAGTGACATCTAATATAACCTTGTTCAGACATAAACTTGTCAAATTTTGGATACCACTGCCTTGGAGCCTGTTTTAAGCCATACAAGCTCTTCTTCAACTTGTACACTAGTTTCTCCTTCCCTTTCACCTCATATCATTGTGGCTGCTGCATATATATCTCTTCCTCCAAATCCCCATGGAGAAAGGTTGTCTTTACATCTAACTGCTCAAGATGCAAATCTTCAGCTGCTACAAGACTTAAAATAGTTCTGATTGAAGTCATTTTAACAACAGGAGAAAATATTTCATCAAAATCAATACCTTTCTTTTGTGCAAACCCCTTCACCACAAGTCTAGCTTTGTACCTCTGTTTTCCTCCATCTTCTTCCTTCAGCCTGTAAACCCATTTATTCTTCAATGTAGTTTTTCCTGCAGGCAACCTGACTAAATCCCAAGTCTGGTTATGCATTAAGGAGTCCATCTCTTCTTCCATGGCTACCTCCCACTTCTTCCTGCTTTCAACCTGCATTGCTTCTTCATAACATTCGGGTTCACCAGAATCAGTCAACAATAAATAATATAATGAAGGAGAGTATCGTTCAGGGGGTCTACTTATCCTGGTAGATCTTCTAACACCACTTTCAGGTGTTTGGGGTGCCTTTTGCTGTTGTGGTGGTTGCTGTTGTTGATTATTATTATTTTCAGGCACCTTTACCTTTTCAGTGATGTCATCAAGAACTGCGTATTCCTTGTTTTCGTTTTCTTTCTTCTTTTCTTGCAACTGATTCTTATACAAGACCTTTTCATTGAATATTACATCTTTGCTCCTAATGATTTTGTGATTTTCATAATCATATAAGCGATAACCAAAATCATTAACACCATATCCAATAAAGGTACATTTCTTTGACTTTGCCTCAAGCTTTGTTCTATTTTCTTTATCAATATGGACAAAGGCCTCACAACCAAAAGGCTTTAAAAAAGAGTAGTTTACCTTTTTACCTGTCCATGCTTCCTCCGGAACACCACCATCCAAGGAACTTGAAGGCCCTCTGTTTATTAGATAAACAACAGTATCTACAGCATCTGCCCAAAACTGTAAAGGCAATCCTGCATGCAATCTCATGCACCTTGCATGCTCCATGATTGTTCTGTTCATCCTTTCTGACACACCATTTTCTTGTGGTGTTCTTGGAACTGTCTTCTCTTTGCGAATTCCATGTACTGAATAATACCTGTCAAACTCTTTGCTGCAATATTCAACTCCATTGTCTGATCTAAGACACTTCAATTTCTTTCCTGTCTCAATCTCAAACAAAGCTTTCCATTTCTTGAAAGTATCAAATACATCAAATTTATTCTTAATACAATAAATCCAAGTTTTTCTAGTTGCATCATCAATAAAGGTAACATAATAATGAGAGCCACCAAGAGATGATACCTGAGCAGGTCCCCATACGTCTGTATGCACAAGCTCTAATTTTTCGTTCTTCTGTTCTTTCCCAACTCTGAGAAATCTGACTCTCTTCTGTTTTCCATAAATGCAGTTCTCATAGAAGTCCAAATCAACATTCTTCAAACCCGGCAACAAATTCCTTGAGTGAAGAATCTTCATCCCCTTTTCACTCATGTGTTCGAGCCTATGATGCCATAATGCTGCATCTGCTCCTTTGGAAGTTAAAGCATTAACAGAGTTAGAAATACCATTGCATAAATACAATGTACCAACCTTTTCGCATTTTGCTATTACCAGGGCTCCTTTGGTGACCTTCCAAGCTTTATCTGTGAAAGTTGTCACACAACCTTCATCGCCTAACTGCCCTGTTGAAATCAGATTTTTCTTTAGATCTGGAACATGCCTTACCTCCTTTAATAGCCATTGGTTTCCATTCTGCTGTTTTACAAGAACCTTACCCATTCCAACGATTTTACAGGGTTTATCATCACCCAGACGAACTTGTCCAAAATCTCCTTGAACATAGTCATGAAAGTATTTCTTATCAGGTGTGGCATGGAATGAAGCCCCTGAATCTACCACCAAGGAATCAGTAATATTTTCGAAAGAAAGAATCAAAGCATCTTGTAACACCTCACCTGTCACATTTGCTTCATGATTGTTTTCTTGTTGTGCATCTCCTTCTTTTCCCTTCCGAGATCTACAGTCTTTCTTTAGGTGTCCTTTCTTTCCACATTTCCAGCACACTATCCCCAATCTGGACTTGGATCTGCCTTTCCTTGATTTACTGCGATATCCTGAGCTCTTTCCTCTTTCCATTTTTCTTCCTCTAGACTCTGCACTCAAAGCATTTCCTGATGTCTCATCGGAGCTTTTCCGTCGCATTTCCTCGCTAAGGATAGCACCGACAACATCATCAAACTTTAAAGTACTAGATCCAGAAACGGAGTTACTAATGGCCATTACCAAACCATTCCAACTTTCTGGTAATGAGCACAAGAATAACAGAGCTCTAACTTCATCATCAAAGTTTACCCCTACAGAACTTAACTGACTTGTAACTGTATTAAAATCATTTAAATGGTTTGCAACAGATCCACCTTCCGACATATTCATATTAAATAACCGTTTCATAAGAAATACCTTGTTTGAGGCCGAGGGTTTTTCATATAGTTTCGACAACGTCTTCATCAAACCCTCTGTCGTGGTTTCCTTCGAAATGTTGAAGGCAACTGACGCAGCAAGGCACAACCGTATTGTTCCGAGTGCCTTTCTATCGAGAAAGTTCCATTCTTCGTCTTTCATACCCGTCGACATCTTTGTTTTTCCGCCCAATGGTAGGTATAGATCTTTTTGATACAGATAATCTTCCATCTGCATCTTCCATAGCGAGAAGTTTTGGCCGTTAAATTTTTCGACCCTAAACTTACCATCTTCCGGCATTGCTCCCACTCGAACCAGGAACCCTTCTTTCCTACGAGTTTATCAGCCAAATAGACCTTCGGCTATGATACCTATTGTTAGAAAATTATATATTACGGAGCAGTGGAACACATAAAATATTGCAGAAATATAAACACAGAAAACGCACAAAACAAGAGAGACACAGATATACGTGGTTCACCCAGTTTGAGCTATGTCCACCCCAAACAGCCAGTCCTTCCTTTCTATTATCCAGCAAAATGAAGAGACACAACCTACAACAAATCCGCTGTAATATCCTCTGTTTTCTCTCACAGTCTCACCTCTCTGTTTCTTGCTCACACAGAATACACATCTATCACACAGCCTCAAATACAATACCCTCATACAAAGAGAGGGGTTGCCTTCTAGGGCAAAAAACCCTAAACTAAACATAAGTTCTACCGTCAGATCATCCGCATAATGAACGGCCTAGATTGACTAGAAATTATTATACTTTTACAAGGCAATTTTATAGCTGTTTTTAGCTTCGGGGGTGCTGCCCCCGAGCCCCCAGACCCCCGCGGGGGGGACAAATCCCCCCCGCACCCCCCTGCGTGGAGGGGTGTACAAATTTCCTGGGGTATACATCCGGCTGAAACAAAGACCTTTGAACAATCATTCTCCACACACAACAGAGCATGTGTATTGGGTGGTGGCAAGACATTTTTTTGCCCACATGCAAGACCTTCATTCCTGTGTGCAAGTTTTTTAAGTTTTTGTATTTTTTATTGCACACTACTTTTTATCTACTTTAATTGTTTGTATCTTTGAAGATGTAGGTTGGGAGCGACTAGGTGGCTTCACTAGAAATTTCATTTCACGTAACCCAACCATTTAGCTATTAGGATAGGAGTATGATTAGTTGCATCTTGTTGACACCTAATCATCAGGATTGGGTGAATAAGTGTAACTGATGTAAATAAATAATAAGAAATATGAATAGTCATCGAGAGATGAAGTGAATAGTCTCTCCCTCGTGTATATAATAAAGACCAACCTAAATTAATATCAATGAATTGATTTGAGGAGTTACTGCCTGGTTTGACATGTTATCAGAGCCAATGCCATTTTTGGCTTCCCTCTGCTTTGTAACTCCCTATTCTTCCTATGGTCTGCCTTGCAGACAAAACATTGCTCTTTGTCTATTATTCACCTGCATATAAAAGCGATGCTCCTCTGCTCTGCTCTGACATATAATATGTTGTTGGTATCTGCTCTGACATATAATACGCTGATGATGGTGTTACTATACGTTTTATTCTCTCTGAATAGTCTGCCCTCCAACTCGGTGAATATCGCTGGTCCGACTTGCCGGATTGGAATTGCTGGTGGCTACGATGGTGATGGCGGCTCTAATGGTGAACGCCGTATCTAAGGGCACCAAGGCTGTTACTAAGTTTACTTGTAGTGGATAGCCAGCCATGGATGATGGCCTTTTGAGTTTGATTTTTAAGCATTTTCTAAGTTCTTATTCATTTCTTTTTACAATGTGTATATTTTATCTTCAAAGATTTTAAAGATTTGCAGAGATTTTTTGAAATTTTGCTACGGTGGTTTTAGCATTGGAAAATATTTCCTAAGACGTTCAGTAGTTCAATACAAGATATTTTGAGAGCTTGGTTGTGTATGCGGCAAAATTTGATGGTGCATAATGGAAGCGTAATTGATCGTGGCTCAGAGGCCATACGAACCAGAGAGGTTTGACGCCATCACAAATTGGTGTGATTCTCCGTGACTCCCAAGGAATTGCATAGGTGAATAGTGTCACTGGCAATAAAGTCTTGCAAATACTGAAGACTCACGGCTTTGCACCAGAAATATCTAAGTCTGTATAGGAACAATAAACCAATTTGAGTCCCCCCAAATGCTGAACGATTCGATCATTTCGAATCTTTCGGATTTCATAGAGATATTTATGAGAGACCCTAAAGAGGGATTCCCGAGTGATCCACTTGGGTATGGGTACCATATCTTTTATCTTTGGCAGGAATTGGAATACGAAAGCTTTCCACTACCCTGGGAGCCCTTACCTACATATACTGTTCGTTCGCTTGTCCCGGTCACTATATCCTCTAATCCCGGAACTCCTCAACCCAAATATGCTTTAAATAGATTTAGATTGAAAATTTTCTCTTATCTGATCCAGATCCCAGAAATCAATCCACCATATTGGTTGGGATTAGCCTTGAGATCATCCATTATATATGTCCCACTGCAAGTAGCTAGATGTTATGGACCGATCTACACAAACTTTTTAGTTTATGTTTACACCCGATTTGACCGTCTTATAAAACCTTCGCCCACAGGTATCATAAGAATGGATTTGATTCTTTGTCTGTTTAGTCGAAGAAAAGGTATTTGTGTTAAAAATGGTGGCCTCCGCACTGCATTAAACATAACGCTGGTATATATAACGCTGAAGTGTTTCATATATAACTTTGTTTTGGTATATATATAATTCCATTGTTTTATTGTTTCATATATAACATTGTTTTGGTATATATATAATGCCATTGTTTTCTTTGGTATATATATAACGCTGATATATAAAGGATTTCTCCAAAATGCAGTGTTTCATATACATAAATGCTAGTATATATAACACCATTATTTCTTTGTCTCACTATCTTGGAATTATGATATAACGTTGTTTCGGTATTGTTGATTTTGGTCAATCATTGACAGATTTTACAATGCATTCAATCATATCCATTGTGGGAATAGTTCTCACTGGAAAGGAGAACTATCTTGAGTGGTCCCGGATGATAAAACACACCCTCATTTTCAATGAGTTGTGGAAAGGAGTGTACTGGAGACAGAGACAAAGAGCTAAAACAACCTATCTCAGACAAAGAGTTCGCCATTTGGGAAAATAAGAACAACAAAGCCTATGCATTAATTGCAGCATCTGTAAGTGAAGAGGTGAGTCGCCATATTTCGCCATTTTCAATTGCTTTCGAAGCCTTACAAAAGTTGAAAGAACTCTATGACTCACATTCTGCACTTGAAGTTGTTCAACTCATGATTAAACTCTTCACTCTTGAATTACAAAATAATGATCCTCTTGGTTTTGCATTCGAAGTAAAATCTATAATGCATGATATCAAAGCCACGAAGGTTGAATTGAATATTCCTCTTATCACTTTTCTCAAGGCACTTTATCCTAATTACTCCAATTATCTTGAGTCATTGCAAGAAAATGGAAATCTCAAATATATTACCTTTGACTCTCTTGTGAAAACATTTGCTGAAAGAGTGAAAGCTTTTGGAAAGGAGACAACCCCTGAATCTTCTGAAGGGACTTTGTGCCTTGCTCATAAAGAAAAGAATCTTACCCATGATTCTTCCAGAGGAAGAGGTGGTCAAAGAGGAAGAGGAAGATATTTCAGGGGGAGGGGGGGTAGAGACTCTCAAGGAGAAAAGAAGATTTGCACTGCATACGTTGCAAAAGAAATGGATCACATGATGCCTCTACATGCATGTTACCTTGGGACAAAATTGAGCAGCAAAGAAACCAACAGAAAGGTAAAACTAATGACATAGACAAAGGTAAAGCACCTGAATCCGCTCATTATGTTGTGGCACAATGTAATATTGGATAAATGAAGACTTATTTAATGCTTCACTTGCTTCTTGGAAAAATGATTGGTTGCTTGATTCAGGAGCAACTTGCCACATGACTCATAGAAAAGATTTTTTTGAAGAATTTACTAACAATGTTGATGGAGTAGTATACTTTGCAGACCAATCAAAAATTAAGCCATCAAGGCTTGGCACAATCAGGCTTAAATTGCCCGGTCTTCCAGACTTTCTTTTGCATCATGTTCTATATCTCCCACAGCTAAAGAGAAACTTGCTATCCTTGGTCCACATCTGCCAGCAAGGTCACTCCATTCATATGTTTGATGGCAATCTCGAGGTAAGAATAGCATCTGACCACTCACTTGTCATGAGGGGGATAGAAGAAAGGCTTCTCAAGCTGCAGGGTACCTCTGCTCGTGCACAACATTTCTCATACAACTCTCATTATGAAGAAGGTACACTTCCATCAAGTTATTATGGCATGCTAGATTTGGAAATTTGAACTATGACAGCCTTCGCTTGTTGAAGAAAAATGGCGTTGCTGGTTTGCCTACAATTCCTAGGAAACTTAAGCAATGTGATGCTTGTATTCTAGGAAAGCATAACAAATAGTCTTTTCATGATTCACATTCAAGAGCACATAGAAAACTTGAACTCATTCATTCATATTTATGTGGTCCAATGTTCGTTCCTTCTGCAAATGGAAATAAATATATGATGACATTTATTGATGACTACACCAGAATGTGTTGGGTTTATTTATTGAAGAACAAATCTGATGCTTTTCAAACATTCAATAACTTTCATACATGGATTGAAAATGATGCACAATCTCATATTGGCTCTATTCACACTGATAATGGAAAAGAATATACTTCAAATGAATTTGAAAACTATCTTCGCCAACATGGGATCAAACATCAAACAACTGTGCCTTATAATCCCAAACAGAATGGTGTAGTTGAAAGAATGAATAGGACAATTTTAAATATGGTGCGCTCCATGATGTTTTTCAAAAATGTAAAATTGATGTTTTGGGCTGATGCAGTTCTATGTGTTGTATATATAAAGAATAGATGTCCATCTAATGCTATTAGAAACAAGACTCCATATGAAATGTGGTATGGGCATATTCCTTTGGTAAAGCATCTCAGGGTCTTTGGTTCCACCTGTTATGCCTTGATACCAAAGGTACATAGAAACAAACTTGGCGCAAGAAGTCGTAAGTGTATCTTCCTCGGGTATTCAAACACCTCCAAAGCATACCGTCTCTATGATGAAATCAATAAAAAGTTTGTTGTATCTAGAGATGTAATCTTTCTTGAAACATCCAAAACTGACAATGTTGTTGAGCGGCAACTTTATCGCTTGGATAGATTCGCAAATGCAAAAT
Source organism: Pinus tabuliformis (assembly GCA_031772625.1). NCBI lineage: Eukaryota > Viridiplantae > Streptophyta > Pinopsida > Pinales > Pinaceae > Pinus > Pinus tabuliformis. The sequence goes on along the minus strand of CM062810.1, from coordinate 244,342,064 downwards.
CATTTCAAGAATTTAATAATCAGATTCCACATCTTGAAGGGGGGATTCCTATACTAGATCAACATGTGGAATCTTCTTCTGAAGAACTCTCTCCCCCGCATGAAACTCCAACAACGGATTATACTTTAAGTGATGTGATTAATAGAATTGGGAGACTCAATCTTGATTTAGTCCCAACTCAATCAACGGAGCATCATGGACCATTTGAGAAAGGTCCCCCAAAGTGGCTGACAAAGACACTTGAAAGTGTTCATCCTGATGAGGTTGGAAAGATAGGAACTAGAAATTCAAACCGGAAAAATGGAGGTGATGTAGATGACTCTAATTCACCTGTTGATATGGATGTTTCTCATGATTGTGAATTGAATTTGTCTACAGATTTCGAACCAACTTCCTTCAAAGACGCTGCTTCTCATGATGAATGGAAAGAAGCGATTCAAAAGGAGTATGATGCTCTGATAAAGAATGGCACTTGGAAGTTGGTTGATCCTCCATTAGGAACCAAACCAATTGGCTGCAAGTGGGTCTACAAGAACAAGTATAAATATGATGGCTCACTTGACAAGCACAAAGCCATGCTTGTGGCAAAAGGTTTTGCACAGAAGGAAGGGGTCGATTATGAGGATACTTTTGCCCCCACAGCAAAATGGGCTACCATCCGGACACTCTTTGCACTAGCAGCTCAGAACGGTTGGAAAGTCCATCAAATGGATGTAAAAACTGCTTTCTTGAATGGAGATCTAAAAGAGAATGTTTTTATGTCCCAGCCTGAAGGATTCACTGTGAAAGGACATGAACATAAAGTATGAAAACTTGTGAAATCCTTGTATGGCCTCAAACAAGCACTGCGAGCCTGGTATGAAAAACTAACTGAGCATCTTCTGAAACTCAATTTCAAACATTATGATATTGATGATGCAACTTTATTTGTCAAGAAAGCTGGCAAAACAATTTTATATCTTGTGGTATATGTAGATGATCTTTTGATGACAGGGAACAATGAAAGCTACATTGCATCCATAAAGAAGGAATTGAGGAAAGGTTTTGAAATGACTGATTTGGGCTATGTTCATTACTATCTTGGTATTGAAGTAACTCAACATCCGAAGTCCATATTTCTTTCTCAAAAGAAGTACATTGGAGATCTGTTGAACAGGTTTGGCATGACAGAATGCAATCCTCTTACTACTCCAATGGAACAAAACTTAAAGCTCACATCCATTGAAGGAAAAGAATTTGAGGATGCAACAAAGTATAGACAGCTTGTAGGAAGTCTCAACTACCTAACTACTACCAGACTAGACATTTCGTTTGTTGTTGGAATCCTCTCCAGGTTTATGCAAAAGCCTTGTGAGGGACATGGGTGTGCTGAAAAAAGAGTTCTAAGGTACTTGAAGGGAACTCAAGACTTTGGAATCAAGTATACACAGGTGGACGACTTGAACTTGATTGGATACTTTGATTCAGACTTCGATGGAGACAAAGAAACTGGGGTATCTACTTTAGGTTATGCTATGAGTCTTGGATCAGGAGCTGTCTCTTGGAGATCATGCAAACAATCAATTCCAGCAGATTCCACAATAGAAGCAGAATATGTGGCAGCAGCTGAGGCAACAAAAGAAATTATGTGGCTCAGGAAAATTCTTGAAGATTTGCAGGTAAAACAAGTACAATCGACTCCACTCATGATTGACAATACCTCGGTGATAAAGTTGGCCAAGAACCCAAAGTTCCATGATCGAACAAAGCACATCAATACTAAATATCATCTGATTCGACATCATGTTGAGGTCAAAACAATCCATCTCCGCCATTGTTCCACTAATGAGCAAATTGCAGACATCTTCACCAAAGCGCTTGGAAGAGAAAAGCTTGAATGATTCAGAACGATGCTTGGACTCACCAACATCCCTTCAGATTAAGGGGGGGAATGTTGACACCTAATCATCAGGATTGGGTGAATAAGTGTAACTGATGTAAATAAATAATAAGAAATATGAATAGTAACCGGGAGATGGAGAGAACTGTCTCTCCCTCATGTATATAATAAAGACCAACCTGAATGAATATCAATGAATTGATTCGAGGAGTTTTCCTTGTAATTGTTTTGCACTTGTAGTCTGTCATGGTTTTCTTATTATGGTTTTACATCCTATTTGTTTTGACCACTTTGCTTTCTTGTCTTCTAGTTGTTGTTGTGTACTCCTTTCCTCTCGTCTTGTTTTTCCCTTTCATGTTGAGTTTTTTGTTTGTTTGCGATACGTGAAGTGTTGCCCTGCACTGTGTTTTGGCTTCTGAATGTGTATGTGGTTGAAGTTCAAAGAGTCTTGTGACAATGCAACACTTGGCCAGTCTTGTTTGTCTTCTTTGTGCTTGGTTGTAACTTTTGGCCGATGAAGTCTTGACGAAAAATACGGTCCGTCTGTAAGGAAAGTTTTTGTTGAACCATGAACCCGTGTCTGGTCTGGGAAACCTCATGCCTATACTCAGTTTTCTTCTCTGTGTGTTCAAGCTTATCTAACTAGTAGAAACAAAGAAGGGGAAAATCTAAATGAGAAACCCTGAATTAGAGGTATTACATACTGTTATCACTCAGAAGTTTTCCCTAGAAGTTATAAAAATAAGGAATCATCTGAGGTAACCACAAACCAATCTTTTAGGCTCAAGTTCTAGCCAACCTAAGTCTAGTGAGGGCTCTCACTTTATGATTTAGCTTTGTTTTATTAGATTCTAGGCTATTTCTTAGTGTTCATGGGGTTTTGATTTTTGATTGAAGGTTGGGTGGTGGAATTCTTGGAACAGATGGATAGAGCTAGGTCTTCAAGCCATTGGGCTATGGAGTCAATCAATGGATAACATAACTCGACCAGATCAATAAAGGGAATGTTCACCGGGCAGGCTAGCAAAGCAAAAGGCAAATCTTCAGGTCTAATGGATGAAATGGTTCTAACCAGGGTGAAAGGGCACTGGAGAATCCTTGGACCAGGATCAGAATGTAGAAAAGAAGGTGATCATGAACAAAGGGCAATTAAGAATCCTTTGCTATAGACCAAAGGAAAACTACGGAAGCTAAGGAGCAATTAAGAATTCCCTAACTAAGATAGTTTAGCAGAAAACATTCAGAATGTAAAATAGTCAAGATAGAGTGCATTAAAGCAATTTCTGAAATACCATTCCATGTTATACATTTAGATTTTAAAGAAACAAACAAGATTATGGAGACACATATGAGCAATAACAATAAACATGAGAGAATACTTATTTGTATATCGCTTTACACAAGAATCCTGTAAAATATCTGATATTTATTCCTTGATCCAGCAAGCCAATCCAGTCATTGATACAATAGAATTTTTATTTGAGAGAGAAAGTCTATAGCAATGCCTTGGAATCCACCCTACATACTTCAAAATATGAAGTATTTACACAAAAATTATTTACAAATTATCTCATAACAGTTTGAGATTTAATCTAGGAAATAAAATATCTTCAAGTATGAAGATAGAGATAGATGGAAAATTGCATCATGCTATCCCTTTGATTGTGGTATTGTTGGCTATTTCTGTTGAGTTTTAAGCCCTTTAAGCTGGTTGATGGTTGGGGTATTTCCACGCGGGAGTCTTCTTTACTTTGATCTTTCACTGATACTCTTTGACTCTATTACACTTTGACCGTGCTGATATGTCTTTTACCTGTTTCATCTAGCTGCCTTCAGATTTACTATGGTAACTTCCTGATGTAAAAATTTTCATAGTAAGTCTGTCGTTTTTTCCCTCCATTCATCCTTAGGTAACTTTACTTTCAACATTCTTATGTAAATTTCGTTTTCCTCTGTGTATTTTGCAAAATAGGGCTTGGTGATAAACAAATGTTTCACCTCATGTTCTAGAAAAAATAGATTTTCCAAAGTATCATACAATACTTTCCAAGTTGGCAAAGCTTTAATGCCTGAAGAGCTAGCCTGTTCCTTAACCAACTTCTCGAGTCTATCACTGTAGTCCAATTGGGTCATGAGCTTATCATTAATGACCATAGGACTGGGAAGGCCTTTGTCCTTCAAAATTTGAAATTTAGCCATGAACCTATCAGTGGCCACCTACATGTTGTGGCACTTTTCTTCTAAGTTGAGCATAAGGTTTCTTTTGGAAAGAACCTTTTTGATTTCTAGGATGGCTTCAGTCATATCCTCTACACCAAGCTCATGGAGCTCATGCCTGTTCTTACTATTTAAGAGGTGGATGAGTCGATTTGCATCCTCTGGTTGGTCTCCTAAATCTTCCCTTACTTTTTGGATAGCCTGAGTGGCTACCTTCCCCAATTTAGTTTGCTCAAATATAACTTGAATTGATGGCCAAATATCATTGACAGAGTAAATGATATTGTCCCAGAGCATCTCTTTGGTCTATTCTAGTGGCTTCTTCAGTGTTAAATCTTTCTCTAGGACTTTTATTTTCTCACCCATTCTTAGGGCTTTATGTGTTTCTTCTCTCTGCTGAATTTGGGCAAGCTGATCCGGATTTAAACAGGACGCAATAGATTACAGAGATAACCATAAATACAGAGATGCGATAACCATAAAAACAGAGATGCAGTGGAAATAATACTTCATTTCATTACTGTAAAATACTGAAATATGCTTACAAATAGAAATAACCCAGCTAGGGCGATGGTAGCTTATCTCTGAGAAGAGATGTGTCGGCTACATGCCTCTGAACTGTCTCGAACTGTGTTACAATGAGGCTCGAAGGCCTATTTATTGTTGAGAAACAATGAAAAACCCTTCACATCCCGAAACCTAACCCTAGAAGATGAAACGCCAAATTGTGGGCCCCGTTTGGGTAAATTGGTACATCAATTTCCCGGGGTCGTAACTTTGGCATACGATCTCCGTTTGACGCGTACGATAGCTCGTTAGAAAGATCTATCCGAGTACTACCACTTTGGGAGGCAACATCGGTCCATGGACCCATGTTGCCCCAGATTCCCAAAAAAACGTCGTTTAGGGCCTCAAAACGGCTCCGGAAGTTCAGGACCTGAAAAACTGCTAGAAATAGTAAATTATGTTGCAATTTAGGAAATTGAAAAGACTGAAAGAGACAGTTGTGGGGGTCCAAATGGGATAGGTGGGTGGCCACCAACATCCACCTGGATCATTCCTCCCCCCTTAGGAAGCAATGGTCCCCATTGCGTTGAGTTCCTCCATCTGCTGAACTTGGTCCCTGGTGAGCTGTTCTGCAATCTCTGATGTGTTCAGAAATGGTGGGAAGCATGGTCGACAACGGTCCACATTGATCACTTGGTGCAGGCGAAGGAATGGAGGAATGATGTGCTCCAAAGCATTGTTCCCCATAGCCTTGGTACTGCTGTAAGGACCATGTTGGAGTGATATGAGCTTCTGATGGGTTCTGGTAAGGCGTTCTCTCTGCAGATGCAACCAGACTTTGTTGCCCACCTGAAACTTATGTGGTACCCCTGTGGGTGAGGAGAAGTTGTTCCTGTGTTCTGTCATGACCGTATCCCTTTGTTGCTGCTGCTGCGTGGAGGAATCCTTTGCAGGGGTCATGGATGTAGCAACGATCTTCCCCTTATTTTGGGAGTGAACCAGACAGATGAATTTCCTGGTCTGTGATATGAGCTTGCTGCCTTTCTTGGTAGTGATCAAGGATGTGGCAGTAGGTGGGGCTACCTCTGGTATCCTGTATACTGAATTATTCAAAGAAATAATGACAGCGCGAGGCCTTGACTCATACACAGCATGTCGCCTCCACAAGTATGGCTGGCCTAATAATACATCGCAAACATCCAGAGGTGTAACATCACACAATACCTCGTCTATGAAGGGCTTGATGCTGTAGGGAAGGCGACACTGCTGGCGAACTTTGAGATCTCGTCCTTCATGAAGCCACCCGATACTGTACGGCTGTGGGTGTGGTGTAGTCAGTAGGCCCAACCGCTTCACGACCTCTGCTGAAACAAGGTTCGTTTGGCTGCCACTGTCGACAATGAATTGCAGCGGCGAACCCTTCACCCACATCTGTGAGTGGAAAAGACGCTCCCCCTCTTCTGGATTTTCGGGCTCATCTTTCTGGATCTTGGCGGTGGCAACAGTGGCGCTGGGATCCGCATCGATGATCTGCTTTCCTTTTCCATTCCCCTTGTCGGGTTCTGGCTCAGGGTCAGAACATGCATCTGATTCAGAAGCCTTCAACTCGGCCACTAGCGACTGCTTGGTCCGACACTCACTTGTGTTATGAGTGGGACTCTTGTGGAACTCACACCACTTTCCTGTGTCCTTCTTCGGCTTCATGGTGTTGTTCTTTTCTTGCGGCTTTGACGGGTTGTCTTGGGTCACCCCGCCTTGGCTTTGTCCTTTGGGCTTCGGATTTGCAGATCCAAAGTCTCGCTTCTTCTGTTTGAACTTTTGCTCGATTTTGACAGCGTATCGGTATGTTGTGCCGAGTGAGGAGATGTTCAAGAACCCCATCTCTTCCTGGATGTATCTGTGTAGGCAGCCATGGTATTTGAGTACCAGATGCAGCTCAGATTCTTTGATACCCAACTGTGTGCGAAGGGTATGAAAAATGTTTGTGAACTCCGGCACATCTTGGTCTCGTCCCTGCCGCAGTGTGGTCCATTTGATGTATTTGTCCTCATAGCTTCCGACAGGGTAGTACTGCTCCTTGATGGCATCCCGGAAGTCATTCCAAGTGGGTGCAGCTGAAAATAGTGAGCCTGTACTTTCATCCTTTTGCTCGCAGTAGGTTTCCCACCAGTCCTTGACGTGGGGGGCTGCTTTGAGAAGAGCAAAAACAATCTTTTCCCGACTAGAAAATTCGTGAACAGAAAAATACCCATCTAGCAGATTTAACCATTTATCTACGGCATCTGCGTCTATTTGACCCTCGAAGATGGGGATTTCAAAATTAACTTGTACCTTAAATGGTGTGGCGTTTCCAGAGTCGCTGTTGGAAGCCGATGCGTCGCCTCTGGGTAGCCGCTGAAGGATCTGCGCAAAGCTATCCATCATCGCGTTCCTTTGCCGCTCGAGCGCTTCTTCGAGCAAGATTTTGATAGGATCTCCTGCCCCCTCGTCTTTCTTCTCATCCGCCATGGGAGGCCGTCGGGATTTGCGAGGCTGGTCTTGCAAAGGTTCGACCAGTTCAAGCTCTAACTCCTTATATCCCGACCTCGTTGGGGACATGCAAAGAAAAACAGAGAAAAAGCAGACTGCTCTGATACCACTGATCCGGATTTAAACAGGAACGCAATAGATTACAGAGATAACCATAAATACAGAGATGCGATAACCATAAAAACAGAGATGCAGCGGAAATAATACTTCAGTTCATTACTGTAAAATACTGAAATATGCTTACAAATAGAAATAACCCAGTTAGGGCGATGGTAGCTTATCTCTGAGAAGAGATGTGTCGGCTACATGCCTCTGAACTGTCTCGAACTGTGTTACAATGAGGCTCGAAGGCCTATTTATTGTTGAGAAACAATGAAAAACCCTTCACATCCCGAAACCTAACCCTAGAAGATGAAACACCAAATTGTGGGCCCCGTTTGGGTAAATTGGTACATCAATTTCCCGGGGTCGTAACTTTGGCATACGATCTCCGTTTGACGCGTACAATAGCTCGTTAGAAATATCTACCCGAGTACTACCACTTTGGGAGGCAACATCGGTCCATGGACCCATGTTGCCCCAGATTCCCAAAAAAACGTCGTTTAGGGCCTCAAAATGGCTCCGGAAGTTCAGGACCTGAAAAACTGCTAGAAATAGTAAATTATGTTGCAATTTAGGAAACTGAAAAGACTGAAAGAGACAGTTGTGGGGGTCCAAATGGGATAGGTGGGTGGCCACCAACATCCACCTGGATCACAAGCTTACAGTCAATTTGTAAGCTTGCCACTTTCTCCTTTAGCTTTTTGAGCTCTGTTGCCTAGATGGACATCTCCTCCATGGCTTTTAGTAGCTCTGTTGTTTTCTCTGTTGGTGTGCCTGCTGCTGTAGATTTAGTTGTGTTTGACAGTGCTGTGGTAGGTGGAGCTATAGGTGCCAATGATGCTGCCAATGTAGAAGGAGCTACTGTTGTCATTGTGGGAATGGTAGTTGTGGAAGTTGTTGCCAGGTCACTTTGTTTGGACTGAATCAAAATGTCCAACTCTTTCTCTGTCTCTTTTAGTTGGTCATTTAGCTTTAGGACCAAGTCCATGAGCTCTTCATGTCCTTTTTGTGCCTCCGGGACATCTATTGTTTGTGGGTGATGCAACTGGGGAATCTTGAGCTATTTCTTCAGAGTAGCTATATCATCATTTTTCTTCTTTATTATTTTTTCTATGGCCTTTACATCTTTGGGATCGTGTCCCAACTCAATGACTAAGTCCTCTAAGGACTTGATTCTGGTATCTTTGGCCTGTGAAGAGGCCTTCTCCAACTAGAATTGTGCTAATATATTATTCCGAGAGTTTTGCAATTGGTGGGCAGTGATGGCTTTCCCTATCAAGGTGGAGTAAATCATCTCCCTGTCTGCTTGTGCAGCTCAATCTGGTCAGCAAGATGAATGTCCTTTGCCAATACTTCGAAGTATCTTTTTGAAGTCTGTTGCTGTTCTTGGTTGCTGAGTAGTGGGCTTCATGAATGTCATCTTCATTTTCCACTTTTTTACATCATAGGCTGACATAAGCCTTGTCTGATTGGTAGGGGTAATCTTTAAATACTGTGCATAGGTCTGGGCTTTCAGCCTCTCGTTTCTGGCTTTTATTTCTTTGTATCTTTCTTTGATGTCCTGGTCTTTGTCTGCTGGCATTCTGAAAGAGGATACCTCCAAACTTTGCTGCCTTTCCAACATCTGGGTATGTGATGTGGAAGGTTTTGGGATGCCTCCAGAGGGAGTGGCATGCATGCTCCCTTCTCTTTAAGTGCTTGTAACATCAACTGTCTACTCTGTATATTCCTGTTCAGAAACAGGATTTATTCTTTATCTCTTTGCCTCGCTTGTCTCTGCATAGGCCTGTGATGTTGCTCTTCCTGGGGTAGTGGCCCCTTTCGTGTTTCTCTTGAGGCTTTTCTCCTCATTTAGAGGAGTTTTTATATGAATATGGAGAATCACATTTATGGATCAATGGAGTCCAGAAAATTACTGATCTAGGGTGACCTTTTGTGTCAACTTTTTGGAGAGTAAAGGGGAACTTATTTGCTTGGTAGTATAGAAAAAGATGATACAAGACAGAGGAATACTTAAAGACTCTTTCATTACTCATCCTTAGAAATTGGTTATGCATCCTATCAGCTATAAACTTGGCATAATCATAAATGACAGCAGGAGGCTGTCCTGGAGTGAAGATGGACATGAAAGCCAGGATGATTTCATCTATATACTCACTGGTGGTGTAACCTAGGACACTATATATCATTGCTACAATGTCCTAACCAAATGGGGAAAATATGGTAGCCACATATGGAGGAGGATATTTTGGGATATGCTTCTCCTCCCTAATGAAGGTTTGGAACATCTCAGCAAGTTTTGCAGTGGCAAGCTTGGGGAATTGGTCTAATAGTCTCCAATTGAGATAGGGGTTAGGTTTTGGCCAGGTTAAAGTTGCAACATCTCATTTATTGATTCATCAGTGATGGTGAAAAGTACAGTCTGGTTAGGGGACATCACTGCTTTTTCACTGGGGATATAGTTTGCATGGTAGTAATGGACAATTTCAGGGAAAATGTGAACTTCAGGGAATTGGTACTTAGGCAAATTGGACTCCCAAAGACCAATTTTATCAGCATGGTTCAGGTATTGATCTCTATATCGGCAGTATAGTTTGAGAGGGGATTCAAGGACAAAGGTGTCCTTGATTTGGAAATCTTTATCAGCCAGGGGAGGTGGTCTAGGTCCAGGTGAGGAGTGGAAATAGGTCTCACATCCATGGCAATTGGGGCAGCCATTCTCAGTTCTTGTGGATTTGAGAATGGGGGAGGTGATTTTCAGTTTTTTAGGGCAAAGGTGGTTGAGTACAGTGTAAGGGAAAGTTACTTGAGTTGCTTTAATTAATTTTTACTTTAACTAACAAACTCAGTAACTGGTTCTGAAATTTGAGAGGTTTTCCAGTGAATTATGGCTTAAATACCTGGAATTAGGGAGAACTAGCTCTGAACAGGTCGGCTGGCAACTGTGAATGGTTGAAAAGGTTCTGAGTAGGCTGGAAGGCAATCTGGGAGCTTTGTGGCGTCTTCAGGGTGCAATTCTATGTGGGCTGACAGCTTCGACGTCCACATATGCGTGCATGGAGGCTTACAGTTGAAAAAACAATAAAAACGAATGATTTGGAGCCTTTTGGCTTTATGCGGGAAAGTCAAAAGTGGCGGGTATGGGTGAACAATGGTCGTTTGTCGCATAGCGGGGTGAACATTAGCTATTTTGGCATGTAGCGGGGTGGCGATAAATGGTTTCCTTCGCATCGCTTTTGGGCGCTTGGTGGTATTGGGGGGAGGCCGCTCGATTCCATTCATTGAGCGACATGTAGTCTTGGGGGCCCAGCAAAAAAAAACTCTTTTTGGGCGGGTAATGTTTGGACGTCGGTCCCTTCCGAAATGGATGAGGGCCATCAGTTGTGGAGGGGAGTGATTGTGCGGCGATCCGACAGTGGAGTAGCACGGAAGGTAGTGGGGGGCCCGGCGGGCATTTAAGCACAGTGGTTTTTGATTTAATGAGGGATTAAGGCGGGGTTAAGGTATCAGGGTCATTAGGGGAGGTTTTAATTGGATTTTAGACTAACTTCATCATAGATTGATTAGTTAGTGGGTTTAGGTAGAAAATTATAGTTTATATAATTAAGCTAGGGTGGGGTTAATTAATATTTCGGGAGCTAAATATATACAGGAAACATGATTTCGTTTAGGATTTAATAAATAAATTAGTAATTAGTAAAATGAATTGAAAGGGGCACAACACCCTAAGTATATGTTATTTCATGTTTTTAATGCTTTTCTTGATGTGAAAATGAGTTATGTGGGGGAATAAACACTTTTTCCTAGGTAAAAGTAATTTAACCTTAGGAAAGAGTATTATTTAGGGAAAATGAATGAACTGAAGGGGAGAATGAATGTTTATGAGGGGGTTTTAGTACTTACTACCTATAAGTCATTGAGTGCTATGCTTTTGTCTAATCAATCAACATAATTCTGCAACCTTTCTACCACTTACCCATCTACTCATCCTACCATTTTTACTTCTCTTTATTAGGGTGCATTTGAGCTAGAAAACCCTTATCAAACATTTTTCTTTTTCTTTACAATAGTAAACTGACTAATTCTAACCTTATTGCATCCAAAGGCTCATATTAAACAATTGAGCTCCTTTTATTTACTCTACCTATCTAATTATCTGTGAAGATTAAACAATTTGGTTAGATTTTTATTCTCTATATATAGACATGAAATTGAAACATGAAATAGCCAAGTTTAAACATTTTTGACTATCATGGATTGTGGCAAAGGTTACAAATTGCACACAATCATTTATTTTGCACAAAAATTAAATAGTAGTGACATTTTGACTTGCTCACTTTCATGGTCTTTTTCTTTTCTTGGGGTTCATATTTTTTGTTTTTTTTGACCTTTTTATTCTTTTTGTCCTTTGATTATTCTTTTAGGACATACCCTCTTTACCTTTTTTTTTATTTTTTTGAATATGGAAACCATTTGCAGAAAGCAAAGGTATGTATATATTACAGGTTTAATCTCAGCCATTCAAAAATTATGACTCCTATTGGTATAGGAACCTAACACATACTTCTCTGAAGGAACAACCTCTTATGCTCTCAATAAGGCGAGATCCCTCTTTCGCCCCAAAATAAATAAGTGCTTATGCACTATCCTCTTTAAAAAATAACAAAGGCGAAAGAAGAGAAAGGCTTCCTGCACAGAGAGGTGAAGCAATCAACTCCACCGGGGTACTTTCCAGGCTCGCTGGCAATGGAGCAATGTTTGTGTTCCTGTGTGACTCTGTTGGGGTACTGTATAGGCCTGTTGGCAATGGAGAAACACTAGAGATGAAAAACTTATACTTTTGAAATATTAAGCTCACGAGCCAAATCATCCTTCCTGCTTTGAAACACTGTTATCTGGCTGCATTTTGTGTTGTGTTCAATTGATTCAGGACAAGGTGAACCGTGTCTGTCCTCAAGGTAAGTGGGATAGCCAAAGTGATTTTCACAACGAATCAATACTTCTAGAAAGGCCAAGGCCTTGTGCTGAAAAAGAACCAAAACAAAGAATTTGGTATTCAACCAGTGTGTCGCCAAGTGTTGTAGCATCTGCAACATCCTCCAAAATTTTGGCTTGCATCCAAACTTCAGAGCCTTCCTTGGTTTTTCCTTTGATGGTTGCAAACATTCAAGCTCACCCCATGAGCTCTTGTGAAGTCTTTTCACCTTTTTTCTTGTTTGACTAGTGGTCGTCTTTCGGCATGTTGATTGCTTTTCCATGCTTGTGATCTTATTCTAGTGAGTTTGAAGGTTTGTCTTTGTCTGTTTGGGTTGTCTTTGCGATGTGAAAACCCTTCACACTCACACACAAAGTTGTAAGCACTGTTACGCAAGTGTCATCATGGTCGTCCGAAGGTGTATCACAAGTGTCGCGCTTGTCGCTCTCAACTCTAAGACTGTCTCACTGAGAGCATGTTTTGTCTTTTTGTCATGGTGGTCTATGTTATCTCGTCATCAAGTATGCTAAGTGTATGATCACAATGTCAGTCTGCACAAGTTCACTCACTTTCGATAGTTGGCCATCTTCCTAAAAATATACCCGACAAGACAAACCTCTTCCATCGGTCTCTAATTAAGCTACATTGCGCAGTCTTAGCCCTCAGTGACCCTACTCTAGTGCTCGGAATTACGCAGTGCTTGAGGTTGCCTTCTAGGACAACTGCACTGCTTAATCCCAAAAGTGAGCAGGTTGTCTACCTCCCAGAATTACGCAAAAACTACCTCCCTCTCCAACTAAACTCCACATTTCTCAAACACAGTCATCAACCCTCCTTCTTACTTGTTGGAAGCCTGCACTACTCAGAGACATGTCTAGCAACTTCCCTGCTGTCTGCCCTACACTATTCCCAAATATTGCGCAGTCATGCCCAACAGGTTCCTCTACAATATTGCTTTGTCTTCCCTCTAGAAATTACATAGTCATGACCAGCAGTCCCTCTGCATCCATACTCTCTCCTCCATCTAGAAACTGTGCAAAAATACCCAACAGTCCCTTTGCATCCCTGCTCTCTCCTCCATCTGGAAACTATGCAAAACTACCCAGCAGACCCTCTACAACCCCGCTCTGTCCTCCCTCTGAAAATTGCGCAGAAGTTGCCCCCCTCAGGGTCCCACTGATCCAGGTGGATATTGTTGGCTACTCGCCTATTCCACTTGGACCCCCAACACTGTCTCTTTCAATCTTTCGGTTTCCTTAATTGTAGCAGAATTTATTATTTTTGGCAGTTTTTCGGGTCTTGAACTTTCAGAGCCATTTTTAGGCCCAAAACGACGTTTATAGGGAAAACAGAGAGACCTAAAATGCCCCAAACTAGCTTGCCAGTTTTTTTGGGCCTTCTCTTCGAGATCTTCGAAACAAGATATTATGATAGCCAAACGAAGATCGCATGCCAAAGTTACGACCTCATGAAGTTGATGTACCAATTTACCCAAACGGGGCCCACAGTTTTGGTGCTTCATCTCCTAGGGTTAGGTTTTTGGATGTTTATGGTTTTCCTTTGTTTCTCAATAATAAATAGGCCTTTGAGCCTCAATGTAACTCAGTTCAAAGGCATGTAGCCACCACATCTCTTCTCAGAGATAAGCTACCATTGCCCGAGGTAGTCTTATTTACATTTTGTTTATAAGCATATTTCAACATTTGATATTAATGAAATGAAGTTTTATTTCTGCCGCATCTTTGTATTTATGGTTATATCTATAATTTGTTGTGTTCATGTTTAAATCGGTATCACCCACCTTGCAGCTGACACTGGTGACTCACTATGCATTTTTTCTCGACAGTGCAGGTTGTCCTCCTAGAATGCCTCATTCCAGCTTGAGCTGTGCTCTGCATTATCTCAGTGATTTTTCCTCCCTCCCTACCACCCGAAACATGAGAACAACACATCATGGTAGACTAGGAGGTTTTGGATTTGATGTCATCCCATCATGAGTGAATTGTAGGAACAAGTACATTGGTAGATCATGGCGAGACGACGAACAAGATGAAGAAGGAGTGCACATGCTAGAAGACTTGCTTGCTGTTGGACATACTTACCAAGCAACAAGCAACAAGCAAAAGGAACACATGCATTGAACCATCAAGCAAGACCAAGACCATCAAAGACCCCATGAAAATATGCCACACAGAGGAGAAGACAAAGCACACCATGAGTACATCCATCACTCAACAACGTAGCAACTTGACATGGGCACCACAGTCAGCCAGTACATGTTAGTAGTGTCATGTTGAGTTGTGTCATGAGTTGTCTTGGCCACATCACCGTTATGGGCCATATCCATTGTAACTGAATGTAATGTAAAGTGAACTCCAATGGATGCACACAAAAATCGAAGAGTCATGTTAGTTGAAAATTCATGGGAAGTTGAACAGTCACGAGGGTAGTCCAAGAGTCACAAGGGTCAATTATCACCCTTGGCTATATATACCCCTCCCTTTGTATGAGCAAGGAATTTTCACCTTAGCTCCTCCTACATAGCCTTGAGAGTTTGTATTATGTTCCTTGAGGAGTGAGGCATAGCTCCAATTCCCCACTGTTAGGACTAGCGATGTATGGTGTACAAATGTGTCTTCAGACTTTTTCTTAATTCAGAAGCCTGTTTAGGCTAGCACTTTTTCACACATGTTTTGTAGATGTTTGTAAGACTTCTGTTTAAACATTTGTAATGCATGTTTACTTAACATGTACTAAGATAGTTGAACTACTTTGGTTATTTTAGTACTTACATTGTTGAAGATGTGTTGTATTGTTTATTATTGTTGTCTTGTTCTTGTGGACTACTCCACAAGATGTTAGATAAACCATTATTGTTTTTCTCAGTTATAATGACCATCACCTCCGTGTGGATTACTCCCCTGCATGGTGTACATGTTTTCCCTTGCACTTTGGTTTAACGACTGCCGCATCCGCTGTGTACTACTTTGCTAGATGCTGGTTAGACCTTTGCTTTTCATGTGTGTCTCTCCCTAGGTGGTACTACTACTTCTTATCTAAAGGCTCACTTTTACCCTCTCCTTTACTGTAAGAGAATCCAGAAACAAGTTACATTATGCACTCACTAGGCATACTTACCTCGCTTTTTGAAGGTACAAGCATAACACTCTCATGTGCTTAACAACAAGAGCTAAGGAAAATCTCTAAGATAATGGCAACTGGGCCATTGTACCGGATGGGACTCCTGCACCAAACGATGTGAGGTCTAGTTGGGACTTCATGTTGGGGAGATCCCCTTTGTTGGCAGGTCTAGCATCGTCAACAAAATTGCGTTAGAAGGAGGGCCAGATGACAGGTTGTGCCCGTAGAGTCTATTTGAATATCTTATTTAAAAATGGCTATTCTTGACATCATAATACTGGGATGTCTTTCTACAAATTTCAAATGTACCATCCCCGCGGAATTTATCCATGACCTGTCTGAGTTAAAGTTTAGTGGTGAGGGTGAACCATCTTTACGTGCGCATGTGTGCCAAGTTATAAACTTTTGCCTACGCCACAAGATAGAGTACGAAGATGTATGGATTGTATTACTCACCCTCACATTCGAAGGTTGTGCTCAACGTTGGTGTTACACATTACCCTTTTCCTCTATCGATTCATTTGGTCAACTTTATGAAATGATGATTAAAACATTCGATGAGTATAGCCACTAGATTTCCATGAAAAAATATACCGTTTAAGTATGGAGCCTAATGAATTAGTTGAGGACTTTGTGGATCACTTCCTTCACTTCTGTTACGAAATTCCTGAACAACTTATGAACTTTGAATTCTTGAGAGAAGTGTTTAAGCGCTTGGTTCATAGTTCTCAATACGGTGAACCACTTGATTTCCCTTCCTCCCCAACCCTTGCGGATCATGAGGCACCTCAAATTGCAGAGGAGGAGCCCAAGACCCCATTTTTTCCTTATCCTCCTCCTCTTCCAGTCCCCGTGTGGGTTCCCCCTTGCGGTGATTGCAAAGTTGAGAAATCTGCGCAGCATGTCTCGAGCCCATCTTCTCATTTGTCTCCCACTTCTATGGAGGAAATTCCAAAATGGCTCAGGAAACCTACAACGAAGACTCACTCCTCCATTTCGAAAGAGGATGTCACTATTCATAACTCAAGTCTCGAATCTGATCTGCATCTCTACCATCCTCCATCATCTACAGTCCATGACTCCTTGTACCATGACTCGCTTGATCAATCCACTTCACGAATCAGTTGTTCGCATTCTCTTGATTCTTCAGCTGCTGGCTCAAATTGCAATCAGGCACAAGGCAATTGCATTAGATAGACAAAGAGCAGAGAGATGAGGACACTATCAATCTTCCCTCTCTGTTTCAAATTGCACGCATCGAAACAATGAGCTTTCATTCTTGAACAATAATCTATTTTTTAATCTTGGTGGAACATCATGTACAATTAATTCTTTCGATCAACCCCTAGTCTTGGGAAGTCTTCACTCCCATGCTTCCATATGCCGTGACGAACGCCCAAGCACATCATGTGATCTTCTGTTTTCTCATGAAGACTCTAACTCAGATCTAGAATGTGCTCTGGTCAAAGAAGGCATTCATATCGAAACTTCCTCACTTGCCCGCGTGTCCTACCATTCACAACGCATCTACATGCATCAGAGATACTCCATGTTCTCTTTCTTCTTCATCCAATGAGCTATCTCCTCAATTGACACAAGGCAGTGAGGTTTTACATGATGAAAATAGTCTAATCACAGAGCGTACTTCCCATTCCCCGTCATCTCTTCTCTTGCATGAAGACAAATCTTCAAGTCATCTTGTTGAAGCTAAAAAATCAGGTGCAACCTGTGACAAAGATGGCTGTCATCGTGAGAGAAATTTTGAAATCAACAACAACAGCTACCCTCAAGCCATGCATGATCTGGTTCACGCTTCAAAATGTGTTTCTGTAATTCTGGAAAGTTCTGGGACGTCCCAGGGAGTCGAGGCACTTCAATGTCTATTGATGGTTATGTCAGGACCTCGCAACCCTAGTAAGCCCCCAAAATCAAATCAAATTCAGTTTCTCACGCACAATCCATCTATTTGCATGGTTGTGCTTGATGTGAATTCACGTGTAAAAAATGTTTGGTATTTCAGATGTGATCTCTCAAATTTTCAAATTTTCACTTATGACTGAATCCACGGAGCTGTTAAAGCAAGTCCATCTTCATGCACATCTCTTACATCAAACTCAGGTTGGGAATGTCTGTCTCTCATAAAATCATGGAATTGTGAAGTTGTTCATCTCAAAGACTCTCTTTGCCCACAATCATACTTATCGAAATTCCCTCTTCATGATCAACTCCTTGGCCTTCTTGTGATCCTTGCACTGCAAATCTGTCCACTCATCCCACCAGAAATACCCTTGGGAGATGATGAGTGCACAAGTCATCACATGAATCAAGTTCCTCCCCATTCACCACACCCCAACTCATTTCACACATTCACAGTGCTGGCATCCTTTTTAAATTCATGCGATGACCATGATGCCTGCGCAATTTTTCACCAGTTGCAGGAAGGTGATCCGTCATGTCTAGCTCACAGCGAACTTGGTTCCATTGTTCAAGGCGTTCACAAGTTTGTTCAGATGGATTTTTCTTTGTTAATTTAAAAACTGGTAGTCTGGCGTTTCAACCAACTCATTTGATCATTCCTCTATCTTGGGTGATTGTCATTCAGTGTATCATTTTCCCAACAACACATTCGATGACAATTGCTCTGTACTCTTTGATCTTCATTATTTAGCATCTTTCTCCTCAGATTTCTATCAAGCAGGTGAGGCACTTAAGCCTGCGCCGATGGTTATGGCAGGTCCTCACCCTTTCACAGATCATGAGATAGTCCAAACACCCATTATGAATTCCATGACCCAATCGATGAATGGATGGAACAATATTATGTTGAAAATAGCAAAAAGAAATGATAAAAATAGAATCCCGAAATTCCAATTTTAATTTGTCCTTGAATTAAATTTGTGAATTAAAATTCGAATTTAGTCTCACCAGCTACTTGGAAATAATTAATTAAGTTATTTTGACTTAATTAGTTGGAGAAATTCAAGTTATAAATCTTTCTGAAGTCATGCAACAGTTATCCCTTAAATTAAGGAGATTATCCCTTAATTAAGGAGATAAGATTGAGTTATATTTGAGTTTTAATTAGTTAGCTCAGTTTATTGAGTTAAGTCTAGTTAAATTAGTTCCAAACTGTTTGAGGAACTAATTGTGAGTTATTAGTCAGTTGATGCATGCATGCTCAACCAGTGTACTCCAGATAACTGAAGATTCCCTCATCAGAAGCTCATGCATGTCTATTCTGAGAAAGACCCAGTTGAGATTAATGTCAAGGAAAATGTACTATCAGTTGCATGTGTTTTCCTATAAAGGAAACTCATGCATGTAGTCAAGGTAAGGTTCCTTGAGGATTGCGCAATTCTAACAGGGTGTAGGATCAGTGTGAGAGATCAGTCTTCCACTTGGTAACATGAGGATCACCTAGGAGAAACTACACAAGGAAATAGGAGCTTGGAGGGTAGAGGAGAAGGCTTGTGAGAAGCTTTGATTGCCTGTGAGCATCTGTGAGGATTGTACTAAGAGCTGGCTAGCTGTGAGAGCTAAGGCTTTGTATAATTCTGATGTATTTCCACCTTGTATGATAATACAGATAGTGGGGTTTTTAGGTGAGGCTTTCCCCAAAGTATTTTCATATGTATTGATTCTTCTTCTTCTGGTTATATGTGTTCAACTTGATCTTGCTCAATATTTAAGCTTCCACAAATTGATAGTAGAATTAGGTTATAGTATTTTCTTTGATATATTGCATTATCAGGTTAATCTACAGTCAAATTTTCTACATAGGCCTCAGAGTGAGATTTGTAGAGAATTTGCAGAATTTCGACATCTTACTTGGCAAGCCATGTTGCAAGTAACAAACTTCAATCCTTCCTCATGCTTGCTAAGAAGCTCAGTGTAGATAAGGACACACTCGCAAGAAGCTTCCGAGGTTTATTTAGAAATGGTATCCATCATAGAGGTAAGCATGTGTATTGGGTGGTGGTGACACATATTTCTACCCATAGGCAAGACCTTCCTTCCCGTGTGCAAGTTTTCCAAGTTTTTGTATTTTTTGTTGCACACTACTTTTTATCTGCTTTAATTGTTTGTATCTATGTGGACGCAGGTTGGGAGTGACTACGGTGGCTTCACTGGAAATTTCATTTCACGTAACCCCAATCGTTTAGATGTTAGGATAGGAGTAGGATTAGTTACATCTTAGTTTTCCTTTCCTTGCACTCGTTTTGCACTTGTAGTCCATCATGGTTTTCTTATTATGGTTTTACATCATGTTTGCTTTGACCATTTTGCTTTCTTGTCTTCTAGTTGTTGTTGTATACTCCTTTCCTCTCGCCTTGTTTTTCCCTTTCATGATGAGTTTTTCGTTTCTTTGCGCTACGTAAATAAGTGCTGCCCTACACTGTGTTTTGGATTTTAAATGTGTATGTGGCTAAAGTTCAAAAAGTCTTGTGACACTGCAACGCTTGGCCAGTCCTGTGTCTGTCTTCTTTGTGCTTGGTTGTAACTTCTGGTTGATAAAGTCTTGACGGAAAATACGATCCGTCCTTAAGGAAAGTTTTGGTCGAACCATGAACCTGTGTCCAGTCTGGGAAATCTCATGCCTATACTTAATTTTTTGTCCATGTGTTCAAGCTTATCCAACTAGCAGAAACAAAGAAGGGAAAATATAAACAAGCAAACCTAGATTAAAGCTCTTACATACTTATCTGAAGGAACAACCTCTTCTGCTCTCAATAGGTCGAGATCCCTCTTCAGCCACAAAAATAAATAAGTGCCTATGCACAATCCTCTTTCAAAAATAATAAAGGCGAAAGAAGAGAAAGGATTCTTGCACAGAAAATAACTCTAACGGGGTACTGTCC
The DNA here is from genome assembly GCA_031772625.1 of Pinus tabuliformis. Lineage (NCBI taxonomy): Eukaryota > Viridiplantae > Streptophyta > Pinopsida > Pinales > Pinaceae > Pinus > Pinus tabuliformis. The sequence continues at coordinate 244,321,855 of CM062810.1, read as the reverse complement.
AGGCTCGCTAGCAGTGGAGCAATGTTTGTGTTCATGCGTGACTTCGTTGGGTATTGTCCAGGCCTGCTGGCAACAGAGAAACACTAGAGATGAAAAAATTATACTTTGAAAATCTTAAGCTCGCGATCCAAATCACCCTTCCTGCTTTGAAATACTCTGATCTGGCTGCATTTTGTGTTTTGTTCAACTGAGTCGATACAAGGTGAACCATGTCTTTCTGCGGGGTAAGTGGGGAAGCTAAAGTGATATGGAAAACAAATCAGTACTTCCTGAAAGGCCAAGGCCCTGCGTTGAAAATGAACCAAAATAGAGAAGATGGTATTCAACTAGTGTGTCACCAAGTGTTGTAGTGACTGCAACATCCTTCAAAATTTTGTCTTACATCCAAATCAGAGCCTTCCTTGGTTTTTCCTTTGATGGTTGCATAGACTCGAGCTCACCCCATGAGCTCTTGTGAAGTCTTTTCACCTTTTGGTTGTTTGACTAACGATCATCTTTTGGCATGTTGATTTCTTTGCCATGCTTGTGATCTTATTCTAGTGAGTTTGAAGGTTTGTGTTTGTGTGTTTAGGTTGTTTATGTGAGCACCCTTCGCACTCACACACAAAGTTGTAAGCAATGTCGTGTAAGTTTCGTCACGGTCATCCAAAGGTCTATCACAAGTGTCACGCTTTTCGCTTTCAATTCCAAGATAGTTTCACTGAGGGCATGTTTTTTCTTGTTTTCATGTTGGTCTATGTTGCCTCGTCATCAAGTATGCTAAGTGTATGATCATAATGTCAGTGTGCACAAGTTCGTTTTCTTTCGACACTTAGCCATCTTCCTGAAAATCTGCCCAATCAGACAACCCTCTTCCACCGGACCCGATTGAGCTGCATTATGTAGTCGCAGCCCTTAGTGACCTTGCTTTGTTGCTTGGAACTACACATTGCTTGAGGCTGTCTTCTAGGACAACTTCACTATGTAATCCCGAAAGTGCGCAGGTTGTCTGCCTCCCACAATTGCGTAGAAACTTCCTCCCTATCAAACTGAGATGCACATTTCTCAAACATAGTCATCAACCCTCATTCTTGCATGTCAGAAGCCTACACTACTCAAAGACATGTCTAGCAGCGCCTCTGCTACGTACCCTGAACTATTCCCAGATATTGTGTAGTCATGCCCAGTAGGTCCCTCTGTAGCACTCCTTTGTCTTCCCTTTGGAAATTGCATAGTCATGAACAACAGTCCCTTTGCAACCTTGCTCTCTCCTCCCTCTGGAAACTACACAAAACTGTCCAGCAGTGCCTTTGCAACCCCGCTCTGAAAACTGCGCAGAATCTACCCCCACATGGTCCCACCTTGTAACTAACACTGTTGACTCTCACTGTGCAATTCTGCCTCTTAGTGATCACTACTCAGTTTTTCCAAACAGTGCATGTTGTCCTCCTTAGATGCCTCATTCCAGCCTGAGTTGTGCTCTGCATTGTCTTAGTGAGTTTTCCTCCCTCCTTGTTAGCAGGAACACGAGAACACTGCATCATGGTAGACTAGGAGGTTTTAGATTTGATGTCATCTCCTCATGAGTGAATTGCAAGAACAGGTACACTGGTAGATCATGGTGAGATGATGAACGAGATGAGGAAGGATCACACATGCTATAATACTTGCTTGCAGTTGGACTGACGTACCAAGCATATCAAAGCAACAAGTAAAAGGAACACATGCATTAGACTATCAAGCAAGACCAAGACCATCGAACACCGCACGACACTATGCCATGCGGAGGAGAAGACAAGGCACACCAAGAGTACATCCATCACTCAGCAGCGCAGTAGCTTGACATAGACACCATAGTCATCCAGTACATGTCAGCAGTGTCATGTCAAGTTGTGTCATGAGTTGTCTTAGCCACATCCCATTTTGGAACCTCGAGGCCCAATGGAGAGAAATCCACCTCTTGGATTTATTGTATATCCCACCATTCGCCAACAAGGATTCCTAGGCCCACTAAGGCGCACAATCTGGCTTTACCGCAACCCACAGTTTGTTTTAGGGGTTACTAGGCCAGTGGCTTCAAGGACCACTCAGACCATGTGTTTGCCAATTCGGAGATCCACCTGACTCAACTTTGAATCCAATCCATTCATCCCACATAAACTGTATGAGAGAACCCATATCATCAAAGCTATCAGGAAATGGAAAGGCTAGGCTGAAAATACTATCACACTTGGAAAAACCCATGCCATGGTAGAAAAGAAACACATGCAATCCCATGCATGCCAAATCTAGTAAAGAAAATACACATGCAAGTCAATACCTGTAATGAAGCCTGTTGTAGCTGTTGATCCTGCCTTTCCCTGCTTGATATTTGCTTCCTCTTTCCTTCTTTTCCTTTCTTGCTCCAATGCTAAAGTGCTCCAAGAAACTCTAAGTGTCCAAGATTGAGAGAGAGAGAGAGAGAGAGAGAGAGAGAGAGAGAGAGAGAGAGAGAGATACTGAGAGAAATCCAAAGCTAGACTGACAAAAGGTTACCAATTGATCCTTAGAATCCTTTTTATGAATGAGGCCTATATTTTCTTCATTTTCCATTATTTTCCTTCATTTTCCTCCTCACTGTCAACCTGTGACAGTTCACCTCCCTTTTCTCCTAATTTCCATTATTTTCATATGTGCCATAAATGCCATTTTTCCTTTCCAAAGCCTTAGCCATTGTCTTTGCTAGTTTCCTTAGATATAAACAACCAAATGAAAAACCCCTAGGATGTCCTGCCCAATATTCAGCTTGGAATAAGTTTCCCATCGACTGTGGTTATTGTTTTTAACTTTTATTACTAGGGTTGTTACAGAACCCTCCCCCTTAGGGGGCCCCATCCTCAATATTCAATCACACATATACCTCAGCAACCCGTTGAAATAAGACAAACTACTCAAGGAGCTTTATAACACAGCTCGATGCAGTATTTACAAAGAAATATATACTCAAAACCAAACATTATGACAACATGATAACATACCGCATAGTGGAGCTTTATAACACAACTCATTACAATATTTACAATGATCATCCTGCTGAGTGCCGACCCACATGACATCATAACATCATGACAACATAATCATAATGACATAACACCCATACTGCACAGTGGAGTTTTATAACATAGCTCATGGTGTTATTTACATCTATATACACGTGGACATATAGCAACATTACCAAAAAAATATATATACCAAATCATATACCAAAGCATATATCAAAACATATACTAAACACCATATCTAAGCATATATCAAAAAATCATATAACATATACCAAACCATCATAAAGCACATATCAACCACCATAAAGCATATACGAAACCACCATAAAGCACATATCAACCACCATAAATCATATACCAAACCACCATAAAGCATATACCAACCACCATAAAGCATATACCAAACCACCATATCGAAGCTGCTTTGCCTCAATCGAAAAACAAGGAAGAATACATAGCCCACATCTGATCTGCCATCTCGCATGTAGCTTCATCAAGCCCAAAGTGCTTCCATTGCACTTTAACTTGCTTGATTGCTCAGTTCTAGAGCATGAGCACTTTTTTCTGCAATATACACTGAGGCTTCGGATGGAATTATCCATCAGGTTCCACCTGCAATACAGACTAGTCAATCACATGATCAACATCCTTATCATACTTCTTAAGCAAAGATACATGTAAAACATCATGGACTTTCATTGTTGGAGGCAGTGCAAGTCGAAAGGCTACTAGCCCAATCCTCTCAATGATACTGAAGGGTCAACAAAACTATGGTGCCAACTTAGCACATGATCCAATCCACAAGGAGCTATTATTCAGTTTGATACACAAGTACACCTATTCCCCAACTTGGAACTCCTTGAACAACTTGTTCCTATCTGCATAAATCTTCTGCCTATTCTATGTTGCCTTTAAATTCTTCTTGATCACATGCATTTCCTGTTCCATGTCCGCCAACATATCTGGTCCAATCAATACCCTGCTAACCGGATCACTCCAACTGATAGGAGTGTTACAACTCCACCCATACAATGCCTCAAAAGGACTCATCCTCAATGATTCCTGATAACCGTTGTTGTATGCGAACTCTACCAAAGGGAGATACTCTTCCCACTTCCACTACTGATGCATTACATACATCCTCAACATGTCCTCCAATATTCTGTTTACCCTCTTTGTCTGTCCATCTGTTTGCGGATGATAAGTTGTGCTAAAGGTAAACTCTGTGCCCAAACCTGCAAATAACTCCTTCCAAAACTTGGAAGTGAACTTCACATCCTTTCTGACACAATATTTTTTGGAACAACATGTAGTCTAACCACATCTCTGATGAATACATGTGCCACATCGCTAACTGAGAATGTAGAATTCACTGGAATGAAGTGTGCAACCTTTGTTAACCTATCCATAATGACCATGATGGAATCATGTTGCTTCACTTTCTTAGGCAACCCTATGATGAAATCCATGGAAATAACCTCCCATTTCCATTTTGGAATTGTAATCGGCTGTAGCAGTCCACCTGGATGTTTACACTCTGCTTTCACTTGTTGATAGTCAAAACACCTCGCCACAAACTCTGCTACATCCCTCTTCAAATTCAGCCAATAATAAAATCTCTTCACCATTGTCAGTGACTTCTAATAACCTGGGTGACTTGAATAAGGTTTCGCATGAAACTACATCAAGATCACCTTCTTGAGCTCACTGTTATATGGTACATATATCCTATCTCGGAACGTGACTAACCCATCTGATGTAAGACAATAATGCATACCCTGTGCACCTGCGCCTTTACCTGTATTGCCACATGTACTTGTACCTACACCTGTACCTATACCTACACCTATATCTATACCTGTACCAGCATCTTGCTGCAACCTGTACACAATCTCCATATACCTAATATCTTGTTGACCTGCCTGCAGGATCCTATCTTGTAAGTCTGTCCCATAGGATCCCATAGCTGCCAAGTGATGTACCTGTACCCATCTGCTGAGAGCATCTGCCACCATGTTCTCTTTACCTTTCATGTACCTGATCTCGAAATAAAACTCACTGATCATGGCCAACCATCTAGCCTGCCTGGCGTTCAGATTCGGCTGGTCAAACAAATACCTCAACCCAATGTGATCACTCATAAGTACAAACCTCTTGCCAAGAAGATAGTGCCTTCACATCTTCAATGCATGTATGATTGATGCTAACTCAAGATCATGTGTCATGTAGTTCTGCTTGTGCTCATTTAGTTTTCGCGACTCATAGCATACCACCTGTCCATCTTGCATGAGGACTTCACCAAGTCCTCTCTTGCAATCATCTATGCATACCACAAACTCTTTGTCTGAATCTGCAATCTTTGGTGCATGCATAAATAACTACTTAAGTTTCTCAAAGCTTCTTGGTTGTGGAGCCTGATTATCTTCCATATTCAAAGGTTTCAGCTGGATGTATACCCCAAGAAGACTGTACACCGCTCCACGCGGGGAGGTGCGGGAGGAGACTTGTCCCCCCCGTGGGGGTAAATCCCCCCTGGCTGGGGGGTTCGGGGGCAGTGCCCCCGAAGCTAAAAATAGATATAAAATTGCCTTGTAAAAGTCTCGTAATTTCTAGTCAATCTGGGTCGTTCATTAGGCGGATGATCTGACGGTAGAAGTTATGTTTAATTTAGGGTTTTTTGCCCTAGAAGGTAACCCCTCACTATATATGAGGGAATTGTATTATGTCTATGGATATCTAGATTCTGAGTGAGGAAGAGAGAGGAGATTGAGAGCAAAGAGGGTGTTACAACGGATCTGCTGTAGGTTGTATCCCTTTAGTTTGCTGGATAATATAAAAGGAAGGACTGGTTGTTTCTCCGTGGACATAGCCCAAACTGGATGAACCACGTATATCTGTGTCTCTCTTGTTTTATGCATTTTCTGTGTTTATATTTCTGCAATATTTTATGTGTTCCATTGCTCCGTAATATATAATTTTCTAACAATTGGTATTAGAGCCGAAGGTCTATTTGGCTGATAAACTCGTAGGAGAGAAGGGTTCCTGGTTCGAGTGGGAGCAATGGCGGAAGATGGTAGGTTTAGGGTTGAAAAATTCAATGGCCAAAACTACCAGCTGTGGAAGATGCAGATGGAAGATTATCTGTATCAGAGAGATCTGTACCTACCATTGAGCAGAAAGATAAAGAAGCCGACGAGTATGACAGACATAGAATGGGATATTCTGGACAGAAAGGCACTTGGAACAATACGGCTGTGCCTAGCAACATTGGTAGCATTTAATATTTCAAAGGAAACGACAACACAGGGTTTAATGTTGGCATTGGCCAAACTATATGAAAAACCCTCAGCTTCAAATAAGGTATTTCTTATGAAGTGTTTACTTAATATGAAAATATCAGAAGGTGGATCTATTGCAGATCATTTAAATGATTTTAATACAGTTACAAGTCATTTAAGTTCTTTAGGGTTAAATTTTGATGATGAATTTAGGGCTCTGTTATTTCTATGTTCATTGCCAGAAAGTTGGAATGGTTTAGTTATGGCCATTAGTAACTCTGTCTCTGGATCTAGTACTTTAAAGTTTGATGATGTTGTCGGTGCAATCCTTAGCGAGGAAATGCGACGGAAAAGCTCCGGTGAGACATCAGGTAATGCTTTGACTGCAGAGACTAGGGGAAGAAAAATGGAAAGAGGAAAGAGCCCAGGATATCGCAGTAAGTCAAGAAAAGGCAGATCCAAGTCCAGATCGGGGATAGTGTGCTGGAAATGCAGGAAGAAAGGACACCTGAAGAAAGACTACAAGTCTCGGAAGGGAAAAGAAGGAGACGCGCAACAAGAAAACAATCATGAAGCGAATGTAACAGGTGATGTGTTGCAAGATTCTTTGATTCTTTCATTAGAAAATATTATTGATGCCTGGGTGGTAGATTCAGGGGCCTCATTCCATGCCACACTTGATAGGAACATTTTCATGATTATGTTCAAGGAGGTAAGGCATGTTCCAGATCTGAAGAAAAATCTGATTTCAACAGGGCAGTTAGGAGGTGAAGGTTGCGTAACTACTTTCACAGATAAAACCTGGAGGTCACTAAAGGATCCCTGGTAATAACGAAAGGAGAAAAGGTTGGTACATTGTATTTATGCAATGGTATTTCTAATTCTGTTAATGCTTTAACCTCTATAGGAGAAGATATGGAATTGTGGCATCATAGGCTCGGGCACATGAGTGAGAAGGGGATGCAGATTCTTCACTCAAGAAATTTGTTTCTAGGTTTGAAACATGTTGATTTAAAATTCTGTGAGAATTGTGTTTATGGAAAACAGAAGAGAGTCAGATTCCTTAGAGTTGGGAAAGAAAAGAAGAGCGAAAAATTAGAGCTTGTGCATACAGATGTATGGGGACTTGCTCAGGTATCATCTCTTGGTGGCTCTCGTTATTATGTTACTTTTATTGATGATGCAACCAGAAAAACCTGGATTTATTGTATTCGAAATAAATCTGATGTATTTGATACTTTCAAGAAATGGAAAGCTTTGGTTGAAAATGAGACAGGGAAAAGGTTGAAGTGTCTCAGATCAGATAATGGAGGTGAATATTGCATTAAAGAGTTTGATAAGTACTGTTTAGAGAATGGAATTCATAGAGAGAAGATAGTTCCAGGAACACCACAAGAAAATGGTGTGTCAGAAAGGATGAACAGGACAATCATGGAGCGTGCAAGGTGCATGAGATTGCATGCAAGATTGTGTTTACAATTTTGGGTAGATTCTGTACATATTGTTGTTTATCTAATAAACAGAGGGCCTTCAAGTTCCTTGGATGGTGGTATTCCAGAGGAGGCATGGACAGGTAAAAAGGTAAACTACTCATTTTTAAAGACTTTTGGTTGTGAAGCCTTTGTCCACATTAACAAAGAAAATAGAACAAAGCTTGAGGAAAAATCAAAGAAATGTACCTTTATTGGATATGGTGTTAATGATTTTGGTTATTGCTTATATGATTATGAAAATCACAAAATCATTAGGAGCAGAGATGGAATATTCAATGAAAAAGTCTTGTATAAGAATCACTTGTAGGAAAAGAAACAGGAAAAAGAAAACAGAGAATACACAGTGCTTGATGATATCACAGGAAAAGTGATGGTTCTTGAAAATCATAATGATCAACAGCCAGAACAACAACCACAATAGCAATAAGCACTTCAATCACCTGAAAGTGGTGTTAGAAGATCTACTGGGGTAAGTAGACCCCGTGAATGATACCCTCCTTCATTATATTATGTATTGTTGACTGATTTTGGTGAACGAGAATGTTATGAAGAAGCAGTGCAGGTAGAAACCAGGAAGAAGTGGGAGCAAGCCATGAAAGAAGAGATGGACTCCTTAGCACATAACCAGACTTGGGACTTAGTCAGGTTGCCTGCAGGTAAAACAACATTGCAGAATAAATGGGTTTACAGGCTGAAGGAAGAAGATGGAGGAAAACAGAGGTGCAAAGCTAGACTTGTGGTGAAGGGGTTTGCACAGAAGAAAGGTATTGATTTTGATGAAATATTTTTTCTTGTTGTTAAAATGACTTCAATCAGAACTATTTTAAGTCTAGTAGCAGTTGAAGATTTGCATCTTAAGCAGTTAGATGTAAAGACAACCTTTCTCCATGGGGATTTGGAGGAAGAGATATATATGCAGCAACCACAAGGATATGGGGTAAAAGGGAAGGTGAAACTAGTGTGCAGGTTGAAGAAGAGCTTGTATGGCTTAAAACAGGCTCCAAGGCAGTGGTATCTAAAATTTGACAGGTTTATGTCTGAACAAGGTTATACTAGATGTCACTCTGATCATTGTGTTTATCTCAAAAGGAAAAATGATGGCAGCTATATTATATTGTTATTGTATGTAGATGATATGCTTGTTGCAGGTTCTAACATGCAGGAAGTAAATGTGCTCAAAAGGAAATTGGCAAACTCATTTGCAATGAAGGATTTGGGTGCTGCAAAACAAATCCTTGGTATGAGAATAACTAGAGACGGGAAGAATTGCAAATTAACATTGTCTCAAAGTGAGTACATAGAAAAGGTGTTGAAAAGGTTTAATATGTAGAATGCAAAACTAGTTAGTATACCTTTGGCTAGCCATTTCAAATTAAGTAAGGAGGCATGTCCCAAGACTCAGGAAGAAATGGCTCATATGTCTAGAGTTCCATATGCATCAACAGTTGGAAGCTTAATGTATGCAATGGTCTGCACAAGGCCTAATATTGCACATGCAGTGGGAGTTGTAAGCAGGTACACGAACAATCCAGGAAAAGAACATTGGATGGTAGTGAAGTGGATTCTCAGGTATTTGAGAGGTACCACAAATCAAGCATTATTCTTTGGTGGTTCAGACATTGCTCTACAGGGATATGTTGATGTAGATATCGCAGGTGATAGAGATAACAGGAGGAGCACAACAGGGTATGTGTTTACTGTAGGTGGAACAACTGTCAGTTGGGTTTCAAAAATCCAAAGTGTTGTTGCACTTTCAACAACAGAAGAAGAGTATGTTGCTGCTACAGAGGCTAGTAAAGAAATGATTTGGTTACAAAGGTTTTTGGATGAATTGGGCAAGAAGCAGGAGTTGGGCAGGTTATATAGTGACAGCCAGAGTGCCATACATCTTGCAAAGAATTATGCATTTCATTCCAAGACTAAACATATACAACTCAAGTACCATTTCATACGGTCAACATTGAAAGATGGACAGTTGAAGCTGGAAAAGATACACACTAGCCAAAATCCTGCAGATATGTTAACAAAAGTTGTAACCAGGGAGAAACTGAGAATCTGCTTAATTTCAATTGGTCTTCAAGTATGATGAAGAAGATGAGAAATAGCCAGGTCCAAAGTGGAGTCATTGTCTAGCAAATGAAGCAGTGGTGGAGTTGCTATAATCAATCTCCAAGTGGGAGATTGTTGGGTGTGGAGCCTGATTATCTTCTGCATTCAAAGGTTTCAGCCGGATGTATACCCTGGGAAGACTGTACACCCCTCCACGTGGGGGGTTAAATCCCCCCCGGTTGGGGGGTCTGGGGGGGGGGTAAATCCCCCCCCAGCTGGGGGGTCTAGGGGCCAGCGGTCCCGCGGCGAGGGTTCGGGTGTAGCGCCTCTGAAGCTAAAAATAGATGTAAAACTGCCTTGTAAAAGTCTAGTAATTTCTAGTCAATCTGGGCCGTTCATTAGGCGGATGATCTGACGGTAGAAGTTATGTTTAATTTAAGGTTTTTTTTCCCTAGAAGGCAACCCCTCACTATATATGAGGGAATTGTATTGTGTCTATGGATATCTAGATTCTGAGTGAGGAAGAGAGAGGAGATTGAGAGCGAAGAGGGTGTCGGATCTGCTGTAGGTTGTATCTCTTTAGTTTGCTCGATAATATAACAGGAAGGACTAGTTGTTTCTCCGTGGACGTAGCCCAAACTGGGTGAACCACGTATGTCTGTGTCTCTCTTGTTTTATTCGTTTTCTGTGTTTTTATTTCTGCAATATTTTATGTGTTCCATTGCTCCGTAATATATAATTTTTCTAACAAAGCTAGCCTCACACTTCTCTGTTCATTCAAACTTCTTACCTTTCCTCTGTAAAGATGTGATGGGATAAGCAATCCACGAGAAGTTCCTGATGAACCTACTATAATAACCTATCAGACCACCTCATCCACACTCTTAGGAGCTACCCACTCCATGTGGCTCTTATCTTCCTTGGATTTACTGCAATGCCCTCCTTGGAGATGATATGCCCCTAGCAGTGTACCTCAGATTGAAAGAAACTACATCTGTTGAGCTTAACATACAATTGATTCTCTCTCAACAAACTCAAAACTGTTGCTAAATGCTCGACATGCTCTTCCTCATTTTTATAATATACCAGTATATCACTAATGAACACAATAACAAACTTATCCAAATATGGACGCAACACGCTATTCATCAAACACAGGAATGTAGTTGGAGTATTAGTTAAGTCAAATGGAACAACAACAAAATCATAATGCCCATACCTGGTCCTAAACGCAATCTTGTAAATGTATTCAGATCTCATATCAATCTTCGAGAACACTGTTTCTCCCTTCAGCTGATCGAACAAGTCATCAATCCTCAGAAAAGGGTACGTGTTCTTGATAGTTACCTTGTTCAACTACCTGTAATCAATGCATAATCTGAGAGTACCATATTTCTTTCTCACAAACAAGACTGGTGCGCCCCAAGGTGATACACTTGGCCTAATGTATCCCTTGTCCAACATTTCCTTCAACTGCAACTTTAGCTCAACCAACTCAGGTGTGCTCATCTTGTAAGGTGCTTTTTATGCTCGAGTTGCCCCTGGCACTAACTCAATAAAAAAGTCTACCTCTCTGTGAGGTGGCAACCCTGTAATGTCTTCAAGAAATACATCCTGAAACTGCTGCAAAACTGGGTACCTATTCAACACATATTCATCCTCAACCTCCTTACCCTTATCACTAGAAATGTCTACTGCAAATAACATACATCCTTTCCTGCGGCTACGCTTTGCTTGCATAGTTGTCACCATCCTAACTAATATGACTTTCTTCTTACTTTGTAAGACTCTTGGTTCCCCATTGTCATCAACACACTCAATAGCCTTTTCATAGCAATCTACCTTGGTTCAATGAAGATACAACCAATCCATGCATAACAACATACTGTATGATCCCAACGGTAACACATTTAGATGTATTGTGGTAGGCATACCGTTCAAATCAAATGTGCAAGCGTTACCCAATGACGAACTCACTTCTTTGTAGCTATAGCCAACTCCACTAACCAAGACTCTGCATGTAATTCCTTAAACTACACTTATCCACCAAGTGAGGACTAACATAGCTATAATTAGATCCAAGGTCAATAAAAATAAAAATAACTTGATCACAAAGCTTACCATCCATCTCAATGATAGATGCCTGGTGTTCTACTTTCCTATTGTCCAGTGCTGCATAGATAGATGGAATACTCTGACCAACATCCCCAATAGTATGTGCCTCCTGTGCACAATACATCTTAGGCCTTCCACACTGATGCTGTGGAAAATCTCTCCTAAGGTGCTCCTCACCACATGCCTAATACTCCAACTGACCAGTGCTCTCACCTCTATGTTGTTGTTGTGACCCATGTCCATGTCTAGCTGCATTAAATCTCTTTTGCATTGCCACATTTTCTTTCCCATATGCATGTTGAGGCCTTGTTCTCTTAGGCTGTCATTTACCTCTACCTTTGTCTTTTTCCCTTCCGTCCATTCTGAGATTCATTCTTATGCTTTGACTGCTCATAGCAATGCTTCAATTTCTTAATGACTTCCTTAATCGATTGAGGCTCATCATACTCAATCTAGTCTCTAAATTCTTATGGAAAACCATTGGAAAATCTCTGAACTTTAACCTTCTCATCAGTAAGATATGGTACATACCTCAATAGCTCCAGAAACTTGGTCGTGTACTCTTCATCTATCATTGATCCCATCTTTAGCTCATATAATTCTTTAGCCTTACTGTCGTAATACCTCTTTGACAAGTACGTCTTCCTAAAAAGTCTCTTGAACTCCTGCCAACTCAAATAATCTGTCTTGATGTCTCTAACTCACTTAAAATCTTCCCACCAGATGTCTGCTTTACCTTTAAAGCCGAAGATAGTTATTATGGCCTTCATGTTATCTGTGTACTCATGCAAGCCTATGCATCTTCTGGCTTCTTCACATCTCCATCAAAAGTAGGTGGTTTTTCTTTCTTGAATTCATTTGGCAAGTATCTCCTATCATTCCTCCTGTAAGGATGATAGCAATGACAATCATGATGTCTATCAGAACCAGAACTATAATAGTACCTGTACTCATCGCCCCTCCTATCCGGAGTGACCAACAACCTACAATCTTTCATTGTATCATATCTATCCGACCTGTGTCTACTAGGAGACCTACTGCCATATGCCCCATTAGTTCTATCCTCCTGTCCGTGGCTGATTCGAAGCGACCCTTATCATTGCAATTCTGACAAACTCTGAAGAAGTATAACATTAACCTTTTCTTGCTTCTCTTGTGCCTGTATGATCCAATCATTATCTACCTTACAACCCCTTATCTCTTCCTTTAAGCTCCTCAGTGTAGCTACAAGATCAGAAGGATTCCTAACACCCTACTGCTCTTTGGATTCATAGGGAGAGTCTTTGTAGTCAACCAGCTTGCTAGTCATTTGATATTTCTTCCTGCAACCCATAATATCTCAGATAAACCAAATCACAATAAATTGACGTACCTTAGTATAGCTCGAGGAGGATACCTTGTCTGCAAGATCGCCAAATCAAGGTGATATATGTATAACATAATCATAATAGCATATAGACATATGCAAATAAATGTATCAACACATAAACATCACTCTAGCTAGGGTCTAGTCATTGATGCAAGGCCATATCAACAATGCATGCTATGACCTCATGCATGACAACAACCATTACTCCATTGTACACATTGCCACATGAAACCAAAAACATGCATAAGAAATGCCTAATCAACTACACATACGCATAAACACATGTAGTCAAACAGAAGCGATCAATTATTATAATTAACCTACAAGATTGATACATGTAATCAACATATTAAAAAATGTAACCTAACATATAAGGATGTAAGTAGATGACATAAAATCAACATGCAAGCGACATATAATCCATATGAAACTAGTCACATACTCATGACAAATACATCCTAAAAGATCAATATCAAATTCTCCATAACAACCATACTACAACCATAATCAATCATCAAGTCAATGCAACAAGCACATGAAATGCAAGTGTAAGAGACACACATGCAACTTACATGCATGCATGACCAATGCACACCACCCATCCAGTCTGAGAATTAAACCATGCTTTGATACCACTTTGTAACACCCTCGTCCCACATCCACCCAAGTCACCTATTGTAGCGGCTACAACCACCCTCCAAAATTTTGGCTCGCATGTAAATTTTAGATCCTACCTTGGATCATGTGATCATTTGTGTGGTCACTTTTTGGTAAGCTGATGATCTCAAGCTTCCCTTACATGATCTTAAGAGTTGTTCATGTTCTCATCTTTATGCAACATGTGTCATCTTTGGGCATAGGGGTTGTTGTTTGTCATGCAAAGGGAATGTCCTTTTGCTTCAAGGGAATTATGTGTGTATGAGTGGTTGTCATCACACAGACATGTTTCACACTCACTTCACGCACTATTGTCACGAAGGTTGTTGCATCAAGAAAAGTATGTATTATGCATTCTGGATGGTCTACGTTGTGTCACTAAGTGTCCATGTGCAATCGCAGTTGAGTCTTATCATTGTTTACATCTGTGTCACTGATCTCACACTTAACCATTTTCCAAGTGACCTAGCCTCATTCAATTTCCTAGAACTTTGCACTTTACTTCTGCAACCATCAAGCTTCCTCCCTTGCCTACTGAAACCCAATAGCACGCAAAGACCCTAGTCAACATTGCTCTCCAGAAATGCACATAGAAGTCAGACAACCAACACTGCTCTCAAGAAATGCATAGAGCAGTCAAGAAGCCCCCACTTCTCTCTAGAAATGCATAGAGCAGTCCAACTTCCTTGCATCCAGAAACTGCGGAGAGGTGTCCTCCTAGGACCCCCATCCCTTAGCAATGTCCTGAGCCTCAAAAATACGTAGTGTTGTCCAAGTTGTCGTGTTAGTCTTGCATGCAGAAACCCCGCAGATAGGTTTCCCAGGGCCTCATTCGACATCAATCACTTCCCGCTGAAACCGCATTAATCCATTGCCTAGTGACTACAAGAAAATGTGACATGCTGAGATCACTCCCAAGTAGTTGAGGAGAAGTACCAAGAGACCAAGTAATGGAAAAGATCAAGACCACATGCAAACTCTGTCGGATGCATGATCATCTCAAGGGTAAGTATGGTAAGTAAAGAAAACCTTTTGAAGTACATCTCTTAGTTGAGTTTGCAAGACTGATTGTCTTTGTCATATCATCCTATCCTCAATAACATGCATGTGAGTAAACACAAAAGGTCATCTCACGTGTTTCCTCTACATGTTATACTTTCTTTTCACTGTTTGACCAACTGTCATCTTTGACATATTGACTGATATTTCATGCTTGCGACCTTGTTTTGATGATGTTGAAGGTTTGTGTTTGAGTTGTGTTCATTATGTAAACATCTATTGCACTCACACACAATGTTGTAAGCACTGTTGCGTAAGTGTCTTCACAGTCATCCAAAGGTCTATCCGAAGTGTCGCACTTGTCGCTTTCACCATTTGACAACCCCGCAGTAAGTCAGATTGAGCATATGTTATCTTGTTGGTTCGAGATGTCTTGTCGTCAAGTCATGTTGAGTGTGTGTTTTCAAGGTCATGCATGCATGAGTTCACTCGTTCACATTCTTATCCATTTTTGCCGAAGATCTATCGAATGGACAACCCTCCATCATTCTGACCTCTGCTAAGCTGTACTACTGCTCAGAATTGTGTAGAGCTTAAGGCTGCCTCCCAGGCAGTCTTCACTGCGCAATCCTGGAATTAACCAAACTGATTATCACCTAGAACAACACAGAAGTTGCTCAGGAAGCCATCTCAATCTGTGTTGCCCACAAGCAAATCCATCAAGCTTCCCGCTGGTCAACTGGAGAGTTTCACTGGGCAGTGACCCTAGGCTTCACTCCTCCAAAAAATTGTGCAGAAGCTGCCAGATTGCCCACCTCCTATGACTAAAGAAATTGCACAAACATGAAGGACAGGCACTCGTTGCATGTCACTGCACTGTCCTCGAACTTTGTGCAGTTTTGTCAGCCAGTTACCCTATCAACCGACCTGCTACTCCTCTTGAAAACTGTGTTGTTTTAATGGGTTGTCCTTCAGCTGCCTGACACCTTGATTAACTCAAAAACTATGCAGAGATGTCCTGCAGGCTATCCTCCCAGTTTTGCGCAGTTTTGGCCAGCAATCTCCCGTAACCTGCTACCAGCCTCCCCGAAGAATCTGTGTAGTTTTCACTACGAGTGTCCTCCCTGCTACGCGAAATTCCTCCCTGTAAAATTTGCATAGTTCTTCCCTCCAGCCAAGCCAGATCTCGCAGATGGTTACTACTGTTCCAGATTTCTCATCTCAGCCTCTAAGTGACCTCTGCACAATTTTCCTTGGCAGTGCCTTGGAGCCCGCATCCTGACATGAAATGTGATCTACGTAGTTTCATAGCCTTGTCCTCTCTCTCGATCACCTGCACCTGAAAATGAAAGATGATGCATCATGGTAGACTAGGATATTTCTAGATTTGATGTCGTCTTGTCATGAGTGACTGCAGATACAAGTACATGGATGATACATGGCATGATGATGAACAAGGAATGCATGCTAGAAGACTTTCTCACGGTTGGACGAACACACGAAGCATATCAAGTAGCAAGTGAAGGAGACACATGCACATGCATGCAACATTAAGCGAACACCAAGACCATCAAGGACTTTGTACGCCTTGCCATGCGGAGGTGAAGCTATGATACACCAAGAGCACACTCATTGATCAACAACACTGAAACTCAACATGGACACCACCATCAACATGAACATACTAGCACTATCGTGTCGAGTCATGTCATGAGTCATCTCAGCCACATCACTAATGTGGGCCATACTATTGTAATCAATGTAATGTATCGTGGAATTCCAAGAGACCCACATGTAAAGTTGAAGAGCCATGTAAAGTTGAAGAGTCATGTAAGTCAAACAGTCATGAGGGAAGTCGAACAGTCACAAGGGTCAGTCTCACCCTTGGCTATATATACCCCTCATTTGTACATGCAAAAGACTTTTTCACCTTGGTTCCTCCCACATAGCCTTGAGATCTTGTAATCTTTTCTTTGAGGAGCGAGCAATGGCTCCAATGCTCCACTATCGGGGTTAGTGATGTATGGTATACGAATGTGTCTTGGAACTTTCACTTAATTCAGAAGCCTGTTAACAGGCTAACACATTTTCGCACATGTACTGTATTCGTTTGTAAGACTATTCTTTGGACGCTTGTAATGCATGTTGCTTTAACCTGTATTAAGACAGTTGAACTATTTCGGTTGTTTTCGTACATATGTTGTTGGAAATGTGTTGTATCATTTGTTAACAATGTCTCGCCCGAGTGGACCATTCTGCCTGACACTCGAAAAATTCATTCTTGCAAATTTGTTATAATGACCGTCGCACTCATGTGGACTATTCCACTAGGTGTTGTACGTGTTATCTGCTCACTTTGTGTTTGTGACTTCCGCGTCTGTGTGGACTACTCTGTCAGAAGCTGCATATGTCCTGGTGTGTAATGTCTCTCTAGAAGAGTTGGGATTATTCCCATTCAACCTGAGACTTGCTCTCACCCTCCCCCTCCGTAGTGAAAGAACCTAGGCACAAGTTACAGTAAGCACTCACCAAGCACGTGAACCTCGTTGTTTCAAGACTAAGTGAACCACTCTCATGTGCCGACAAGCAAGAGCTGAGGCATATCTTTAAGATAATGGCAATCAGGCCATCATACTCGATGAGACTCCTACACCAAACGATGTGAGGTCTAGTTGGGACTTCATACCGGGGACATCCCCTAAATGTTGGTGGGTCCAGCACCGTCAACATTTATGGCGCTAGAAGGAGGGCCAGATGATAAACTGGGTCCTCACAATCTGTTTTGAATCTCCACATACTTATCATGACTAAACATATAATTTCTCTTCCGGAGTGTATGTCTTATGGAAACGACTTTGAAATCTCGGAAGAGATCTGGAATAACTTGTCACGTAAAACATACGATGGTGGAGGCCAAGTATCCTTGGTTAGAGACATGATTGGCATTGTAGGCTCCTGTGAAAGGTATGAAATCTTTGAATATTACATGACCTGTGTGTTGTTCGCATACACGCTTCGAGGGCACCCACTACATTGGTGTGCCACGCTGCCTGAAAAATCTATTCACTATTTCCATCATCTGATTGCAGAGATAGACCATGCTTTCAATCATTTTGACCATAAAGCACTCAACAAAGAAATTCTGAAATTACGGAAAGCACTTGATGAATCCGTTGAACAATTTTACACTCTCTTTCCTAATCTTGCACATCAATTTCGTGAAGATGAAATTGATTACGAATCCCTCGATGGAAGATTTAAGTATCTTCTTTACATATCTGAAAATCCACAGTTCTTAGAATCATTCGAACACCTCCCAGCATATCTTGGTGTTAGAGTTTCTGAATCTAAGACATACAAGGTCGCTGTCACAAGTGACTATCCATCCTCTTCTCATCAAACAACTCTAGCTCCATAGTGCGAGGTGGGAGGTGTGCGCACATCTATTGAACTGTCACATCCTCCTACCCCAACTGCTCTTGATATTTGCACAGATTTGGCTTGCAAGCCTATTGGTTTTCATGTGGACTTGTTACCTCAACCTCTGTCCCCACGTTTTGCTGATCCTCCGGATTATACTATCTTGTGTTCTTCCGTTCTGGACTCCACACTTGTTGTGAATGAGGATGAAGTTGTCAACGAAGTTGGTGTTGTGCAGCCAACCTACACAATCATTCATGATGATTGTGTGTGAGAATCTAAAGAAGAAATTTTGGTGAAGGATGACTCCCTTCTGTCCGTGCCTCATCCGCTCTATCATGACATACCTTATGATTCCGACACTTTTGATTCTCCCTGTGAAAACTCATTTCCGGATGTTTTTACTTCCAATCGTTCACAAGACACAACAGATGTCAATCTATCATTACATTGCAGAGAGGACAAATCTTCCTCTTAAAATATGTCCCATCTGTCATTTCTGAAAACACAGAGGGTGAACTTCCTTGCTTCTCATCTACCCCTCTGCACGATTCATCAAATCATGAGGATGTCGACGAACATCCAGAATTTTATGATCATTGTTGTCCTGATCTCTGTACTTCTTCATTTGATCATGATGTTGATTCACCTGTTGTTAATCTGTCTAAGCCACTTGTCTCCGATGATCTATCTATTGATAGAGTGGAAACCCTGCAGGCTGTCGAGGCACTTCAGATTGGGTTGATGGTTATGTCAGGGCCTCGCTATCCTGAGACTAGTTCCACTTCCGATCAAAAAAATTTCGAAACACCCAAGGTTCCTCATCACTCTCTACTTCACATTGAAGATCAACCAAACACACCGATTTCACTTCCTCCACTCGAATCACATGACCCCATCGCTCATGGACTGGAGGAATCATACACAACAAGCACACTTGCAAGGTGTAAGTTGTATCTCTTTCTCATGTTTGCTTTTCTAGCACAATCAAGAGATTATGCATGCTTATCATCTGCACACAGTGTGTCACAACACCATGTTAAGTCTACAAAATGTTTGTGTTGTGCATTCACTCTTTTCTTTTCTGTGGATGTTTTATAACTCAGAGCGTGTTGGTCTTCATTGATGAATCTTTCTTGTTCATTGGTTCACATGCATATGTTTCATTCCTTCGCCAACATGGGCCAGCCAATGTGCTAGTGGCTGCATTGGAAGTATCACTTCACGTGAGTAGGTCGACACACTATTTAGCATAGGAGTAGGAGCAATCTTTACTTCTTGCTTTGCTTTGATTTCTGGTTTGCATGTTTGTTTGCTTACTTACTTGGTTTGGTTTTCTTGCTTGATTACTTGTTTTTATTTCTCTTTACTTCTGCTTTTTTCTGTTTTCTTTCTTTGCTTTCTTTTACCCATGGGTAATCCTCCCATGAAGTAGTGTTGGCTCTCGAGACAAGTTGGGAAAATCTAAGAGGACTTGTACAACTATCAACATCTGGTTATCTCTTGTCCTCTCTCTTTATGAAGAAATTGTTATCTTCAGTCGATGATGCCTTGATGGAAAACACGTTCTGTTCAGAGCGAGTCTTGGTGAAAACAAAATGCTTGCACTGTTAATTACTACCGCCTACTCTATTTGGTCCTTTGGGTTAATCCTTGTCATCTCATTCAAGTAAGTAAGGTGAGGGGGGAATCCTTAACAAGTATGTCAAAGGTATATATAACATATTTCTATGAAGGAAAAACCTCTCCTACTCTCAATAAGTTGGGATCCCTCTCCTGCCTCTGAAATAAATAAGTGCCTATGCATAGTTCTTTGAAAAAAATAAAATTGAATAAGGAGAAAGAAGAGAAAGGCTTCTTGCGCAGAGAGGTGATACAAGTAACTCTGTCGGGGTACTGCCAGGCTCATTGGTAGTGGAGCGATGCTTGTGTTCCTGCGTCACTTCGTTGTTGTACTGTCCAGGACTGTTGGTAGCAGAGCAACACCAGAGATGAAACTTACTTTGTTAGTTATATTACTTGTGCATCAAACCCTCATCCCTAATCAAAACAACTAAGTCAACTTGGCTTATAATGTGTGCTAACCGATCAAGAGAATGACAGGGACTACATCTTTCATAGAAGCTAGTGTGGAAGCCATCACGATCAAAGAATTGAATAATACTTCTAGAAAGGCTAGACTTGCTTTTCACGAAACAAGGTCCGTACACAGAGCTGGAGTTCTACTAGTGTGTTGCCAAGTGTTGTAGCGGCTACAACCACTCTCTAAAAATTTGGCTTGCATGCAAATTTCAGAGCCTACCTTGGATTCAACAATCATTCGTCCTTGGTCACTTGTTGGTAAGCTGATGATCTCAAGCTTCCTCTCCTTGATCTTAAGAGTTATTCATGTTCTCATCTTTATACAACATGTGTCATCTTTGGGCATAGGGGTTGTTGTTTGTCATGCAAAGGGAATGTTGTTTTGCTTCAAGGGAATTGTGTGCGTATGAGTGGTTGTCATCAGACAGACATGTTTCGCACTCACTTCATGCACTCTTGTCACGAAGGTTGTTGCATCAAGAAAAGTATGTCTTATGCATTTTGTATGGTCTATGTTGTGTCACTAAGTGTCAGTGTGTGATCACAATCAAGTCATATCGATGTTTACATCTGTATCACTGATCTCACACTTAGCCATTTTCCAAGTGACCTAGCCTCATCTAGATTCTTGGAACTTTGCACTTTACTTTTGCAACCATCAAGCTTCCTCCCTTGCCTACTGAAACCTCATAGCCCGCAGAGACCCCAGCCAACACTTCTCTCCAGAAATGCATAGAGAAGTCAGGCAGCCAACACTGCTCTTTAGAAATACGTAGAGCAGTGAGGCAACCATCATTGCTCTCCAGAAATGTGCAAAGCAATCCAATTGCCCTGCATTCAAAAACTACGCAGAGGTGTCCTCCCAGGACCCCTATCCCGCAGCAGGGTCATGAGCCTCAAAACTGCACAGTGTTGTCCAAGTTTTCATGTCAGTATTGTATGCAGAAACTGCGCAGATAGGCCTCCCAGGGCCTCATTCCAGTAACAATGACTTCCCGCTGAAACCAAATTGATCCATCGCCCGGTGACTATAGGAAAAGATGACATGTTGAGATCACTCCCAAGGAGTTGAGGAGAAGGACCAAGAGACCAAGTAATGGAAAATATCAAGACTACATGTAAACTCTATTAGATGCATGATCATCTTGAGGGTAAGTAAGGCAAGTAAAGAAAATCTTATGAAGTACATCTCTTAGTTGAGTTTGCAGGACTGCTTGTCATTGTCATATCATCGTGTCCTCAGTAACATGCATGTGCGTAAACATAAAAGGTCATCTCACGTGTTTCATCTACATGTCTTTCTTTATTTTAGTTGTTTGGCCAACTATCATCTTCGACATGGTGACTGATATGCATGCTTGCGACCTTGTTTTCGTGATGTTGAATGTTTGTGTTTGAGTTGTGTTCTCTATGTAAACATCTATCGCACTCACACACAATGTTGTAGGCACTATTAAGAAAATGTCATCACGTTCGTCCGAAGGTCTATACAAAGTGTCGCACTTGTCGCTTTCACCATTTAACATTCCCACACTCAGTCACACTTAGCATATGTCGTTTTGTTGGTTTGAGATGTCTTATCGTCAAGTCATGTTGAGTGTGTGTTCGCAAGGTCATGCATGCACGAGTTCACTATTTCACACACTTAATCATTTTTGCCGAAGATCTGTCAACTAAACCACCTTCCATCAGCTGGACCTCCGCTGAGTTGCACTGTGCAGTCTTAGCCCTCAGTGACCAAGTACTGCTGCCCAGAATTATGCATAGCTTGAGGCTACCTCCCAGACAGTCTGCAATGTGAAATCCTGGAATCAACTCGACTGACTGTCACCCAGAACATTGCAGAATTTGCTCATGAAGCCATATTAATCTGTGTTGCTCGCAAGAAAATCCATCAAGCTTCCTGCTGGTCAACCAGAGAGTTTGATCAGGCAGTGACCCCGGGCTTCCCTCTTCCAAAAAAATCTGCAAAAGCTATTAGCATGCCGAGCTCCACTGACTGAAGAAATTGCACAGACATGAAGGATAGGTACCCGCTGCATGTCATTGCACTGTCCTCGAAATTTGCACGGTTTTGTCATCCAATCACCTTGTCAAGTAACCTACTGGTCCTCCTGAAAACTGCATAGTTTTCATGGGCTTTCCTTCACCTACCTGACACCTCGCTCAGCCCATAAACTACTTAGAGATGTCCTATAGGCCAGCCTCCCAGTTCTGAACAGTTTTGGCCAACAAGCTCCCATAGCCCGCTGCCAGCCTCCCCGAAGAATCTGCGCAGTTTTCACTATGAATGTCCTCCCTATTGCCTGACATGCCTCGCTAGAAAATTTTGCACAGTTCTACCCTCCAACCGAGCCAGATCCCACAAATGGTCACTATTATTTCAGACTCCTCATATTAACCTCCCAATGACCTCTGCGCAATTTCCTTGACATTGCCCCAGAGCCCGCATCTCGGCCTGAAATCTGCTCTGTACAGTTTCGAAGCATTGTCCTCTCTCTCGGTCACCTGCACCCAAAACGAAAGATGATGCATCATGGTAGACTAGGAGATTTCTGGATTTGATGTCGTCTCATCATGAGTGACTGCAGATAGAGGTGTATGGATGAGACATGGCACTACGATGAACGAGATGAACAAGGAGCACATGCTAGAATACTTTCTCGCAGTTGGACGAACACATGAAGCAGATCAAGTAGCAAACGAAGGAGACACATGTGCATGCATGCAACTTTAAGTGAACACCAAGGCCATCGAAGACTTCATACACCTTGCCATGCGGAGGTGAAGTTATGATACACCAAGAGCACACTCATCAATCAACAACACTGCAGCTCGACATGGACACCACCATCAGCATGAACATACCAGCACTGTCGTGTCGAGTCATGTCATGAGTCCTCTCAGCGACATCACTATTGTGGGCCATACTGTTGTAATCAATGTAATGTAATGTGGAAGTCCAAGAGACCCACATGTAAAGTTGATGCCATGTAAGTCAAACAATCATGAGGGAAGTTGATCAGTCACAAGGGTCAGTCTCACCCTTGGATATATATACCCCTCATTTGTACATGAAAAATAAATTTTCACCTTGGCTCCTCCCACATAGCATTGAGAGCTTGTAATATTTTCTTTGAGGAGCGAGCAATGGCTCCAATGCTCCATTGTTAGGGTTAGTATGGTGTACGGATGTGTCTTGGAACTTTCGCTTAATTCAGAAGTGTTGAGAAATGGAAACAAGGAATTCTAGTTTAATTTGTCCTTGAATTAAACTGTGAATTAAATTCGAATTCTATTCTCATAGCAACTTAAAATAGTTAAATTAAGTTTGTTAAACTTACTTAACTTAGGAAATTCGAGTTGGAAGTCTTTTGGAAGTCATGTATATGTTCTCCCTACTTTGTAAGAGTCTAGTGTGAGTTAATTGTCAGTTGTAAAATATAAGACTCAGTTTCATGAGTCAGTTCAGTTAAATTAGTTCTCAAACTGATTGAGAGAACTAATAGTGATTTTATAGCTAGTGGTGACACTAATGAGCTCCTCCAGTGCTACTCTAGTTAACTGAATATTTACTCATCAAAAACTCATGCATGTCAATTCCGAGAAAGACCCAGTTGAGACTAGAGTGCAGGGACAATGTACTATTTGTTTTAGATTTTTTTGAGTTGCACTGATAGTGCATGCATTCAGGAACTGATCCTTGAGGGATCTTGCTATTTTTAGAGGCTTTATTTCTCTTTAAATACAAGCTATCATTCATAGGAATTACACATTGGAATAGAGACTTGGAGAGATTGTGAAGAGGCTAAGCTTTGGCCTTGAGGTTGCTTATGAGTTGGAGATTGAATTTGCGGATTATTCTAGAGTGAACAAGCATTGTAATTTCATCTTGATTTTCCGGATTAATACAAAATAGATAATGGGGTTTTGAGGAGTGGCTTTCCTTGGATATTTGTTGTGTTATGTGCCTTTGATTCTATTCCTCTATTGATTATTGTTTGCTCGCTCTTTATGGGCTTCCACTATAAAGAGTAGAAGTAGATTCTTGTCTTTTTCTTTAGCAAATTGCATTAGATTGTGAATCTACAGGATTTTCTACATGGTATCATGGCAATATTGTTTTTTGGGCCAAGAGTTTGCGAAGAAGATATGATAATTTATGTGCAAAATTTTCATAGACAAATTGTAGATATGGATTCCTTAGGAAAAGATAACCAAATTAAAAAAAATTCGGCTGAATTGGAGTTCGAATGAGGGAGATATCGCTAATTTAAAATCAACTCTCTAGATGAGATTTCGAAGTTTTGAGTTTCTGGGTTATAAGTGAAAGTCGAATTTGCATACATAATTCAGGATTGGTAGATGTATTTCCATGGGTTGAGGCTTGAGTATGCCTTGGAAGGAATCTCGAATTTCATAGCCTGGAGGGACATGATGGAGGCTGTGCTAGAGGACAATGGCTTGAAGGAATTTGTTGAACAAGTAATTCCTAAGCCAACAACTACTGATGCACAGAACTTGGCTGAGTGGAAGAAGTGTGTGGTGAAGGCAAGGCGGATAATCCTTGAGGGAGTTCGAGATCATATTGTCTTGAGTCACCATGGAAAGGAAACCTCACATTCTATGTGGAAAACATTGATGGAATTGTATTAGAATAACAATGATCAAAGGAAGTTGGCACTGAAGGATAAATTTCGTAAAATCAAGATGGAGAAAGGCGAGACGATTCCAAAGTACTTGACCAAGTTCACTCAATGTCGGGATGAACTTGGAAGTGTTGGAATCACGGTTGCCGAGGAGGATATGGTGAGCCTTGCTCTTCTTGGACTCCCAAAGAGTTGGCATAGTTATTAGGACTTTGTCAATGGTCGGGAGAAGCTGCCACTTTGGGAATGACAATGGTTAGATTTGATGCAAGATGAGGTCAGGAGGAACACCAGGGATGTATCTTCATCAAAGAATGATGATGAAGAGAATTGTGCCTTAGCAATTAAGGCGAGGAAGGGGAAAGGTAAAATTTCTCATTCCAAATTAGATTCTTATCATGGAGGTAAGAAGAAGGACATGATGAAAGTTAAATGCTTTCATTGTCACAAGATGGGTCACTTTGCTACAAATTGTCCATTGAAGAAGTCCAAGGAGAAGTCCTTAGGAGGAGTGGCGGGTGAGGCTTTGGCCTCCCAATTCGAATTGGACTTTTCCCTCATTGCATGCATGGTGTCTTCAATGATGGGAAGTGTTTGGTACTTAGACAATGGAGCTTCTTTCCACATGACTGGCAACAAAGAGTTATTCAGTGAACTAGAGGAGAAAGATCTCAAGATGCATATCGAGATGGGTGATGACGGTAAGTATAGTGTTACTGGTGTGGGCACTATTACTTTTCAGAGGGAGCATGTAGCTCCACTCACCTTGAAGAATGTTATGCATGTACCCAGACTGACAAAGAACTTGGTATTCATTGCCATGCTTGAGGATAGAGGCTATGATGTGATCTTTTCGAAAGGAAAGGCATTCCTTTGACACATAGCCACAGGTCAAGTAAAGAAGATAGGGGTTCGAGTTCAGAATCTTTATAAGAGAGAGGTAGAGGATTGTGCTGCTTTGAGTTCAAAAATGGAAAAGATGTTGAGACGAGATGTCGGTGAGTTGTGGCATAGGCGATTGGGCCACTTGCATCATGGGGCTTTGAAGATATTGCAACAAATATCTATCGGTCTTCCCAAAGGTACGCTTGAGAAAGTTGATACATGCAAGGGTTGTACTTTGGAAAAATACACCAAGTCTTCCTTTGGAGACAAAGAGAGTCAAGCAAAGTCTATTTTGGAGAGAGTCCATTCAAATATGGGTGGACCATTCTCGATAACATCCACGACCAACAAAGGTATTACGTTATATTTGTTAATGACTATTCTTGTAAATGCTGGGTATTTTTTATGTAGAAAAAGGATCAAATTTTCACAAAGTTTTGTGATTTCAAAGCATTGGTAGAGAAAGAGTCTAGCAACAAGGTGAAATCTCTACAGAGTTATAATGGTGGTGAGTATGTCTCCAATGAGTTTAAGAACTTATGTGCAACGGAAGGGATTAAACGAGAGTTGACGACACCCCATAACCCTCAACAGAATGGGGTTTCCGAGAGGAAGAACATGAGCATAATAGGGGCAAGAAGGGCGATGTTGCATGATTAGGGCCTACCACTACACTTGTGGGCTGAGGCATGCAACACAACAGTTTATGTTTAGAATCATAGCCCACATTTGATACTTGAGACGAAGACACCAGAGGAGGCTTATTCCGGTAAGAGGCCAGATGTAGGTCACTTCAGGATTTTTGGGTCATTAGTTTATTGCCATGTGACCAAAAATGCATGGAAGAATATTGAGCCAACAACAGCGTTGGGGATCTTTGTGGGCTACACTAATACACCCCACAACTATTGGGTGTACATGTTGACCAATTGGATGATAGTGGTTCGTAGGGATATCAGGGTTGATGAGGAGAGGCCATGCAAGTATCCCTTGAGAGGGAGCTTGAGCTACATGCGGATGAGGAGCTTTTAGCTCCTAAGGTCGAGGGGCCTTATATTGTTGTGGAGTAGCCACATGCAGAGGTTCTAAGAGTGGAGACATCCACTCAGGCAAAGTCTTCTAGAGAGGGAAGAAAGTGCATTAGAGAGGTTGACAGATTGTTGGTTGATGCACGGGAGAATGTGGGAGCACCCTCTTCTTAGCGCAAAAATAGGAGGTCACCAAGGAGGTACACTGGATACATGAAACTTATGGGTGCATGTGTTATGAAAGAGCCATCTTCCTTTCAGGAAGCAGTGCAGCAATTGGTTTGGGTTGATGCGATGGTGGAGGAGTATGAATCGATAGTTCAAAATAGTGTTTGGGATGTGGTCCCGAGACCGAAGGACAAGTTAGTTGTAAGCTCCCATTGGCGTTACAAGGTAAATCAAGCTACATATGGTAGTGTGGAGAAGCATAAGGCTAGATTTGTGACCCGTGGATTTTGACAGGTAGAGGGGATTGACTATGATGAGACCTTTTCTCCTATTGCAAGGTACTCATCAATTAGATCTATTTTGGCACTATGAACACATATGGGTTGGAAGATCCATTAGATGGATGTGAATATTTCCTTCCTCAATGACATGATTGAGGAAGAGGTGAAAATAGAGCAACCTGAAGGTTTTGAAACCTTGGACCATGAGTTGCATGTGTGCCCACTCAAGAGAGTGTTGTATGGGTTGAAGCAAGAACCCCGTGCTTGGTACACCAGGATAGATAGCTACTTCACTGGGTTGGGCTTCACGATGAGTGAAGCGAATGCGAACCTATATAACATAGTGGTGGAAGGTAAGTTGTTGATCATTGTACTTTATGCAGATGATCTCATATTGAAAATTGATGAGAAGCTCATCAAATCTTGCAAAGAGGACCTTGCAAGAGAGTTTGAGATGAAGGACATGGGGCTCATGCATTACTTTCTTGGCATGGAGGTATGGCAGGGAGATGGGAAGTTGTTTATATCTTAGGGCAAGTGTGTCAATGAGATACTGAGGAGATTTTGCATGGAGAGTAGTAAACCCCTGGAGACTCCTCTAGCTGGTAACTGGAGGAAGAAGGATATTACTTCAGGGGAAGTAGTGGAAGTTACTATTTACATGCAGCTTGTGGGTTCACTCATGTACTTGGTGAGAAAATGACCAGATATGTGCTATGCAGTTAACCATCTTAGTTAAGCAATGGTTAGGCCTACCAAGTTGTATTGGAAGGTGGAAAAGCATGTATTGAGATACCCTAGAGGCACTACTCAGTTTGGTTTATGGCATAGACATACAGAGGGAGTGAAGATTCAAGGCTTCACCGATGTAGATTGGGTAGGGAGCCCATTCGATAGGAAGAGCACATCAGGAGGGATCTTTAGTATTGGGTCATCCATAGTTTCTTGGTACAACAGGAAACGAAGATCGGTTGCACTCGGTTCGACAGAGTAGAGTTCACGGTTGAAACTCAGGCAACATGTGAGGCTATTTGTATGAGGAAGATCCTAGTTGGTTTGTTTGGTCAGCAGATGGATCCGACAGTGATTTATTGTGATAATCAAAGTTGTATCAAAATCTCTGAAAATCTAGTTTTTTATTGATATCCGGTATTATCATCTCAGAGATTCTGTATTGAGGCAGATCATGTTGTTAGACTACATTCCCACAGAGAAGCAATATGCTGACATCTTGACAAAGGCATTTTCAATATGTAAATTCAAGTTTCATAGAGACAAGATTAAGGTAGTTGATAATGTCTTTATTGTTAAGAGGGAGTGTTGAGAAATGGCAACAAGAAATTCCAGTTTAATTTGTCCTTGAATTAAACTATGAATTAAATTCGAATTATATTCTCATAACAACTTAAAATAATTAAATTAAATTGATTAAACTTACTTAACTTAGGAAATTCAAGTTGGAAGTCTTTTGGGAGTCATTTATATGTTATCCCTACTTTGTAGGAGTCCAATGTGAGTTAATTGTGAGTTGTGAAATAGAAGACTAAGTTTCATGAGTCAGTTCAGTTAAATTAGTTCTCAAACTAATTGAGAGAAATAATAGTGAGTTAACAGTCAGTGGTGACACTAATGAACTCCACCAGTGCTACTCTAGTTAACAGAATATTTAATCATCAAAAACTCATGCATGTCGATTCTGAGAAAGACCCAGGTGAGACTAGAGTGCAAGGACAATGTATTATTTGTTTTAGTTTTTTCTAAGTTGCACTGATAGTGCATGCATTTAGGAACCGATCCTTGATGGATTGTGCTATTTTTAGAGGCTTTATTTCCCTTTAAATACAAGTTATCCTTCATAGGAATTACACATTGGAATAGAGACTTAGAGAGCTTATGAAGAGGCTAAGCTTTGGCCTTGAGCTTGCTTATGAGTTGGAGATTGAATTTGCTGAGTGTTGGGATAGTTCTAGAGAGAACAAGCATTGTAATTTCATCTTGATTTTCTGGATTACTACAAAACAGATAGTGGGGTTTTGAGTTGTGGCTTTCCCTGGATATTTATTGTGTTATGTGCCTTTGATTCTCTTCCTCTATTGATTATTGTTTTCTTGGTGTTTATGGGCTTCCGCTGTAAAGAGTAGAAGTATATTCTTGTCTCTTGCTTTAGCAAATTGCATTAGGTTGTGAATCTATAGGATTTTCTATAAGAAGCCTATTAAGAGGCCAACGCGTTTTCATAGATGTATTGTATTTGTTTGTAAGACTATTCTTTGGGTGCTTGTAATGCATGTTGCTTTAACCTGTATTAAGATAATTGAAATATTTCAGTTGTTTTAGTACATATGCTATTGGAAATGTGTTGTATCAGTTGTTAACCTTGTCTCACCTGTGTGTACTATTCCACCAGACATTCGATAGATTTGTTCTTGTACACTTGTTATAATTATTGTCACACTCGTGTGGACTATTCCACTGGTGTTGTACGTGTTATCTGCTCACTTTGTGTTTGTGACTACCACGCCCGCATGGACTACTCTGTCGGAAGCTGCGCATGTCCTGCTATGTAGTGTGTCTCTAGCAGAGTTGAGACTATTCCCTTTCAACTTGATACTCGCTCTCACCCTATCCCTCCGTAGTGAAAGAAATTAGACACAAGTTACACTAAGCACTCACCAAGCACACGAACCTCGCTTTTTGAAGACTAAGTGAACCACTCTCATGTGCTGACAAGCAAGAGCTAAGGCATATATTTAAGATAATGGCAACTGGGCCATCGTACCAGATGGGACTCCTACACCAAACAGTGTGAGGTCTAGTTGGGACTTCATACTGGGGAGATCCCCTGAATGTTGGTGGGTCCAGCACTACCAACATAACCATGCCAACCGGGGTATACATGAGACGAGAGGCTACTATGATTATATTCGAGCTCCTATGTGACCTTAAGGAAATGAATCGACAAAACATCACACAAAGTCATCCAACATCATGAATATAACCCTCAAGAGACAAGTCAGCCACTCAGATAGCCTGTCCCTAGGTCCCACTACTTTTTTGGATATCTTAGGCCATAGCCGCTCTCATGCTATGGGAAATAGAGCGACTGTTAGGCCCCTATACTACTAGTGTAACCCCTTATTGTTATTAGTATAACCCACTTATTATATTGATGTACCCATGTAGTGCCCATATTGTTACTATTGTGCCCCATATAAGCCCACTATTATTATTATTGTGCCCTTACATTATTATTGTTATGTCGGCTCTGATTATGTTATGACCCCTTAGACTCCTATATATAGAAAGGAGGTCTTTTCATTTGTATCATCAAAGAATTATTCATTTATGTAATGTAAAGGAGGTTGCCCCCTCGAAGAGGCTGAATTCTAAGGTGTTGATCTATCTTTTCTATCTTTTCTTGAGCTGGTTTCATAACATTTGGTATCAGAGCTTTGGATTCTAGGGTTTCGCTGCTCCAAACAAGTCATCGTGGAATTTTCGCTATAACTATTTTTCTGTGACATTTCAGAAGTTGTAAAAAAAACCCATTTGAGAAGAAATCGCGCTGAACCTTGGGTCCAAATTTCAGAGCTTTTCGCGTGATATTTGCGGAGATATGATCTGAGGAATTTGGTCTTTTTGTAGACTCCTGAATTACATTCAAAACAGGTGACCTGGGGAAAATCGTCATAACTTTCTCTCTGGGGATCGGATTGAAATTTAGTAAGAAGTTACAGAAAGAGGACGGACTATAGTTTCTTGTGTGCATGTTTCAGATCCAAAGGTTGAAACAGTGACTCGTGGCACATCGTAAAAGTTCGCTCTACTGAACTAGTCTAGAAGCAAGTCACTGTGGGAGATTGTGCATAACGCTTTCTTGGAGAATCCAATTTGGATCAGACTGGTGGCATTGGAAAGAGGACACAGAGGGCTACTATAGGTCACAATTTCAGAACTTAAAGATCCGAAAGTACAGAGTTACAGTCGTTTCAAGGTAGAGCTCCTAAAATCAAGAAAAAGCAAGATGAGGAAGTTTGATGGCAAGGATCCGGTAAATTGGATACTTCAGATGGAGCAATATTTTGATATACATAGTGTACAACTGTTACAAAGGTATGTATTGCATCTTCATATTTAGAACCAGATCAATTTTTATGGTACAAAGGGCTTTGTTCTCGTAAACAGCTTGTTACGTGGTCAATTTTCACGGAGGAAATGATAACACATTATGAGGATACAAAGAGCAACACCTTCTTTAGAGCAACACCACAACAATTGGAAAGAGTAAAAGGGCTTTGTGACATAGTGGAAAGCAAAATTATGGAAACCAGGAAGTGTACCCCTCACAACTATAAAGATGGAAGTGTTGTTTCTCCTAGCCTTCCACAACCTACAAGGGTTACACCACAACAATTGGAAGAAAAAAGAGAAAAAGGGCTTTGTTACAATTGTGATAGCAAATGCACTAAAGGTCATAAGTGTGATGAGAAGAAATGATTTTACATAGAATATGAAGAGGAGGAAGAAAAGGATCAAGAAACAACAAAAGAAGAAGATATACGCTAGGACCCCACCCTAGAGAAAGAAGAAATGAATCAGACCATATCTTGTAAAGCATTAGCAAGAATTACCACTCCTCAAACTCTCAAGATTGAAGGACATATTGAGAAGAAAAAGGTGCAAGAAGTGAAAGATCACACCGAGAAAGAAGAAATGAATCCAACCATATCTTGTAATTCAATTTTCGAAATTACCACTCCTCAAACTATCAAGATAGGACATATAAAGAAGAAAAATGTTCAAGAAGTGAAAGATCACATCGAGCATCAAGAAATAAATCTGACCATATCTTGTAAAGGATTGGAAGAAATTACCACTCCTCAAACTCTAGAGATAGAAGGACATATCAAGAAGAAAAAGGTTCAAGCAGTGAAAGATCACATCGAGCATCAACAACAAGTTCTCCAACTTTTAAAGGATAAAGCCACTTCGGTGCAAAATCAAACGAAACAACAGGCACTTAAAAAATGGTGACCTTACCGAATGGGAGGACTCTTCAAGGATGAGGATGTGGAAGGATTGTTTTGTGCTATTTATATTATCCAACCAGATTGGATAAACTAAGCAAGGGATGAATGGAATAAGGACGAAGAAGTATGGCCACTTATTCAAAAGTTGCAAAATATCCCAATTCAAACAATATTGATAGAAATTAAAGAGGAAGGAAAAATCATATTGGAACCTGGAGCAGTCATAGAAACAAGAACCCGACAGCTACGAAATCGATCAATTTCAGAGTATCTCATCAAGTGGAAGAACTTACCCACTGAATATTCCACATGGGAGGACAAGAATTTTATACAGAAGCATCAAGAACTACTCAAGCGTTGAGGACAACGCTTTTTGAAGAAGAGGGGCATGTTAGGCCCCTATACTACTAGTGTAACCACTTATTGTTATTAGTATAACCCACTTATTATATTGATGTACCCATGTAGTGCCCATATTGTTACTATTGTGCCCCATAGAAGCCCACTATTATTATTATTGTGCCCTTACATTATTATTGTTATGTCGGCTCTGATTATGTTATGACCCCTTAGACTCCTATATATAGAAAGGAGGTCTTTTCATTTGTATCATCAAATAATTTTTCATTTATGTAATGTAAAGGAGGTTGCCCCCTCGAAGAGGCTGAATTCTAAGGCGTTGATCTATCTTTTCTATCTTTTCTTGAGCTGGTTTCATAACAACGACCAACAACCTAAAGTCACTCTCACAAGATTGCCTACCAGTGACTAGAGACTAAGATTGCCAGTTATGTGCCAGTGACCTCGGGATTTAAGCCACTTTTTTAGGCCCAGAGCCCAGGTCACTGCCCAGAATGGAGTGATAGCTTGGAATCAATAAAAGAATAGGGAAACAATGATGCAAAAGCAATGAACTGAACAAGACCATAACCAAACCCCTACTAGCCATGTCAGACATTTCGTCGAACACATCATCAACATGTAACCTACCAGTGTAAACAACAAAACTAAGTGTAGGATCTCATACTTATCTGATAATTGCTATGAACCATTTTTCCCTCATGTCATTTGCTGCACTATCATCTATAAGCCCCTAGTTATCTCTCTATCCTTCTATTAATAGGTTCACAAATTCTTGACTCTCTCTTCTCAAAATAAAGATCTCATTACCCTGATGATGGACTCACCTAGCTAGTCCGAAACATCGGTTTCATAAATTGCTCACAGGTTTTTCCATTAGCGATAAAAAAAACACTATCCATTAATTTACAAGTAAAAACATGCTAAGAGCCAGACATAGTTGTTGTCATAAAATATACATATAAGCAACATAATATGAACATAATTACCATAAAAATATCAGCCATCAAAATCGACATATACATCAATACATTTACACATGAAAATCAAGGGAATGAATTTTTCATTAATGAATGCAATGAACCAATCGGAGATGGGACTACCATGTTCCACCCGACCATAGATTGGTTGAGCCAAGTCTCTCTTCAGCCAATCACCCCTGTTCCATATTCCAAGGATGAATGCGGGATTCATAGAACACACCAATAAACACCAATCAACATGGATGCCACTGGAGTTCTCCACCTACACCATGAGGAATTTGAGTGCCTCCTAGTCTCTCAGGATTTACCGTGCATCCACAGTCTGATCCAAGGATCACTAGGCCTTACACCGAGACATACTCTCTAGGCTTACTATGCATCCCATCCCAAAACCACTAGGCCCAGCAGAGAGAAAATCCACCTTTTGACTTTACCATATATCCCACCATTCATCGACAAAGATTCTTAGGCCCATCGAGGCACACAATATGGCTTTACCACAACCCACAATCCAGTTTAGGGGTTACTAGGCCAGTGGCTTCATGATCCTCAGTTTGGTTCAGGGACCACTCAGACCATGTGTTTTTCAATTCAGAGATCCACCCCACTCAGCTTTGATTCCAATCCTACCATCCCACATAAACCGTATGATAGAACCCATCTCATCAAAGCTATCAGGAAATGGTAAGGCTAGGCTGAAAATACTGTCACACTTGGAAAAAACCATGCCATGGTAGAAAAGGAACACATGCAATACCATGCATGCAAAATGTAGCAAGGAAATACACATGCAAGTCGATACTTGCAATGAATCCTACTGTAGCTGTTGATCCTACCTTTCCCTGCTTGATCTTTGCTTCCTCTTGCTTTATTTTCCTTTCTTGCTCCAATGCCAAAGTGCTCCAAGAAACTCTAAGTGTCCAAGAGTGAGAGAGAGAGAGAGATCATAATGAGAGAGCTCCAAAACTAAACTGACAAAAGGTTACCAACTGATCCTCAGAAGCCTTTTTATGAATGAGGCCTCTATTTTCTTCATTTTCCATTTTTTTTCCTTCATTTTCCTTTATTTTCCTCATCACATGAAACCTATTACCTTTCACCTCCCTTTTCTCCTAATTTCCATTATTTTCATAAATAAATGTGCCAAAAAAGTCATTTTTCCTTTCCAAAGCCTTAGCCATTGCCTTTGCCAATTTCCTTAGCCATAAACAACCAAATGAACACCCCCTACGATGTCCTGCCCCACATTCAGCTTGGAATAAGTGTCCCATCAATTGTGGTTATTGTTTTTAACTTTATTACATGGAATTTTCACCAAGGATGTTACAAAATGCGTAGAGTGGAGTAATGGTTGTTATCATGCATGAGGTCATGGTTTTTGAAATTGATATGGTCATGCATTGATGACTGGAATCTATCTAGAATGATGTGTATATGGTTGGGTACTCATGTGTTATGTCTATATGTAGTCGTTATGCATGTATGGTCTTGGTTATATTTATGCACGGATAATAGGTCAAACATGCCTTGTGAAGTCATGGTATGCAATTTAGGTCATCGGGGTGCTATTGGTATGTTATGATGATAATCTGATGAATGAGGTAAAGTAGGAGATGTAGATCATCAAAGTGAGGTTGCAACATTAGGCTTTGGGGTAAGAGTAGATTGTCATACACGTATTGTATGTTGACATGCAGGTATGTAAGTTAAGGATTTTTATATGCATTAGGGTTATATGCATTGGGTTTATGTACATCTATTTGTTAGATGATCCAAAAATAAATATTGTGATAGGTTATTAAGTTAGAATAAAATAATTATTAATTTAAGATATTAAATTAATAATTATTAATCTAGAATATTTAATTATTTAATGGAGACATTTAGAATTAGCATATTGTTGTAAAAGATATGACTCTACAAATGTGTCGTATCTTAGGCTCTATTTTAGGAGAATTGTTAATAAGTTGTTTGAATAGATTTTATTGTAAGTGGACACTTGTTATTGCATAAGTGATCCATAATTAGAGGTAGTTAGGACATTGAGCTTATAAATAGCTCATTGCAAGAGTGTTTGGTTGTTTGGGTGTAAACTCTTGCAAAATTCCAGATGTAATTGGTTTTTTCTGATTAATAAAATTACGTGTCTAAGGACACTTCTGCCATTATTGTGGTATCAGAGCTCTAGCGGATGTGAGGAGGAGATTCCAGTTCTACAAGTTCTTGGGAAACTCCATTGAATTGATCAACAAATGATTGGTATGGAAATTGTCCAATTTTTTTGAAGGAAAAGAAATTTTATTATTGATTTTAGATTTTTAAATCTGAAAATCATTTTTTATTATTATTAGAAAAATCTGCCTCTGTTTCTTAAATTTTTGTTATTATGCCACTTCGTCCACCCCAAAATGAGATCAAAGAATCAATTCTCCATCGCATCTACAAGGTTTGGCCGACTCCATTGTTAAGTTGAGACTTTCCATGATTAGAATTGCTGTACAATACGCTCCAGGCCTTTGGCTCCTAATTACTCCAAGGAATTTGTTGCCCTGTGACTGTGGTGGAATATTTGCAAATGTAGATAAAAATGACTATGGACAGAGCCATAGAACCCACCATTTTCGGCCCTGAAGATCTCAAGCAAACAATGTGAATCAATTCAGTTCTGAAAGAAGAACTCGCGACACTTAATCTCTCCTCGCGCAGTTGTGACATCCCTCTTGCTCTTGTCCATGAAGCCAACGTACTCAATAGAATAACGACCCATCATTTTTTTTGTGCCCTGGACTTGATCCGAGGACCTGGTGATAAGGAAGACGCCATTGAAGATCTGACTCAAATGCAATCGCTGAATCAACATAGAAACCTCCATCTTGGCTTTTGAATCAACATAGAAACCTGCACTCAGTTTGGTTTCTTGCTTCTGTCTGACGAGATTCTGCCCTGGTCCTTTTACTCTTTGATATATTTCTCAACCCTCTTGAATACGAGTTTACGGTTTTTTTTTTGGCAACATCTCACTGTAGAAAAGAAGGACAAATCTACACAATCACCACCGCCATGGATGATGCCGCAAATCCACCAGCAGGAAGTTTGAGATATGGGGTGACACATACTAATCCATTTTGGATTGTTTTTTGCTGAGGATATGAACATCAATCTTAAGAGGCCCCTCGTTGTGACCAACTAATTAATGATGCAAGGGGAGCGAAAGTCCATATTGGATATGAGGTTAACTCACTTTTTTAACGTGAGTTTAAAAAGAATTAAAATTTATTAATAGAGTGAGGATTGTTTTGGAGAGATAAGAATTTTTTAATGGAGAGATAAGGAATAATGGTAATTTTTTAAATGGAGAGATAAGTATTATTGACATTGATTTTGTTGTAATGGAGTAATAAGGTGGGTGGGCTATTTTTTCCTTGGAGTGATTATTCTTTTTTGTATTTTGGGAATTATTATTTGTAAATGTTTAGGGCAATAATTTTTTTGGAGTAATAAGGTGATTTTATTTGTAATCATTTTCATATATGGAGAGATAAGTGTGACATTGTAACTCAAAGCAATTTTACTTTTGGGGGGTAACATTTTTTTACCAGGTTTTGCAAGAGCATGATTGTAAAAGTCAAAATTTGAAAGTTACCTTGTAAATATTTGAGAAATTGACTAGAGCCAAGTGTAAAGTTCAATCATTTTTCTCCTGTTTCAATGACTATACGAGGGTCAAGGCCAAGCCATAGATCGTTTTTGGTGTAGTGTGTTGCGTGTTGTGTTGCCCATCTTGATATTTTTTTTGAGCCTGATTCTTGGTGCGAAGCTTCAACACTACAATGTCAAAGTTGATTAATTTGTTTTCTGATTTTGACAAACTTGAAGGTACAAAATCTTATAAAACATGGCAATGTCTCATTGAAAGCACTCTCATTTATAATGAATTGTGGCAGGGTGTATGTGATGGTGATATTAAGCCCAATAAGCCCACAGATGCAGTTGCACTAGCAAAATGGGAAGTTAAGAATGCAAAAGCATTAGCTCTCATTAAATCTTCTGTCAATGATGAAATGTATGTCCATATAGCAAATGCTACAGATGCATGGTCTGCTTTGAGAATTTTTAAAGAATTCTTTGATACTCAGCCTAAATCAAAGAAATTTGATCTACAATTAAAATTGTTGCAACAAAAATTGACTGAAGGATGTGATGTTCTTGAATATATCACTAGACTTAAGAATATTAGGCAGGAAATCATTAATGCCGGTTTTCCACCAGTAGAGGATAGTTTTATGGTCACAATTTTAATCGTTGGACTTCCTTCTTCCTACACACATTTTTTGGAGACTCTACAATTAACTGGCAAGTTAGAGAAGCTAAAGTTTGATGAGCTCTTCGAAATGTTGACCCAACATGATAAAACTTTTGGGAAGAAAAAGAAAGTTGGTGAAGATGTCTTTTTCATAGAGGCCAGCACTAGTAAATCATCAGCTGACAGTTCTCGAAGCAGAGGCAGAGGGAATTTCAATCAGAATCAAGCAGCACATAATGTACAAAGTCGAGGTCAAAGCCAAAGCAGAGGAAACAATTTTATCAGCGGCAACAATTCAGGTAGGAGTAATTTTTAAGGTAGAGGAAACAATCAAGGACGAGGATATTTTCAAGGCAGAGGAAATAATAATCAAGGTAGATGACAACCTCAAAAAAGAAGTCAAAGCAGAGGCAGAGGACAGTCTCTAGGAAGAGGAAGAGACTTAAGTCAAATTGTGTGTCGACGATGTAACAAAGTTGGACATTATGTTGAAGATTGTCGAACATCTATCAATAAAATTTCCAAGTTTCATCAGCCCTCAACAAAATTTGCAAATGATCAAGATGATAATGACTTAGAATATGTTTTTACTTCTTCATCGGTTTTACAACTTGCATCCCATCTTAGAAGTGATTATGAAGATTCTTGTATATTGGATTCAGGGGCAACTCAGCACATGACTTGTCGACGTGATTTTTTTTGGAATTTTCAAGATTTCCAACTTAATTCCATTTTTCTTGTAGATGATACAAAACATACTCCTTATGGAAAAGGGACAGTTAAAGTTTTTCTCCTTGGCATCGGAGAAAAAATGATTTCAAATGTATGGTATGTACCAACCTTTAAGAAAAATTTGCTATCTTTAGTCATGATTCGACAAGCAGGACATCAGGGAATTATGGAAGATGGCCTAGGTAAGATTAATTCAGTCAAACAGAGCTTGAAAACCGTGATGATAGGTTATGAACATGGAAAATTGTTAAGGATGAAAGGGACAATTATTCCAAGGCATTCTGATTTTGCAGGGGCAGTGACTACAGGAATTTCACCTATAAGATTATTGTAAGGACTCTGGACACCACATATCTCCATAATGGTATGATATTGTCCACTTTGGGCCTAAGCCCTCATGGATTTGTTTTTGGGATTTACCCCAAAAGGCCTCATACCAATGGATATATTTGTCCATCCTTATATACCCATGATCCTCCCCACTTCTAGTCAATGTGGGACTTTGGTCGTATACCCAACAATCCTCCCTTCGAACAAAGGACCATCGAGCCTCCCCTCAAATGATTATCCATCCGTCCACTCTCTACCAACCAGGATTCTCCGCTCCAATGCGTTGGAAGCACATGCCTTACATGGAAGCACCACCTGCCTCGAGAGATTGCTCTGATACCACTTGTAAGGGCTTTGGCCACCACATATCTCCACAATGGTATGATATTGTCCACTTTGGGCCTAAGCCCTCATGGATTTGCTCTTGGGCTTTACCCCAAAAGGCCTCATACCAATGGAGATATTTGTCCATCCTTATATACTCATGATCCTTCCAACTTCTAGTCAATGTGGGACTTTGGTCGTATACCCAACAATCCTCCCCTCGAACAAAGGACCATCGAGCCTCCCCTCAAACGATTATCCATCCGCAGGATTCTCCCCTCTCTACCAACGAGGATTCTCTGCTCCAATGCGTTGGAAGCACACGCCTTACATGGAAGCACCACCTGTCTCGAGAGCTTGCTCTAACCGAGCTCATCCACGGGCTTACCGGGGCTCACCACCTTCGTTCAGCATTCCGAGGATTTGGCTAACTTCGAATCTGGCTCCGATACCACTTTTAAGGACTCTGGACACCACATATCTCCACAATGGTATGATATTGTCCACTTTGGGCCTAAGCCCTCATGGATTTGTTTTTGGGCTTTACCCCAAAAGGCCTCATACCAATGGATATATTTGTCCATCCTTATATACCCATGATCCTCCCCACTTCTAGTCAATGTGGGACTTTGGTCGTATACCCAACAATTATGGCATGTAAGATATGGACATTTAAATTTTGTTAGTCTTTCTCAATTGTAGAAACAAGGGATGGTTAAAGGAATTCCCACTTTCAAAAATGAAAATGCAAAATGTGAAGCTTGCATTTATGGAAAACAAAGTCAAGAAAGCTTTCCAACAATTTCATGGCATGCAAACAGGCTACTGCAACTAGTTCATAGTGATGTTTGTGGACCACTACAAACTTCATTCGGTGGTTGCAAATATTTCTTACTATTAATTGACGATTTGAGTTGAATGAATTGGGTTTATTTCTTAAAGCAAAAGTCAGAAGCATTTGAAAAGTTTAAAATTTTTCGCCAACTTGTTGAAAATGAAGTCAAAGAAAAGATAGGTACTATGAGGACAGATAATGGGAGAGAATTCACTTCAAATGAATTCAAAACTTATTGCAATGATAATGGCATAAGAAGACATCTTACAAATGTTTACACTCCACAACAAAATGGATTAGTAGAAAGAATGAATTGCACCTTGTTAGGAATGACGAGATCTATGTTAACTTTTAAAAGGTTAAGTCCAACATATTGGGCAGAAGCAATTCATACAATTGTCTACTTAAGAAATAGTTCTCCAACTGCTTCTTTAGACTAAATCATAGCTTATGAAGCTTGGTTTGGTTTCAAACCTCAAGTTAAAAATCTTAGAGTTTTTGGATCAGTATGTTATGCCTTAGTTCCGAAAGAAAAACGATCTAAGCTTGACTCAAGAAGTTTGAAATGCATAATGATTGGCTATTCTAATGGGAAGAAAGGGCACCGTCTTTTGACCAATGGAAAATTTATTGTGAGCAGGGATGTAATTTTTGATGAAACAGAGAGTAAGAGTGCTGAAGAAATCAAAAGTCTTCTTCAAAAGTTAGAAATTAAAGGCAGTCAAAGAAAAGGAAATATGCAAAGTCAACCAAATTCACCAAATTGGTATGAACTTGATTTTCCTTCATCTGAAGATGATTCCTCCAGTCCATCTACTTCAACAACACCATCAGGATCTTCTCGCGATTCATCCACATCTTCAAGCAGCAACAGTTCTTCTGACAATGATTCTCCAGAATCTTCATCTAATTGACAAACATTGGTTTACATTAATCCTCTTTACAATGATGGTGACTTTTCAGAATCTCAAACAAGTGAGCATCAACTACCAAAATGGGCAGTTCAACATTTGAAAGATGTAAAACCCGATGAGCAGAATAAAATAGGAACAAGGAAGTCACACAGAAGTGAAGGAAATTTTGCCTTGATAGCAAATGATTTTACTTAACCTTCCACATACAACGAAGTAGTGAAACATAAAGAATGGTGACAGGCTATGATTGAAGAGTATCGAGCAGTAATTGATAATGTTAGCTACCTATACCAATAGGTTTCATTTTTCATGATTGGCATGGGAAGTGCCAATATGGTCTACTTTGGGGATGCAAAGATCTCATATTCTGATGGAAGACACAAATTTGCATTTGGTTGATGCTGCCCTATCTCCCAATGGGTGATCCAACAGCTTAAGCTGGGTCAGGCCATGTTTCAATTTTTTGTTACAGATTAGGGAAAGAAGTCTGTCCAAACAGATCAATCTTGGCAGACAAAGTAGTTAGGTAGAGAAAGAGGGTTCCCAACTGTCTAATCTGGGGCCTTGGAAGCAATAAGGATAGCCTTAGATAGAAAATCAAAAGAAAAGCCAATGGAAAAGAAAAGGCACCTAAGGGTCTGCAAGTCCAAGTGCACCCTCCATGAAGAAACAAAAAATGCTAGGCAAGTAGATGGGTAGGTAGATGGGGTTGCAGAAATGTCATTTATTTCAACTAAATCCTGCTGGTCTAGCATAAAGGAACATCAGTGGATAGAGAAGCTCCTCTTCTCCATCATGTTGCAGCAAAGCAAAGGAGCATGACTAACTCCCTTTTCTCCCCTTTCACATTCATTACTAACATCCCTTCATCAGTTGTGTTCATGAAAGAATTTAAGATTTGATGTTGGTTTTTATTCCTTTGAAAGCCACATTTCTTGTCTAAAAATTCTTTTCATTTTGATCTACTCCCTAAGCTAAGTTGTTTCTATATAAAATTAGTGACATCACTCCTCATTTACCTCTTCCATTCATATTAACCCCTAACTTCTTATTATCTAAATCCCCTATGTTCCCCTTCCCCCTATTATCATAACACCATGGTGTATAAACCCCTAAACATGTATAATATTTACCCCTTGTTAGCACTATAGCTAAATAAATTTGTTTAAGGGAGACATTAGTCCACCAGGGACTATGGTCAACCCTGTCATGGGATTGCTCTAACCTCTGGTTAGAGTAATAACCTCACCCTAAGCCCTCACCTCCCCTCTTTTCAAAAGTTTCATCAAAAAACCCCTTTCCCTCTGCTTAAACCCTTTTAACCTCTTTTCCCCCACAGATTAACCCAAAAACCCGAAAAAACCCACAAAAAACCCAAAAACCCAAAGTCCCGCGCCCAAATATTAAATCGAATATTTAAATGGTCGGGCGGGGCCCAACCCAAAGCTGCGCGACAGACGGCAGTACCCGCCAGCCGTTGATCGTCCGCCGCCCCCGATCCAACGGTGGGCGGTCAATCTCAGATCCCGACCTGCCTCCCTTTAACGTCCGGGGAAGGGCGGTATTGGGGGCCGTACCCGGGACGCGTGGCATGCGCTGGGGTTGTTCGGAGCCCCCCTCCCCGATACCGCCTATCACCAAAGGTGGTGCGGGGAGACCGCTTACCGCCTCCCCGATACCACCCCTCCCACACGTCGGCGCCCACGTCACCATGATGTCATGTCACTCCGCCCGCCCCCGCGCCCCGTGGCTCTCCACGTAGCCTTGCCACCGCATCAGCCCGCCACCGTGTCCAGCCACGCTGGCCTACACCTCAGCGTCCACGTCACTCTCCGTACCCGGGCCCGCCTGACGTCATTGGCGGAAAAAGCGCCAGTGACCCTTTTTTCCAAATTTGCCGTTAAAAATGCCCGAACTAGCCATTTGTTGTCATTTTCGCGTGAAGAAGACGCAACCTTTGTCAACCTGTTCACCGTGAAATTGCCTCCCAGCCTTCAAATTCGAAGTTGCGGCCGCTATAACTTGGCAATTCAGCTGCAACGAGCTCCCCCTTTTCGGCCCGAAGGCGTTCTGTGTGTTTTTCCAGGTATTCACCGCAAGTTCTTTGTTTCGCCCCTATGCATGCCATTTCTATGCGAATTCTCCCATAAGCATTGGTAAAATCCTAAATTGCACACTGTCTGCTACTTAATTTGCCATTAAATCCACCTACATTACCCTTTGCCCCGAGAATTCGGTATTAGAACGATAATTCACGGTTGAAATTTACAAATTCGGCCTTGAACTTGCCCGGCATTGTTCCCTTTTGCCGGGTGGAGGCCCAAGGCTGCATGTCACCAAATTGAAGCTAGCTCACCCTCTGCAATCATCCCCATCAATTCACAATCCCTGTGAATTTACCAAAAACAGCAGAAACAAGTCTGCCAAGCCTGCCTTTTCCACTGTGAAGAAGATTTCAAGCATTGTCTACAGTGAGCCTGTCACTCAAGCTCTGAACAACCTTGCAAACCATTGCACTCACCTTGTTCAAAATCAGATTACACAATGGCTGCTCCTGCACCCTCAGCCCTCAGTGTTGCTCCTTTAAATGCACCAAACAAAGACTTGGAGTCCTTGCCTCTTGCTGACAGGGACTACCTCATTGAAGACTTTGTGGGCAACAGGGACTTTTTGCAGACCTTTAGGCAATTAAGAGATGACTACCTGAATGGTCATGATACATATGGGATATGGGAGTCAAATCTGCCATACTACTGTCTCCCCTCTGTCAATGTCTTTCCTGAGATTATTCGCCTATGTGCTTAAAACTATGATGTACAACACAGAGCTATTAAGTCTCCATCTGGGAGCATCCTCTTTCACATTAATCCTGAATCCATCAATAAGATGCTCCACTTTGATCAGACTGAGCTGCTGTTCCCATTTTCCATGAATTATCTGCTGGACACTGGTGCCAAGATGACCAGTGAGGATATTCAGAAGGTCACCAGGACATTTATGAGACCTGAATGCCAGCCCACAGGGCCACCTCCCTACTTGGATGTCTATTTTACTGAGGTAGGCAGATTGTTGCTAGACATGATTGCTTATGTGTTGGGATACAGAACCAGTGAGCATGTGGATGAAACAATGTTGGTATTGCTAGCTGTTTACAGCCCAGGCCAACCCCCTGCCCGCAAATATAACTTTGCCAAGTTCATAGCTAACAAGATTCATGATCAGTTGGGCAAAGTAGACAGACAGGGTGTCTTCAAGTATTCATCCTATATCTATCACCTGTTCATGTACTATCAGTCGGAGGTTTTTCCATGCTATATCAAAAAGCTGGATTATAAAGGGGAAAGAAGATTTGTTATCTTCTGGACATCTGTCTATCACAAAGTCCAAAATTCACCCTATTCTTATTGTGAATTTATTGACCAATTTGTATACCCTGTCTCTTTCTTATTGATGAGGTCCCCTCCTCCCAGAATATCAACTGAAATACAGAAAGTCCTGCAGCTCTCCAAGAATTACAAAATAGGTGATTGGTACCTATATGAGGATCATACAGTCATCAGAGTCTATGGCTGTGAGCTCTGTCCA
This sequence comes from Pinus tabuliformis, assembly GCA_031772625.1. Classification (NCBI taxonomy): domain Eukaryota; kingdom Viridiplantae; phylum Streptophyta; class Pinopsida; order Pinales; family Pinaceae; genus Pinus; species Pinus tabuliformis. The sequence goes on along the minus strand of CM062810.1, from coordinate 244,276,966 downwards.
TACAGGCTCCCAAAATATGTGCCTATGAGGATATTTGCCTTGGAGTATTATAGGCAGTTAATTCACTCTGACCTCACTCACTTTCACAGCTCCAAAAAGAAAGCCCATCTCAAGTTCAAGCACCAGGTGGGCCCCTTCATCATGAATAAAAAAGAAGGATGGAAAGATGCTGACCTAATCCTCAAAGACCAATACAAGCTATCACACAGCTTCCGGTGGGTCCCTTACGACCCTGAAGGCTTCATTACTGCTAGAAGAGTCAAGTACAGGCTATTAGGTTATAAGCATTGCAAATATCCACATATTGAAAAATATGCCAACCAGCAAGAATGGCAGCAGGATACTTTAGTTGAAAAATTATCTGAAGAAGAAATAATGCAAAAGAATGTCAGAGAATTGGAAAAGACTCTTGACCTAGATTCTGTGCAGCAGGTACCCTTCAAACGGCCGCACTCAGCAGGAGAAGGGACCTCGGCCTCAAGAACTGCACCAGCCACACAGGCACCGTCTACAGCAGCACCAGGAACAGACAGAGGGAAAGGGATAATGGGTGCTGAAAAAGAAACCGTGAAAGAAAAACCTGCCCCTTCAAGTGAGCAGCAACAAGGGCAGCAACCAGAGCAGCAACAAGAGCAGACTCCCCCTCCACAAACTGAGCCACAAATAGCTCCAATTATGCAGACCCCAGCACAGGAGGAGAGGGGTACAAAAAGAGACAGAGAAGAGTCCACTCCTGCTAGTGGATCCTCCCAACAACCCCAGACCAAAAGGCAAAGAGCTGACTCCCCAGAGGTAGAAGACATCACTGAAGAAATCCTTGACAGTTCAAGGAAAGACAGGGAGGGCAGCCAGCATACAGGTACAAGCTCCTTTCAGCAAGAGCAAGGATTACAACTTGGTTTGGAGGTGTCCTCCTCCTCTCAGCAGAGCAAGAAGCCCAAAAGCACTAAGGCTTCTTTCAAGCAAATTAAGGCACATAATGACTTGCTGAGGGTGGAAGTTTATAAACAATTCCTTAATGCAACACCAGCCCAAAAAGAAAGGCTAATGTCTATATATGAAATTCAAGAGGAGAAAATGATCCTCAGCCATTTCAAACCTATAGTGACCCATCCAAAATCAGGGGCAGATTATGTGAAGACAAGGGTGGAGGTCCTAGCCAAAGACATCCATCCCATGGACCAAATTGAACTCCACAAACAGACTGGAGAGATGGTTTATGCAACCTTGGTGGACAGGGCAACCATGGCCCATGAACTAAAAGAGTCACTGAAGAATACCAACACTCAGTTGGATTTTGAGAGAATGTCCTCCCTAGCCAAAGATAACAGAATAAAATCACTTGAGGACATCATTATCGACCTAGGACATGATCCTAGCGATCCAAAGGGTGTAAAGGCCCTTATGAAGAAAAAAGAAGATGACCTCAATGCATTAAAGAAGAGGTTGAAGCTGCTGCCCATAGAGCACCCTCAAACAGCAGAGCTACAAAAGGAAAAGCAGGTCGATGAGCAACTGGACCTCATAATGCAGCTAAACCAAAAGGTCCTCGATTTGGAGAAAGAGCTTGAAGGAGCATTACAAGATAAGCAGGGAGAATCTACATCCCAAGCTCCTCCAACTACTTCAACAACAACAACAACTACAGGGGCAGCAGTGGCCCCCACAACAGAAGCAGCAGCAACAACAACAGCTCCAGATTCCAGCACAAGCGTAGAAGAATTGACTAAGGCCATCAAAGAAATGGAGCTCCAGGCAAATGAGATAAAAAAGGCCAAGGAAAAATTGGCAGAACTGGATGCCAAGTATGATAAATCAAAAGTGACTGTAGCAGAGCAAGGCAGAGAAATAAAGGCCCTAAAAGAAAAGATAAAGGCCTTAGAGAAAGAGCTAAATCTGGAGAGTGCCATGGCTGAGATAAAAAGAATTCTATGGGCCAAAATTGGCCAATCCATCACTCAACAATGGAGGTCAATCAAAACTATACATGAGCAGATGGATTTAATTGGCCAAGCACAGACAGAAATTCAGAGGGCCAAAGCAGTACTGGGAGACAAACCTGAACAAGCAAACAGAATGATAGATTTTTTGAACAGGCAAGAAAAGGAGGAACTGGCAGCCATCGGCATTGTCAACAGAACAGAGGCTGTCCTCACAGCTAAAAAGGTGCTAACTCTCAGAAATTATGTACAAACTGTGGAGAGGAAGTGTTACGAAATACAGGCTGATGTGGAGGAGTATAAAGTCAAAATGGCAGTACTGCAAGCAAAGGGACTGCCCAGCCTACTAAGCGGTGCAGGAAGACTGATCTCCCGAGATCAATTTACCAACAGGATGGCAACTTATATTGAAAATCAAATCACTGCATCTGGCAGTACATCTGAGGAAACTGGGCCTCCAACAGGACAGAGCCTATACGATAAACTTGAAGGCCTGTTTTTTATTGAAAATGAGGTAAATCACCTTTTTGAAACTCCTCCAAACTTTTACAGATATATAGAGGCCGACGAAACTTTGATAAAGATTCGAAGACATCAAATGCCTAAGGAAGATTGGTGGCAGGCAATGCTTCAAATTTTGCCATGGTAGCCTCAATTGCTCGGTCACTGCCAGCTCCAACTCACTAGAAGACAAACAGCAGAATAAAGTTAGCATTTAAGGCAGCTGAAAGGTGACTAAGCACATGGAGAACGACAGCTAGCCCAAAGGATAAGAAGATACGCAAATTTTGGACAGCGTACCCTCAACCGACTCCAACAGCCACCAAGTCAACAGTTTCTGACTATTTTGGACAGCTAAAGCACTGAAGAAGTTATTACAGCATTAACTTTCTCAGCTACGAGGCTCCAGGAGTTGGCATAACATCAATGAGCCATTAACTCATTTCTTTGATATTTTTCTTATGTAAATTTTGTATATAAACCCCCCTTAGCAACGCATAAGGGGTTGGTGATTTTCACTCTGAGGCAAATCTATTGTACACTTTCAGATTATCTAATACAAAGGGCTGGACCAGCTCAGTGATTTCCTGGAACTTTGATGTCTTGCTGATGACATACGTGCTATTGCAGAATTCTTGTGCTGTCTGATGAAATAATAAGTTTTCCTTAATCTCTGTTTTGTCTTCTTATGTTACTAAATCATGCTCATGTTTCACTAATCTAGCAATAGAGAAAAGGGATAGTGCAGGATATGTTTGGTTACACCCTGTGCTCAATATTTTATTGCTGTAAATGTTTTCATCAGAATTAACTATGGACATGAATTCTTAAATGCTCATGTTTTTCATTAATTCTATGATCCGGATTTATCCAGGAACGCAATAGATTATAGAGATAACCATAAACACAGAGATGCGATAACCATAAATACAGAGATGCAGCGGAAATAATACTTCATTTCATTACTGTGAAATACTGAAATGTGCTTACAAACAGAAATGGAAATAAATCAGCTAGGGCGATGGTAGCTGTCTCTGAGAAGAGATGTAGCGGCTACATGCCTCTGAACTGTTCTAAAACTGTGTTACAATGAGGCTCGAAGGCCTATTTATTGTTGAGAAACAATGGAAAACCCTTCACATTCCAAAACCTAACCCTAGAAGATGAAACGCCAAATTGTGGGCCCCGTTTGGGTAAATTGGTACATCAATTTCCCGGGGTTGTAACTTTGGCATACGATCTTCGTTTGACGTGCACGATAGCTCGTTAGGAAGATCTATTCGAGTACTATCACTTTGGGAGGCAACATCGGTCCATGGACCCATGTTGCCCCAGATTCCCAAAAAAACGTCGTTTAGGGCCTCAAAACGGCTCCGGAAGTTCAGGACCCGAAAAACTGCTAAAAATAGTAAACTGTGCTACAATTTAGGAAACTGAAAAGACTGAAAGAGACAGTTGTGGGGGTCCAAATGGGTTGGTGGGTGGCCACCAACATCCACCTGGATCATTCCTCCCCCCTTAGGAAGCAATGGTCCCCATTGCGTTGAGTTCCTCCATCTGCTGAACTTGTCCTGTAATCTCTGATGTGTCCAGTAATGGTGGGAAGCATGGTCGACGATGGTCCACATTGAACACTCGGTGCAAGCCAAGGAATGGAGGAATGCCGTGCTTCGAAGCATTGTTGCCCGTAGCCTTGGTACTGGTGTAAGGACCATGTCGGAGTTGCCTGAGTTTCTGATGGGTTCTGGTAAGGCGTTCTTTCTGTCGATGCAACCAGACTTTGTTGCCCACCCAAAACTTGTGTGGTACCCATGTGGGTGAGGAGAAGTTATTCCTGTGTTTTATCATGACCGTATCACTTTGCTGCTGCTGCTGCGTAGAGGAACTCTTTGCAGGGGCCATGGATGTAGCAACGATCTTCCCCATACAGATGAATTTCCTGGTCTGTGATATGAGCTTGCTGCCTTTCTTGGTAGTGATTAAGGATGTGGCAGTAGGTGGGGCTACCTCTGGTATCCTGTATAATGAATTATTCAAAGAAATAATGACAGCACGAGGCCTTGACTCATACACAGCATGTCGCCTCCACAAGTATGGCTGGCCTAATAGTACATCACAAACATCCAGAGGTGTAACATCACACAATACCTCGTCTGTGAAGGGTTTGATGCTGTAGGGAAGGCGGCACTGCTGGCGAACTTTTAGATCTCGTCCTTCATGAAGCCACCCGATACTGTACGGCTGCGGGTGCGGTGTAGTTGGTAGGCCCAACCGCTTCACGACCTCTGCTGAAACGAGGTTCTTTTGGCTACCACTGTCGACAATGAATCGCAGCGGTGAACCCTTCACCCACATCTGTGATTGGAAAAGATGCTCCCCTTCCTCTGGATTTTCGGGCTCATCTTTCTGGATCTTGGCGGTGGCAACAGTGGCGCTGGGATCCGCATCAATGATCTGCTTCCCTTTGCCATTCCCCTTGTCGGGTTCTGGCTCAGGATCGGAACATGCATCTGATTCGGAAGCCTTCAACTCAGCCACCAGCGACTGCTTGGTCCGACACTCACTTGTGTTATGAGTGGGACTCTTGTGGAACTCACACCACTTTCCTGTGTCCTTCTTCGGCTTCGTGGTGTTGTTCTTTTCTTGTGGCTTCGACGGGTTTTCTTGGGTCACCCCGCCTTGGCTTTGTCCTTTGGGTTTCGGATTTGCAGATCCAAAGTCTTGCTTCTTCTTTTTGAACTTTTGCTCGATTTTGACAGCGTATCGGTATGCTGTGCCGAGTGAGGAGATGTTCAAGAACACCATCTCTTCCTGGATGTATCTATGCAGGCAGCCACGATATTTGAGTACCAGATGCAGCTCAGAATCTTTGATACCCAACTGTGTGCGAAGGGTATGAAAAATGTTTGTGAACTCTGGCACACCTTGGTCTCGTCCCTGCCGCAGTGTGGTCCATTTGATGTATTTGTCCTCATAGCTTCCGACAGGGTAGTATTGCTCCTTGATGGCATCCCGGAAGTCATTCCAAGTGGGTGCGGCTGAAAATAGTGAGCCTGTACTTTCATCCTTCTGCTCGCAGTAGGTTTCCCACCAGTCCTTGACGTGGGGGGTTGCTTTGAGAAGAGCGAAAACAATCTTTTCCCGACTTGAAAATTCGTGAACAGAAAAATACCCATCTAGCAGATTTAACCATTTATCTACGGCATCTGCGTCTATTTTACCCTCGAAGATGGGGATTTCAAAATTAACTTGTACCTTAAATGGTGTGGCGTTTCCAGAGTCGCTGTTGGAAGCCGATGCGTCGCCTCTGGGTAGCCGTTGAAGGATCTGCGCAAAGCTATCCATCATCGCGTTCCGTTGTCGCTCGAGGGCTTCTTCGAGCAAGATTTTGATAGGATCTCCTGCCCCCTCGTCTTTCTTCTCATCCGCCATGGGAGGCCGTCGGGATTTGCGAGGCTGGTCTTGCAAAGGTTCGACCAGTTCAAGCCCTAACTCCTTATATCCCGACCTCGTTGGGGACATGCAAAGAAAAACAGAGAAAAAGCAGACCGCTCCGATACCACTGATCCGGATTTATCCAGGAACGCAATAGATTACAGAGATAACCATAAACACAGAGATGCAATAACCATAAATACAGAGATGCAGCGGAAATAATACTTCATTTCATTACTGTGAAATACTGAAATGTGCTTACAAACAAAAATGGAAATAAATCAGCTAGGGCGATGGTAGCTGTCTCTGAGAAGAGATGTAGCGGCTACATGCCTCTGAACTGTTCTAAAACTGTGTTACAATGAGGCTCGAAGGCCTATTTATTGTTGAGAAACAACGGAAAACCCTTCACATTCCAAAACCTAACCCTAGAAGATGAAACGCCAAATTGTGGGCCCCGTTTGGGTAAATTGGTACATCAATTTCCCGGGGTTGTAACTTTGGCATACAACCTCCGTTTGACGCGCACGATAGCTCGTTAGGAAGATCTATCCGAGTACTACCACTTTGGGAGGCAACATCTGTCCATGGACCCATGTTGCCCCAGATTCCCAAAAAAACGTCGTTTAGGGCCTCAAAACGGCTCCGGAAGTTCAGGACCCGAAAAACTGCTAAAAATAGTAAACTGTGCTACAATTTAGGAAACTGAAAAGATTGAAAGAGACCGTTGTGGGGGTCCAAATGGGTTGGTGGGTGGCCACCAACATCCACCTGGATCATTCTATAATGTGAATATTGTCTAGAAATTCTTCACTGCTTCTAAATAATATTCTCACTTCTTTTGCATATCAGTTTATTGGAAGATTCTTAACTGCCTTTCATGAACTAGACACATCACACTTAATCACAATTTCAAAGCATTGCTTCTCAGACACTTATCCAGCTCCGCAGCATCACTACTGTATCAACACAGCACACCAAACTACTAAAGGACCACTGACTCCATGCCCAATGGCCTAGAACATATTAGTGAACACATATATATCTTGATTGAAACCATCACCCAACCAAGTCCAAAACAAACCTTGAGCATCATAGCTAGCCTAAAATTCTTCTCAAAACATAGACAAACCATAAAGAGAGAGCCCTCTCTGATTACAGTGTGGCTAGAAGCTGTAATCCAAAGATTGGTTAGTGGTTACCCCGGCCGTATTCCCTTGGGAGTCAAAGGGAACAACCTGGGTGCTAACATAACTGGCGACTCCACTGGGGAGTTCCTCAGGATTTTCTAATTTCTGTACATTTCTTAAAGCTGCTCCAATCAATTTTCATACTAGCTTTAAGATATACACAGTCACTCCAAAATCTTGTCTGGCCCTTGTAGACACAAAAATATCTCAAAAAACATACTCAAAAACAAGTTCAGAAGCTGGCTCCCAAGAAGAATCCGCGATATACAAGGTCAAATCCTGACCCCAATCCCCCAACTGTTTTTGAAAATCCTAATACAATCCCTAAAATCATTAGGAAGCAGCAAGGACAAGAAACTCTTGCTGATTTAAGTCCCGAGACAGCTTATGCAAACCCTGTTCCAACTCCAATCAAGGTCCTATTTCGGTCTACCCTTGATTCCCCCAGTTCACCATCCACATCTCAAAGCCCTCCTTTCACACCTCCATCCACTGCACATATTCCCTTGACCAACACTCTAGTTTCTACCGTTCCCACTACCCCTGTTGTACCAGTCGTTCATGCTATCCCAGTCATCCCTGTCAATCCTATAAATCCTGCAAATATGGCTAACAGATATTGCACCCCTGTAGTTGCCTGCTAATGCTGCAGCTCTACCTCAAGATTACCAATCCAAGATTTCATATTTTGACTCCACTGGCCCTTTCACAACAATTCAGCATGCCAGAAGGATGCAAGACCATTTTGAGAACTATGAAATAGATGATGACAGTGTGAGAATGAGAATCTTTGTTCAGAGCCTCACAGGGGATGTAAGAACTTGGTTTAGATCACTGGCTGTAAATACCATCACAACCCCTGATGAGCTTTATCAAGCCTTTACTAACAGATGGGAGAAAAAGAAAGATCCCTTGCACATACTTGGTGAATATGATACAATCAAACGAGGCCCTCAAGAGACCGTTTTGGAGTATTGTGCAAGATTCAACAACGTATATAACGCAATACCACAGAATTTAAGACCTCCCCCTGATTTAGCCTTGTACAAATTTCCGGATGGTTTTGACCCTGATATGGCATATCAGTTGAAGGAAAGAGCTCCTGAAACCCTTGAAGATGCCCAAAAGGTTGCTGTCACAGTAGAGGCTAACCTGATTGCCAAAAGAAACAGGGCAAGATTGGAAAAGAGAACCACTTTCAAAGAAGAACCCTCAGCCTTTGATAAAAAACTAGATGCAATACTCACTGGTATGAAGAGATTGGGTGATAGAGTAGAATCAGTTGAAAGAAAGTCATCATGGGAAGCACCACAAAATAACCCTATTAGAAATCCCAATTTTAGGAGAAATCAAAACCCAAACGTTGGCAAGGCCGGTTCTGATCCAGACATAAGACCTCCTTTTCAGGAAAACTATACTGAGGCATCCACTTCGAATGAGCAAACAGATGACACCCACATTAACCTGATGGGCCTGAATGATGAGCAGCAAGTTTTTCTGAGTCAAGAGGATCATAAGGATGATGACATTCAGCAATTCCAAACCACGTCAGGTGAGTCATTTGACTTTAAACAAGGCTATGACATAGCTGTTTATGAAGTTCATAAACAATATAAGCTAAGAAGCAGAACTATAAATGTAACACAGCCTGAAAAAATAAAGGATAACCAGCAGCCCAAAAGAGCCATAGTCACAGAACCGAATGACACAACTGATTCAGTTACAGATGAAATAACCGTTCAAGAAGTCACTGAACCATTGCCTTCAAAACAACAACCTATGGCTACATCACCCTTGCAGCCCATTCCAAGTAACACTCCTCAAGAGATGAGTAAGAAGGACAAGCCTCAAGATCAAGATAAGAATCAAGAAGAAAACCTAGTGAACAAGGAAAAGGCTGTCACCCACAACACCAAGATCCAATCTGAAAGACCCTTTGACTTAGAAGCTGAAATTGGCAAATTAAAGGTAGCTATTCCTCTCTCAGAACTAGCTAAGAATGACATTTATAAAAAAAAATCAAGAAGTCCCTACAACTTACTCGTAATAAAGATAATGTCAATGTGTTGGATGACACCCCAGAATTGCTTTTCGGTCCAGAGGTTGATGGAAAGACAGCAGTCACAGGGATCTTACCTTTTTATGTCAGCCTGCATGTTCATGATAAGATACTACACAATGCAATGTTCGACTCAGGTGCCTCTCACAACTTGATGCCTAAATCAGTCATGGAGAGATTGAATCTAGATATTACAAGACCATATAAGGACCTGTTCTCATTTGACTCTAGCCAAGTTAAGTGTTTGGGCTTGATAAAAGACTTATGTGTGTCCCTTGTTCAGTGCCCAAATAAAACAATTCTAATGGATGTTGTAGTTGCTGATATCCCACCCAAATATGGGATGCTCTTATCAAGATCATGGGGGGCTAAACTCCAAGGTTCCCTACAATTAGACATGTCATATGCCACCATCTCAGTCTTTGGTCAACCCAAGAGGCTATATAGAGAGTCACTTATGAAATACATGGTCAACAATGAAGAAAAACCTCAAAACTTTCCCATATATGCTGTCCATTCTGACATAGACTCCTATATTCTCTTCAATGATAATACAGGTCCCACATATGATGAAGAAAACCAAACACTCAAACAAGATCATCATATAAATGAAGAAACTGCCGTTCAAGACATAATGATTGAGAAATCAATTAACAAAGCAGTTCAAGAAGGAGAACCAAATATAAGCCAAGATTTCAAATTGTTGATGCCAGCTCCCATAACAGTTGACAATTCTTCCCTAAAACAAGATATCCTATGGTTTCTTGAATTTTGATGGGTCAGTCAACAAGTTAGGGGCAGGAGCAGGGGTTTGGATACATAATAAACAAAATAGTCATGCAGAAGGCCGAGCCTATAGGTTAAACTTCAGGTGCACCAACAATATGGCAGAATATGAAGCTCTCTTACTAGGCCTCAAGCTAGTAAAATCCTTACAAGCCATAAAAGTTTCAATACTAGGAGACTCAGACCTAGTTATCCAACAAGTAAAGGGTAATTTTGTCACTAATGACAAAAGACTGAGATCTTACAGATCTGCTGCTGCTGAACTCCTTCACTGAATTTCGAATTGCCAAAATTCCTAGGACCCATAACCTGCATGCTCATAGCTTGGCTACATTTGCAAGCACTTGTAAACTTCCTTTTGAACCTCAGCATTGCTTTACAGCCGAGGTAAAACACAGACCTTCTGTCCCAAACAATGTCAAGGACTGGCAAGTGTTTGAGGATGATACCCATATAAATCAATTCTTGACTTTACAGCAAGAATTTTCAGGGCTAAACATTGATATCGATGCTGCAAGTGATTCACAAACACTAGGTGAACAACACCAAACAAGTATTTCACCCAAAACAGCAAACCAAATGTTACATCCAACTATTTTTAACAAAGAAAATCTACAAGAACTTAAACAAATCAGTTGTGAGGAGATGGCTGATAATGAAGATGAAATTATACAACTGAAAGACAACTTCCTCCCTACAGGCCTTACTCCCCTGGAAGACATTTTTGACTCAAATGATATTCTCAGGAAGCCAAAATTACAGCCCCTCAATACTACCATAGAAGAGTGTAACATTGGAACTGCAGAACAACCCAAGATAATTAAATTGTCTGCATCTTTACCACCTGATCAGAAGCCTAAATACATTGACCTCTTTAAAGAATTCCAAGATGTCTTTGCATGGAGTTATGAGGATTTAAAATCCTATGACACCTCTGTTATTCAACACACTATCCCTCTCAAGCCAAATCAAAAACCCTTCAAGCAAAAACTGAGGAGAATCAATCCTATGCTTCTCCCAACAATGGAGCAAGAGGTACAGAAGATGTTTAAGGCTGGCATCATAGCACCAATCAGATTTTCTGATTGGGTTTCAAACTTGGTTCCTACCAGAAAGAAAACTGGTGAAATAAGGCTTTGTGTTGATCTAAGGAACTTGAATCAAGTGTCCTTGAAAGATAATTACCCGTTACCCAAGATGGATCACATCTTGCAAAGAGTAGTGGGGGCCTCAAGAATTTCTTTACTTGATGGATTCTCAGGTTTCAACCAGATCCTAGTTCACCATGATGATCAGGACAAAACATCATTTACAACCCTGTGGGGAACCTTCAAATATGTAAAAATGCCTTTTGGATTGAAGAATGCAGGGGCTACATTTCAAAGAGCAATGGATATTGCTTTTGCTAAAGAGATTCATGACTTCCTTGTCATTTATTTAGATGATCTCACACCTTTCTCAAAATCTGACCAAGAACATTTGAAGCATCTAAGGAAAATATTCATAACCTGTAGGAAGTATGGAATCTCTTTAAATCCCAAGAAATCCCTGTTTGGTTTAGAAGAAGGTAAGCTGTTAGGTCATATCATTTCAAAGGATGGCATTAGAATTGACCCAGACAGGATACAAGCTATCTTACAAATGCCCCACCCTAGAAACATCAAAGAATTGCAAGCCTTCTTGGGAAAGATTAACTTTTTAAGGAGGTTTATCCCAAACTTAGCAGAACTGATCAGATCACTGAATAACATGCTAAAGAAGGATTCAAAAGTGAAATGGATGGTAGAAGCAAATCAAGCTTTTGAAGGCATAAAGTTGGCCCTTACCCAAACACCAGTCTTAACAAACCCTCAATTTGATAGAGAATTCATTATTTTCTCTTTTGCCTCCCAGCATACCATTGCTGCTGTCTTATTACAGAAAGATGACCAAGGAAATGAGAAACCCATTGCTTTCTTTAGTAGAGCTCTTAGAGATGCACCTCTGAAATATCAAATCATGGAGAAACAAGCTTATGCTTTGGTCAAAGCCATCAAAGACTTTAGGATTTACATCCTTTATTCCCATGTTATAGCTTATGTACCAAGTCCCATTGTGAAAGACATACTTACTCAAGAAAACTTAGAGGGCAGAAGAGGAAAGTGGATTACCAACATTTTGGAATTTGATATTGAAATAAAACCTACAAAACTGATAAAAGGGCAAGGTTTGGCCAAACTAATGACACAAGCAAACTTTCAAGCCTTAGACATTAACCAACTGGACAGTGAACCGGAGCTGGCGACTCCAAAGATCAACGTAGCCTTTGAACAATCCCCTTGGTATTCTGATATATGTTATGTGTTACAAAACCTGTGTGCTCCCCCAGGATTGTCTAGAACTAAATGTAGGTTCCTAAAAATGAAAGCTTCAAAATTTTGTGTCATGGGTGGCAACTTGCTTTGGAAAAACCATGAAGGTATATTGTTAAGCTGCTTAATTGAGAATGAGACTAACAAAATCATGGAAGAATTTCATGCAGGTGATTGTGGTGGACACTTGTATTGGAAGTCCACTGTGGATAAGATACTGAGGGCTGGTTATTATTGGCCCACTGTCTTCTCTGATGTTAAAAAATTTACTACCTCATGCCACAAATGTCAAATATTTGAGGGAAAGAGAAAGTTACTGCCACTCCCTTTGAGGCCTATTGCAACAGAGAGACCGTTTCAGCAGTGGGGCCTGGATTTCATTGGGGAAATTCATCCCTCATCTTCAGGCCAACATAGATGGATCCTCACAGCCACAGACTACTTCACCAAATGGATTGAAGCCATCCCATGTAGACAGGCAAATGATTCAACAATCATTCAGTTTTTGGAGAATAATATATTGTCTAGATTCGGCTGCCCCAACAAGATAATAACAGACAATGCTGCTGCTTTTAGATCCAAGAAGATGGTCAATTTCTGCCACAAATTTCACATTACCTTGGGCCACTCTACTGCTTACTATCCCCAAGGAAATGGCCTAGCTGAATCATCAAATAAAACCCTTGTGAACATCATAAAGAAAGTGTTGGAAGAAAATAAGAAGAATTGGCATAAGAAGCTTGTGAATGCCTTATGGGCAGATAGACTAACAACCAAGAGGTCCATTGGGGTCAGCCCATATGAGTTAGTTTATGGACTAGAAGCCAAATTTCCTTCATCACTAGGGGTACTGGTCATGAAGTTACTCCAAGAAAGTCAAGCTGAGCCAAATGACATGCAGAGAAGGATCAATCAGATAATATGTCTGCAGCAAACCAGAGATCAAGTGTATAACAGAGTTCAAATCCTACAAGAAAAGCTGAAGAAAGCCTTTGACAGAAGAACTAAGGCTGAAGATTTCTTCATAGGGGACAAAGTGCTTAAGTGGGATTCAAGAAGAGAAGACAAGGGTAAGCATGGCAAATTTGACTCCCTTTGGAGAGGGCCTTTTGTCATACAAGCACTACAGGGAAATAACACTTATTTTTTGGAAAATTTGGATGGCACTGACTTAGGTGAAGGTCCTGTAAACGGCAGGATGTTGAAGCACTATTTCGACTACTTTCCATGTATATAACAGAGTTTCCCCTTATGTACATAATCAGCTGTATATATTTTCTTTCAGCACATAAATAGTTCAGTTTGAGAAGCTACTGCAAATAAACAGAAAGGGGCTTTATATGCCAGAAATTCCACAGAGGTAATAGCCTCCAGTTTTGAAGTACAAAGAGAGAATTGTCAAATTTTGGTAAGAACAGATCAAGAGCCAAGGCATTCTAACCTGCTGTTCTTGGTATTTCAAGAAGAAAAACCATCCCCAAGTGGAGCCACTGTTAGCTACCTATACCAATAGGTTTCATTTTTCATGATTGGCATGGGAAGTGCCAATATGATCTACTTTGGGGATGCAAAGATCTCATATTCTGATGGAAGACACACATTTGCATTTGGTTGACGCTGCCCTATCTCCCAATGGGTGATCCAACAGCTTAAGCTGGGTCAGGCCATGTTTCAATTTTTTGTTACAGATTAGGGAAAGAAGTCTGTCCAAACAGATCAATCTTGGCAGACAAAGTAGTTAGGTAGAGAAAGAAGCTTCCCAACTGTCTAATCTGGGGCCTTGGAAGCAATAAGGATAGCCTTAGATAGAAAATCAAAAGAAAAGCCAATGGAAAAGAAAAGGCACCTAAGGGTCTGCAAGTCCAAGTGCACCCTCCATGAAGAAACAAAAAATGCTAGGCAAGTAGATGGGTAGGTAGATGGGGTTGCAGAAATGTCATTTATTTCAACTAAATCCTGCTGGTCTAGCATAAAGGAACATCAGTGGATAGAGAAGCTCCTCTTCTCCATCATGTTGCAGCAAAGCAAAGGAGCATGACTAACTCCCTTTTCTCCCCTTTCACATTCATTACTAACATCCCTTCATCAGTTGTGTTCATGAAAGAATTTAAGATTTGATGTTGGTTTTTATTCCTTTGAAAGCCACATTTCTTGTCTAAAAATTCTTTTCATTTTGATCTACTCCCTAAGCTAAGTTGTTTCTATATAAACTTAGTGACATCACTCCTCATTTACCTCTTCCATTCATATTAACCCCTAACTTCTTATTATCTAAATCCCCTATGTTTCCCTTCCCCCTATTATCATAACACCATGGTGTATAAACCCCTAAACATGTATAATATTCCCCCCTTGTTAGCACTATAGCTAAATAAATTTGTTTAAGGGAGACATTAGTCCACCAGGGACTATGGTCAACCCTGTCATGGGATTGCTCTAACCTCTGGTTAGAGTAATAACCTCACCCTAAGCCCTCACCTCCCCTCTTTTCAAAAGTTTCATAAAAAAACCCCTTTCCCTCTGCTTAAACCCTTTTAACCTCTTTTCCCCCACAGATTAACCCAAAAACCCGAAAAAACCCACAAAAAACCCAAAAACCCAAAGTTCCGCGCCCAAATATTAAATCGAATATTTAAATGGTCGGGCGGGGCCCAACCCAAAGCTGCGCGACAGATGGCAGTACCCGCCAGCCGTTGATCGTCTGCCGCCCCCGATCCAACGGTGGGCGGTCAATCTCAGATCTCGACCTGCCTCCCTTTAACGTCCAGGGAAGGGCGGTATTGGGGGCCGTACTCGGGACGTGTGGCATGCGCTGGGGTTGTTCGGAGCCCCCCTCCCCGATACCGCCTATCACCAAAGGTGGTGCGGGGAGGCCGCTTACCGCCTCCCCGATACCACCCCTCCCACACGTCGGCGCCCACGTCACCATGATGTCATGTCACTCCGCCCGCCCCCGCGCCCCGTGGCTCTCCACGTAGCCCTGCCACCGCATCCGCCCGCCACCGTGTCTAGCCACGCTGGCCTACACCTCAGCGTCCACGTCACTCTCCGTACCCGGGCCCGCCTGACGTCATGCTGGCGTCATTGGCGGAAAAAGCGCTAGTGACCCTTTTTTCCAAATTTGCCGTTAAAAACGCCCGAACTAGCCGTTTGTTGTCATTTTCGGGCAAAGAAGACGCAGCCGTTGTCAACTTGTTCACCGCGAAATTGCCTCCCAGCCTTCAAATTCGAAGTTGCGGCTGCTATAACTTGGCAATTCAGCTGCAGCGAGCTCCCCCTTTTCGGCCCGAAGGCGTTCTGTGCGTTTTTCCAGGTATTCATCGCAAGTTCTTTGTTTCGCCCCTATGCATGCCATTTTTATGCGAATTCTCCCATAAGCATTGGTCAAATCCTAAATTGCACACTGTCTGCTACTTAATTTGCCATTAAATCCACCTGCATTACCCTTTGCCCCGATAATTCGGTATTAGAACGATAATTCACGGTTGAAATTTACAAATTAGGCCTTGAACTTGCCCGGCATTGTTCCCTTTTGCCGGGTGGAGGCCCAAGGCTGCATGTCACAAAATTGAAGCTAGCTCACCCTCTGCAATCATCCCCATCAATTCACAATCCCTGTGAATTTACCAAAAACAGCAGAAACAAGTCTGCCAAGCTTGCCTTTTCCACTGTGAAGAAGATTTCAAGCATTGTCTACAGTGAGCCTGTCACTCAAGCTCTGAACAACCTTGCAAACCATTGCACTCACCTTGTTCAAAATCAGATTACACAATGGCTGCTCCTGCACCCTCAGCCCTCAGTGTTGCTCCTTTAAATGCACCAAACAAAGACCTGGAGTCCTTGCCTCTTGCTGACAGGGACTACCTCATTGAAGACTTTGTGGGCAACAGGGACTTTTTGCAGACCTTCAGGCAATTAAGAGATGACTACCTGAATGGTCATGATACATATGGGATATGGGAGTCAAATCTGCCATACTACTGTCTCCCCTCTGTCAATGTCTTTCCTGAGATTATTCGCCTATGTGCTGAAAACTATGATGTACAGCACAGAGCTATTAAGTCTCCATCTGGGAGCATCCTCTTTCACATTAATCCTGAATCCATCAATAAGATGCTCCACTTTGATCAGACTGAGCTGCTGTTCCCATTTTCCATGAATTATCTGCTGGACACTGGTGCCAAGATGACCAGTGAGGATATTCAGAAGGTCACCAGGACATTTATGAGACCTGAATGCCAGCCCACAGGGCCACCTCCCTACTTGGATGTCTATTTTACTGAGGTAGGCAGACTGTTGCTAGACATGATTGCTTATGTGTTGGGATACAGAACCAGTGAGCATGTGGATGAAACAATGCTGGTATTGCTAGCTGTTTACAGCCCAGGCCAACCCCCTGCCCGCAAATATAACTTTGCCAAGTTCATAGCTAACAAGATTCATGATCAGTTGGGCAAAGTAGACAGACAGGGTGTCTTCAAGTATTCATCCTATATCTATCACCTTTTCATGTACTATCAGTCGGAGGTTTTTCCATGCTATATCAAAAAGCTGGATTATAAAGGGGAAAGAAGATCTGTTATCTTCTGGACATCTGTCTATCACAAAGTCCAAAATTCACCCTATTCTTATTGTGAATTTATTGACCAATTTGTATACCCTGTCTCTTGCTTATTGATGAGGTCCCCTCCTCCCAGAATATCAACTGAAATACAGAAAGTCCTGCAGCTCTCCAAGAATTACAAAATAGGTGATTGGTACCTATATGAGGATCATACAGTCATCAGAGTCTATGGCTGTGAGCTCTGTCCATACAGGCTCCCAAAATATGTGCCTATGAGGATATTTGCCTTGGAGTATTATAGGCAGTTAATTCACTCTGACCTCACTCACTTTCACAGCTCCAAAAAGAAAGCCCATCTCAAGTTCAAGCACCAGGTGGGCCCCTTCATCATGAATAAAAAAGAAGGATGGAAAGATGCTGACCTAATCCTCAAAGACCAATACAAGCTATCACACAGCTTCCGGTGGGTCCCTTATGACCCTGAAGGCTTCATTACTGCTAGAAGAGTCAAGTACAGGCTATTAGGTTATAAGCATTGCAAATATCCACATATTGAAAAATATGCCAACCAGCAAGAATGGCAGCAGGATACTTTAGTTGAAAAATTATCTGAAGAAGAAATAATGCAAAAGAATGTCAGAGAATTGGAAAAGACTCTTGACCTAGATTCTGTGCAGCAGGTACCCTTCAAACGGCCGCACTCAGCAGGAGAAGGGACCTCGGCCTCAAGAACTGCACCAGCCACACAGGCACCGTCTACAGCAGCACCAGGAACAGACAAAGGGAAAGGGATAATGGGTGCTGAAAAAGAAACCGTGAAAGAAAAACCTGCCCCTTCAAGTGAGCAGCAACAAGGGCAGCAACCAGAGCAGCAACAAGAGCAGACTCCCCCTCCACAAACTGAGCCACAAATAGCTCCAATTATGCAGACCCCAGCACAGGAGGAGAGGGGTACAAAAAGAGACAGAGAAGAGTCCACTCCTGCTAGTGGATCCTCCCAACAACCCCAGACCAAAAGGCAAAGAGCTGACTCCCCAGAGGTAGAAGACATCACTGAAGAAATCCTTGACAGTTCAAGGAAAGACAGGGAGGGCAGCCAGCATACAGGTACAAGCTCCTTTCAGCAGGAGCAAGGATTACAACTTGGTTTGGAGGTGTCCTCCTCCTCTCAGCAGAGCAAGAAGCCCAAAAGCACTAAGGCTTCTTTCAAGCAAATTAAGGCACAGAATGACTTGCTGAGGGTGGAAGTTTATAAACAATTCCTTAATGCAACACCAGCCCAAAAAGAAAGGCTAATGTCTGTATATGACATTCAAGAGGAGAAAATGATCCTCAGCCATTTCAAACCTACAGTGCCCCATCCAAAATCAGGGGCAGATTATGTGAAGACAAGGGTGGAGGTCCTAGCCAAAGACATCCATCCCATGGACCAAATTGAACTCCACAAACAGACTGGAGAGATGGTTTATGCAACCTTGGTGGACAGGGCAACCATGGCCCATGAACTAAAAGAGTCACTGAAGAATACCAACACTCAGTTGGATTTTGAGAGAATGTCCTCCCTAGCCAAAGATAACAGAATAAAATCACTTGAGGACATCATTATCGACCTAGGACATGATCCTAGCGATCCAAAGGGTGTAAAGGCCCTTATGAAGAAAAAAGAAGATGACCTCAATGCATTAAAGAAGAGGTTGAAGCTGCTGCCCACAGAGCACCCTCAAACAGCAGAGCTACAAAAGGAAAAGCAGGTCGATGAGCAACTGGACCTCATAATGCAGCTAAACCAAAAGGTCCTCGATTTGGAGAAAGAGCTTGAAGGAGCATTACAAGATAAGCAGGGAGAATCTACATCCCAAGCTCCTCCAACTACTTCAACAACAACAACAACTACAGAGGCAGCAGTGGCCCCCACAACAGAAGCAGCAGCAACAACAACAGCTCCAGATTCCAGCACAAGCGTAGAAGAATTGACTAAGGCCATCAAAGAAATGGAGCTCCAGGCAAATGAGATAAAAAAGGCCAAGGAAAAATTGGCAGAACTGGATGCCAAGTATGATAAATCAAAAGTGACTGTAGCAGAGCAAGGCAGAGAAATAAAGGCCCTAAAAGAAAAGATAAAGGCCTTAGAGAAAGAGCTAAATCTGGAGAGTGCCATGGCTGAGATAAAAAGAATTCTATGGGCCAAAATTGGCCAATCCATCACTCAACAATGGAGGTCAATCAAAACTATACATGAGCAGATGGATTTAATTGGCCAAGCACAGACAGAAATTCAGAGGGCCAAAGCAGTACTGGGAGACAAACCTGAACAGGCAAATAGAATGATAGATTTTTTGAACAGGCAAGAAAAGGAGGAACTGGCAGCCATTGGCATTGTCAACAGAACAGAGGCTGTCCTCACAGCTAAAAAGGTGCTAACTCTCAGAAATTATGTACAAACTGTGGAGAGGAAGTGTTACGAAATACAGGCTGATGTGGAGGAGTATAAAGTCAAAATGGCAGTACTGCAAGCAAAGGGACTGCCCAGCCTACTAAGCGGTGCAGGAAGACTGATCTCCCGAGATCAATTTACCAACAGGATGGAAACTTATATTGAAAATCAAATCACTGCATCTGGCAGTACATCTGAGGAAACTGGGCCTCCAACAGGACAGAGCCTATACGATAAACTTGAAGGCCTGTTTTTTATTGAAAATGAGGTAAATCACCTTTTTGAAATTCCTCCAAACTTTTACAGATATACAGAGGCTGACGAAACTTTGATAAAGATTCGAAGACATCAAATGCCTAAGGAAGATTGGTGGCAGGCAATGCTTCAAATTTTGCCACGGTAGCCTCAATTGCTCGGTCACTGCCAGCTCCAACTCACTAGAAGACAAACAACAGAATAAAGTTAGCATTTAAGGCAGCTGAAAGGTGACTAAGCACATGGAGAACGACAGCTAGCCCAAAGGATAAGAAGATACGCAAATTTTGGATAGCGTACCCTCAACCGACTCCAACAGCCACCAAGTCAACAGTTTCTGACTATTTTGGACAGCTAAAGCACTGAAGAAGTTATTACAGCATTAACTTTCTCAGCTACGAGGCTCCAGGAGTTGGCATAACATCAATGAGCCATTAACTCATTTCTTTGATATTTTTCTTATGTAAATTTTGTATATAAACCCCCCTTAGCAACGCATAAGGGGTTGGTGATTTTCACTCTGAGGCAAATCTATTGTACACTTTCAGATTATCTAATACAAAGGGCTGGACCAGCTCAGTGATTTCCTGGAACTTTGATGTCTTGCTGATGACATACGTGCTGTTGCAGAATTCTTGTACTGTTTGATGAAATAATAAGTTTTCCTTAATCTCTGTTTTGTCTTCTTATGTTACTAAATCATGCTCATGTTTCACTAATCTAGCAATAGAGAAAAGGGATAGTGCAGGATATGTTTGGTTACACCCTGTGCTCAATCTTTTATTGCTGTAAATGTTTTCTTCAGAATTAACTATGGACATGAATTCTTAAATGCTCATGTTTTTCATTAATTCTATAATGTGAATATTGTCTAGAAATTCTTCACTTCTTCTAAATAATATTCTCACTTCTTTTGCATATCAGTTTATTAGAAGATTCTTAACTGCCTTTCATGAACTGGACACATCACACTTAATCAAAATTTCAAAGCATTGCTTCTCAGACACTTATCCAGCTCCGCAGCATCACTACTGTATCAACACAGCACACCAAACTACTAAAGGACCACTGACTCCATGCCCAATGGCCTAGAACATATTAGTGAACACATATATATCTTGATTGAAACCATCACCCAACCAAGTCCAAAACAAACCTTGAGCATCATAGCTAGCCTAAAATTCTTCTCAAAACAGAGACAAACCATAAAGAGAGAGCCCTCTCTGATTACAGTGTGGCTAGAAGCTGTAATCCAAAGATTGGTTAGTGGTTACCCCGGCCGTATTCCCTTGGGAGTCAAAGGGAACAACTTGGGTGCTAACAGATAACAACACTTGGAAACTTGTTGATTGTCCTCAAAATGTTAAACCCATAGGATGCAAATAGGTTTACAGAATTAAGTACAACCAAAAGGGTGAACTTGAAATGTATAAAGCAAGACTTGTCGCTAAAGGTTTTGCACAGCAGGAAGGCATTGATTATGAGGAAACTTTTGCTCCTACAGCTAAATGGAACACCATCCGATTAACACTTGCATTGGCCGCTCAGAAAGGATGGAAAGTTCATCAAATGGATGTGAAAAGTGCTTTTCTCAACAGGGATTTGACAAAACCACGAGGTTTTGAAATTGAAGGGCAAGAACATAAAATCCGCAAATTGATCAAGGCTTTATATGGGTTAAAACAAGCTCCCCCAGCTTAGTATGCAAAAATGGATGAATACCTTAGGAAAGTTGGTTTTCAACGAAGTGAATCTGATGATACTTTGTATGTACGACAACAGGGAAAATATCTGGTGATTCTTGTCATGTATGTAGATGATTTGATCATTACTGGAAACAATGATGATCATATTGCACAGGTGAAAAAGGAGTTATGCAGGTTTTAAGATGACAAATTTGGGATTACTTCATTTCTATCTTGGAGTTGAAGTCTTCCAACGTCCACATCATATTTTCATTTCTCAGAGTAAGTATGCTGCAGAGGTTCTTTAGCGATTTGGAATGCAGGATTGCAAGCTTGTTCTTACCCCCATGGAGCAAAACTTGAAACTTTCAAAATTTGAAGGGGGGGAAAAGGTGGATAGCACTACTTAGAGATAGTTGATTGGCAACTTGAATTATTTAACAAACACTCGCCCTGATCTGTCTTATGTAGTCAGTATTCTTTCACATTTTATGCAGGAACCACGAGACAACTAGTGGAATGCAGCCAAAATAGTTCTTCGATATATCCAAGGAACAAAGATTTTGGTCTTCTTTACACAAAGACTAAAAACTTTGCACTTGGTGGATATTCAGATGCCAACTTTGCTGGAAGTATTGATGATCGAGCATCAACATCAGGTTATTTAATGAATATGAGGTCAGCAACAATATCTTGGAGTTGTAAGAAACAAGCTACAGTGGCCACTTCTTCAGCAGAAGCAGAGTACATTTCAGCATGGGAAGCAACATGTGAAATTGTTTGGTTGCGCAGAATTTTGCAGTTCTTGGGCATTTCTTAGGTAGAAGCTACATCATTATTCATTGATAGCTAGTCAACCATCAAACTTGCAAAGAACCTAGTTTTTCATTTAAAGACAAAGCATGTGGACACCGTCTATCATCATATCAGATCTCTCATTGCCAAAGATGTCCTCAAACCAATTTATTGTCCTTCAGAAGATGAGATCTCTGACATTTTCACGAAACTGCTTGTCAGAATAAAATTTACTAAGTTTAGGGATGAATTTGGTATCTATTGTAATGAATATTTGGATCATAGGGGGGAATGTTAGATGATCTTTAGTAGAGGAGGAATGACCTGTTATAGAGTTTTGAGAACCCAACGTTTCGGACTACTTAAGTGAGTCCATCATCAGGGGATGCGTCAATGTTAGATGATCCAAAAATAAATATTATCATAGGTTATTAAGTTAGAATAAAATAAATATTAATTTAAGATATTAAATTAATAATTATTAATCTAGAATATTTAATTATTTAATGGAGACATTTAGAATTAGTATATTCTTGTAAAAAATATGACTCTACAAATGTGTCGTATCTTAGGCTCTATTTTAGGAGAATTGTTAGTAAGTTGTTTGAATAGCTTTTATTGTAAGTGGACACTTGTTATTGCATAAGTGATCCATAATTAGAGTTAGTTAGGACATTGAGCCTATAAATAGCTCATTGCAAGAGTGTTTGGTTGTTCGGGCGTAAACTCTTGCAAAATTCCAGATGTAGTTTTTTTTTTTCTGATTAATAAAATTACGTGTCCGAGGACACTTCTGCCATTAGTATTTTGATTTTATGGTTACCTACATGAAATATGTTAGATGATTAGTGTAGTTATATGCACGTGTCGAACAACCACAAATGATAGTAACATGTGGTTGAATGCATTGTTTTCATTATTTACGTTATATAACTTGATGATTATGATATATATTGTTGATAAGTATGTTAAACGATAGTAAGCTTTATGATTATATTTTATGTTGTTGACGAGCATGATATATAGCTTATTGTTGTTATATGATATTAACTTGATGGTTATTTCATTGAGATCTTGATGTTGTAATTTGGATTGGTCATATGTGTGATCGTTATGTTCATTGCATTTAAGATCTTGATGATCATATGTATCCTACTAAGTTGGATTGACCTATGCAGATGGTTATGGTTATGATATTCATGTATGAGCTGACATATTTGTGATATGGCATTGTACTAATCTCGACTGAATTTTCATATGTGATTTATATGTATGAACGACCAATGTTTATGACTTAGGATGTGAACATGTTAGATAGTGACTATTTTGGATATCATGATCTTATTTATGTTTGAGTTAATATCTCGTGAAGTTATATCATGCTAACTAGATTGATTTTGCAGACAAGATAGCCTCCCGTGATGTAGTACACTAAGGTATGAGTTTGTTTATACTTGGTGCTTCATTCTTGATTATGTTGTATATTTGATGTTGAGTGTTTGATTTCTATCATGTCATCTAGTTGATTTATTTAGCATGATATGTTTGCAAGTTGGTTGAATGTTTGCAAGTTGGTTGAATGTTTGATGAGTTGCATAATACAAGTATGTGTTCCAATGATCTTGTTTTGAGATAATTTTACTAACACATATGTGTTGAGACATTTGATATGTACTTGAGTATAGTAGGTGACATTTGTAGCATTATGTTTAATGAATACGAGTTGAATATGGATTATGACATGATTGTTTGTAAAGGTTGATTTCAAATTGATAGATATGATTGTCTTGATATTTGGAACTTGTGATTGACATGGGTAAACAACTACAGGAAACATGCTTGGCATTAACGTAACAAGGTAATAGTTGATGTGTTTATATAACTAAGTCTCGATTGCAACAAGGTAGAAAGGTAAAAGGAAGGAATTGGGAAAGAATTCCTCGGGCTATGTTTGGAAACT
Organism: Pinus tabuliformis; assembly: GCA_031772625.1. NCBI lineage: Eukaryota > Viridiplantae > Streptophyta > Pinopsida > Pinales > Pinaceae > Pinus > Pinus tabuliformis. The sequence goes on along the minus strand of CM062810.1, from coordinate 244,253,011 downwards.
CTAATTCCAAACGAATGAGTGCCTTGCACACAGGAAGTCTTCTTAACCTTGATTTGTCTGAAATTATGTGGACACATGCTATATTCATGAACATGTATTTGACAGGTATATTAGCTAGTCTCTAGTTACGGGTGGATTTGTCAAGGGAATTGCAGTCCCTTGAGAGATGGCAAGGACGTGTTTAGCTACAAGGAAATTTGCTTGGCACAATAAGATAAGGTATCTAGTGTATTGTTATGTTTATTTATGCAATGACAGTTATGTATTAATGACAACATGATGCAGGGAGTTGCATGGAAAGAGAGGTTGCCTTGAAATCTCAAAGAAGGATCAAGTCGAGCTTTCCTTGGTAACCATGGGGATTGAGTCATGGTGTCTGTTATTAGTCTAGTTCTTTTTGTCTTTTGTGATTACTGTGCTTGATTTGTAGTTTTGTTTTTGTCTGGTGCAAGGCCTTGCCACTTTGGTTGTGGTGTAGTATTGTCGTCATTGGTTTTCATGATCTTATTCTTGTTTGTTTCTTTACTTGCCTTATGCATTTTGAGTCTTGGGAATTTGTTGGGAAAGAGGAAAGTTGATGGAGCTCGGGGAGAGCTGTGTGGTACCCAACAGGTGATGTAAGACTTAGATGAAGCTCGCTACATGAGTAAGCGCAATGGAAGGTGAGACTATGACAGTTGATTGGACTGGTTGGGTCCATTATGGTAAATGAACAGTGGCAGTACAAACATGATAAAGGTAACTAGAAAAGGTAAAGTAAATGGATCTAAGGTGATAGATGCCTTGGATAAGTTGGGAAGTGTGGTTCTCGATGTTGTGTGTGTTGTGCACAAATAAGGAAGTTCTCTTAACCTAGACCTTATGTTATCTGGTAATTATTTTATAATCACGATTATGTTGATGTTTATATATGTATACATGTATGCATGTATGTCATTCTCTGACATGATGATGAATGTTTTATGCTAATGATTATATATGTATGTATGTATGTATCTATGTCACTGTCTCACAGGGTTCTCAGGGATCGTTCGTGTGGAGTAACGATTTCTTATGTAGGTGAATAGCATGAAGAGGTTCCTGATCTTATGAGGAATCAAGTGGGAAGAGTAGTCATGACAAATATATGAGGTCAGTATCATGTGGATATGAATTTATATTGTATGTTTGTATTATGCCTATGCTTATGTTATGGTCGGGTTATAATGAAGGATACATCAGCAAAATGAAAACAACATGGTTCTTGGTATGCTAAGACAAGCATGGATAAGACACTAAAAGCAGGGTTGCTTGGTAGAGTCAGTGTGGTTTTGTATGTGTGGTACAACTATTGTGCATATGTTGTACATGTTGCATTTGTGATGTTGTGTGCATGCGGTGTGGTCTATATTTAGTGTGTGTACTTGTTGTTTATGCAATGTTATGTATAGGGCGTTAGTACATATAATGTTGTATGAATGTTTCATATTTAGCGCTGGGTATAGATGGTGCTATGTACATGTTGGATGTATGGTTTTGTGTATATATTATACTGTGTGCATGATGGATATGCAGTTTTGTGTGCATATGGTGCTCTTCTTGTGTGGGATATGCGGTGTTGTGTACAAATGATGCTATGTACGTGTTGGATATGTAGTGCTATGTACATGTGATGTTGCATGCATGTTTTACATGTGGTGCTATGTACATATGGTGTGGTGTGCATGATTGTACAAGTGGAGTTGTGTGCATGTGGTGTTGTGTACATGTTGTACAAGTGGTGCTGTGTGCAGGTGGTGCTGTGTGCAGGTGGTGCTATGTACATGTGGCGCTGTGTACATGTGGTGTTGCGTACATGTTATGTGTGTGGTACTGCGTACATATGGTATTGTGTACACGTTGCATAGTGGTACGGTGTACATTTTGTTTAGGTGGTACCATGTACATGTGATGCTGTGCACACATTGTGCAGGTCGTGCTTGGTACATGTGGCATTGGCATACATGTGAGATTGAGTGCATGTCGTACATGTTATGCTGCAGGCATGCGGTACTATGTATGTGCATTGTGTAGTCACGATATTGCGAGATGTGTATTCATTGCGTTGTACTCTGTGTGGGTACATGTATTGTGTGGTGTTGTACATCGAGTATAGATGTATGAGTTGTGTTGTATATTGGGTGTATGTGTATGCATTTTGTGGTGTCTCACGTTGTGTGTGGATGTATGTCTTGTGATGTACATTGTGTATGTATACATGTTGTGTTGTGTCATACACCAGACGTAGGAGTATGTATTGTGTTGTGTTATCCACTGGGTGTGGATGCATGTATTGCATGGTGTTGTATGTTGTGTGTGGATTGTACGGGTGTGATGTACACTACGTGTGCACACAGTTAAGGAGAAGGTACTGAGTGTTGTCAGGTGCGGTAATCAATCCAGTGTGTGTACAGAAAGAACAAAGGTATAAGCTAAGTATTGATGAAAGGATAAGTATCAACAATTTATTTCAGTTTTATCATGCATGTGATTTATGATTATGGTATATGATGATTATATGTGATCCATGATTCTGGTTTATGATGGTTACATGTGATTTATGATGTTGATCTATGTGTTATCGGGAAATCTAGTGTCCACTCGGAGCTGCTAGTCCCACTAAGACTGGTAGCTATCTTAGAAACAAACAAACTAAAACCACTTTTGTTTTCCTTTATGAGAAGTAGATAAGAGGGGAATGAAGGACACCAACCTCAGTCTTGCGCTTGGTTCCTTGCTTGGTTCCTCTCCCTTCTGACAGATCCTTGCCGCTTCTCCTTCGTCTACCCAGTTTCAAAGAGCACCTGTGGAATCAAAGCAGCATAATACTATCGAAGAACAGAGATCTACAATCATAAACAATATAGGACTAGATATATATTGACCATACAAATGCATATATCATCAAAACATACAAGAATGTGGAGGAAAACTTGAATAACTTTATTAATATCAAGAATAGCAAAGAGGATTACAACCAATTGTTCTGACCCAGTGTCATCCTCCAGCATGAAAGCCCTTCTTTCACCTCATGAAAAGCTTAGATCACCCAACACTATGATGTTCCACCAAGAAACCAATAAAACTTCCTTACAAGATACAAAATTCCAGCCTCTGGATATCTGGGATGAGGGATCCATATATAGATGATTGCAGGGGGGTGAGTCAGCTTCTGGGATTTTGATTAGTGTCCTCTCTTTGATATTTTTTTATTCCACTTGGATATTGATGATCTCTTACTCATCCTTGGGTGAATTCAGAGAGGCAAGTGTCATAGGAGAAGTTTCTGGAAGATTCTATGATCATCCGCCTCACAAACTGTCTCTGCCATTTGTCCACTCTCGCCCATTGCACCCTACATAAGGGCTTTTCAGTATGCATCGCACCCTTTTCACTGGGCAGGTGGGATGCATCGCACCCTTAGCACTGACCAACATGTATGGTCTAGTTTTGACTAGTTCTGAGCAGTTTCCTGTGGAGGACTTCTGGGAGATGGTGTAATCAGCTGACCTTGTTCTTTTAGGGTATGGAACAACACTTTTAGGGACTTACGAGCCCTTGGTTTATGAACATGTTTGATTGGTGTTGCAGTGCCCAAAAATGTCTATAACAGCTGCCCCCTAAAGCATGAGGTCGTTAATCTTTTGATGTCAGGTGAAATGCTTTATCATGAGGATTCGAAGTTTTTTCGAGCTGGAAGGAGACCTGTAATAAGATACAATACAATACATTATCTTCATAATATTTTTCATGATCTATCTGAGGCGGGCATTCCCATGCTCAGCTTTATAAACTCATTTTCATGTACATAAGACAGACAACCGTCTGTGTGGCAGACTGATGATTCTGATAGAGTCATCATCCTTTGGTTTGGATGATCATCTATGCAGCAATAATGTACATTTGATGTTTTTATTTTCCTGAATATATCGCAGCCCGGATGGATGAAACTAGATCCGAGGTCTTCAAACTCATTCAATCTTCACTCGGAGTACAAGTCAATCCATGTGAAAGATGTTCTGGAGTCGAACATGGAAAGACATCGCCTGACTACCAACCAATGATGTAAGCTGTTAACGGGTGCGAGAGGAATCACCGATAATGATGATGACCCTCAAGGTAATACAGTACAATTCGCATGGTGAGAAAAGGGACTTGGCGTCAAACACCACGCAAAATATTTCGGTCGAAGGCCATTGATGTAAACTTGTCGCCGGAAGTGAGAAAGTTGCCATTGAGGCATGCAAGCTTCAAAGTACTAAAAGGGTTGTTCCTAAGTCGACTTCTTGGATAATGAGTTGATGTCGACAAGAAGTGACCCATCGTAGGAGGGCCTTAATGAATCCCACATCTACGACACGAAACAGAGTAAATGATTTTGGAGGTGAGAACGATCTGATGATACAGGGTTCAGGGTGGTGGTCATGAAAGAATGGAGCGTGAATGTATTGCAGCGGATGAGACACAGGTGAATTATTTGAGCGACTTCTCTTGAACATACCGACGACACTGACATGGATTGGTGACGTTAACCCCAGATATGGATGGTGTGGTGGACCAATGGTGATATGACCGGTGAACGGAACAACCCAACCCGACTCGGATGTGGAGTGAAAGTGTCATGTTCAAGAGCGACTTGCTACCAATAAAGTTTCTTCAAGTTTTCTTCCCAATTTTTCCCCAGTCATTACTGACCAGTACCTATTTGTCAAGCTTGAGGAGGATAACATATGCTTGTTCTATAATTTTCCCTTCGGTAAACCTGTCGCTATGTTTTAATGAGCCTAGCGACAGTGAAACTTGTTCTTGTCTGTATGGACAAGTTTGTCGCTATTTGGTTTTAACGAGTTTAACGACAAATATAACTCGGTCCTTTTCAATTTTAGAGAGTTTGAAAGGGACGTAAAGGAAACTCCAATAATCCTTTTTCGTCATATAATCCCTTAAGTCCGAAAAAGTATAAAATAATATGAAAGGGATGAATTTTCGGTAATTTTAACGAGCCAAACAAAACAAGTGCTCGATCTTTTTGTGTAATAATCCCTCAGGTCCAAAAAGATTAAAATCTAGAGGAGGGATAGCACTTCCGGTCGCTTTAACGAGCTGGAGAGGCCAATCGCTCGGAAATATTTTCATATTTTACGAGTCAGGTGAAAAGAGCTTAAAGGAGACTCGTTTTCGAGGAACGAGTGATAATTTCGGGTAGCAGTTGATTCGAGGTAAGGTTTGGAATTTTCCAATCACGACAGTGTCACAAGGATGGCTAACAGGATCACTCTTCGCAGCTGTTCCTCAAAAGGGGTAAACAATCAAACAGAGGTGAATGATCGGCTAAAACAGAGTGGAGGTGATGATGAGAACATGACCAGGGCTCAAAAGCTGATGATAATGCATTCACAATGGTTATTTATCGAAAATTGGTTCATTTTTTAATGAGCTTAAACTCTGGGGGAATGTTTGCTCATTGCTTATGTTTAATTTTTAACGAGCTTGAACTCCACATAAAAACTGCTCGTGATAATGGTCATAGATTTAATTTTACCACTAATCAATTTGTTCTTTCAAAGGTTGTACTGCCTGTTCAATTGCTTCATCAAACCGATTAGAAATGAACAATATATGTTTCAAAAATGAGTTAAAACACTAATATTTTACTCGAATTACGTAAAAAGTAATTTAAAAGTGGTTTTTACCCCTCATTTTACCATTTCATTTGAACTTTGGTTTGTTGGAGCTCTGGAGGTGCTTTTCCCCCTTTATTTTCACCAGCTAATTCTGGGAGATTCTGTGGACGATTCTCGGCACCGTCTGGACCAGGTAGGAGCTAAACCTGAGCTCTTCAGTTGCATTCCTTCCCTTTTGAATTCTGTGCATGTTTCCCTGTTTTTCTGAGCCTCTAGGGTTTTAAAAATTCGCCCTGGCTCCATCACACCCTTCCTATATCAAAAGGTGCGATGCATACTGGCTTGGCCATTGGCTAGTCAGTATGCATCTCACCCAATACACTGCTGGGGGTGCGATGGGCGCGAGAAGGGAAATTTTTGCGCTGTTTTCTCATGGAATTTTTGATTTTTTTTGCCAAATCAGGACCCTGACTCTTCTCTTGCTTGTTTTGCAGAGATTCATCGGAGAAAAATGGTTGTTACATGGCAAGAATGCGAGCATGAAGAAGAGGACATGCTTGCTTTACATTATCCGGTTACGATAACTGCACTGCGGAACTGTGGCCTGTTCAAGTTTTTCCGCATCTCTAGCATGAGGCAACAAATCAACTTGTTGCAATATCTTCTCTATGCATGGGATCCTACCAACCAAGTGTTTCAGATCAGAGGCAAATCTATCCCCTTGACTGTCGTGGACATCTATTTTTTGACCGGTTTATCGAGGCATGGTGCCCCTCTTTCATTATCAGGTTCCGCCCGCGGGGGTGAATCCATGAGAGATTATATTCACCGGTATTGCAGAGAGGGATCTCAACCGAGTAGGGATGGCAAGATCAACATCCGAGATTTCAACGACTGGTCCTTGAGGACCATTCTGTTCACTTTTGCTAGACTGGCTGGTAGTGCAACTCTTCACATGGCTAACAGGTACTATATGCAGTACGCCTTGGAATGCCTTGAACCAAAGGTGTTCAACTGGTGTGACACAGTACTTCTCGTGATGAAAGAACAACTGACCAAGGTAAAAAGTGGAAAATCCAAGAACTTTGGCTATGGTTCTATTTTGACTGCTTTTGCCTTGGAAAAGATCCCACTGATGCAGCCGCAGTAAATTTCACTTGGCTTACCTCCACTGACTGAGCCACGGATGCAGAGATGGGTCGACCTTATGGCCCGACATGCTGGTCAGTCCTAGGTTTCCTTTTCTGATACCTTCTTCGAGTGGTTCAACCGTTAGGAGATGGTTTTTCCGAGTATCCATATGCTGGTATGGATTTCCGGGGTGACTCGGATTTGGTGTTGTCGGCTGGTGAGCAGTGGGGTGCTATCGGTAAATTCTCTGACCATATCTCTGTTCATCGTTTCTTTTTTATAATGTTCCTGTGCTTTCTTCTATCAGGACTAATCAAAACTCATGTTCTCATGCAGATATTGGACTAGTTCGGCCAGTAGTACGTCTGAGAGTACTAGCTGCCGCTCCAGCAGGAGAGGCTGTGGGAAGGGCTATCCTTCGTGACCCTGATGTGGCCGAGACTCTTTTAGCATTACAGGATCAGATCAAAGGCCTCACTCTCGGTATTCTGGATGTGAGGACCGACGAGCTGCCTCTGAGGTTGCAGCGACATACTACTGGCTTGCCGAGTCAATGGACTAGGCTTTTACACATGATTGCACAGGCGACGACTTGTTATCACCAGCATCATTAGACTAGGGTGCCCCCTAGAATTTTGAGTTTTGGGTCATTTGAGCGATTTTGTCCTGGTTACAGAACATTATGTATGAACCATAAACAATTATATATATATTTTTGATTTTCAGAGCTTTATTTTGGTTGAGTTACGTGATCTTGACGCAAGTATTGATGAAATGCTTCTTTTATAAATGTTGCAAATGTCTATCTAACACATAATTTTCCAATGAGTTTGTTAATGTGTTTATGTTTCTAGAAATATGTTGATATTTGAGTAAAATCAAACTACCTTTCCAAAATCTTGACCCTTAGGAACATGCGATAGATAGCTGGATTTCGTACAGAGTAGATACCAGTGAGCTGTAGGATGACCAGTTGTGAGTCTAGCCTGACGACAAGTCGGCGTATGCCACGCGTAATGGCATCAGAGGGGAGCTCTATCAACGTGATATATTCAGCAATATTGTTCGTTGATCGACCAATACATACCCCTCTGAAACTTACTAACTCGCCGCTTGGATCGAAGATGGCCCAGGCCGCAGAAGATAGGTTCCACGAACTACAACTCGCTCCGTCGGCATATCCAGCAAATGATTCCAATAGGTCCGACATCTGAAACAACGTAAAAGCGGATCACTTAACCAAAACAATTACCCTTAGCGAAAACAAAAATGTAACAAAAGCATAGGGGTTACTATCTTGAGTCAAGCACAGTAACGCTTAAGGTACAACCCGTTGCGAGGTTGCGCCAGTGGAATCCCATCATAATCTACTAACACGTAGGATCCTTTTGATAATACACGTTTAACAATATAGGGGCCCACCCATAAGGACTTGAACTTACCTGCTCCCAATTTGTCAGATTCCTGGTCGTAAAGTAAGACCAGGTCACCTTTTGAGAAGACACGGGGTTTGACATTCTTGTCTAACTGTGCCTTGACTCATTTCTTATGGGCTTCATTAGCCAAAGCGACATCACGACGGGTTTCATCCAATTGGATTAGTTCCAAGAAACGAGCCTCCTCTTCTGAAGTTCCGGGGAGAAGGTCGACCGCGAGTTTGAGGGATGAGATTTCACACTGAACTGGTAAGATTACTTCCAGGCCATACACCAATTGAAAGGGTGTAAACCCGGTTGCATTTCTCACCGATGTCCGGTATGCCCACAAGGTTGAGTACAGGATCAGGTGCCAACTCCTTTTGTGGACTCCAATCATCCTTTGCAGCATCCGCTTCAGGACCTTGTTGATTGCCTCAACTTGTTCGTTGGCCTATGGATAATATGGAGTAGAGATGTCGTGGGAAAACCCTAATTTGGTAGCCAATTCAACCATCATGTGATTGTGAAAATGCGATCCATGATCTGTGACTATGGCCTGTGGAACGCCGAATCTGGAGACTACATGATTGAAAAAGAAGAGGGCAGTCGTTTCGCCGCTGTTGTTTAATGTAGGCATCGCCTCGGCCCATTTGGTAAAATAGTCTACTGCGACTATGATATACCCATGCCCCCCGGCCGAGGTGGGGTTACATGTCATGAAATCTATGCCCCATTTGGCAAATGGCCCAACAACAACTACTGGTTGCAGAGGTGCGGGTGGTATTCTGGTTTTTCGATCAAAGATTTGACATGCATGGCAACTTCTGACTGCGGTTATGCAATCTTTGAACATTGTTGGCCAGAAGTATCCTGCTCGTAAAATCTTTTGCGCCATAGCGTAACTAGATTGATGCCCCCCACACGCGCCTGAATGGAAATCATTCAGGACTCTTTCGGCCTCGTCATGGGTGAGGCACCTCCTCAGAACTGTATCGATACCACGACGGTAAAGTGTATCATCGACGATCATGTAGTCTTTTTCTTGGTATCGAATGCGTTGTTGTTCCAAGAGGGAGGTATTAGACCTATATGTTTGGGTTTGGAGATAGATTATTATGTCTCCATACCACAGATTGCTTGAAGATATCAGAAACAAAGATTCGTCCACGATTGCTTCTTCTGATGTTGCATCGTTGGACGATGATGGGAGATCGCATAGTAACTCCGCGAAAACCAGGGATTTCTTCGATTTGGATTTTATAAATTCCATATCAAACTCTTGTAGAATTGCTATCCATTTTGAATATTTGCCCCCCAGCAACTGTCGCGACAATATATAAGTCATGGGGTTGCAATCTGACAGAATGGTAGTTTTTCGAAAGAGGACATAGTGTCGAAATCTCTGTATCGCTTGAATAGTTGCGAGAGCTAGATTTTCAACGTAGGAATACTTTCTTTCTGTATCATTTAAGTTTCTACTCAAATAATATATAGGATGTTCAATTCCATTGTCTTCTTGAATTAAAACCATTGCGATGGTCGTATCCGCTGTAGCCAGATACAGGTTAAAGTCTTTTTGATAATCAGGAGCATACATTAATGATGCTTTTATTAGGGTTTCCTTTAAAGCATCAAATGAAGCTTGCGCGACTTGATCCTAGATGAAGGGTACTTCTTTTTTCAATAGACGAGTATAACCTTTAGCAAGTTCGGCGTAATTTGGAATGAACCTCCTCAGAAAGTTTGCTTTCCCTTGGAGTTTCTAAATCTGAAGCAAATTTGAAGGTGGAGGCAAATTAATGATTGCCTGAAACTTACATGGGTCGAGACGAATCCCGTCCTTTGAGACTACAAAGCCAAGTAAACGACCAGAACTGACACAGAACACACATTTGTGTGGATTGAGTCATATCTTGTAGTGTCGGCAACGTAGAAATATCACTCCCAAATGCTGCGGATGATCGGTCCGCTTTCGCGAATGAGCCGGAAGATCATCGAGATATGGTTGAACGATGTTTTTGATGTCATGGAAGGCATAATTCATCGCCTTATGAAATTTTTCCCCTGCGTTCTTTAAACCAAAGGGTAGCTTGCGATATGCAAATGTGCCCCACGGACAAATAAATGCAGTCTTTGACTGGTCCTGTGGGCAAATATTTATTTTATTATACCCAGAAAATCCACCCATAAATGAAAAGATTTCACATCTGGTGCCTTCATCAATTATCTGGTCAATGAAGGGTGTAGGGTAGTTGTCTTTCGAACAAGATTGATTTACATCCCTATAATCGACGCACACTCTAATCGTTCCTTGTTTTTTCATTACAGGAACAATATTCGATAACCAATCGGTTAGAGGAACCGGGTAAATAAAACCAGCATGGAGAAGTTTTTCAACTTCTGCCTTGATGGCAACGACTTTCTTGGGGTGCACTTGCCGTAGCCGTTGCCGTATCGGTTTGACATCTGGATACATCTTAATTTCGTGTTCAACTATGATCGAGTCAATGCCTGTCATTTCATCATATGACCAAGCAAAGACATATTTGAATTTGTGAAAAAGAGCGTTATATATTTCCAGTTCTGAAGGAGAACAAGATTTTCCGACATGAATATTCTCTACAACTTCTGTTTTGGTCAAGATATTTAAGGCGGTAGTCTCTTCGATATTGGACAAGTTTCACTCAGAATCCACTGTGTTTACGGTATTTGATAGAAAATAAAAAACTGAGGGATGATGAAGGTCACTAGGAGTATCTTCTTTGTAATCCAGAAGATGGGAACGATGGTGGTAATCTTCCCATGGTGCCTCGTCAATCATCATTGACTGAACAATTCCTTCATCTGTATAATGTACTTGCAACCAAGGATCTGAAGGGGTACCATATTCTTTAGACCTATCTATCCAAACGCTTGATGAGAGTTGATTTGGGTTTGCCTCCCATGCTGAAAACATTGATTGCTACAAGATTTCTATTGGGCTTGGAGGCAATACTTGCAGATGATCCATGCTAATATCATTTTCAGAGATCTTTTGAATAGAAGATATGATATTGCAGGTTCCCACCATTGCCACTTCCGCCAGATTGATTGGAGGCGGTAGGGCAAAAGTCCCCATTAATATAGGGTCTTTTAGTTGGCCTACTTCGATATTTTGAAGTGAATGAGGGCTTCCGTGGATCATTAGAATGCTTTCCGTAACTTGTGAACAGTAGGGGAGGAATGTCTATTGGTCGAAAATTGTAATTCCTCCTTGAAAGGGAAATGCAATCTTCCTGAAATTGGTCGACACAACGGCTGCCATAGCATATATCCAAGGCCTTCCCAGTAGGATGTTGTAATCGAGATTTCCGTCAATTACTTCAACATCTATTTCTATTGTTTTGCCCCCCAGTTCGACTTGCAAGTTACTTAAAATCCCGTATGGGGTGTATGTTCATCCATCGAATGCATTTAATGTTGTTGAAGATCGCGACAAGGGTGGAGATCCTAAAGTTTTCCAACAACTCATCGACATAATACATGTAGATGCCCCCTCGTCAATAATTGTTTGATGAACATATTTGTTGAGGGCTTTCACTTGAATGATGAAAGCTAGTTGAGTTGGTAACTGAGGGTCATATCCTTTGTGATTAAAGGACACAAGATTGGAATCCGTTGGGTCAATCCCACCTATCACTGATAATAAAGCCTGCTTTTGAGAGAGGCAATTTTGCAGTACCTCAAGTGTCAACATTGTTAGTGTCGGTCTTGAGCCCTCCATCAGTGATCAATAGCTCTTTGCATATGCATAAGTAGGTGTCTCATCAGTGTCAGTTTTGCATCCCGCTAGGCATGCCATAACACTGAATGGAGGAACTGGTCTTTGTTCTCTTCTTGGCTTTGCTGGATCAGGTCATACTTCAATGTAATTGAGTCATACTTGTTTTTATTTTTGCCTTGAGGTCCTAGGTCTTAGGTCTAGGGTTTTGAGTTAAAATCACTACAAAGTCATGAGTTCAAGGTCAGTGAGTGTCCAGCAAGCCAGAAGGAGGACATATGTTTCATTATTATTTTCATCAGCTACAGCTCATTTTATGCCTTGGATTTAAAAACCCTGTTTTTAAGTCCAAGGTCATGTCAAATTTGTAAAAATAAAGAAATTTTCAAAAGTTTGCAAAAGTGCCGGCAACAGCCCTGGTTCCTTCGCCACAGTCCATCAGATGGTCAACCTGCAAAAAGAACGGAGTCAAACGCATCAAAAGGCTCATTTCAGGACAAAAAGACTCTAAAACAGTGTTAAAGAGAAATGCAAAAGTCAAGACATTATAAAGTGGGTTTTTGAGTTAAATTTTTTTTAAATATGAGCTTATAAAGGTAAATTCCCTCCTTGGAGGTCATCATAATGCATTTAAAGGCAAGAGAATACGAGTAAGAGAGATTGAAAGGCGATTTTAGCAAATTTGCAGCAGTTTCAGTCTTTTGGAGGGTGCGCGACCACTCCACAGGGGTGCGCGACCACCTGGGTGGGGCGCGACCACTCCAGCGCTCATTTCCTTTGCAAAAATACACGTGCGCGACCACTCCAAGGGTGCGCGACCACTCCATCGAGGGGCGCGACCACTCGTCCTGTGTTAACCAAAACTCACCCAAACTTCGCCAATTCTTCGAATTTGCTCGTGGATCTTTCAAGTAAAATGGCGACACATGGCTACCTCTGTAGTTTGTTTTGAGTGTCACTGTAAGAGTAGTACCTCTTCGACTTGAATTTGAAGAGCATATGATTTTGCGTTTGGTGAACTTTGTAAAAAGTCTATCATGGAGATTTTGGAAGGGAAGCACGCAGGAACAAAATTCAGATATGTGGATATTAAAATATGGTATAGGGCAGGTCAACAATTCTTCTACAGATGTTCGGAATTTTGAATTTGTTAAGAATCCACATTCAAGTCAGCTGCATTTCCTAAAAGTTATGGAGAGTTATAAAAGTGAGCCATCATCAAGGAGAGGCCGAGAATCATCAAAGAGATACCAAAGCAGATGGCAGGAATCTTTACTCAGGGCTCCGCTAATTTATTGTTTGTAGGTGTGTCCGGATAAGCTTGACGTGGAGGGAGATCTTGATAGCAGAATGTTTAATAAAGTGAAACAACATGGCGATGCATAGAAGATTGTCCTTGATGCATGCTTACCTTTTATGGATTTACTAGACGACAGTCGATGCATTCCCTATAGCATCCATGAGGTGTACCAGTTACTGGGAGTAGCAATTTCCTATCCGCTAGCGGTACAGAGACTCTCCTTAGCTTTGGATATGATTGGCAAGGATGTCTTTAGGGAACACTTGTTGTCGGTATCTGATTGTATGATTTATACCGGCAATATATTTGGTTATAATCCAGCTGATTATCGAGACTTTTACCGTTGTATGAATTTTTCTGTACCATTCACAGAGAGCACCTTGAAAACGCCCATTAAATGCTTTGAGAGAGCAGCTGAAAAAGGTGTGAAGGATGTCCTTTCTGGTGCAGTCGCATCATGTTCTTGGGGTAGACGTGCTCCTGTGGGAACAGGTTCAGATTTTGAAATTTTATGGGGTGATACAGAGGAGGAGCATAGCAAGGTGAATGTCTTGGTAGCCACCGATGTTGTTAAAGAAGACATTGATGTGCGAAATTGTAGCTGTGTCATTCGTTTTGAAAGGAGCTTTATTCAATCTCGTGGGCGAGTCAAAACAAATCAAATTTTATCCTTCTTCTTGAGAGAGGTTCAGTGGGCCAAAACCATTAGTGGACAAAGCTCAGATCTATGCCAACAGATGACGAGGAAATTCCCCATGAGGTTCAGCGTGGAATTGTGGCATGCAGTGCAGAAGTTGAAGGAAGAAAACCCCTCAGACAAAAGTGCAGCTGATCACTGTTAGAAGGAAACGTAAACAATGAGACTGTGACTACCTCCAGCACAAAACCCAAAAATAAAAATGGGTGGTTTCTACCTCCAGGTCTAGTTGAAGAAGCGAGGAAACATTTGAAGATTAGTAGGAAGCAGTTCAAACGATGCTGGGAGATTCTTCTATATTTGAATTTGAACCGCTCTGATTCATAATGTGAGGATAAATATCATATCTCTCTCATGGAACAGATAACGCCAGAACTCTTTGATAAATCAAGCGAGAAGAGTGCCAAGGGTAAACGTGTGATGCGACCGCTATTCAAACGGTGCCAGAACAACAGAATAGGATTCGATTCCTATTTCCCCAGATTTTAATTAATGTTGCAAGCTGGATTTGCGCTCTATGTGTCAGTCATTAGAGGATTTTAGGGAAAGGCTGTTCTATGTTTAGCATAGAAAACGCCCATTTCTAATTTTGTAATTGTAACAGCACAGAGATTTGGGGCGTAGTTATGAAACCCAGAATGTGCAAAGTGACATATCGACTGCTCATGTTTATTTTCAGTAATTGGGAGTGACACCTGTAATGCCACTAATGCCATCGCTTCATTAGTTTTCAACAGTTCGAGTAGAAGAAGGAGCGCATTTTTATTTTCAGAAGGAGCTGATTGTTTCTGTTAGTTTATTTATTAATAATTCCTGGTCTTGGGGTCGGTTGTTTTTCCCTAGCTGTGTTTATTTGATATATTAAAAACTTCATTTGTAAGTAAAAGAGAATAGTCAGAGGGGAGAGTTTTCTGAGTGCTGAGCGCTGGAACAGAGCTTTCATTGTACAGTTTTTGGCAGAGAATTTAATGGAATTTCACAGCTCTGTTTGCTGAGATTCATGTGGTATGTTGATTTAGCATAAGTTTTCCCTTTGTCTCATATGTAAACTGTTATGTTTCATTCACCTCATGATCATATCTAATTGAGCAAATGAAGTGTTTAGGTAGGAATTCATAGTATTGTATGCTCCTCCTATAAATTTGCTCATATTCAATGTTTTCTTCTGTTTAAGGAGGATTCAAAGTATTATTTGCCCTCCTTAGCTCCTCACCAGTCTTGCCATCCCATTTAAAATCTAGATTTGGTGTTAAATTGCTTGCCTACCTTGCCTCAGTTGATAATCTGTGTAGTCATTATATTTCTCTGTTCAAAGCTGTGATTTTGCCCATGCAGCCCAGAAAAGCCCCGTCATTTAATTAAAAACCCCAAACAAACCTTCCTTATCAATTTACTAGCCTAAGATCTTTATTCCTAATTGGGTCAGCTCATCCTATTGAAAGATCTACCGAATCTGACCCGAGAGAGCCTTCTCATACCTCGTAGGGCTAGCTACGAGGTGAAATGGTTTGATGTTGCCTTGAAGGTTTACCTTCCTCAGCCTAGGGTGAAATCTCAAGCGCTAACATAGTGGCGACCATACTGGGGAGAACAAACTTATTTGTGGGTTGATGTGTTTGTTTCATAAGTCTTAGACGGAGCCTGAAGATACGCCAGGTAGCCTTCGAAAACGCTCTTGTTTTACATCAGCGTTAGTAGATAAACGCTGCTTCAGTCAATCTCCGTGAGCTTGTGAATACAACACTTCATTTGCATTTTACCCTAGTACATGTATCAAGTTCAGATCTGATTGTTGATGGTGAACAACGATCAGACATTTGAAAGGCTGAAATCATTCACTGGCGACTCCTTTCACTGAAGAATCCAGCAACCTGTGCTTCATGGTGACTTCACTGCAGAGAGATCAGTAGCTTTGAGATTTCTCAAGATGGATCAGATTGCAAGAAGATATGCTCCCATGAGCCGAGATCACATTCCAGGTTTTCCGAATAAGATTCCCAAGGTAGATTGGTCAAGGAATTTGCCTACATTTAGTGATGATGGTAAGAAGGATGCTGCTTTACATCTAGTCAGATTTCACATGCATATTCGCAAATTCAAGATCGATTTTCCTGAAGATTGCTTGATGAAGATATTCTTGGCCACTCTGGAAGGTGAAGCCCAATCATGGTATGAAAGTTTGCCGCCTGCTTGTATTTATTGTTTAAAGGATTTTCATGCTATGTTCATTGAAAGATATATGGACTCTTATCCATCATTACATTTAGTTCATGACTGTTGCAAGCATGCTTATAGTTTTATTGAAAGCCTTGAGAAGTTTTATGAAGATGATAATTTTATGGATGTTGAGATCATGGAGGCTTTGTATGAGAATCCATTTCAGCAACATGAAGAGAACTTAGAGGATTCCCATAGAGACGATCATGAAAATTTGCAGCAGGACCAAAATCTTAGTATGGTGGAAAACGAAAAAATTTCGCCTCTTGACAATCAACAGAAATTGCATGAAATGGATCAACAGTATGAGGAAGATCTGTATACTCCTTCACTTGAAATCAATGAAGACAATCACTGTTTGAGCAGAAGAAAACAAAAGGCATTATCTCCTTTGTCCGAAGAGGAGATAGATCAGCTCTTGAGAGGTCTTGCTCCAGCTCAAGTTAACGCAGATTTGCAGTGCACACATGGTCAAGAAGATGATGGTGGACCTTCTTCCTCTTCTGAAAAGGATGATAGTCTTGTAAGCAGCTTTATAGATCCGCAGGTTGACATTTGTTATATGGCTGAAGATGGTGAAAGAGAAGAGCTCATTTCAGACCTGCCCACAGAAGAAGACAGCATGCAAAGCCTGCATGAGGAGGTAATTCAGTCAGTTCATGAAAATCAAGATGAGATCTTCATTCAAGTAAGTGAAACGGTTCCTTTGGATGAATTTATGGTAAATGATAGAACTGTCATTTTTGCACCTCAAGAATCAGCTGAAGTTTCTTTCCTTATGATTGAAGAATGTAATGAGAATCTGGCTGTCATATCATATGAAGATCACCTACCATATTGTCTGACCACCGAAGATCATAGCATACAGGATTACCTTTCAGATTCTTCATATGTTTCATGTGCTGAAATGTTTTTCCAAGAAGAGATCTGCTCATCTACTTGCTCAGAATTTTTTGAAGCCCATGAGCATACTTTTATCAAAGCACATGATGAAGGAAGATCAGAGTTTGAAGCAAAGGACACCTTGATCTTTCAGCAGGAGGTGGCAGTGGCAAATCTTCATGTTTTTCACGATCCTCTAGCAAGTTTGTTGCAGCCAGCAGTGATAGTGTTTATTGCAGTGTTCAGTGATGAAGGAGATCATGGTCAGCTATGTCTTTGGATGCCCAGTTACCACTATCTATTGTTGATCATGAGATCTAATCAGGAGAATCAATCAAGAAGGCATCTGCTTGATTGGTTGCATTGGCATTTTGATATAGTTTGATGTATATAGTCTTGTAAGAAATACCGGTGGTTGTCATCATGATTTCACATCTTGATGGACTGTTGCCCTTCTCTTGTTTTAGTTAAGTTAGTCATGAGTCATTTGTGTTTGGTCTATTGAGTGAGTTTTTTCAAGTTATTTCAGTTTGCTATCGAGTTTGTTTGAGTCATAGTCCTTTGAAAGTTTTCAGTTTATAATCCAAATCAAATAATGTTTGTTCGAGTATGGTTATATTTGTACTAGTTGACTCCATTGCCCAATGAATAAAGCACTGGTCTGCTCTCCCAAGAGGTCTGAGGTTCTTGGCACCTCCAAGGAGCTGCCATCCCCATTGGAGCCAATGTTAGTGTCGGTCTTGAGCCCTCCATCAGTGATCAATAGCTCTTTGCATATGCATAAGTAGGTGTCTCATCAGTGTCAGTTTTGCATCCCGCTAGGCATGCCATAACACTGAATGGAGGAACTGGTCTTTGTTCTCTTCTTGGCTTTGCTGGATCAGGTCATACTTCAATGTAATTGAGTCATACTTGTTTTTATTTTTGCCTTGAGGTCCTAGGTCTTAGGTCTAGGGTTTTGAGTTAAAATCACTACAAAGTCATGAGTTCAAGGTCAGTGAGTGTCCAGCAAGCCAGAAGGAGGTATGTACATATGTTTCATTATTATTTTCATCAGCTACAGCTCATTTTATGCCTTGGATTTAAAAACCCTGTTTTTAAGTCCAAGGTCATGTCAAATTTGTAAAAATAAAGAAATTTTCAAAAGTTTGCAAAAGTGCCGGCAACAGCCCTGGTTCCTTCGCCACAGTCCATCAGATGGTCAACCTGCAAAAAGAACGGAGTCAAACGCATCAAAAGGCTCATTTCAGGACAAAAAGACTCTAAAACAGTGTTAAAGAGAAATGCAAAAGTCAAGACATTATAAAGTGGGTTTTTGAGTTAATTTTTTTTTTAAATATGAGCTTATAAAGGTAAATTCCCTCCTTGGAGGTCATCATAATGCATTTAAAGGCAAGAGAATACGAGTAAGAGAGATTGAAAGGCGATTTTAGCAAATTTGCAGCAGTTTCAGTCTTTTGGAGGGTGCGCGACCACTCCACAGGGGTGCGCGACCACCTGGGTGGGGCGACCACTCCAGCGCTCATTTCCTTTGCAAAAATACACGTGCGCGACCACTCCAAGGGTGCGCGACCACTCCATCGAGGGGCGCGACCACTCCTCCTGTGTTAACCAAAACTCACCCAAACTTCGCCAATTCTTCGAATTTGCTCGTGGATCTTTCAAGTAAAATGGCGACACATGGCTACCTCTGTAGTTTGTTTTGAGTGTCACTGTAAGAGTAGTACCTCTTCGACTTGAATTTGAAGAGCATATGATTTTGCGTTTGGTGAACTTTGTAAAAAGTCTATCATGGAGATTTTGGAAGGGAAGCACGCAGGAACAAAATTCAGATATGTGGATATTAAAATATGGTATAGGGCAGGTCAACAATTCTTCTACAGATGTTCGGAATTTTGAATTTGTTAAGAATCCACATTCAAGTCAGCTGCATTTCCTAAAAGTTATGGAGAGTTATAAAAGTGAGCCATCATCAAGGAGAGGCCGAGAATCATCAAAGAGATACCAAAGCAGATGGCAGGAATCTTTACTCAGGGCTCCGCTAATTTATTGTTTGTAGGTGTGTCCGGATAAGCTTGACGTGGAGGGAGATCTTGATAGCAGAATGTTTAATAAAGTGAAACAACATGGCGATGCATAGAAGATTGTCCTTGATGCATGCTTACCTTTTATGGATTTACTAGATGACAGTCGATGCATTCCCTATAGCATCCATGAGGTGTACCAGTTACTGGGAGTAGCAATTTCCTATCCGCTAGCGGTACAGAGACTCTCCTTAGCTTTGGATATGATTGGCAAGGATGTCTTTAGGGAACACTTGTTGTCGGTATCTGATTGTATGATTTATACCGGCAATATATTTGGTTATAATCCAGCTGATTATCGAGACTTTTATCGTTGTATGAATTTTTCTGTACCATTCACAAAGAGCAGCTGAAAAAGGTGTGAAGGATGTCCTTTCTGGTGCAGTCGCATCATGTTCTTGGGGTAGACGTGCTCCTGTGGGAACAGGTTCAGATTTTGAAATTTTATGGGGTGATACAGAGGAGGAGCATAGCAAGGTGAATGTCTTGGTAGCCACCGATGTTGTTAAAGAAGACATTGATGTGCGAAATTGTAGCTGTGTCATTCGTTTTGAAAGGAGCTTTATTCAATCTCGTGGGCGAGTCAAAACAAATCAAATTTTATCCTTCTTCTTGAGAGAGGTTCAGTGGGCCGAAACCATTAGTGGACAAAGCTCAGATCTACGCCAACAGATGACGAGGAAATTCCCCATGAGGTTCAGCGTGGAATTGTGGCATGCAGTGCAGAAGTTGAAGGAAGCAAACCCCTCAGACAAAAGTGCAGCTGATCACTGTTAGAAGGAAACGTAAACAATGAGACTGTGACTACCTCCAGCACAAAACCCAAAAATAAAAATGGGTGGTTTCTACCTCCAGGTCTAGTTGAAGAAGCGAGGAAACATTTGAAGATTAGTAGGAAGCAGTTCAAACGATGCTGGGAGATTCTTCTATATTTGAATTTGAACCGCTCTGATTCATAATGTGAGGATAAATATCATATCTCTCTCATGGAACAGATAACGCCAGAACTCTTTGATAAATCAAGCGAGAAGAGTGCCAAGGGTAAACGTGTGATGCGACCGCTATTCAAACGGTGCCAGAACAACAGAATAGGATTCGATTCCTATTTCCCCAGATTTTAATTAATGTTGCAAGCTGGATTTGCGCTCTATGTGTCAGTCATTAGAGGATTTTAGGGAAAGGCTGTTCTATGTTTAGCATAGAAAATGCCCATTTCTAATTTTGTAATTGTAACAGCGCAGAGATTTGGGGCGTAGTTATGAAACCCAGAATGTGCAAAGTGACATATCGACTGCTCATGTTTATTTTCAGTAATTGGGAGTGACACCTGTAATGCCACTAATGCCACCGCTTCATCAGTTTTCAACAGTTCGAGTAGAAGAAGGAGCGCATTTTTATTTTCAGAAGGAGCTGATTGTTTCTGTTAGTTTATTTATTAATAATTCCTGGTCTTGGGGTCGGTTGTTTTTCCCCAGCTGTGTTTATTTGATATATTAAAAACTTCATTTGTAAGTAAAAGAGAATAGTCAGAGGGGAGAGTTTTCTGAGTGCTGAGTGCTGGAACAGAGCTTTCATTGTACAGTTTTTGGCAGAGAATTTAATGGAATTTCACAGCTCTGTTTGCTGAGATTCATGTGGTATGTTGATTTAGCATAAGTTTTCCCTTTGTCTCATATGTAAACTGTTATGTTTCATTCACCTCATGATCATATCTAATTGAGCAAATGAAGTGTTTAGGTAGGAATTCATAGTATTGTATGCTCCTCCTATAAATTTGCTCATATTCAATGTTTTCTTCTGTTTAAGGAGGATTCAAAGTATTATTTGCCCTCCTTAGCTCCTCACCATTCTTGCCATCCCATTTAAAATCTAGATTTGGTGTTAAATTGCTTGCCTACCTTGCCTCAGTTGATAATCTGTGTAGTCATTATATTTCTCTGTTCAAAGCTGTGATTTTGCCCATGCAGCCCAGAAAAGCCCCGTCATTTAATTAAAAACCCCAAACAAACCTTCCTTATCAATTTACTAGCCTAAGATCTTTATTCCTAATTGGGTCAGCTCATCCTATTGAAAGATCTACCGAATCTGACCCGAGAGAGCCTTCTCATACCTCGTAGGGCTAGCTACGAGGTGAAATGGTTTGATGTTGCCTTGAAGGTTTACCTTCCTCAGCCTAGGGTGAAATCTCAAGCGCTAACAAACATAGCGGATGGGGATTAGGCTAGATCCTCCACTATATTATAATGCTGTGTTGCTCTGGCACGAGGATTAATGTCAATTTGTGTACTACTCCCTTTGGCGGCTTTATCGTTAGTTCAGGAATGATGGGTGGCACAACTTTGGTCGAAGTTGTTGTCAAACTACTGGGTTGATCATTGGCCTTGTTGTCTGACAGCTGTGGATTCCCATAATCTTTATTCCTTGTCGATATCAAAGCATCATTTTGCTACTCTGAAACCGACAACATTGGCACGTGGGATGGGGAAGCATTGTCACTAGCAACCAGATTTGTTCCTGGATTTGGAAACGAATCAGTCAATACTGCCGAGGTTTTCGAATTCTTGAATAATTTTCTAAGCTCAGCTTTATACGGACACTCTCTTGTCTAATGATCCTCATCACATATAAGACATGGACGATTTGATTTCCTATCTCCAGAAGGGTTTGCAGGAGATTTTTCAGGGGACGACTCCTCCTGTTTCTTCTTTTTCCCTTTCTTTTTCTTCTTGCCTCCTGGTTGCTTGGTTTCTTTGCCTTTGTCAGTCGATATGGCATTTACTTCCGAGGCGAGAATTTCTTCATTTGCATTTTGGCCTGAAACCGTACGGGTCTTCTTCAACTTAGCCTTTAAGGTTTTCGTGCTGGTCGTTCCTATCACGTGGTCCTCGGCATGAGAGTCTTTGTTTGATTTAGGAGAGGGAGGAATGAAAAATTCTAGTCTAGGAGCATGAGGGATTTTATCGTAGAGTGTGCCAGACTGAGTATAGATCAAGTCTAAATATTGTGCATGAGCAATTACTTGCTCTTCAGTGACGACTCCTCCCTTTGCCACATCTTCCGTAATAGAAGGTAACAACGACTTAATAAACCATTCAGCCAACAGCTGATCAGGAACATATGTTTTTACCATTCTATGACGACGTCGCCACTCATGAATATGATCGGATATGTGAGTGGCCGTCGTTTGCTTGAAATTGGTAAGAAGCTCTGTTCCCGTTTTGTACCTTATGGGTAACTGAAAATGGGTTAAAAAGGTTGTGCCTAGGGTACTGAAGTTATCAAACAAAGCTCTAGGTAATTCGATATCCATTTTGCTGCCGGACCAGTTAACTTTCGCTGAAAAAGGCGAAGCCTGATCGAATCATCGTTTAGAGTGTTAGATGAACACCATAGATGAAAGGTCATCACATGATTCGATGGATCTTCACCCAAATTTCCATTAAATTTAGGAATATCTGATGGAAGTTTATGAGGAATCGCTGGCCACCAAGGGGCGTAAGTGATTGGATCGTTTGTTAGTCGGTTTAGATCTGGTAACTCTAAAGTTGCCATGAAGGGCAATTGTTGATTTAGGTTCGGCAAAGCGTACCTAGGATAAGATGGGATTGCCTGAGCAATGGGTCTTTGCATACCAGCATAGTGCATTTGATGCTAATAACTTTGATAAGGTTGATGGGCATAACCATTATGAAATGGTTGATTTTTTCCGTTTTGAATATACGGCTGCCCATTACTTGCAAAGACTTGGTGCTCAATTCCTTGGTAAACTTGTTGGAATTGTGGTTGTTGATATTTCACCAGCCATGGTTGTGAGACCATGTGCTGTTATCCAATACTGGATGTTTGACCGAGATGAGGGGTAATGGTACCCATTTGAGCCTGGGTCACTCTAGTTAAGGAGCTACTAACCGATGATTGTGGTGGCATCGCAGGGACAAGGGGATGTTGGATTGCGACCTGAGAGACTTGAGGTTGGCATACAACAGGTAACGCTTGTACTTGTGACTCCATCACAATAGCCGGTGTAGTGGTGATATTTGACATAGGCATACTTTGTTGCATTGAATATATAACTCTTGGTTGTTGAGGTAGTATTGGTATCCAACCATTGGATGTAATTCTAGCATAACCTGAATTCTGTTCCGAACTCTCGTATGTTTGACCTCCCGGAGGCGACAATGAAAGGGCATATTGGCCCCCATATGATGGTAGTCCGGTGCTTAATGGAATGATTTGCATTTGAAGACTGGGCTACCCAAATTGACACTGCGAAGGATCAATTTGTTGGGATTCAACATAAGAGATTCCAGATATTATTACAGACGAACAAACGGGAACAGACCATACTATCAAAATAGCCCCAGGATGGATTCCATCTAGCGATTGAGAGCTAGTTGCGACAAATGGTACGCCGACAAACATTGTCGGAGTGGCAGCAGGAAGTTCTACCACTGCTGTGTCAGATGACACAGTCCTAGATGTTGACGGTTGTTCAGACATATCTAGTCTATCCAAAAGGTTTCCTAGCGATTCTACAGAAACTTCCGATAACGGTAGACTAATTTCTGATGACGAAGGATATAGGGTGATCCCAACTCCAAATTGCGATGGAGTATTAGATGGTGGATCCTCCACAATCTCTTCTATAGCAATCAAACCAGGTGGAAGGGACAGACCGTCAAGTCCGTAAAATATTTCCAGTGCCGAAGAAGGTATAGATTTTGTAGCGACTGATGTTTGGGGAACAACACCTTATGAATCAGCTATAGATTGAGCTAGTTCAGGTATATTAGGACTAGTTCTACTGATCTCTAGTGGTTGCGGAACTTCTTCTATAAAGGCAGAGGTACCAGAAATGTTTGGAGTAACTGGAGTCTCCGAGGGTGTCGTAACACTTGTTCCAACCTGACAAGGGGACTTTGAGCCGGTTAAACGAGTTCACTTTGTCTGGAATAGTTTTGATTTTGGAGACAAAGACGGTTGACTCGTAAGCCTTTGCGAACGATGAGGTTTTAATTGAATTTCTTCCACGATTGCGGATTACTCGATCAAATAAAAATAAAGGGGAAAATGTTTCCGAATTAAATGAATTTTAGACGCTTTTGACACAACTTGTTTTTTCAATTTCTAAGAGTCGAGAAAAAACAAAAGATGACTCTAGTCGCCTTCGATTTTTAATGAGCCTGAAGTGACAAGTGCTCAGATGGAACTTTTCCTTTAAGGAGTCTGAAAAGGAACAAAAGAATACTATGGAAATCTAGAAAGAGGGATTACCAAACCAATCACAAAACTGTAGAATACTTTTTATGGTACGGCAGTCAATCTTCCCGAATGCTATGTTCAGTGCATTGCGATCGATAGGGTGGAAGACACGGCTTCCTATGGATAAAGGATATAGCCTATTGTGGTCTCCCAATATATACTCGACGGTACGTGGGAGCACAAGACCGTACTGGCACTGGTCATCTCAAAGAGGAGGAATCACCCAACCAACAGTGAAAGCGACAGTTACCAGGCTCTACGACACCAGAATATGTCTCTAGCCTAGACTTCTAGATGTTGTGCGTTAGGTTCCAAAGCGTTTTTATGTTCATTGAATTTATTTTACAGTTGATCTTTCTTAAGAAATTTTCCTTTCAGGTTCACCGCTTGATGTAGATGTAATTCCTAAAATGCAATCTAAGATGATAAACAATCGTTTAATCTTCTTTTTGCAATGAAAATGCTAGCTACTAAGGAAAGAGAGATGATATTCTTTCAACATAGAGCAGAGAGCACACACTAGATGCACTGTCCTAAATCAAACCAATAAGCAATCTAAATTCAAATGCACATGCATGTATTTGTTTTCAGCTTTCAAAGCGACAGTACTAATAAATTTCTTTTCAAAAACAAAAGGAAGATAATGATGACCCTTTGCTATTTTGAATTGAAAACTGCTTTCGACACTTGAAAAAATACTAATTCAAATCAAATACAAGAGTAACTATATAGTCGACCATCAAGAACAATAGAATTCTTCTCTTTGACTGAAAATGACACTTGCGACAATTTCAAATCAAAAGACGACAGTTTGATTACACTACTTCTTTGTAAAAGAGAACTGAAAATGGCGCACAGTACATAAAAACATTCACACTTCTTTGCACAATGGAGGCGGAATGATGGAAAGGAAGAGGGTTTCCACAGTGGTATATTGATCACAGACAACAAAACTCCTGAATAGAGCTGAAGAGAGTGAACGCAGAAACCAAAATCTGAGGGCAGAAGAGGTCTTGTCTGATCAGCGCACCTGTAACACAGGGAAAGTGCGATGCAGCGCACCTACTGCACACGGGAAGTGAGATGCATCCAGATTCCCAAGAGTAGAAGGTGCAATGGTCTAGGGACGAGACTTCAACTGGGTTCTAGGTCACAGTTTGCAGCTCAGTTCAGGGACTTAGGCCGAGCAAGTGATGTACAGTAAATAGAAATCACAGGGGCTGATCTAATGAGGTTACTAGAGCCACCACTAGGGCAATTAGAAGGTTTTCAAATCGATTGTTCAGTTTATAAACAAAACCCGGAGATAGAATGAAGCAGCATTGATCTACTTTGCACTTGCATAGCAAATGCAGTTCGAAGGCTAGCTGGCTTGACTTCAGGCTCCGTCTATAAGTTTATAAAACAAACAAATGTAGACAAACAAACAATATATTCGCTCCCCAGTGGAGTCGCCATTTTGTTATCGAGAAATCTAGTGTCCACTCGGAGCTGCTAGTCCCACTAAGACTAGTAGCTATCTTAGAAACAAACAAACTAAAACCAATTTCATTTTCCTTTATGAGAAGTAGATAAGAGGGGAATGAAGGACACCAACCTCAGTATTGCGCTTGGTTCCTTGCTCGGTTCCTCTCCCTTCTGACAGATCCTTGCCGCTTCTCCTTCGTCTACCCAGCTTCAAAGAGCACCTGTGGAATCAAAGCAGCATAATACTATCAAAGAACAGAGATCTACAATCATAAACAATATAGGACTAGATATATATTGACCACACAAATGCATATATCATCAAAACATACAAGAATGTGGAGGAAAACTTGAATAGCTTTATTAATATCAAGAATAGCAAAGAGGATTACAACCAATTGTTCTAACCCAGCATCATCCTCCAGCATGAAAGCCCTTCTTTCACCTCATGAAAAGCTTAGATCAGCCAACACTATGATGTTCCACCAAGAAACCAACAACACTTCCTTACAAGATACAAAATTCCAACCTCTGGATCTCTGGGATGAGGGATCCATATATAGATGATTGCAGGGGGGTGAGTCAGCTTTTGGGATTTTGATTAGTGTCCTCTCTCTGATAGTTCCTGATTCCACTTGGAGATTGATGATCTCTTACTCGTCCCTGGGTAAATTCAGAGAGGCACGTGTCATAGGAGAAGTTTCTGGAAGATTCTATGATCATCCACCTCGCAAACTTTCTCTGCCATTTGTCCACTCTCGCCCATCGCACCCTATAGAAGGGCTTTTCAGTATGCATTGCACCCTTTTCACTGGGCAGGTGGGATGCATCACATCCTTAGCACTGAGCAACCTGTATGGTCCAGTTTTGACTAGTTTTGAGCAGTTTCCTGTGGAGAACTTCTGGGAGATGATGTAATCAGCTGACCTTGTTCTTTTAGGGTATGGAACAACACTTTTAGGGACTTAGGAGCCCTTGGTTTACGGACATGTTTGATTGGGGTTGCAGTGCCCAAAAATGTCTATAACACTATGATGGTTGTGTTTTGAGCTAACCTGATGTGATATGTTTATACATGATGATTTGATCAAAGATGCTAGTTTGACTTATTGTGACAGGAAGTAAACAGGATTGCAAGTGTACCTTATTGACGAGCTACCAATGAGGTATGATTTGAAGTTATTTCAATTTATTTTGAATCTAATGGAAATTATGTGCTTGGTACAGGAATGCATGAACATGCCTGGTTGGGTGATTGAAATCGACTGCAAGCATTGGCAACAACAACAAAAGAAAAATTTGCACAGGCAACAATATGTTGGTAAAGAACTTCAGGAGCAAGGCCATTATAGGACACTGGTACCCATAGTGTCCATTGATTTCCATGAGCATGCTATGGCCGGTATGATGGTTTTGAGGTAGGGATATGCCTTTGTTTTTGTATCTTCCGATGCGAGGAATTCTTAACAAGGGATGGACTATCCAAGATGGAGGTGCCAACGGAACTTGGAAGGTGAGTGAATACACAGAAGGGGTGACCAGATTGCGTGAGGGACTGTGTATCAAATAAGGGAAGGTCGAGATGGATTTGTTTTGGTCATTAGCATTGCCAAATGAAATCAGATGCACATTGAGAGTGTGCCTTGGAACAATGCGTCAATAATTGTTCGCTAAGAGGACAAGTGGCGAAGGATTGTAGCATTGGACAGTAGATGCAACTTTGATTGTGGCAATGGATTTTGGACTTCCTGGGAAGGAGGTGAATCCTGGTATTACTTTGAGGGTGGAGGTGTGAGCCTATGGATTCCCTTGTTGTGGATGAAAACATCATATCCTTATTTACTAGTTTAGCAAACGTGCATATGTGTATATGTGGTTATTGTAAGTACTATAATGAGTTGTGTTATAAAGCTCCAGTATGTGGTATGGTTGTTATCTAGTCATGTTGTCATTATGTTTTTCTTTGAGCAAGTCATTCATTGTAAATACTACAATGAGCTATGTTATAAATCTCCATGGGAAGTATGTTTTGTTTTTAGTAGTCATGTTGGTTATAGGTGTCATTGAACACCGACGATGGTGTTCTCCCAAGGGGGAGGGTTCTGTAACAAATCTGGTAAAAATTCCATGTAAAAATATATAAGACCACGGTTTATGGGACACATATTCCAAGTTGAATGGTGTGCAAGACATCCTAAGGGGTGTTCATTTGGTTGTTTGTGGCTAAGGAGATTGGAAAAGGCAATGGCTAAGGGTTTGGAAAGGAAAAATGACATTTTTGGCATATTTGTTTATGAAAATAATGGAAAATAGGAGAAAAGGAAGGTGAAAGGTCACAAGTTGCATGTGAGGAGGAAAATGAAGAAAATAGAGGCCTAATTAATAAAAAGGCTTCTGAGGATCAGTTGACAAGCTCTTAGTCAGAGTAAGCTCTTGGATCAAGCTTTTGATATGGATATGCATGGGATCAAGAAAGTCAAAGAAGGCAAGAGGAAGAAAAGATGAAGTAGGGAAAGGTAGGATCAAGCAACTACAACAATATTCTTTGCAGGTATCGATTTACATGTGTATTTTCCTTACTAGATTTGGCATGCATGGTATTGCATGTGGTTCTTTTCTATCATGGCATGGGTTTTTCCAGGTGTGACAGTGTTTTCAGCCTAGCCTTTCCATTTCCAGATAGCCATTGTGTGATGGGGTTCTCATGTTTTGGTTGAGCTAGATTTCTATATGGATTCGAAGCTGAGTGAGGTGGATCTACGAAATCATAGAACACATGGCCTATTAACCCCTGACCCAGACTGTGGGTTGCAATAAAGCCAGATTTTGTGTTGCCTTGGATGGCCTATGAATCCTTGTCGGTGAATGACAGGATATACGGTAAAGCCAATTGGTGGTTTTCTCTTTGTTGGGCCTAGTAATCTCGGGTTTGGGATATGTAGTAAATCCTGAAGAGAGGGTCTCGGTTTAGGGCCTAGTGATCTGAATTTGGATTACAATATAGCCTGAGAGATTAGGAGACAAGAAAATTCCTCACGGCATAGTTAGATAAATCCAATGGCATCCATGCTTGTTTGGCCTAGTGATCGGGTGGAGATCACGGTAAATCCTGTTATGATGTGTTCATTGTGTTGACCTAGTGATCTAGGATGGATTACGATAAAGATTGGTTTCTTTTGATGAGGGTTAGGTGGTTTAGCCTCGATATTCCCTGGTTGGTTCTTTTGGTTTGAGTCCCACATTCATGCTTGGAATATGGTACAAGAGTGAATGAATGAAAACAGATTTGGCTCAACCATTCTATGGTTGGGTGGAACGTGTATCTATGGCCTAATAGATGATAACACAAAAAATGACATGAGGGAACAATAGTTCATAACAATTCTTAGATAAGTATGAGATCCCTACACTTAATTATGTTGTTTACACCTATAGGTTACATGTTGATGATATGTTTGATGAAATACCTAGCATGGCTAGTAGGGGTCTGGTTATGGTCTTGTTCATATTATTTCTTTTACATCATTGTTTCCCTATATTTTGATTGATTTCAGGCTATCACTCCATTCTGGGCAGTGGCCTGGGCTCTGGGCCTGAAAAAGTGGCTTAAATCACGGGGTCCCTGGAATATAATTGGAAATTTTGGTCTCTGGTTGCTGGTAGGCAATCTTGTGAAAGTGAATTTTTGTTTTTGGTTTCTCCCTTTCCCATGGCATGAGATTGACTATGGCAAAAGAGATCCAGCACAACGATGGGACCTAGGGATAGGTTGTCTGAGTGGCTGGCTTGTCTCCTGAGGGTTTTGTTGATGATGTTGGATGACTATGTGTGATGTTTCGTCGATTCCACTTCCTTAAGGTCACATAGGAGGTCAAATCTGATCATCGTAGCTTCTTGTCTCATGTTTACCTCAGTTGGAATGGTTACTTGGGTGGATGTGGGAGGAGGGTGTTACAAAATCTAAAGATAAGGAGGTTGACTACCCACTAATTATGAAGGTATGAGGTTGACTACTAAATTTATGGCATTGATTAACACTAACTATGATTCCTTCCATGAATTAGGATCCTTCATACCTTGCCCTTGAAGGTGAAGGGGGCATTACTTTCTAGTTAATGATTGGACTTACCTACACTAATATAATGATTATGCTATGAAAGGAAAGAAATAGGTGGAACTTGGTGGCTTGTCCTCCCCCGACTTGATAAGTAGATTGTTCTATGTAGTTATGACTAGGAAATGATCCAAGTATTAACAAAGTAGACATCCCCCACCCCCCACAACCCCCCATAAGTGATAATCTTGATAAAGCCCCATTAAATGTCTTAAGAGTTATGTTTTTGCTAATTGTTACGATTGGGTAGATCTCAATGATAAAATTTAAGTGAATAATTCCCCCCTTGCTTTTATAGAGGTAGCACTCCTCTTTCACAAAGAATCTTAAATAAATAGAGGAAATGCAAAAAACAAAGAGCCTAAGATAGGACTAGGCCTAAAATATTCACAATAATATGATACACATCAATACAAACATAAATGAATTTATCAACCACGAATTTCTAACACAAGTGTAAGTAAAGAGTCACACACTTGTATAGACAAAAATAATTATGGAACACATCTGAAAAGAGCTTTGATAGATAATTATATTCAAACTCATTGGGATGAAAACAATTGCACCCTTGTAATCTCAAGCTTAAAACTCAAAGTCCAAAGATTACACTAGACATGAACTATTGATTGTTATCCATGGAGCCTTTTAAAAAGATACAAATATTAAAGTAAATTATGTAATATATGATAAATTTAAAATGCATTCACCCATTTAAACATAGGAATTGGGCTCCCAAAAATTATATAGTAAGGAAAAGACTTGGAACATAAAAGGCATAACTATTAGGAATTGACCATGATACTTGGAAAACTCCACAATGAATAAGGTTCAATGATTTCTAAGTGGGAAGAAGAAAGGTAGGGGACCAAGTTACACAATTTACTTACAACGTTGGAAAGAATGATCTCTTTGTTGAATATTTCTCCCAATTTAAATTGTTGCAAGTGAGCTAAAAACTTAATCGACACAACCATTGATGGGTTATTTAGAAGTTGTTACATTTTTCTAGCATATCTTTGAGTCATTGTTCAATGTGTTTTTGTAAATGTGCAACGATGATTTCTTGTTTTACTTGAACTTCAAGTAACTCATCTTCAATAAATCATAACCAACTTGATGTGCTATGTCAAATGATCTTCATTCTTGTTAACAAAATGAAATAACTACTCTTAAATTTATTCCTTAGGGAAATCAATAAGTTTGTTGAAAATAATTTTGCCCATGTAATCCTTGGTACATCCATACACTCCTTCATCTATTCCCGATCTAAAAACATAACATCCATGATTAAGTTGGGGTCCTCCAATTCCTTTGCTATATTGAACAACTTAATGAATATATCACTATGTCTTGTCTTAATATTGTCAAATTTGGAAATGAATGATTAGAGCATCCTTATTCTATTTCCAACAAGTTTTCATTTGGTTAATTGTTCCTTGGGAAGGAATATTGTGTTATTTCCCTTGGACCTCGTTCATAATAAATGTGGTTATGACCCTTTATAAAACATCTCATCATTCTCCAAGTCATTTTGTAAGTATTCAATGAGGGAACTAATTTGGACAAATAGACTAGCCAAAGTCGTGGCCACTTCCCACACTTCAAAGATTGTATCAATTCTCTTATTAATAGTAGACAACATATTTTTGGATTTTGAATAGTAAACTTGATGCCTCCCTAATTCTCGAAATGCTTTCTAGGATGTCCTCTGCAACTTGGTTGGCATAATTGTAGAAGCAGGTTTAGTAAATATTGGTTTTGGTTGTAAAACCATCTCCAAATCATTTATTATTTGTTTCAATATTACATTCTCTACTTCGTGTTTTGAAATCGAATATGCTAATGTGTCCCTAGTTTCCTGATGGAATTCAAACAACTTGGAGGGATTTATTTCCTCGATGTTCGTCTTTGAACTAACCCTATCAATGACTTCACCTTTTTAGCGTTTGGCTTTTCAAATTATAATTTCTTTGAGCTTTTATTATAAATTGCATGGTGGAATGTTACTGATTCGATTTAAAAATCAATTGAATCTTGTTCATCCAATTCCTCAGTAATTGATTGAATTTCCAGTGCTTTCCTTTTGGCCCAATGTGGCATTTTTGGTGTTTCATCAATATCATCTACCTCCATAACTTGGATGTTAACATCTTTTGGTGTATCGTGGGTGTTACTTCTTTTCCTCTTTGAACTAATTATTGCAATGTGGGTGTTTTCCAAATTAAATTTTGGGTGATCTCCATCACCTCGTTTTCTAGCATAATCACTAGCATTCTTATTCAGTTCTTTCCTTTGAGATTGGCTCCTCAATGTGGAGGTGTTATTTTGTGAGTACTGTGGAGTGGAACCAACACTTGTAGCAGGGTGTCCATGTTGTCTGTGGGGCATGTTAGTTCTTTGTGGAGCACCGAGATATTCATTAAAAGATTAAGGAGTATAAGGGAATAGCTAATTATTCCCCCCACCTCCAACTTGCCTTCCTTGAAAAAAACACCATATCTAATAGAATTGATACGGATGTGAAAAATGGTCTTAGGGTTGAAACCCTTTATTGCTTCTAACTCATTTAACTCAAAAGTATCCATGTATGTGACATACATCAATACCATAAATGTTATTGACACTGATATTTCCATGTCTAATGGGTAGAGCTATGAATTAATTTTTTCTTTTTTCATTGAATAAATATGCCCAATACTTGTTTTTCTAGAATACTATATTAAGAAGAACTTGTCATAGACATAGATTAAAATCACCATAGGCTTCCCTTCACATCCAAATAAGCAAATATATGAAAATTTCTTTTGTGTTTAAAAACTTTCCATTCTTTCCAAGAGGGCTAGGGCTTCGAGGGAGCACACTACTTGTGGAAGAACCAATCCAAATTATTCTACATTTTAAAACAAAGAAATTTTGAACCACATAAAAGTGGAATTGAGCTTTATGCCTCTAGAGAGAGGAGTAGGATAATTTCATAGGGTTTAACATCAACGTTGGAGTGTCGTGACCTTGGGAGGCCTTTAAAGACATTGTAGTAAATAATAGCATACACCATGTATGAAGACATATAGAATATTTTTAATTGAATAAAATTTCCCAATTGATATGAAATTTAAGCAAAGATCATGTGAGCCTATAACACCCTCCTCCCACATTTACCCAAGCTTACCCATCCATTGGGGTAAATATGTGACGAATAGTTACTGTGGTATGATTCAACTCCCTAGATCACCTTAAGGAAGTGGAATCGACGAACTAAAACCAAAATGACCTTTCTCAGGAGCTATAGGACCCCTAGAGGCTAACCAACCACTCCAGGTGCCCAACCCCTAAGTTAATTTTCTTTTTAACTGAACTAAACCCCTAGTCGCTCCCATGAAAATCCCTACAAGCGGATGAAACCATCTAGTCACTGCCAAAAGCCTCCTTTCAAGCGACTGTAGTCTTTTTTAGACAGTTCTGTACTAGCGACTGTGAGATTTAAGCCACTTTTTCAGGCTAGTCTCCAGACCATTGCCCAGAACTTCATAAACTCTCAAGAATGATGAATGGCATGAGCAAAATGATTTCCATACAAAAATTTAGACAAGAACTTGTCCTAATCATAACTAAACATGACATACACTTTGTCAAACACATCATGAACATGTAATCTACTAGTCATAAATACACATATAAACATATGGGTCTCATACTTATCTAAGAATAGTCAGGAGGGTCTGATTCCCTCTCATAACAACTACATAATTATCTATCAGGCCATACATTCTTTAACATTTCAGTTACTAATCAAAACATGATGAGAGCCATAACTCAAGTCTGTCATAAACCATGCTTATACCCAACATATAACCAGAGAAATATCAATGCTAGAACAACCATTAAAGCCACATAATAACAAGTATAAGTACTCATGAAATACAAGAGGAAAAGAGCTCTTATTAACATATGAAAAAGCCAACCAAGTCAAGGACTTCCACATACTACCCGACCATAGATTAGGCTGAATTTAATCTTTCTTTCATCCAATCACCCCCATGCCATATTCCAAGCATGAATGTATGACTCACAACAAAACCGACCATGATTCTCAAGCTTTACTGCATATTTTTCCAAACGGTCAAGGATTTCTAAGCTCGAAGCAAGCATCTACACAGCCAGACTTTATCGTATATACTGCCAAGGGATTCCTAGGCCCAAATAAGAAACATACTCTACCAGGATTTACCGCAATCCCACCATATACCGGTCCAGGGATCACAAGGCTTTTACAAGCATTGATGCCTCCGGATCTCTCCACCTAAATCGTGAGGAATTTTCCCGTCTTCGACCTCAGGCTTTACCGCATGTCCTACCATATAATAGTCCAAGGATTTCTAGGCCTTTGGAAATTTTCCTAAGACCACTACACTCAGTTTCAAAACCATCCAACAATCTAGCTCAACCAAGTAAGAGAACCCCATCACACCATGGTTATCTGAAAATGGCAAGACAAGGCTGAAACCACTATGACACCTGGAAAAACCCCTGCCAATGACAGAATGAGAACTAAATACACACATGCATGTACCATGCATGCCTAAAATAACAAGGAAATCATACATGCAACTCAATACCTACAAGTAATCCTGTTGTAGCTGCTCGATCCAACTCTTCCTTACTTAATATTTGCTTCCCCTTTTCTTTCTTGTCCTTCCTTTGCCTTCCTTTCTCTAAAGCTAGAGTGCTCCAAGAATGCTCTAAGTGTGCAAGAGTATGAGAGAGTAGAGAGAATAGAGAGAACTCAAAGCTAAAACTAACAAAAGGTTGTGAATTGATCCTTAGAAGCCTTTTTATCATTAAGGCCTCTATTTTTTTCATTTTCCATTATTTTCCTTCATTTTCCTCCTCACTTGCAACCTGTGACCTTTCACCTTCCTTTTCTCCTAATTTTCATTATTTTCATAAATAAAATGTCAATTAATGCCTCTTTTCCTTTTCAAATCC
This sequence comes from Pinus tabuliformis, assembly GCA_031772625.1. Lineage (NCBI taxonomy): Eukaryota > Viridiplantae > Streptophyta > Pinopsida > Pinales > Pinaceae > Pinus > Pinus tabuliformis. The sequence goes on along the minus strand of CM062810.1, from coordinate 244,218,051 downwards.
TTTTCCATTGCCTTTTCTAATTTCCCTTAGCCATAATAAACCAAATGAACACCCACAAGGATGTTTTTCCCAACATTCAACTTGGAATACGTGTCCTATGACCTTGGTATTTTTTTTCCTTTATTAACTTTATTACATGGATTTTTAACCCGGGGTTGTTACATACCCCTCCCCTTTAGCGGAACATCGTCCTTAGTGTTCTATGACACCTACAACCAGCAAGGCTATTGAAAAGTAAAGCATACTGCCTCATGGTGTAGGTGGAGAAATATGGTGGTATCCATGCTTATTTTATGACCTAGTGATCTGAGATGGATTGTGGTAAAGCCTGGTTCTATGGATGAGGGCGAGGTGTTGTAACCTCAGGAAGTCCTGGTTGAGTTTGGTTTTAAGTCCCACATTGATGCTTGGAATATGGCACGAGGGATGATTGGTTGAAAGAAATATTTGGTTCAACCAATCTATGGTCGGGTGGTTCATGGAAGTCCCAAACATGGTTGTCCTTTGCAACATTAATATGAGGTTATTTCTCCTTGTTAATTCATGAGTATTATACTGGTTTATATGTGGATTATATGGTTGTTGTTTCCTTGGTATTTCTGTTGTTATTATGTTGGTTATGAACATGTATTATGACAATGGCTATGTATGTATCTCATCATGTTTTTACTTGTAAATGAATCAACAATGTATCTATGGCCTAATAGATGAAATTGCTACTAATGTGTTGAGGCATCAATGCTTCTTAGCGATTCTCAGATATGTATGAGACCTCTATGCTCAGTTATGCTGTTAAGACCTGTAGCTTTCAAGTTTGTGACATGTTTGACGAAATTCTTGTCATGGCTAGTAGGGGTCTAGTCTAGTCCTTGTTAATTATTTTGAAAATGCATCAATGTTCTGTTGTGTAAATTCATTTTTGAAGGTGTCATTGAGTTCTGGGTAGTGACTAGGCTATGGGCTTGAAAAGTGGCACAAATCCTGGAGTCACAGTGTAGCCACCCTCCTCCCACATCTACCCAAGTAACCAACCATCCGTAGTAAAAATGTGATGAGAGAGGCCACTATGAAGGGATTAAACCTCCTTGGTGACCTTAATGAAATGGAATCGACAGAACAAATCAACCATACCTTCCACATCAACAACAAAAACCCTAGGAGACATCTCAGCCACTCAGACATCCTACCCTTGGGTCCCACTGATATTTTATACCTCTTGACCTCTGGACGCTCTCATGCTATGGGCATGCCAATGTCCAAGGACCTCTAGATGTTATCACAAGCCTACGAGCCAACATCCAGGGACTTTTCCCAGCAAACCTATGCCAATGTTCGCGGAATTCAAAGCACTTTTCTAGCCCAGAGTTCCAACCACTACCCAAAACTTGTTATAACTTTAAAAATCCATCAAAGACATCATCACAAGACTAACAAACCAAAAACAAACCTTAGGACTAGACCTGACCATCCCCAACTAGGACTAATATTCTGTCAAACACTTGGCATCAATGCAACCTATAGGTCTAGGATATAAGATAGAGCATGAATGACTAAAAACTCTTATGAAACATGACAAAATGGTTCACCACCTTCTCCCTCAAACTATTATGACATCAATTAGGTATTGCATCCATCATTTTAACAATTACAAGTAAATATATGAAATGACCATGACATCAACCAGTCAATTAGCCGTACTTATAACCAACATAAAACCATGTAAATAACAAAGATATAACAACCATTAAATCCATATATGAACAAGTGCAAAATCAAGATAACTTAACTGTCATTAATCATAGGTAAATCCGACCAGGTTCGGGACTTCCATGTACCACCCAATCATAGACATGGCTGAACCAAATCTTTCTTTCAGCGAGTCACCTCTATGCCATATTCCAAGCATGAATGTGGGATCTCATGGATAAACCAGTCCAAAAACAACAAAGGGAATCTAGAGGTAAAACCACCTCCACCCTCACCAAACCATGATCACACCAAAACCGGTGCTCCAATCACAACTGAACCAAACTTGGAATGCCATCCAGAATCCATCACTATCATTGAGGAATTTTTCATCTCCTTATCTCCAAGGTTTTACCACAATCCAATCCCAGATCACTAGGCCCTAAACCGAGACAGTCTCTTGGGCTTTACTGCAATCCAAACCCTTATCACTAGGCCCTAAACTGAGACTTATCCCTCAGTTTTTACCATGTATCCTGCCAAAACCGGTCAAGGGATTCCTAGGCCTTTGGGAATGAACCTTGAGACCACCTCTGCCTTGGATTCTGAAATCCATCTGGCAAATCAAAGCTCAAAACCAAGATAAACATCTCAACTTACCATGGCATCCAAAAAAGGAAAGGATGGGCTGAAAACCATTGTCATAACTTGTCAAAACTATGCCACCGACAGCAAGAGAACCATACACCAACATGCAAAGCCATGCATGTCAAAACCAGCTAGGAAATCACACATGCAATATGTTACCTGCAAGTATTCCCGCTGAAGCTTCCTGATCCTGCTCTTCCTTCCTTTCCCTTTGATTTCTTTTTCCTTCCTTAATCCAAAGCTAGAGTTCTCCAAGAAAACTCTAAGTGACCAAGAGTGAGAGAGAGAGAGAATAATGAGAGAGATCCAAAACTTCAACTGAAAAAAGGTTACCAACTCATCCTCATAAGCCTTTTTATTAATGAGGCCTCTATTTTCTTCATTTTCCTCCTCACATGCAACCTATGACCTTTCACCTTACTTTTCTCCTAATTTCATTTATTTTGATAAATAAATGAGCCAAAAATGCCTTTCTTCCTTGTAATGCCTCTACCTTAGCCTTTGCCAATTTCCTTGGCCATAAACACATCAAGTGATGGCCACTAGGATATCTTTCTCCAACATTCAGCTTGGAATACGTGTCTCTTAACCATGGTCTTATTTTTCCTTTATTAACTTTTATTACATGAACTTTTCACCAAGGATGTTACAAAACCCTCCCCTTTGGGGAACACTGTCCTCGGTGTTAAACCACACCAAGACCTAAAAAAAATTGTTGAAAAGCAAACGTATTGCCCATGGAGCTTTATAACTTAGCTCGTTGTAGCATTTACAATGAAAGACTTGCTCAAAATCAAAACATCATGACAACATGACAAGATAACAACCATACCACTTATTGGAGCTTTATAACTTAGCTCATGGCGATATTTACATCCATGTACACATATACATATACCAAAACATCAGCAAAACATATGCCAATCGTATACCAAACATAAAGCCAAAACTGCTTTGCCTCAACCGACAAACAATGAAGGATATAGGTCCCACATCTAATCCACCATTTCCCATGTAGCTTCTTCAAGCCCAAAGTGCTTCCACTACACTTTAACTTGCTCTATGGCTTTGTTCTCGAGCATGAGATGCTTCCGCTTCATTATGCACTAAGGCTCTGACTGGAACTCTCCTTCTTACTGCACCTGCATTACAGACCAATCAATAACATGACCAACATCCTTTATATACCTCTTAAGTAATGAAATATGGAAAACATCATGGAATTTCACTGCTGGAGGCAGTGTAAGTCAATATGCCATTGGTCCAATCCTCTCAAGGATCTCAAAAGGTTCGTAATACCGTGGTACCAACTCGGCACATGATCCAATCCTCAAAGAGCTCTTATTGGGCTTGATGCACAAATACACATTCTCCCCAACCTGAAACTCCTTGAATACCCTGTGCTGGTCCGCATAAATCTTATGTCTATCTTTTGCTACCTTTCGATTATTCTTTATAACCTGCATTTCTTGTTCCATGTTTGCCAACATATTTGGTCCAATAGGTATCTTGTTCAATGGATCACTCCAACTGATGGGAGTATTACAACTCCGTCCATACAGTGCCTCGAAAGGACTCATCCTTAATGACTCTTTATAACCATTGTTGTATACGAACTCAACCAATGGAAGATACTCTTCCCATTTCCTCTACTGGTGCACCACATACATCCTCAACATTTCCTCCAAGATCCTGTTGACCCTATCTGTCTGTCCATCTTTCTGCGGATGATATGATGTACTGAAGGCCAACTTTGTACCCAAACCTACAAATAGCTCCTTCCAGAACTTGGAAGTTAACTTTAAATCCTTGTCCGACACAATATTCTTTGGAACACCATGTAATATCACTATCTCTCTGATGAAAACCTGTGTTACCTCACTGGCTGAATACGTAGTCTTCACTGGAATGAAGTGAGCTACCTTGCTCAAATTTTCGACCATGACCATCATAGAGTCATGTCGTCTCACTATCCTCAGAAGACCTGTAATGAAATCCATGGAAATGACCTCCCATTTCCATTCCGGAATCACTATAGGATGTAGTAGACCACTTGGATGCTTACAGTTTGCCTTTACTTGTTGATAATCTAAACATCTAACCACGAACTCTACCACTTCCTTCTTCAAATTCGGCCAATAGTATAACTTCTTCATCTCCGTTAATGTCTTTTGCTATCTTCTGTGACTCGAGTATGGCTTGACGTGAAACTACCTCAAGATAATCTTCTTGAGCTCACTACAATTTGGTACATAGATCATGTCAGTAAATCTCACCAAACCATCTGTCGTGAGACAATAGTCTACATCTAGATCACCTATACCTACACTTATACCTATACCAATACCTGTACTTGTGTATGTACATGTACCTACATCCACACCTATGCATGTACTTGCACATGTACCTTACTTTGTTGTAATCTATGCATGGTCTCCATGTACTTGTCATCCCACTGTCCTACCTACAAGATCATATCCTATAACTTTGTCCCATAAGAGCACATAACTGCTATATGATTTACCTGTACCTTGCTGCTAAAAGCATCTACAACCCGATTCTCCTTTCCTTTGATGTACCTGATCTCAAAGTTGAACTCATTGAGGGAGGCCAACCATCTAGCTTGCCTAGCATTTAGATTCAACTAGTCAAACAAATACCTCAGCTTACTGTGGTCAATCATCAATACAAACCTCCTTCCATGAAGATAGTGCCTCCACATCTTCAATGCATGTATGATTGCTACCAGCTCAAGATCATGCGTCAAATATTTTTACTCGTTCTCATTCAATTTCCGTGACCGATAGCACACTACCTGTCCTTCTTGAATGATAACTCCACCAAGTCCTCTCTTGCAGGAATTTGTACACACTACAAACTCCTTGTCTAGATTTGCAATATTTAACATTGGTGCATGTGTCAACAACTGCTTGAGCTGCTCAAAACTAGCTGCACATTCTTCTGTCCATTCGAACTTCTTACCTTTCCTCTGCAATGATGTCATAGAATATGTGATGCGTGAGAAGTTCCTGACAAACCTCTTGTAATAACCTGCCAACACCATGAATGATCTCACCTCATCCAAATTCTTAGGATCTTCCCACTCCATGATGGCCCTTATCTTTCCTAGACCTATTACTATGCCTTCCTTGGAAACGACATGTCCCAAGTGATTCACCTCTATCTGAAAGAAGCTACACTTGCTAAGCTTAGCATATAAATGATGCTCTCTTACAAATCTCAACATCGCTGCCAAGTTCTCGGCATGTTCTTCCTCATTTTTAGAATATACCAATATGTCATCAATGAATATAATAACAAACTTGTCCAGATAAGGACGCAACACATTATTCATCAAACACATAAATGTAGTTGGAGCATTAGTCAAACCGAATGGAACTACAACAAACTCATAATGCCCATACCTGGTCCTGAATGCAGTCTTGAAGATATCCTCTTGCTTGATGCATACATGATGGTATCCAGATCTCAAGTCGATCGTAGAGAACATTGTTTCCCCCTAAACTGATCAAAAAATCATCAATCCTCAAGAATGAGTATCTATTCTTAATTGTTACGTTGTTCAACTGCTTGTAGTCAATGCAAAATCTGAGAGTACCATCTCTCTTCTTTACGAACAACAATGGTGCACCCCAAGGAAATACACTTGGCTTGATGTATCCCTTTTCAAGCATCTCCTTTAACTTCATCTTCAAATCTACCAACCCAGGTGTGCTCATCAGGTTAGGTTCCTTTTATGCCGGCGCTGCCCCTGACACCAAATCAATAGAAAAGTAGACCTCCCTGTGAGGTGGAAATTCTGTAATGTCCTTAAGAAATACATCCTGAAACTATTGTAGAACTGGGTATCTGCTCAAAAAATCTGCATCCCCAACTTCCTTACCTTTGTCACTAGAAATGTGCCCTACAAACATCACACAACCTTTTCTACAACTACACTTAGCCTGCATAGCGGTAACCACCTCACTGATGTACACTTCTTCTTTCCCTGCAAAGTTATCTTTTCCCCACTATCATCCACACAGTCAATGGCCTTGTCAAAGCAATTCACTTTGGTCCTGTGAAGGTACAACCAATCCATACCCAAAAGCATACTATACAAACCCAATGGCAGTACATTCAAATGTGCTGTTGTAGGCATACCATTTAACTCAAATGCATAAGCTCTTACCCAATCGTGAACTCTCTTCTTTGTACCCATAACTAATTGCACCAACCAAGATTCTGCATGCACTTATTTCTCAAACCACACTTATCCACTAGGTCAGGATTAATATAACTATAGTTAGATCCATGATCAATCAAAATAGAAACAACTTGATCACAAAGCTTACCGTCCATCTCAATGATAGATGCCTGATGATCCGCCTGCCTATTGTCCATAGCTGCATAGATACGAGGAATTCTATGACCAACATCACCAACTGTATGGGCCTCCTAAGCACTGTAGATCTTCGGTCTACCACCACTCTGATACTATGAACAATCCCTCTTATGCTGATCCTTACCACATATCCAACACTATAATGGTTCCTTACCATCGCCTCTAGCTTGCTACTCTCCATGTACTTTCTTAGTTGTATTGAAGCTCTTGTAAGGGACTGCATTTTCTTTCTCACTTGCATCTTGAGGTCTTCCTTGCTTTGGTGGCCATTTTCCTTTAGCTTTATCATTTCTTTTCAAGTCACGCTTAGGCTCAACTTTGCGCTTCGATTGATCATAAAAATGTTTCAACTTTCGAATGTCCTCCTCCAATGATCTAGGCTCATCGAAGTCAATCCTGTCTCTGTATGCTACTAGCAGTCCATTGATGAATCTCTGAACCTTGGCCTTCTCCTCCTTGAGGTAAGGAACATATCTTAAAAGCTCCAAGAACTTGCTAGTATACTCATCATCTATCATGGAACCCATCCGTAACTCATAAAACTCCTTAGCTTTATCATCAAAGTATCTTTCCAACAAATAATTCTTCTTGAAGAGCCTCTCAAACTCATGCCAAGTCAAATCATCCTCATGTATACCTTTAACATTCTTCACATCTTCCCACCAAATATTTGCTTTACCTTTGAGACTGAAAGTGGCTATCTTTGCTTTCATGTTTTCTGAATAATCATGCAATTTGAATAATTTCCTCATACCAAGAAACCATGCCTCTACATCCTATGATTTCTTCATCTCTCCATCAAAAGTAGGTGTCTTTGATTTCTTAAACTCATCAGGTAAGTATCCCCTATCTCTCCTCTTGTAAGGATGATAAAAATGATGATCATGATGCCCATTCAAAGAAAAACTAGAATAGTACCTGTGTCAATCACCTCTCCTATTCAGAGTATCCAACAACCTTCCATCTCTGATCGTGTCATCTCTTTCCGACCTGTGACCACCATAATAATTGATGCCACGTGCCCCATTAATTCTGTCCTCGTGCTCATGGCTGATCCGAAGTGGTCCCTGTCACTGCAATTCTGAAAAAATCTAAAGTAGTATTGCATTAACCTCTACTTGTTTCTCTTGTGCCTGCATGATTTTGTCAATGTCTGCCTTACAACTCCTTATTTCTTCCTTATAGCTTCTCAATGTATCTGCCAAATCAGAAGAGATCCCAACACTACGTTTCTCATTCAATTCATAGGGAGAGTATTTGTAGTCTACCATCTTGCTAGCTATTTGATCTCTTTCCTGCAAAGCATATTATGTTAGCTAAACCAAATCACAATAAAGCATTGTACCTTATCATAGTTCAGGGAGGATATCTCATTTGCAATACCATCAAATCAACATGATGTAGAAATTCCCACTGTAGATCACATGATAATGCAATATACTAAAGCAAAATACTTGATCTAATTCTACAAACAAACTTGCGGAAGCTTAATCGATTTTGAGCAAGATCAAATAGAACACATATAACAGAGAATGAGAAATCAATCACACATGAATACAGAAGAATACTCTTGGGAAAGCCTCAACTAAAAATCGTGCTATCTGTATTATCATACAAGTGGAAATATCTTAGGATTACACAAAGCTTTAGCTCACAAGCTATCCAGCTCTCAGTACAATCCCTCACTGCTACTCATAGACATAATAGACAACACATATGCCTTCCTTCAGTTCTCCAAGCCTCCTATTTCCTTGCGCAGTTTCTCCTGGGCCCTCAAGCTACCACCTGTGTAATTACCTCACACAATGCTCACTAACCTCTGAAATAATTGTGCAATCTTGAAGGAGATGATTCCTTCTGCATGGATGAGTTTCCTATATAGGAAAAATCCTCCAACTGATAGTACACTGTCCCTTCCTCTGTTCTCAACTGGGTCTTTGACTTAACTGACATGCATGAGTTATTTATGAGAGAATATTTAGTTATCTGAAGTACACTAGTTACATGCATGCATGCATTAACTAACTGAACTCACAATCAGTTCCACAAACTATTGGAACTAATCTAACTGGACTTAACTCAGTTAATTGAGCTAACTAATTACAACTCAAAGTACAACTCATCCTGATCTCCTTAATTAAGGGATAACTTCCTCAATCAAAGGGAAAACTATTGCATGTCTTCACATAGACTTCATGTTTGATTTTCTCCAACTAATTAACTCAAGATGAATTAATTAATTATTTTTCAAACAACTGCTAAGATCAAATTCGAATTTTAATTCTCAATTTTAGTTCAGGGACTAACTAAAATTGGAATCTATCCCGAAATGCTATTTATAGCAATGTTATTTTTAGCATTTCTATTTTATCATTCCTTGTTGCTATTTCCAACACTGGTACCTGAAATGCTATTTATAACATTTCTATTTTTAGAATTTCTTGTTGCTATTTTCAACACATGATACATGTATAACATAATCATAACAACATATAGACATATGATACATAAGCACATAACCATGTAACCATCAGTCTAGCTAGAGTTTAGTCATCAAAGCATGAACATATCAACTACACATACCATGACCTCATGCATGACAACTCAACCATATCACTGTATACTGATCGTACGCAAACATAAAAAGCATGTACCCAATCATACACCCATGAAAACACACTTCACACAACGACATCATTATTCCCATGGATACATCACTAGGACCATGACCAACATCATGCATATGTAATAATGATTTAAGGATGACTGACACAGGTGCAACTAACATGAATGCATGACAAACACATTCACCTAGGGAGAGCGCAACCATGCTTTGATACCAATTTGTAACCACCCTCCTCCCAAATCTACCCAAGTAACTGGCTAACCGGGGTAAACATGCGACGAGAGAGGCCACTATGAAGGGATTAAACCTCCTTGGTGACCTTAAGGAAATGGAATCAATGAAACACATCAACCAAACATTCCACATCAACAACAACACCCCCGGGAGACATCTCATCTAGTCAGATATCTTGCCCCTGGGTCCTACTGATATTTTAGACCTCTTGACCTCTAGACTCTCTCATGCTATGGGTTTGTCAGTGTCCAGAGACCTCTTCACACTCTCAGAGGCCTACAAGCTAGTGTCCAGGGACTTTTCCCAACAGACTTGTGCCAGCATTCGCAAAATTCAAGGCACTTTTCTAGCCCAGAATTCCAGCCACTGCCCAGAACTTGTTATAGCTTTCATAATCCATTAAAGACATGATGACAAGACTAATAAACCAAAAACCAACCTTAGGACTAGGCTTGACCATCCCCAACAGGGACTCACATTTTGTCAAACATTTGGCATCAATGCAACCTACAGGTCTTGGATACAAGATAGAGCATTGTATCAGCCTTGGTGAAAAATCCATGTAAAAATATATATATATAAGGCCAGAGTGATGGGACACGTATTCCAAGATGAATGGTAGGTGAAAATATCCTATTGGGTGTTGATTCAATTTATTATGTCTAAGGAAATTGGCAAAGACAATGGCTATGGATTTGGAAAGGCAAAAGGCATTTATTGGCATTTTATTTATGAAAATAATGGAAATTAGAAGAAAATGAAGTTGAAAGGTCACAGGTTGCATGTGAGGAGGAAATTAAAGGAAAATAATGGAAAATGAAGAAAATAGAGGCCTCATTAATAAAAAGGATTCTGAGGATCAGTGGGAAAGGCTTGGTCAGTTCAATTTTGGAGCTCTCTTATATTCTCTCTCTCTCATACTCTTGGATAATTAGAGATTTCTTGGAGAAATCTTGGAGGGTGTGGCATACTTGGATTTTCGGAGCAAGAAGGAAAAGGAAGAGGAGGAAAGTGTAAGAGGGAATCATGATCAACAACTACATTAGAATTTCTTGCAGGTACCAAGTTGCATGTATGTTTTCCTCACTAGTTTTGGCATGCATGGCACATGCATGTGGTTTCTTGGTGATGATCTGTCACTGGAATGGAGGATTTCCTGGATTGACATTGGATTTCCCTAGCCTTTCCATTTCTTAGATATCTATGGAGATTGTGGGTTTATTGCATTGTTTGTTTTGGTTGGTTCTCATGTTTACTTAGCTTGGTTGGAAAAATGATCTGGAAGCCCTGTAACAACTTGGGTTGAGTTACTAATCTCATAGCCTTGGTTGTACAAACACTCTGGAAGCCCTGTAATAGCTTGGGTTGAGTTACTAGTCCTAGAAGCCTTGGTTGGACAAACGCTCTGGAATCCATTTGTGGGTTAAGTTACTAGTCCTAGAAGCCTTGGTTGGAAAAATGCTCTGGAGCCCCTTGATAGCCGTGGGTTCAATTACTAGTCCTGGGAGCTAGGTTGGAACAAATGCTATGAATCCCAAGAAGGCTTGGATAGACACTAATTTGATGATGGTTTTGTGACGTCCGAACGTGAGGTGGAATTGCTATTTTATGGGTAGAGGTGGATGGCCTGTGGAAGCCATAGATGAGTTTTGATTGATATGTTCTATGAGATCCCACATTCATGCTTGGAATATGGCATGGGGGTGAATGGATGAAGAGAGATTTGGCTAAGCCATTCTATGGTCAGGTGGAACGTGGAAGTCCCATCTCATGTTTGGATCTTGTGTAGGTTTTAACCCCGTACAGAAATTACCTGCATACGAATTCTAAAACACAGAAAATAAACAATGCGAGAGAATAACACATAAACACATATACACAGAGATTTTCCCCTGGATCCCAAAATCGGGACTACCAGCTTGATTTTTCATTATGTTCCTTTCAATGTTATAATACATATTTATACATGCTGAAGCATTCAATACCATGGACCGAAAACCATCGTGTCCAAAACCATGGACCGAAAACCATCGTGTCCAAAAACATGTGCGAAAATCATGCACAATACCATAGGTGGGTTTGCCCAACCTAACATAGGGTCCAAAACCAAAATTTTCTAGGGCGCTACCCTGGACCCCATAAAGTGGGGTTACGAGTACCCCTCAAACCCCCTGTGACCCCCCCCCGCTACACAATTGGCGCAACGAGGGGGGGGTTCCGCCCCCCCTCTAATCCCCTGGTTAACTACGTGGGATAGTCGTGGAAAGAATATAACACAACCCAACATTCTCCCCATTTTTGCTTTCTTTCCACAGGGGGCCATAAGAGAGCTTAGTCATTTTTCTAGCCTTGAAACGCCCATTGTCTCTCTACACCAAGAGAACTTCTCAGAGCTCACAGATTTTGTCAATGCATCTGTAGTATTCTTCAAAGTGTCCACCTTTACCAGCAACACCTTTTTGTCTTCTATCATATCCCTCACAAAGTGATACTGAACATCAATGTGCTTTGTATTTGAATGATATGCGGGGTTCTTTGCCAAGAAAATTGCACTTTGGCTGTCACAGTCTATCCTTATAGCTCCCTGTACTAACCCCATACTTGAACACAATCTTTGCAACCAAACTGCTTCCTTGCTTGCATGAGTGGCTGCCATGTATTCTGCCTCTGTAGTTGATAGTGCCACTACAGATTGTTTCTTACTCATCCAACTAACTACACCTCCAAATAGGTTAAACACATACCCACTTGTAGATCTTCTATGATCCAGATCTCCAGCCCAGTCTGCATCAACAAAGCCACGAATATCCAACATTCTGTCCAATCCTGGTCTTCCTTGGTAGCACAAACCATAATCACTAGTGCCACACAAATACCTGAAAACCCGCTTCACCGCTGTCTAGTGCTCCTTCCTTGGTTTTGACATAAACCTGCTCAATACTCCCACTGCATGTGCAATGTCTAGTCTAGTACAGACCATTGCATACATCAGGCTATCGACTGCACTTGCATATGGAACACGGGACATGTCCTCTTCCTCTTCTTGTGTCTTGGGACACTGATCAACAGATAACCTCACACCTACAAGAATAGGAACCTTCACCGGTTTACTATCCTGCATATTAAACCTCTATAGTATTGTCTCGACATACTTCCTCTGGTTTAACCAGAGCTTCCTATTTTCCCGATCTCTTTTAATTTCCATGCCCAAAATATAGTTTGAAGTACCAAGATCTTTGCTGTCGAATTTGGAGGACAATTGGGTCTTCAAATCCTAGATAATTTCTTTCTCATTGCCAACCAACAACATATCATCCACATACAAGACTAGATAAATAACATGGTCACCAATTAATTTCAAATACACAGTGAGCTACTTTGCTTCTCGTGAAGCCAAGTCCCTGTATAAATGTATCAAATTTCTGATACCACATCCTTGGTGACTGTTTTAACCCATACAAAGACTTCTTTAACTTGCAAACTAGTTCTTTGTTACCCTTCACCGCAAAGCCTTCAGGTTGCTTCATGTAGATATCCTCTTCTAGATCCCCGTGAAGAAATGTTGTCTTCACATCCATTTGTTCTACCTCAAAATCAAAAGTAGCAACAACAGATAAAAGTAATCTAATAGAAATTACCTCGGCAATAGGAGAAAAATATCACCAAAATCAATTCCCGGCACCTGGAAATAACCTTTTTCTACCAACCGAGCTTTGTATTTCTCCACCTTTCCTTCTCCATTTGTCTTCTTCTTGAACACCCATTTGCTGCTAATGGGTTTCCTTCTAGTCGGCAACTCCACCAGATCCCAAGCCTCATTTTTGTGCAAAGATGCCATTTCATCAACCATGGCCTCTTTCCAGAGTTTCCATCCTCTGAATCCACTACTTCCTTCACAGTTCTGGGATCATCATCAGTAACAGACAAAGCAAAATTTGAACAAAAAGTAGATGGACTATATCTTTCTGGCTACCTTCTTTCTCGAATTGATCTTCTCACACCCGGAGTTTGTGGCTCTTTATCTTTTGATTCCTCCTCTACTGTAGAGTCTGATTCTTCCTTCTTTAGCTCAAACTCTATATTCTTAGGTTGCTTTGGTTGGACTTCATGTTTAATAATATATTTCATCGCTCTGAACACCACATCTCGAATATACACAACCTTCCTTGTTACTAGGTTCCAAAGCTTATAACCATCCTTATAACCAATAAAGATGCACTTTTCATATTTACTATCCAATTTGGTTCTTTTCTCCCTTGGAACATCTACATATGCATCACATCCAAATACTCTCAGATGTGAAAGAGAGGGTTTCTTACCAATCCATACCTCTTGTGGAGTCTTATCCTCCAATGCTGATGAAGGTGACCTGTTGACCAAGTAACATGCAGTATCCATCGCCTCTGCCCAGAATTCCTGTCCTAACCTGACACCACTGAGCATGCTTCTTGCCCTTTCCATCAAATTCTTGTTCATTCTTTCTTCAACTCCATTTTGCTGAGGTGTATATGGAGTAGTCTTCTACCGTGCTATACCACACTTCTTACAGAATTCTTAAAATTCCTTGCTGTAAAACTCTCCACCATTATCTTTCCTCAGCACCTTTATCTTCTTCTCTGTCTGTTTTTCCACGAGAGCCTTAAATTCTTTAAACCTGTCAAAGACTTCACATTTTTTCTTAAGGAAATATATCCATGTATTCCTTTAGAAGTCATCTATAAATGATACATAGTACACAGACTTACCTAGTGATGGAACCTTCACAGGTCCAAACACATCACTGTGCACAAGATATAATATATGTTTCGCCCTCTTACCACCTGAGGGGAAACTCACTTGATTCTACTTCCCGTATACACAATTTTCACAGAAATAAAAATCCAGAGAGCTATTACTCATACCTTCTACCATACCTTTACCATGAAGTATTCAAAGGCCCTTCTCTCCAATATGTCCAAGCCTTTGATGCCACAACATGGTCTTCTCTCCAGAGACCACTAGATTTTCTGCTCCACTTTCAGGAACCACAGAACTGTTGCACCCGTAAACAACCGTGCTACCTTGCAACTTGTACAGAGTTCCAATCCGAACTCCTCGCATCAATACTAGTGCTGTCTGAACCATCTTGTAGGTATCCTTCTCGAACACTGCTTTTACACCTGCATCATCTAACTTGCTTACAGAAATCAGATTTTTGGCCAATGCAGGAATATGCAGAACACCCGGAAGTGTTCTAACCCTTCCACCTTGTAACTTCAACTTTACTTTTCTGTCACCAATGATTCTAGCCTTCCTATCATCCCCTAAGAAGACATCACCACCATTGTATTTCTCATACTCAAATAACCACTCTCTATGGGGAGTGAAGTGAAAGGATGCACCTGAGTCAATCAACCATGCATCATGATCTACATGTGTACTTGAAGAATCCAAGTACACATCCCCACCTTCATTTGAGGTGGTTTTTGCCTCTGCAGAAGGAGCATCATCAGATCCCTTCCCTTTATTAGGAGATTTAGATTTACAGTCCCTTTTGTAGTGCCCTTCCTTTCCGCACTTCCAGCACACCACTTTTACAGGTTTTCCTAGAGATTTAGATCTCCCTCTAGATTTAGATCTCCCACTCGATGACTTATTTTTGTTTCTGGTCTGAGACCATCCTCGTACAGACAAGGCATCACCATTCTGGTTCTCCATATTTTTCTGTCTCATCTCCTCCGTCAGCAAGGATGAGACTATTTCATCAATCTGCAAGGCAGTTGCATTGCAACCTATTGCAATAACCAGACTATCCCACAAATCTGGTAGAGAACATAACAAACTGATGCAGTTATCTTCATCTGAGATTTTAATATCAACAGATGCTAACTAACTTACCACAATATTAAATGTGTTAAGATGCTCTGTCACTGAGTCTCCATCTTTCATCCTCAAGTTATACAACTTTTTCCGCAGGAACAGTTTATTCACCAGAGACTTAGATCGGTACAAAGTATCTAACTTGTCCCACAAAGCCTTAGCCGTAGCTTCCCCTGATACATTCAACAATACTGAATCTAAGACACACAATCGTGTTGTGCTCTTTGTCTTCTGATCCAACTTCTTCCATTCTTCATTAGACACTCCCATTGGTTTAATACCTGGATCTATCGTGATCCACTGATCTTTATCTACCAACAGATCCTCCATCTTGAGTTTCCACAACTCAAAACTCTGACCATTAAATTTCTCGATCTCTATCTTTCCATTTCTCACCATCTTCTTTCACCACTAGAATTGATCTTGCAGATCTCCCACTGAACAGGGTCTACCATAGGCCCGAGCGAAACCCCTCAGCAAGAAAGGTGTCCCCTTGAAGCCAAAAAAGCTTTGATACCAAATGTTGGTTTTAACCCCGTACAAAAATTACCTGCATACGAATTATAAAACATAGAAAATAAACAATGCGAGAGAATAACACATAAAACACATATACACAGAGATTTTCCCCTGGATCCCAAAACTGGGACTACCAGCTTTATTTTTCATTATGTTCCTTTCAATGTTATAATACATATTTATACACGCTGAAGCATCTAATACCATGGACCGAAAACCATCGTGTCCAAAACCATGGACCGAAAACCATTGCGTCCAAAAACATGTGTGAAATCTTGCACAAAACCATAGGTGGGTCTGCCTAATCTAACATAGTGTCCAAAACCAAAATTACCCCACAAAGTGGGGTTACGGGTACCCCTGAAACCCCTTGTGACCCCCGCGGTACACAATTGGCACAACGAAGGGGGGGGCTCCGCCCCCCCTCTAACCTCCTAGTTAACTACGTGGGCTAGTCGTGGAAAGAATATAACAAAACCCAGAATCTTGCATCATTAATGAAAGGTTATTTCTCCTAGTATTTATATGAGTATTATGATGGATTATATGTGGTATACATGGCTATGATTTCATTGATAGTTCTGTCCCTATTATGCTTGTTATGTACATGTTTTATGACAACAACTATGTATGCCTCTAATCATGTGTTGAAATATGGCAACAAGAATATTCCAATTTAATTTGTCCTTCAATTAAATTGTGAATTAAAATCGAATTTAGTCTTAACAATTACTTGGAAATAATTAATTAATTTATTTTAAATTAATTAGCTGGAGAAATTCAAGTTAGAAGTCTTTTCGAAGTCATGCAAGAGTTATCCCTTAAATTAAGAAGATAAGATTGAGTTATATTTGAGTTGTAATTAGTTAGCTCAGTTTACTGAGTTAAGTCCAGTTAAATTAGTTCCAAACTATTTGAAGAACTAATAGTGAGTTAATAGTCAGTTGATGCATTAATGCACACAACTAGTGCTACTCCAGTTAATTGCAGATTCCCTCATTAGAAACTCATGCATATCTATTATGAGAAACACTTATTTGAGATAAATGTTCAAGGATAGTGTACTATTAGTTGCATGTGTTTTCTCATGGAGAAAACTCATGCATGCAGTCAAGGATTCATCCTTGAGGATTGCGCTGTTTTGAAGGCTTGGTTTTTCCACTTGGTAATAGGCTAATCATCCACAAGGAACAACACAAGGAAATAGGAGCTTGGAAGACAGAGAGGAAGGTGGGAGAGAAGCCAAGATTGCCTGTGAGCATCTGTGAGGATTGTACTAAGTGCTAGCTAGCTGTGAGAGCTAAAGCTTTGTATAATTCCTATGTATTTCCACCATGTATGCTAACACAATAGTGTGGGGTTTTTAGCTGAGGCTTTCCCCAAAGTATTTTCATGTGTATTGTGCCATTGATTCTTATTCTTCTGGTTATATTGTTAAGCTCGATCTTTAATCTTCCGCAAATTGATAGTAGAAGTAGGTTATAGTATTCTGCTTTGATTTATATTGCATTATTGCGTTAACCTATCACATATTTTCTACATGGTATTGGAGCTGTGAACAATATAATGAGAAGAGAATTCCAAGTTTGAAGTTTGGGGTTGCAGGTGAAAATCAAATTCATATCATACTTCAAGGTTGGCCAATGGCGTTTTATGGCTTGAGGCTCGAGTATGCCTTGGAAGGTAGCTCGAATTACATAGAATGGAAAGATAGAATGGAGGTTGTATTAGAAGACAATGGCTTGAAGGAATTCATTGATCAAGAAATCCCAAAGCCAACTTCAACTAATGCACAAGAGTTAGCTGTGTGGAATAAGTGTGTGGCGAAGGCAAGACGAATCATCCTTGAGGGAGTTCGAGACCATATTGTCTCGAGTCTCCATGGGAAGGATACTCCATTTTCATTGCGGAAGACATTGAAGGACCTCTACTAGAACAGTAGCGAAAATAGGAAATTGGTGCTCAAGGATAAGCTTCGAAGAATCAAGATGGAGAAAGGCGATACTATTTACACATATCTGAACAAGCTCAACACCTGCAGAGATGAGATTGGCAATGTGGGAATAACTACTGCCAATGATGATATGGTGAGCCTCACTCTTCTTGGCCTTCCAAAGAGTTGGAATAACTACCAAGACTCTGTGAAGGAAAGGGAGAAACTGCCGGATTGGGAATGACTGTGGTCGGATCTTATGCGGGAGGAGATCAAGAGGAACACACGAGATGGTTCTTCATTCAAGAATGATGATGAAAAAAATCTGGCCTTAGCAAGTAAGGTAAGGAAAGGGAAGGGGAAGGCTTCCCATTTCAAATTGAATTCTTCTCATGGAGGGAAGAAGGGTGACATGTCTAAAGTAAGATGCTTTAATGGTCACAAGATGGGACATTATGTGACTAATTTCCCATCGAAGAAGTCTGAGAAGGGATGATCGGAAGGTGAGGCATTAGCCTCTTAGTTTGAAATGGACTTTACCCTCATCGCATGCATGGTGTCATCGATGATGGGTTGTGTTTGGTATCTTGAATGTGCAGCCTCATTCCACATGACCGGTGATAAAAATTTATTTAGTGCCTTGGAGGAAAAAGACCTCAAGATGTGCATAGAGATGGGTGATGATGGAAGGTATAGTGTTTCAGGAGTGGGCACGGTTGCTTTTCAGAGGGAGCATGGAGCTCCTCTCAGCTTGACAGATGTGATGTATGTGCCTGGACTGAAGAAGAATTTGGTATCGGTTGCGATGTTGGAGGACAAAGGCTACGATGTTGCCTTCAGTAAAGGAAAGGTGTTCCTAAGACACATAGCCATGGGTTAGACCAAGAGGATAGGGATTCGGGTGAAGAATCTCTATAAACTAGAGGTAGATGATTGTGCAACATTGAGTACAAAAGTAGAATTGGTGCAAAGCCAAGACATTGGCGAGTTGTGGCATAGGTGGTTGGGCCATTTGCATCATGGGGCTTTGAAGATAATGCAACAGATATCTACAAGACTTCCCAAAGGTAAACTTGAGCAAGTTGACACATGCAAAGGTTGTACCTTGGGAAAGTACACCAAGTCTTCCTTTCATGATCGAGACAGTCGAGCAGAGGCTATCTTAGAGCGAGTTCATACTGATTTGTGTGGACCATTCTCGACGACATCCACAACGAAGCAAAGGTATTATGTGATTTTCATTGATGACTATTCTCGTAAATGCTAGATTTATTTCATGCAGAAGAAGGACCAAACTTTCACAAAATTTTGTGAGTTCAAAGATTTGGTCGAGAAAGATTCAGGGAAGAAGATCAAGGCCTTGAGAAGCAACAATGGTGGAGAATATGTCTCTCAAGAGTTTAAGGACTTCTGCGCATCGAAAGGAATTAAATGAGAGTTGACAGCACCTCATAATCGACAACAGAATGGGGTGGCCAAGAGGAAGAACAGAACTATTGTAGGGGCAGCATGGACAATACTGCATGACAAAGGCCTACCACTTCACTTGTAGGCTGAGGCGTACAACACAATGGTCTATTTGCAGAATAGAAGCCCGCATCGCATACTTGGGATGAAGACACCAGAGGAAGCTTTCTCCAGTAAGAGACCAGATGTGGGTCACTTCAGGATCTTTGGCTCATTGGTATATTGCCATGTGACAAAGGATGCATGGAAGAATCTTGAGCTGACAACAGAGTTGGGGATATCATTTTGGGATTCAACTGCGTTAAGTAAGTCATTCATGTATGATCATTTCCATGAGAGGTAGTCGTAACTGAATAATTTCTGGGGTACACTAATACACCTCACAACTATCGGGTGTACTTGCCTACTAGTCGGAGGACAGTGGTTCACAGAGATTGTTGAGTCCCAAACTTGCATCTTCCCTATACACCTTTTCAGCCTTCTTTTCCATTTACTTGACCCACCAAGCTATCAAATCATTGCATATTAGTTTAAAAAGAGCTTATAAAATGGTTTCCTAACTATGTCTTGTGACTGCTGTTTGATTTAGATTTTTGTTCAATCAGCTGCGGAAACTTGTCACTTTCCGCAGCCAGCTCAAGTTTCCGCAGCCATTTTGTTGAAGACTATGTTATAGGTATCCACTGGAGAATCCAGCCACATTGGCAAGCTGCAAATGATGTGTACATGGAGCGTGTCCCCTTGGTTCAGCCGAATCACTCACAAACAACCACGGTCAAGGGCAGTCAAAGCAGTGGTCAAACCAAGAGTTTTGCGGTGGCACGACTCTGTTTTTACCACGTGAAGATTTGCGTGGCAAGTTCCTCAATCTCCGGAGGTGTGCTAACACCTATGGATCGATCCATGAACCAAATCGAACAGCCACCACTCCTTAGATTTAATTGTCACGGCTACCATACTGCTAGATCTCAGGACGTGGTTATTCACGTGTCTGTTTGGCAGCGCAGAATTTAGGAATTAGTTATAACATCCTCAGTTATAAATAACGTGTTATCATACGCTTGATAGTTAGCTTTTTATTTGTAATCTTGACTGTTTTTACGAGCCCACTGTGCCGTGCTCTATCTTTATCTTATGACTGCACTTTAAATATATGAGAAGACAGCGTTATTAAGTTCAATTTGTGACTGAGTATTGATTAGCCGAGGTTGCAGAGGGCCCCTGTACACCAAGGATCTGTATCTACTGTATAGTTTCTCGCTTTCTTTCATTCTGTTACTTCTTTCATAATCGTTTGCTTGTATATATTACACTGTTCTGATATTCATGTTAACTGCTGTCCATATTTTCTTTTATGCTTTCTCATGATTGTTAACTGATCAGTGTTTTTCTTTCAGGTTCTTGTAGACAACCCGGGCAATTTACATAGTTCTAATGACTAATGACATGAAATCATCTTGTCCTTCTACTGATTTATTTTCTGAGTTTTAATTCCAGCATTGTCATTTCTTTCAGTTCTCTTTTTCTCATTTACTTTCATGCAATTTAGATATCATATTACTCCATTTGTTTATGATTACCTCCTATAGCCAAAGCGACTCAAATAGTGAGGAATCAGAATATTATTTGATGTAGTATGATTTAGTTTACTTTTCTGCAAGTTAGTGATTAGATTACTTATGTCATTTTCAGGGATTGAAGTATGAATGAGTAGTTTAATCTTAGTTTCATTTTATGCAATTTCATTTCCTGCAATTTAGATATCAGATTACTCAATTTGTTTATGATTACCTCCTATAGCCAGAGCGAGTCGAAAGGTGAGGGGTCAGAATATGAGTTGAAGTAGTGTGATTTAGTTTTCTTTGCTTACAGTCTTTGAATTGCTTTGAGTTCAATTTTTATTTCCTTTTTATACAGCAGTAAGGATACTGGGCTTCATTGTCACTAACTCACTGTTTTGGTACATTTTTATTTTCTTTTGGGAATTGATTTCATCACAGCAAGTTTGAAACCTTTTTGAGAACTTTAAAGTTTGGAAAATCATTGTAGAAGTCACCATTGCCATCCATACTTGACTTTCAATTCTGCCATCTCACATTAGGGAATAAACAAAAGATAAACCCAAAAACAAACCAAAAACTCAAAAACGACAAAGAAATAAGAAATCGGTTATCTTGCATATACAGTGCAATTCACTTCAACAGTTTACGACTCTCGGATTGACATTCTAAATAGCAATTTAGGACACACTAAATTGACCAAACATTTTGGCGCCGTTGCCGGGGAAGTGAAACTAGGTAGCCAATTTCTTAAAAAAAACAAGAAAATTTCAAGGAAGGTAAAAATTGATAAGTTCTCAAAGTATGCTCTCCTCTTGCACCTAGTGTGATCTGGAGGATAAGAAAAGAGAGTTATTGGTTTAATAATTTCTTGAGTATGCTCTGTTCTTGCACCTAGAGTGATCTGGAAGATCAGAAAGAGAATTATTAGCTCGACTTGAAGAAAAATAAAAAAATGACATGCATAGAGCAAGAGATTCTAGGGTAAGGTTTTTAGCTAGGGCCAAGAGTTCGATTTTTACAATTCCATATACTTCAAGGAATAGACAAGAAAGACCTCCATCATCTCCAACTCACACTCCTAGCCTTAGGATTCATGGAATTCAAGAGGCAGTAGTTGAATTAGGAGACTCTCCCACACTATCCACCGAATCTGAGTTAGGAAAAGACCCTTTCTTTACTTCTACAGGAAAACACATTGTAATTGAGGAAGTAGAATAACCTGAAGAAGAAGAGGGAGAAATTACTCCTCATTCTCCATTGGTAGAAGAACCAGAGGACTCTGAAGTCTCTTAGGAAACTATCATGACAGAGGAAGTAGTAAACAAATTTGGTAGAGGTAGAGGTAGAGGAGGAGGTAGAGGTAATAATGGGGGAAATATGGATGGAGATAACTCATTCGGATTTCCTATAGTTGATGAGGATTCTCGAGCAACAATGAAAAACATCTCACCATCTGTCCTCCCAAACTTTCATGGGTTACGAAATGAGGATCCTGAAACATTTCTGTTTGAGTTTGAAGTCGTGTCTCGAACTTATGATTATCTGGAAGACTCTCAAAAACTCAAATTGTTTCCTTCAACATTGAAGGGAGCTGCTTTGAAATGGTTCATGGGATTAGTCACTCAATCCATTAGGACTTGGAATGATATGAAACAAACATTTTTGGATAGATACCTGGACTATTGTATGCCCACCAATCACAAGGATGAGGTATTCAAAATGGTGCAAAGAGAAGATGAAAACTTGGAGGATTTACTTGAAAGATTTCAATACAACCTGAAAAGAGCAAAAATGAATAACTTAGATGAGGAAACCTTGAAAGCCCTTCTATTTAAAGCCATTAGAGATGAATGGATAGATATTTTGAACATGATGGGAAAAGGAGATATATCTCAACTTCCACTTCATGATATAGCAGAGCTATGTGTCCATCTCTCAAGGGGAAAATCTAAAACTGGAAAAGGGCCTAGAGATCCTTCTCTCATTAGAGCAAACAAATCTGCAACTGGATTAGTAAGTAGGGCTGAGATTTGCAATATGCTTGATGAAACCAAAACTGATATTTTAGGGAGTACTAGTGAGCAACTAGACACCCTTAAGATCCAAAACAAGCAGAAAGTAGAAGCTGAAGCTTTGGCCATATTTTGTCCAAAATGTAGAAAGAAACATGCTCTAAGGGAATGTCCCTTGGATGTGAAAGTTGTAGAAACATGTGTGATTTGTTCAGAAAACCATGAGACCAAGGATTGTCCTTCAATTCTTGGGCTCAAAGCTGTCTTTCAAGAAGATCCAAATTCAATTGAGTCTCTCTGTTTTGTTGCAAGGAGACCTTGGCAGGGGCAACAAAATCAAGGGTTTAACAACTCTATGAACTTTCAACCCCCACAAAATTGGAATCCTTGGCAACAACCTTGGTCCCAACCTCAAAATCCATTTCAATCATGGGTACAAGGTATGCAAAATCCTTATGGGAGATTTGGACAATTTTATCAATATCCTCCAACTTTTCAAAATCAACAAGCTCCACAACTTCCAAATCAAAATCCACAACTATCATTGCCATTTCCACAACAACAACAACCTTCTCAACAGAATCCAAATTCTCAACTCTTGCTTCAATTCCAACAAAAGACAAATCAAATACCTTCCCAGCCATTGCCGAACCCCAACAATAAAAACCCTCAAAATGCTTACATGGTAGAAGGACAACAATTTCCTACCTATATGATTGTTCCTCTTAATGATGTACAACTCAGATCTGGTAGAGTTTTAGACAAGCCTTCTATAGATGCTCAAAAGCAAAGCATTTCTGAGGAAGACTCTCTTGAAGCCAATAAAGGTTCTGAAGTACCTCTTCAAAACCCAAGCACTCAAAAAGAAAAAGAAAAAGAGTCAACCCCCACAACTCCTATAGTTGAGCAACCTGCATCTTCATATACACCTCCTTTTCCTGAAAAATTACAAATTGACAAAGGGGTAGAAAAACAAATCTTGTTGCCTGATTATGATTTTCTAGATGAATTAAAGAATGTCTGTATCAAGATTCCCTTGTTACAAGCCATTAGAGAAATTCCTATTCTAGCAAAAACAATAAAGGAGTTGAATCTTAAAAGACCAGGAAGGAAACCAAGAGATACAAGAAGAATCCACCTGGTAGGAAAAATTGCAGATATCATGATGGGAAAAATTACTATGCAGAAGTATGTAGATCCTGGTAGTCCAATTGTCAAAACACATATCAATGGGGTAGAGATTCCAAATACTTTGATTGATTTAAGGGCTGCTATCAACATTATGAGTAGACAGACTATGGAACAACTAAAACTTCATAATCTTCTTTTTACACCTACCTTATTGCAACTTGCAGATCGATCAATTATTAAACTAGATGGTGTATTAGAAGACATTTCGGTCTCATATTCTTGGGAATATCCAATAGATTTCATGATTTTAACTCCCAAGAGTAATCTAGGAGGACACCCACTCATTTTAGGAAGACCTTGGCTAGCCACAACTGATGCTTTTATCAGTTGTAGATTTGGGGATATGTATATTTTTGATGATAATTCGACAAAGAAATTCAATCTGTATCCTCTAGGAAAAGCAATTACAGAAGTATGGGATAATGAATGGGTTGATGATGAGGATACTATACAACCTGTCTTTACCATTTCTGAAATCAGTGAAGATAGTCAAATTCTGAACACATTAGAAAACTTTGAAACATCTTCAGAATATGACCGCAACAATTTCAGTTAGATTCTGACATTGAGTATCTATCATCTAGACAAATGTCTCTTTACTCTATGGAAGAGTTTGGTAGTTCCGCCATTGAGATATTTCCAGGTAAAACATTGAATATTAACAAAAACTTGGAAAAATCACAACAAGGAGAGCTAACCAAAATCTTGCAAAAACATTCTACTGCATTTGCATGGGAGTATATTGATATGAAAGGTATTGACCCTAAAACTTGCATTCATCACATCTACATTGAGGAAAACAGTAGACCAATCAGACAACCTCAGAGAAGGATGAATCCAAACCTTAGGGAGACAGTGAAAGAAGAGCTCCAAAAACTACTCAATTTAAACTTCATTTATCCAATTTCAGATAGCCGATGGGTTTCTCCTTTGGTTATAGTACCTAAAAAGAATGGTAAATGGAGGGTATGCATTGATTACAGGGAATTGAACAAAGCAACTCTGAAGGATCACTTTCCTTTCCCCTTTATCGATAAGGTATTAGATACTTTAGTAGGCAAAAAGTACTTTTCATTTTTGGATGGTTTTAGTGGCTATAATCAGATTCAGGTAGCACCTGAAGATCAAGATAAGACCACATTTACCTGTCCATGGGGAACTTTTGCTTATCGAGTGCTTCCTTTTGGATTATGTAATGCACCCGCAACATTTCAAAGGGCAGTACTAGGAATCTTTTCTGATCTAATCCATGATTGTGTAGAGGTTTATATGGATGATTTTACAGTTTATGGTGATTCATTTGAAGAGGCATTAGAGAATTTGGAAAAAGTCCTTATAAGGTGTAAAGAAACAAACCTTTCATCGAGTCATGAAAAATGCTTTATGATGTTTACTGAAGGTATTGTTTTGGGACATCATATTTCACAGGATGGGATTAAAGTTGATAGATCAAAAGTTGAAGTCATCTCCAAGTTGCCTATTCCAAATTGTCAAAAAGATGTTAGAATTTTTCTGGGATTTACTGGATACTATAGAAGATTTATAGAAAACTTCATCAAAATAGCATCTCCACTCTTCAAATTACTTACAAAAGACTGTGAATTGAAATGGGATCCTGATTGTCAATCTGCATTTGAAACTTTGAAAACAAGAATATCTGAAGCACCCATTTTGAGAGAACCAAATTGGAAACTTCCTTTCCATATTTCTACAGATGCTTTAGATACAGCTCTAGGAGCTGTGTTGGGTCAAAAGGATTTATTTCCTTATGCCATTTACTATACCAGTAAAAATTTGACTCCCACTGAGTTGAACTATACTGTGACTGAAAAAGAGTTCTTAGTTGTTGTTCATGCAATCAATAAGTTTAGACATTATATAACAGGCTATGAAACTTTTGTCCATACTGATCATTCTGCAATTAGGTATCTAATGAACAAACCTGTTACTAATGGCAGAGTTACAAGATGGCTCTTACTTTTACAAGAATTCAATATTACTATATTGGATAGACCAGGGAAACAAAATACAGTAGCTGATTTCTTGTCTAGGATCCAAAATACTAATGAAGATTCTCTTGTAGAGGATAAGTTTCTAGATGAATATTTATTTGCAGTAACTACTAAGACTCCTTGGTATGCAGATATTGCTAACTATTTGCTTACAGGGAAGCTACCTCCACATTTATCTCCTAGTGAAAAAAGAAGAATTATTCAGGAGAGTTCAAATTATTCATGGATTTCTAATGAATTGTTTAAAACAGGGCTAGATTGTGTGGTCAAAAGATGTGTTTGGGAAGATGAAATGCCTGACATCCTCAAGGCATGTCATGATGAACCATGCGGTGAAAACTTTGTTGACAAAAGGACGACCTATAAAATCCTTTCTTTAGGATATTATTGGCCTTCGCTCTTCAAAGATACAAAACAATATGTCAGAAGGTGTGACAGCTGCCAAAGAGTAGGGAAACCAACTCTTTCAAATGAAATGCCATTACAACCACAGGTACTCATCGAACCCTTTGAAAAATGGGCTTTAGATTTCATTGGACCCATTAATCCACCATCTAAACAGAAGAAGTATATATTGGTATGCACTGATTATGTCACTAAATGGGTAGAAGCCAAAGAATTACTTTCTGCTACTGAAAATTCAGTTGTTAATTTTCTTTATGAGGATATTTTTACTTGTTTTGGTGTCCCAAGAGAAATTGTGACAGATCAGGGAAGCCAATTTACATCCAACATGATAGAGAAGCTGATGGAAGAATACAAGATCAAGCATAGAAAATCTACTCCTTACCATCCACAAGCAAATGGTCAAGTGGAGTCTACAAACAAGGTTATTGACAACATCATCACCAAAACTGTTCATCTACACAGAAGAGATTGAGAAGAAAGGATTCCTGAAGCCTTGTGGGCCTACAGAACTACATGGAGGAATACAACAGGACATTCTCCTTATGAACTCGTTTATGGGAAAGAAGTCCTGCTCCCCATTGAGTTTCAAGTCAAGATTTTCAAGATGGCGGTTCAGTTGGGGATGAATCTATCATAAGCCCAAAAGCACAGAATGGAGCAGCTGAATGAGCTAGATGAGATTAGACAAGAAGCAATTTTAAGAACTGATCTAGTTCAACATCAAAGAGCTAAGTGGTATGACAGATACATCGAAGAGAAAAAGTTTCAAGAGGGAGATTGGGCACTACTATTTGATTCCAAGTTTAAAGACTTCAAAGGTAAATTTCAGACCCATTGGCTTGGGCCATATGAGATTGACAAAGTCTTTAGCAATGGAGCGGTAAGAATCAAGACCATTGATGAATTTCAAACTCCTCTTATTGTGAATGGCCAGAGATTGAAAATTTATCATAAGCCACTCTCAAAAGAGGAATTTGTCAAAATATTTCAAGAGAATTCTGCAATAAGGCTGGTGAAGAAGAATCCTTCTTCCCCACTAGCCTAGCCTTTGTTTCTTTCAGTTCAAAAAAAAATAAAATTGTATAAGCCTGAAAACCAATCACTGATTGGCGGTCTTATACAGCAAATGTAGAGTGAAAATCAGGGACACCTGACACTTTATATTTTCTAAAAAAAAAAGATTCTCTCCTTCTTTTTCTATCTTCACTTTACTTCATTTGCCATTCCACTCCATCTCCATCTCATTTTCATTTCACTTCACTCCACTTCATCTCACTCCATTTCATTCATTTCATTCCATTTCATTAATAAATGTCTCTTTCAGGACCATTTTCACTCAGTTAGTTATTATTTAACTATCCTTGTTCATCCAAGTGGGTGCTGTGTCAGTTTCCGCAGTTGGAAGCAGTTTCCGCAGCCACCACTCTGTTTTTCAAATTTACAGTTAAAATGTTAGTGCAATAATCATGAAAATGCAGGTGTGACTGAGCATATGCTATGAAGACATGGAGCATCTCCAGACATCAATAAATAGCAGTTGGTTAAAGGCTAATGGACAACAAATGACAAGGATTCCAAAGGTATGAGCAAAAATTTATTTCAAATAGCAATTAAAGGCACAATTTTGCATAGTTGTAAAACCATAAAAGCTCTATTATGTGCAATTATTATCACGATAGCTCCATTACCCATGACCATCCCACGGCATTATTCCACGAACCATGCATTTATTCCTTAAAGGTCTCATGAATGATTTTCGGGTTTAAACTCATAGTTGGCTGCACTTTCATATCCCACTTGTAATCATGAGATGTGACCTATTTCATTACGGCTCCTCTCCACAGCATTTTCCGCAGCCATTCATTAAACGTGTAACATTTTGTACGCAGCCGTTCAATTCAAAATCTTGACTCCACTCCATTTCCTTACCATTCTGTTAAAACCATCTTCTTCACATACGTCTGCACTTCAGTTTGTGAACTCACCTCGTGTTGTTGGGAAAAGTATCCAATTCGGAATGCCCCTATCCCACTCTAAGAGGTGATAGTGCCTTAGCAACAAATAGGTAAACTTATTCGAGTATTCTTCTTTATGAAATGTAAGTGAGGAAGAAGGATCCAACTAACCTGTATCTTCCGCTAGTTTGTCGATCCAAATCTCTCCTCTCTTCAATAGCTCCCAGCTTCTTGCTCCTTCACCGGCCCAGCTTCACCGAATTCCTGCAAGATCACAAGAGAGAGAAACTACACAAAGATACAGATATACATTCATAAAAAGCTCAAGATCAGATTAAGCTAAACATGTAAGCATAACAAAACATCATTGGTACACAACATGTAGGAGAAACTCAAATAGTTTATTGATGAAATAAGAAAGTCCAAGAGGAGATACAACCAAGTGAGTTCCGATCCAGCATCTACCTCCCAGCAAAGGAATCCCTTCCTCTCCTCCAACAAAGCATAAATCACCCAATGCTAATTTCAATCTCAAACCAACAACAATTCTCTGCAAAGTACAAAATTCCAGCCCCTTCTTGAACCTCTGGGTGAGAGATCCATATATAGATGTAAGCAGAGAGGATGAGTCAGCTTATGTTTTGACTTGTGGCTTCTCTCTGTCAGTTCTTGCTTCCACTTGGAGGTTGAGGACCTCGTACTCATCACTAGTCGAATTCATTGAGGCAAGTGTCAATGGAGAAGATTCTGGAAGCTTCCAGGGTCTTTCCACCTCGTTGAATGAACTTGCCATTTGTCATTTCCCGCTCAGCGCACCCTGGTAGTGCTTCTACCTGCGTTGCAGTGCACCTAGCCAGTGTAATCTCTGCATTTCAGCGTAGACAACTAGTGGAGCCTCTGAATTGATCCTGAATTGACTGTTTCTGAGTGGTTTTTGGTGGAGAACTTCTGGGAGAAGCTGTCATTGGTTGACCTTGTTCCTTTAGGAGTTGTAACAACATCATTAGGGACTTTGGATCCCTTGAATTATGGACATTTCATGCTTATAGCTGTAAGGCACAAAAATGTCTATAACACCTCGGCTGCTCATCCTCTGTTTCTGCTTGCAGTTCCGGAACACTCCTGTTACCTGTTATCCTCCAATTGCAGCCACTGTATTTTTGCCATAAATCCTGCAACCGAGCGACCTTACCTCTGCTAAACCCTCACACACAATTGAATTTTCAATTGAATTTCAAAACAGAGGAATGGATGGGACGATTACTAAGGGCAGAACCAGAAGGACCTAAATATTTAGAAGGTTACCCTCAAGCAAAAGATTTGCTAAAGAAAGCAAAATGGTTACGCTTCATCCAAAAATTTAAGGGCCATAACAAGGAGGTAACGAAAGCCTTTGCATGGTCTTTCGATGGCTAGATGGTGGACATTGGAGACTTAAAGCTCACGGTCACTGAAGCAACAGTAGCAACTGCCACAGACTTGCCCCAGGAAGGTGAGCGTTGGTTTAAAAACAAAAGTGTGGACGAGCAGGCATGGAGAATTATGCTACGTAACCCAGGTATGGACGTTACTGTGTTTACAAAAGGAATTCCTGTTCATGCATTGAAAGAAGAATGGGCCAGCCTACTGTTAATCATCCAAAAGTTCATCACTTGCGAAGGGCGCTTTGGTTCAATGTACATGTATCATGCTAGGTTATTGATGAACTTCTTAGAGAGTCAAACTCTTAATTTGCCTTATTTCTTACTATTGAGTTTGAAAAAGATGAGTACCACAATCCAAAAGCACACAGGAAATATAGAACCTCATTTATATCATCATGACTTGTAAGGATTCTCATTGAAGACCAACTAAAGAAAAACAACGATACCTAGAACGATTCTTAGTAAGAAATTACTTTCAAGAGCCATCTGAGGCACCTGAAAGTAGTACACCAAAGACACCGAGAAGGAGTAGGAGAAAAGAAAAGAGTACCATAGTCCAAGACTCTCCTATTACCAAAACTCAAGAAGTTGGTCAAAAAGAAAAGGAGAAAAGAACTAAGGACAGAAAACAGAGAAAATTGAAAGGAAAAAGAAACATAGAAGAAGTCTACCAATCACCAGAGCCATCTATAGAGGAGGACTATCAAACATTGTTTGAGAGATTAGTGCATCTTCAAAAACAAGTTGCTACAGCAAAGAAGAAGGAAAAAGGAAAACAGAGCATAGAAGAAGGGAGTACTAGTCCACCGTATTTAAGAAGAAGCAACAGGCTTAGAGGAAGGGGGAGTAAAACACAAGTAAAACGACCCCACTTCATTGACTTGGGTGGGGAAACACCCGAGAAACCTCCAGCTGGCCATAGTCCATCTCATCCTCAGCCAAGTATTGAAACTAGTCCTCCACATGCTGATGAAAGCCCTTCTCGGCCAGAGCTAGAAAGCAGTCCTCCTCCTCAACAAGACTTTGAAGTTAGTCCAAGAAAAACACCCAAAATAGATCCAAGTCAACAGGAGGTGTATGATTACCTTGAATCTTTAGAAAAGACAGCTCCAGGCCCGAGTACCACTCTGCCCCACATGACACAAGATGCACAAGTCCAATCCTTAAAGCAAGAAGTGTTTGAATTAGAGGTTCTAAACAGACATATTAAGCAAGAAAATGAAGCACTTAAGGAGCAGAGCAAAGTGGACAAAATTATTCATGATAATACCATGTTTCATTTGGGACTATGGCAAAATAAGAACAAGAAACTAAAGAAAAAGTGCAGAAAGTTGAGCAGAGAATTAATCAATCTCAAATTCAGATGTCTGATAAGGAAACCCAGGATGGTGCTAGCACCAAGAAAGAAGAGAAGAGGACTGGATGTACTAGCAGAGGCTTTAGAACATATGGATTAAAGGGGAATGACTAAAATTTTGGTTGCATGAGGACATGCAACACCTTCACAGTGGGGGTATGTTGAGTCCCAAACTTGCATCTTCCCTATACACCTTTTCAGCCTTCTTTTCCATTTACTTGACCCACCAAGCTGTCAAATCATTGCATATTAATTTAAAAAGAGATTATAAAATGGTTTCCTAACTATGTCTTGTGACTGCTGTTTGATTTAGATTTTTGTTCAATCAGCTGCGGAAACTTGTCACTTTCCGCAGCCAGCTCAAGTTTTCGCAGCGATTTTGTTGAAGACTATGTTAAAGGTGTCCACTGGAGAATCCGACCACATGGGCAAGATGCAAATTATGTGTACATGGAGCGTGTCCCCTTGGTTCAGCTGAATCACCCACAAACAGCCACGGTCAAGGGCAGTCAAAGCAGTGGTCAAACCAAGAGTTTTGCGGTGGCATGACTCTGTTTTTACCACGTGAATATTTGCGTGGCAAGTTCCTCAATCTCTGGAGGTGTGCTAACACCTGTGGATCGATCCGTGAACCAAATCGAACAGCCACCACTCCTTAGATTTAATTGTCACGACTACCATACTGCTAGATCTCATGACGTGGTTATTCACGTGTCTGTTTGGCAGCGCAGAATTTAGGAATTAGTTATAGCATCCTCAGTTATAAATAACGCGTTATCATACGCTTGATAGTTAGCTTTTTATCTGTAATCTTGACTGTTTTTACGAGCCCACTGTGCCGTGCTCTATCTTTATCTTATGACTGCACTTTAAATATATGAGAAGACAACGTTCTTAAGTTCAATTTGTGACTGATTATTGATTAGCTGAGGTTGCAGAGGGCCCCTGTACACCAAGGCTCTATATCTACTGTATAGTTTCTCGCTTTCTTTCATTATGTTACTTCTTTCATAATCGTTTGCTTGTATATATTACACTGTTCTAATATTCATGTTAACTGTTGTCCATATTTTCTTTTATGCTTTCTCATGATTGTTAACTGATCAATGTTTTTCTTTCAGGTTCTTGTAGACAGCCTGGGCAATTTACATAGTTCTAATGACTAATGACATGAAATCATCTTGTCCTTCTGCTAATTTATTTTCTAAGTTTTAATTCCAACATTGTCATTTCTTTCAGTTTTGTTTTGCTCATTTACTTTCATGCAATTTAGATATCATATTACTCCATTTGTTTATGATTACCTCCTATAGCCAAAGCGACTCAAATAGTGAGGAATCATAATATTATTTGATGTAGTATGATTTAGTTTACTTTTCTGTAAGTTAGTGATTAGATTACTTATGTCATTTTCAGGGATTGAAGTATGAATGAGTAGTTTAATCTTAGTTTCATTTTATGCAATTTCATTTCCTGCAATTTAGATATCAGATTACTCAATTTGTTTATGATTACCTCCTATAGCCAGAGCGAGTCGAAAGGTGAGGGGTCAGAATATGAGTTGAAGTAGTGTGATTTAGTTTGCTTTGCTTACAGTCTTTGAATTGCTTTGAGTTCAGTTTTTATTTCCTTTTTATACAGCAGTAAGGATACTGGGCTTCATTGTCACTAGCTCATTGTTTTGGTACATTTTTATTTTCTTTTGGGAATTGATTTCATCACAGCAAGTTTGAAATCTTTTTGAGAACTTTAAAGTTTGGAAAATCATTGTAGAAGTCACCATTGCCATCCATACTTGACTTTCAATTCTGCCATCTCACATTAGGGAATCAACAGAAGATAAACCCAAAAACAAACCAAAACTCAAAAACGACAAAGAAATAAGAAATCGGTTATCTTGCATATATAATGCACTTCACTTCAGCAGTTTACGACTCTCAGATTGACATTTTAAATAGCAATTTAGGACACACTAAATTGACCAAACAGAGATCTCAAGTTTGATGAGCAGAAAGTGATGCGTGTTTCCCTTGAGAGGGAGCTCCAACTACAGGCTGTGGAGGAACTATTGGTTCCTAAGGAGGATGAGCCTCAGATTGATGCGGTGTAGCTGCATGCAGAGGTTCGAGGAGTGGAGATAGCCAATCAAGCAGAATCTTCCAGAGATGGACGGAAGCACACAAGAGAAGCTGAAAAATTGTTGGAGGATGCGAGAGAGAATGTGGGATCACCATCTTCTCAGTGCAGACAAAGGAGGTCACCTAAGAGGTACACTAGATACATGGCCCTTGCTGGGGAATGTGTTGAGACCGAGCCATCTTCCTTTGAGGAAGCAATGTAGCAGCTGATTTGGGTTGATGCTATGGTGGAAGAGTATGACTCCATAGTTCGTAACAGTGTTTGGGATGTGGTTCTGAGACTAGAGAACAAGTTAGTTGTGAGTTTCTGTTGGCTTTACAAGGTAAAGCAAGTTGCTGATGGTAGTGTGGAGAAGCATAAGGAAAGATTTGTTTCCCGTGGCTTTTCACAGGTCGAGAGAATCATGTTGTTGCAGTATATTTCAACAGAGGAGCAAGATGCTGACATTTTGACAAAGGCATTGTCAAAGTGTAAATTTGAGTTCCATAGAGACAGGATCGGGGTGGCAGATAATCCCTTTCTTATTGAGAGGGAGTGTTGAAATATGGAAACAAGAATATTCCAATTTAATTTGTCCTCGAATTAAATTGTGAATTAAAATCGAATTTACTATTAACAACTACTTGGAAATAATTAATTAATTAATTTATTTTAAATTAATTAGTTGGAGAAATTCAAGTTGGAAGTCTTTCTGAAGTCATGCAAGAGTTATCCCTTAAATTAAGGAGATAAGATTGAGTTATATTTGAGTTGTAATTAGTTAACTCAGTTTATTGAGTTAAGTCTAGTTAAATTAGTTCCAAACTGTTTGAGGAACTAATAGTGAGTTAACAGTCAGTTGATGCATTAATGCACACAACTAGTGCTACTCCAGTAAACTAAAGATTCCCTCATCAGAAACTCATGCATGTCTATTCTGAGAAATACCCAGTTGAGATAAATGTTCAAGGACAATGTACTATCAATTGTATGTGTTTTCTCATGGAGAAAACTCATGCATGCAGTCAAAGATTCATCCTTGAGGATTGCATAGTTTTGAAGCTTGGTTTTTCACTTGGTAATAGGCTAATCATCCACAAGGAACAAGACAAGGAAATAGGAGCTTGGAGGGCAGAGAGGAAGGTAGGAGAGAAGCCAAGATTGGCTGCGAGCTTCTGTGAGGATTGTACTGAGAGATGACTAGCTGTGAGAGCTAAGGCTTTGTATAATTCCTATGTATTTCCACCATGTATGATAATACTATATTGTGGGGTTTTTAGCTAAGGCTTTCCCCAAAGTATTTTCATGTGTATTGTGCCATAGATTCTTCTTTTTCTGGTTATATTGTTTAGCTCGATCTTTAAGCTTCTGCAAATTGATAGTAGAAGTAGGTTATAGTATTCTTCTTTGATTTATATTGCATTATCGGGTTAAACTATCATAGATTTTCTACATCAAGTTTCTATTTGTAAATGAATGAACAATGTATCTATGATCTACTAGATGGAATTGCAGTTAATGTGTTAAGGCATCAATGATTTGTTGAAAAGTGTGCAACAAGAAATGCTTGTTGATATTGCAACAAGATGATGGAGCTTAGTGAAAAGAGTTGCCTTCACTAAGTGGGCCCGCAAGCTATTTTTGGCGCAAGTCTATTTTTAGACATATGGATCATGTCTATGGATTGCAGGTTGCTGTTTATGGATGATTGATCAAGTTGGGAAAAATAGATGGACTTTTATTTTTGATGAAAGTGTGAGTGATCACAGTGTGAGTGATCAAGTCTATTTTTAGACTGGCTGTCAAAAATAGAAAAGTCAAATATTATTGTCTCATAATAATATTTGGACTATAAACTTGATCTTATTCTCTTGGAGCACTTCAGGATGAGCTACGGATGTGGTACATGCAGATCCCAGAGGGAAATACGTGGTTACCTATGGGATGACTAATATTTGCATGCATGACTTCAGTTAGAACTCAATCAGTTGAGTTTGGTGGAGTTGATGGAGTTGTGTTCAGTTTAGCTTTGTTAAACTGGTTGTATTTAGTCTAACTGGCAAATAGACTAGAGATGAGTTGGGTGAATTAGTTATTAATTAATTCACAAGTTATTAACTCATAATACAACTAATGAATACATTAGTTAACTCAGTTGCATGTTAGTGCATGTTCAGTTCAGCAGGGACAGGTGTTAGAGAATCAGATTGCTATCAGTTGTGACTATAGTTGTGCACTAGATCTTGCACAATAAAGGGATTGAGTATGCCCATGAGTTTGCTCACGTATTTGCCAACATTATAGCTTGTGCTCACGTCCAAAAAAGTGTGAGTGACTATTTTGCAGGTGAAATACGAGTTTGGGAAGTCATTCTCATCAGTTCTTGAGCAGGTATTGAGCAGTGGAGGCAGGCAAGCAGTGGAAGAGATTTGGAGATCAGATCTGAGCTGTATTGTGTGTAACAGGTGGAGATACTTGTGAGAAGTATTATGCTTTGTATTGTTACATGATTCAATCAATATAATATACAGATAGTGTGGGGTTTTTAGCGAGATGCTTTCCCCGGGATACATACTGTGTTTATGAGTTTGATTGATGCTTCTGTGTGTGCCTGTGAATGTTTCTACTTCTGTAAATTGATGATCAACGTAGAGGAGATTATGTATTATACATGTTCCGCTTATAATTGTATGATCAGGATAATCTCTGTGAATATGTGTTAAATTATTCAAAATTTCTACATGGTATCAGAGCGGCTTGATTTGTAGAAGAGATTTTTACAGGATATCAAGCGAGGATTGATCATCAGATCTACTATTCAGAAAGTGTTTACAATTTATTTCTTCAGGCAGAGTTTGTAATCGGGCCAGGTAGCCTTTGGATTCATCCTTCCTTTGGAAGGTGAGATATCTGGTGAATGCCCATACAATCAATCTCTGTACGAGAAATATTGTGTTCTCACGAATTCTAGATCGGAAGCGGTTGAGTTTTGTGCTGGTGGAATTCGAATTTAATTCCAAAGCAAGAGATAAAACTCAGAAACATTTAGTGTGAGAATGGAGACAGTATGCCCCAGTATCTCACGAAGTTCACCCAATGCCGGGATGAGCTGGGAAGTGTGGGGGTGACTGTCGGATGAGGATGGTGAGTCTAGTACTCCTTGACCTTCCTAAGAGTTGGCATAGCTACCAGGACTCGGTGAATGGAAGGGAGAAACTGCCAGGATGGGAGAGACTTTGGTCGGATCTTGTGCAGGAGGAGATTAGACGGAGCACCAGAGATGGTTCTTCATCCATGCAGGATGAGGAGAACTGTGCCTTAGCAAGTAAGGCGAAGAAGGGGAAGGAGAAGGTTTCTCTTTTCGAATCTTGTTCTTCTAGTGATGGGAAGAATGTTGACAAGGCGAAGGTGAGATGCTTTCGTTGTCATGAGTTGGGTCATTATGCTACTAATTGCCCAAAGAAGAAGTCCAAGAAGGGATCCAGGGAAGGATCTGAAGGTGAGGCAGCCTCACTTGCTTCACAGTTTGAGTTGGACTTCACACTCTTTGCATGCATGGTTTCATCCATGGTGGGAAGTGGTTGGTTTCTTGACAGTGGAGCTTCTTTCCACATGACCGGTGACAAAAGTTTGTTTAGTACTTTGGAGGAGAAAGATCTCCAGATACTCATAGGGATGGGTAATGATGAGAAGTATAGTGTCTCAGGTGTAGGCACGGTTATTTTTCAGAGGGAGCATGGAGCTCGCCTTACCTTGACTGATGTCAAGTATGTACCAGGATTGAAGAGAAACTTGGTGTCGATCGCGATGTTGGAAGACAGAGGTTATGATGTGGTCTTTAGTAAGGGAAAGGTTTTCCTTAGACACATCATCACTAGACAGGTGAAGCAGATTGGTTCACGGGTCAAGAACCTGTATGCTCTTGAGGTTCAAGATGCATGCAAAGCCTTGAGCAGCGAGGCAACTGATGGAGACTTGGTGGTTGAGAGGGAGCGTATATTACCTCTCAACATGCAGAGCCAGAAGAAGTCTCAGATGATTGTGGAGGAGCCACGATTGGTGCAGCAGCTTCAAGAGATTGTGGAGGAGCCACAACAGGGGAAGCTAAGAGGAGATCGAGTAGAGACATCTACTCATCCAGAGACCTCCAGTAGGGGGAAACTTCAAGCCAGGTGGACTGAGGGATCGCATGCAGCCATACCTCCAGGTAGGAGGTGGGGTGATGTGGATTGATTGTCCCAAGGAGGAGGGGCAGGATCCTTGAGGTACCCAACCTCTTGGATGAGACCTTGCTACGGGAGCCCAAATGTGTAGTAGCAGGAACCGACTGATTGGGTAGAGACAAATGCGGATGGAGCGGCAGTGCAGGGAATCCCAGGACAGCGCATAGCTAGCAGGCTGCAGCAATGCGAGAGGCACAAGTGTTTTGCACAGTGCTAGGGGGCACAGAGAGGTGTGCAATGGTGCAAGATGCATGGAGATGTTGCAGTAGCGCAGATGTCAGAGAGGGAGCACTTGTCAGCAGCAGGTAGAGCTTCAGCATCAGAGGATGTTTCTATCCCAACAGGGAGGTCAGTTGGGAGGTGCAGTGCGGATGCAATGCTGGGAGATAGAACCAGCAGCAGCACGGATGCAGTCAGAGATCAAAGTGACATAGGCTAAAGTAGTCAGATACTGAAGAGCACAGAGATGCAGAGTTTCAGTCGACAGAGGCAATAGCAGTCAGAGACTTTGATGACAGAGCAAGTGGACCGACCAGATGTGTTGCATGGAGAACATTCCAGAGTTACAGGATCGGGTTTGAGAGGAAGCCTTTCTTGTTGAGAGGGAGTGTTGAAAAGTGTGCAACAAGAAATGCTTGTTGAGATTGCAACAAGATGATGGAGCTTAGTGAAAAGAGTCGCCTTCACTAAGTGGGCCCGCAAGCTATTTTTGGCGCAAGTCTATTTTTAGACATATGGATCATGTCTATGGATTGCAGGTTGCTGTTTATGGATGATTGATCAAGTTGGGAAAAATAG
This sequence comes from Pinus tabuliformis, assembly GCA_031772625.1. Lineage (NCBI taxonomy): Eukaryota > Viridiplantae > Streptophyta > Pinopsida > Pinales > Pinaceae > Pinus > Pinus tabuliformis. The sequence goes on along the minus strand of CM062810.1, from coordinate 244,179,614 downwards.
ATGGACTTCTATTTTTGATGAAAGTGTGAGTGATCACAGTGTGAGTGATCAAAGTCTATTTTTAGACTAGCTGTCAAAAATAGAAAAGTCAAATATTATTGTCTCATAATAATATTTGGACTATAAACTTGATCTTATTCTCTTGGAGCACTTCAGGATGAGCTACGGATGTGGTACATGAAGATCCCAGACGGAAATACGTGGTTACCTATGGGATGACTAATATTTGCATGCATGACTTCAGTTAGAACTCAATCAGTTGAGTTTGGTGGAGTTGATGGAGTTGTGTTCAGTTTAGCTTTGTTAAACTGGTTGTATTTAGTCTAACTGGCAAATAGACTAGAGATGAGTTGGGTGAATTAGTTATTAATTAATTCACAAGTTATTAACTCATAATACAACTAATGAATACATTAGTTAACTCAGTTTCATGTCAGTGCATGTTCAGTTCAGCAGGGACATGTGTTAGAGAATCAGATTGCTATCAGTTGTGACTATAGTTGTGCACTAGATCTTGCACAATAAAGGGATTGAGTATGCCAATGAGTTTGCTCACGTATTTGCCCACATTATAGCTTGTTCTCACGTCCAACAAAGTGTGAGTGACTATTTTGCAGGTGAAATACGAGTTTGGGAAGTCATTCTCATCAGTTCTTGAGCAGGTATTGAGCAGTGGAGGCAGGCAAGCAGTGGAAGAGATTTGGAGATCAGATCTGAGCTGTATTGTGTGTAACAGGTGGAGATACTTGTGAGAAGTATTATGCTTTGTATTGTTACATGATTCAATCAATATAATATACAGATAGTGTGGGGTTTTTAGCGAGATGCTTTCCCCGGGATACATACTGTGTTTATGAGTTTGATTGATGCTTCTGTGTGTGCCTGTGAATGTTTCTGCTTCTGTAAATTGATGATCAACGTAGAGGAGATTCTGTATTATACATGTTCTACTTATAATTGTATGATCAGGATAATCTCTGTGAATATGTGTTAAATTATTCAAAATTTCTACATGATTCATGGAAAATCTCAGATAAGTATGAGACCCCTATGCTTAGATCTGTTAATTACACCTGTAGATTACATTTTCACGATATTTTTGATGAAATGTCCGTCATGGTTAGTAGGGGTCTATTTAAGGTCTTGAACAAATATTTTCTTTTTGCATTGTAATTCCCATGTTATATTATTGTTTTTGAGTTATCTTTCCATTTTGGGCAGTGTCCTGGGCTCTGGGCTGAAAAAGGTGGCTCAAATCCAGGAATTCTAGCAAAACAAAGCATTAGTCTAGAGACTAACTCACTTGGCCAGTGTCTGGGGAGCATTATAACTCACCTAGGTAGTGTTCGAGGAGCGTTACTCTGGCCTAATTTATCTAAAATATTAGCATGACCTCAAGGTAAGCTATCCCAAGTATTGGTTTGATTTTTAAAGTTCCTGTAGCAGATGATTAATGTCTGTATGGTGTGTTTATGTTGATTCCACTTCCTTAACTTGACTTAGGAGGTCGAATCATATCATAGTGGCCTCTCGTCGCATGTTTACCTTGGCTAGTTGGTTGCTTGGGTAGATGTGGGAGGAGGGTGTTACAAAGTGGTATCAGAGCGTGGTTGTGCTCTCCATGGGCTGTGTGTTGATTATGGTTTCATGTTGGTTACATATGTATTCCTTATTCATGTAGTCCATGTGCTTGTTTCATTTGCATGGTGTTGATCATGGTTGTAGTGATGTCGCCATGTGAAGGTTGAAGGTGTTATCATGGGGTATTTCTTCCTGTGTATATGGTTGATTATGCAGTTGTTATGCATGTATGGTCTTGGTTATAGTTATGCATGAATAATAGGTAAAACATGCTTTGTGGAGTCATTATATGCAATTTAGGTCATCTTAGTGCTATTGGTTGTTATGATGCTAATTTGTTGGTTGAGATAGAGCAGGAGATGTAGATCATCATAATGAGGTTGCAACACTGGACTTTGGGGTAAGAGCAGATTGTCATACATGTATTGTATGTTTGGCATGCAGGTATGTAAGTTAAGGATTATTATATGCATTAGGTTTATATACATTAGGTTTATGTATATGTCTTTTGATGTTATGGTTACATTCATGATAGATGTTAGTTGATTAGTATGGTTATATGCACATGTGTCAGATAGTCATGAATGATAGTAACCTATGGTTGTGTGCATTTCTCTAATTGTTTTAGGTTATATAATGATCCATATTTAAACAGGAACGCAAAAAATTACAGAGATAGCCATAAACACAGAGATGCAGTGGAAATAATACTTCATTTCGTTAATGTAAAATACTAAAATATGCTTACAAACAGAAATGGAAATAAACCAGCTAGGCGATGGTAGCTTATCTCTGAGAAGAGATGTGGCGGATACATGCCTATGAACTCCTTACAATGAGGCTCAAGGGACTTTTTACTATTGAACAATAAGAGCAAACCTTAAACAACCAAAACCCTAACCCGAGGAGATGTAACACCAAGAGTGTATGGTCCCCATTGGGGTGAGTTGGATAACCAACTTCCCGGGGTCGTGACTTGGTCATATTATCTCCGTTTGACGTGCATGATAACCCGTTGGAAAGATCTCTATGAGGAATATGATGGAAAAGACGATTTAGACAGAAAATCACTCTAGAAGTTTAGGACTCGAAAAATCGCTCTAGAAGTTTAGGACCCAAAAAACTGCTAAAAATAGAAAACTGTGCTACAATTAAACTAAAAAACTGAAAGAAGCAATGATGGGGGTCCAAGTGGAATTGGTGGGTGGCCACCAATATCCACCTGGATCATTCCTCCCCCCTTAGGAAGCAATGGTCCCCACTGCGTTGAGTTTCTCCATGAGATGAGGAAACTTCTGCTGAACTTTGTCCCTGGTGAGCCACTTGCCTTGGTGAAGGAGTTGGCCTACTTTGACAACTCGATACAGTTGGATATTCTGCTGGCAAGTGTGCTTGATATATGTGTCCATGATTCGATCATTTGCAACTTGTTCCATACAATCTGGATTTAACTCTGTGGGTGTGAGCTGTTCTACAATGTCGGATGTGTCTAGTAATGGTGGAAAGTATGGCCAAAGGCAGTCCACATTAAACAATGGGTGCAGGCCAAGGAATGGGGGAATGCTGAGCTCAAATGCATTGTCTCCCACAGCCTTGGTAATGGTATAAGGACCATATCAGAGTGGTCTGAGTTTCTGATAGGCTCCAGTAAGACGTTCCTTTTGAAAATGAAACCAGACTTTGTCGCCCACCTGAAACTTGTGTGGCACCCGATGTTGATCATGTCGTTGGTTGTACTTGGCATTTGATTTCTCCAGAATGTCATGGAACTGTTGGTGAATATGTTGGATGTGCTCAATGAAGTTATTTGCCTTATTTTTTTTGAACTAGACATGAGCCAAATTTGTGTGAGTAACTGCAAATGGCATGGCCACATTAATGTGACATAGTGGCTGGAATCCCAAGCCCACCTGGAAAGGGCTGTGGCCAATCGAGCTGTGGAGAGCCCAATTGTAGTTGTGCTGAACATAGGGGAGGCTCTCGTCCCATGTGCGTGGATGCTTTGAGTTGTACATGCGCAGAATATGTATGATCATCTTGTTGACAACCTCTGTTTGGCCATCGATTTGAGGATGGAAGGCTGTGGACTTAGTGAGTTTGGTGTCTAGCATCAACCAGAGACTGGACCAAAATGTACTGAGGAAATTGCTGTCCTAATCTGAGATGATAGACTGTGGGATCCCAAAGTGTACCCACACTCGTTTAAAGAAGAGTTTAGCAGTAGCTTTTGCTGTGATATTCTTCTTGCAGGCCGCCAAAATGGCCATCTTCGTGAACTTGTCGACGACCACAAAACATAGTCATTTCTATGCTTAGTGGAAGGAAGGCCTGACATGTAATCCATGGAGATGGATTCCCAGGGTCGACTAGGGGTAGGCAGCGGGGTATAGAGGCCTTGCTTCTTGATGGTCGGTTTGGCAATGGTGCAGGCAGTGCATGATCTAATGTACTTCCCGACATCCCGTCGAAGATTTGGCGAATAGAAATACTTCTGCAGTATTGCCACCATTTTCTAGACCCTGAAATGCCCAGCAGCCCGACTGTAGTGTGCTTCCCAAATCATCTTGGCACGCTCGCTTGAAGGAACACAAAGGTGACCTAGGTGGCATAATAGGGCATCCTGGAGGTGAAAATCTGGAACATGCTGACCCTCCAAGAGTGTCTAGTATGTGTGGCTGAATTCTGGGTCATTTTTGTAGAGAAGTGGCCAACCAGAAGTATCATGCCCACAAGAGTTGAGCACGGTGGTTAATGCCATGATCGGTGGTCAACATTATTGGTGCTGCCCTTCTTATACTTGATATTCAAATGGAACTGTTGCAGGTATGTGGACCACTTCTGATGGCGATCGTTCTACAATTTCCCTTGGGTCTGTATGAACTGCAGGGGTCAGTGGTCTTTGTGGATGACCATTTCCTTCCCCAAAATGTAATGCTTCCATTATCGGCAGGCGTGCACAATGGAATACATCTCTTTGTCATAAGTGGGATACTTCCGGACTGTGTCTAAAAGTGTCTCACTGTGATATGCCACTCGATGCACATGTTGAGTAAGGACTGCCCCAATAGCATAGTCAAAGGCATCTGTCTCGACCTCAAATGGTTGTTGCAAGTCTAGTAATGCGAGAACTAGTGCTGAGCAGAGGTGATCTTTCAACTCTATGAATGCCTTCTATTGAGATTCAGACCAAAAGTTTTTTTCTTTTGCTCCTCCCTTGGTGACTTGACTCAAGGGCCAAGTGATATGAGAAAATCCCAACATGAACCTGCGGTAGAAGTTGGCAAGACCTAGAAAGTTGCGGAACTCTCTCAAAGTGGTTGGAGATGGCCAATCTCGAATGACTTGCATATTGGCTAGATCCACATGCACCCCCTGTTCATCAATAATGTATCCTAGATACTGAACTTGGGTCATGCCAAAAGTGCATTTCTCCAAATTGGCACATAACTTGTGTTGCCACAGTGTTTGGAGAACCTGTCGGATGTGCTGGAGGTGCTCTTTCCAACTCTGGCTAAAGATCAGGATGTCATCCAATTATACCACTACAAATTAGTTTGTGAATGGCCGTAAGATGTCATCCGTTAGCCTCATGAAGGTTGCATGAGCATTTGTCAATCCAAAAGGCATAACCAACCATTCGAAAAGGCCCTCCTTGGCTTTGAAGGTAGTCTTCCACACATAAAAGGTTTCGATTGGTACCTGGTGATATCCTAACTTCAAATCAATCTTGTTGAAATATTTTGCCCCCTTCAGTTGGTCCAAGAGGTCATCAATCCATGGGATCGGGTATCTATTACGGAAAATGATCTTAATCAGTGCCCGATAGTCAATATAGAGTCTTAAAGTCCCATCCTTTTTCTGTACCAACATGATAGAGCTCCCACAGGGCGATGAACTCGGACAGATGTGACCTTTCTGCAACAGCTCCTGAATCTGCCTCTTTATTTCAGCGTTCTCCAAAACGAAGTGCCGATATATTGGTCCATTAGGAAGCGGCGCACCTGGGGTCAGATCGATGGAGTGATTGACCTGACAGTGCAGAGGAACCCTTGCGAGGGAGGTGAAGCTGTCCTTGTACTCCTCCACGACCTTGTCCATTTGTAATTGTCGTGCGAGGGGCCCTGTCTGGAGGTTGTGGCCATCATCTTCTTCTTTCCTTGAGGGCGTATCATCAGGAAATTAAATTTCCTGGTTTTGGAAATGAGCTTATTGCATTGTTTTGCAATAACCAAAGAGATGACGGTAGGCGGTGCTACCTCCGGTATCCTGTACAACTTATTTCCCAAAGTAACAATAACAACACAGGGCCTTGATTCATACACAACATGTCGCTTCCACTAGTATGGTTGTCCTAATAATACATCACAAAATTAAAGGGGAGAAATGTCACAAAATACCTCATCCGTGAAGGGCTTGATGTTGTATGAAAAGTGACATTGTTGGCTCACGTGAAGATCCCGTCCTTGGTGAAGCCACCCGATGGTGTACGATTGTGGATGTGTTGTGGTTGGTAAGCCCAACCGCTTCACGACCTCTGCTAAAATGAGGTTCTTTTGGCTCCCACTGTCGACAATGAACTGTAGTAGGGAGCCCTTTAACCACATGTGGGAGTGGAAGAGACGCTCCTCCTCCTCTGGATATTCAGGTTCCTCTTTCTTTATCTTCGTGGTGGCAATGGTGGTGTTGGGCTTCACATCGATAATATGCTTCCCTTTGTCATTCCCCTTGTCGGGTTCTGACTCAGAGATGGAAAATGCATCTGATTCTGAAACCTTTAGCTCAGCCCCCAATGATTTCTTGGCCCGATACTCACTTGTGTTGTGAGTGGAGCTATTATGGAACTGACACCACTTTCCTGTGTCCTTTTTCGGCTTCGCAGTGATGTTATTTGCTTGCAGCTTTGGTGGGTTGTCTTGGGCCGCCCTGCCTTGGATTTGTCCTTTGTTTTTCTGTTTGGGAGCACCTTTCCCTTGCTTCGGATTCAGAGATCCAAAGTCTCGTTTATTTTTTTTAAACTTTTACTCGACCTTGACGACATATTGGTATGCCGTGCTGAGCAAGGAGATGTTTAGGAATTCTATTTCTTCTTGGATGTATTTGTGCAGGCAGCCACAATATTTGAGTACCAAATGCTGCTCCGAATCCTTGATACCTAACTTTGTGAGAAGGGCATGGAAAATATTGGTAAACTCCAGCACGTCTTGGTCCCTACCATGTTGCAGTGTGGTACACTTTATGTATTGATCCTCATAGTTTCCGACAGGGTAGTACTGCTCCTTGATGGCATCCCGGAATGAATTCCAAGTGGGTGCAGCTGAAAATAGTGAGCCTGTACTTTCATCCTTCTGCTCGCAGTAGGTTTCCCACTAGTCCTTGACGTGGGGGACTGCTTTGAGAAGAGCGAAAATAATCTTTTCCCCACTGGAAAATCATGAACAGAAAAATAACCCTCTAGCAGATTTAACCATTTATTGACGGCATCTGCGTCTATCTAACCCTTGAATATGGGGATTTCAAAATTAACTTGTACCTTAAATGGTGTGGCATTTCCAGAGTAGCTGTTGAAAGCCGATGCGTTGCCCTTGGGTAGGCGCTGAAGGATTTGGGCAAAGATGTCCATCATCGCGTTCCTTTGTTGCTTGAGGGCTTCTTCGAGCAAGAGGAGAGAACACCACTGGAGATAGCAGAGACAAAAACAGTTTCAACAAACAAAGGAAAAACTACAGAGGATGAAGAAGAAAAATAGCAAAAAGAAGTGTCCCCTGAGACACTGGAAAGGGAAGCAGCAACTGTGCTTATTGCATTGAGCACTCCAGCTAAGAAAAAGGGAAAGAGAAAAAGATAGACATCTATGTATTTCAAAGCCCAGAGGAGCACCAAGATTAAGGTGGGCAAGCCCCAGCCACCATCAAAAGAACCCATTATCATTGAGGATGCACCTCTTAAGAAAAAGGAGGAATCTCCCTCCAAAATATCTATCACTTACGAGAGAGGGAGTCCCAAAACCTCCACCTCAAAGGAAATAATCAAATTGATGGAATCCAAAGTAGTCCTACAGGAGGCACAAACCTCTCTACAGGAAACATTGGCCAAGCTGAAAGAAACTGAGAAATTGGAAAAGAAGGCAGCAGAACAGTCACAAGAGGAAGGCAAGGCAAAAGAAATACCCGAGCCAAGCCCTCAACCTAATTTAGGCTCCTATTACAATCTTTTAGAAAGTGGGAAGATCATTCCACAAAAATTCGTTGTGCCTCTTTTCTTCGAATTAGAAAAAGAAAGGGTCAGGACACACACCTAGATGCAGATTGCTAAATCTAAAGGAGTTGAAGATATAGGGCACATGGAAAACAAGTTGAGAGAGTTGAGAAGGGAGTTGGGCATGGTAAGAAACATAGAGAGCATTAGAAGAGCCCAACTACAGGAAGAAAATGAACTGTTAAAAAATCAGTTACAGGAATGAGAACCTCAAGGGGGAGACAAGTTGACAATTTTGGAAGGGCAGCAACAACAAGAAGGACCCCTAGTAGATAATGAAGCAGAAACAAGAAGAATAACCATAGACCGATGTTGAAACGCTGATGAAACAACAACAAGAAAAGGAAACTTAGGCAACAACTGAAGTGTTGATTTTGAAAAAGCAGTTGCAGGAAAAGGAAGCCCAGATGGCCTGCATGGCCAGCTGGGCAATGGAGGCCTTGCAGTGTAGACAACCAGCTAGATCCTATGCACTGTATCTCAAAGACCAGTGGCTCCAATTCTAGAATAAAACATTGGCCCAGAGGGGCACCATCCCATTTCAAGATTATGGCGAGTTTATGCATTTATGTGATAATAGTTCAGCTGAGGATAAAGCCAAATTAGCAAAATTTTACCTACAAAATATGGCACTACTAGACATGAACTTATGGGATCAAATGCTGCATTGGGAGACCTACAACTCATGGCTATGGCTTCTTGGTTGAGCCATGAAGAAAAGAGAGCAGTGGAAATTCAGAAGATCATGACAAAGGAGCTAAGTGAGCCCCTCATGATAAGGGCAGAACCAGCAGAACCATTAGCTCTCATTTATGCCCACCAACACCTAGCAGCCAATCCTCAAGTTCTTCCTGACTATGTTGACAAGCAAGCACAGGCTATCGCTCATTTTGAAGATATGGAGAGATTATTTGGCGATGACTGCCTTCATGCTTGCATGAGAAGGTGGAATACATTGTCACATAGCCTAAAGATCAGGGAGTATCACTCCCCAACTAGAATGAGGGAGGCTATGATGAGAGTGCCCCTATATAAACAATCAATGCAAAACTTGAAAGCCAACTGGATTGGTCTTAAGTTCAGTCCTCCACTACTATTAGGACTATTGGAAGGGGTTAAGGAGGAGGAAGAACAGAAACAATGGGAGGAAGTGGACAGGAAAGCAGGTTTTCATGACAGAGAAGAAGACATCACATCAGAGGCTTGGGATGTCAGGGAAGCTATTAAAGCTATTAAAGATGAAGAACTGGATTAGTTGCTGAGAGGATGAGCAACCCATTCAGTAAGGGGGTGATGATGAGCCCCAGAAATGGGTAACTATATGGGCTCATTATACCTATTATTTTCATTTAATTCACCATTCTCAATAGTTTTGTGCATGTTTTTGAATATATTTATGTCAATAGAGTGAATGGGGATAGTCACTTTGCCACATAGCCTAATGAGTGTTTATTGCAGATTTTTTGGACAATTTTGGACAAGGACTAGGAATTTATGAACAAAATGGCAGGCAAACTCAAGGAAACAGGGTTGAGGACTTATAGGAGGGGTTTCTCCTTCATTAATGACCCCTTCCTTAAGTTGTCCATCAGCAGCTGGGAGTACAAAGGCCCACATTGATGATTCCAAGGAGCAGCCTAGCAAGTCAAGTAGGGCTGCTGTTATCTTCAATTCTAGGCAGCCGAGTTCCTTAAGTTTAGGAGGACTGTTGGGAGTCCCTACTTGTATAAATAAGAAGGCTTCAAGCCTTAGTAGGTTAGCCATTTCATAGTATATTTTTGCACTTTTGTGCAACCTTGTACTCAACTCATTTTCGAGCTCGTTTCGAAGACAATTTTGTGATGTAACTGCTATTTTTTGATCAATGAAGATGAACCAAGTTTTGAACCAACACTGATCTTTTCTAGAGGGTTGAAGCTCTTGGGTTAGGGCCCAACCCAAGCTGCCCAACACCTCCTTTGTGTATTTATATGCTTTTGCTTGCATTCATAAGATAATTTTTGTTGTTTAGGTTAAATCTTGCTTTGTTAAATTAGGTTGCTTTTGATGGTTAGAATAGTTGTTCTTGCTTCAAGTTGCTTAAGTAGATTGCTGTAGTAACAGAAAAAGATCCAAAAAGGCCACCAGAAGGTTTGGATTTCCTTTCTCCCTCCCTGCGACCATGATTTTAGGTTAAGGCACTACTGCTGCCACTAAAAACGCAATCTTTGCTCTTCCAATGCTATTGCTAGTGTGATATTTCAAGTTGGAGAAGTTGATATTAGTTTTGATTCACATGCTTAGATCATTTTATGTTCATTCACCATAGCTTTCTCGCATATTTTTCTGTCCATACAGTTCTGTTCGACATTTCTCTGGTTTTAGGTTAAAATAGACAAAACTCTGTTTTTTGGTTCTTGCTTGGGTCAGTTTTGAGGAGTACGTGTGCAATTCACTTGTAGAACATTCCAGCTTATCATTCCTCCATAGCACAGCCTGTAGCAATTCATCTCTCAATATTTCCCCACTCATTCGCCATATTTTTCCAATCTACCCTAATTTCTTCGTTTTTTCACAAAGTTGCTTTCTTGCCCTTTGAACAAATCCAACCATCTCCTTCATTCCTGATCTTCATTGGTAAAGTCCTAGACCCCTCAAACCCTTCATTTAGCCTTCATTTCCCATTTTCCATCATTTTTCCACCTTCAAACCTCCAAAAACCACTTTCGGACTCCTCCTATAGATCGTCCTGTAGAACCTCCTGTAGATCCCCTGTAGCCTCTTATAGAAGTTCATGCGAGTGATTTTTCGAAGTATGATTGTAATGAAAGTCTCCAGAAGGGTATTAGGGACTTCTTAGGACCTCTCCACACCTTCCTCACCTTCAACAAAAGCCAACTCCATCTTCCTTTGCCACCAAACCTCTGCACAGTCACAACCAGTCAAACCATAAGCATAATAATTCTACATGAAAATACTCAAAAGTACAAAAAGACAATTTCTTCTCATTTCTCTTCAGAAGTAGCTTGAATAAATGCGATTTACCTCTTTAGTAGTCAATGGCACCCATTTCAGTAGTTTCCATCTCTTTTCTTGCAAAATTAGGGTTTTCTAGGATTTTTGTTTCTTTTCAGTTTTCCTTCTCTTTCTGCAAGTGGAATAGCCCTTGTAGAGTTAGCTTTCTTCCATCACAATAAAAGCTTCTTCTGAAAATTCATAGAAGTTGGCCTAGGCTCCTAGCGAACTTGCGCCAGCTGATCAAGTGACAACCTGCAGTAAGAGCTAGTACTTGTGCATACAACACCATTGCTTCCAAGTTTTTTACGAACTACCAGGTTGATAAAAGTAAAGAAGGAAGCCCCAGGAGTTACAACATTATTCTTGCAATACTGGAGCTCAACACTCTTTTTGGCGCTGTTTCTAGGGAAGCGTCAGAGTATTTTGTGATTACTGCTTTTCTTCTATTTTCTACTGCAACATTCTGCTAAGTAGTTTATTTTTACAAAAGTAGATTAGACATTTCCTGCTTTCATTTCAATTCTGTAATTTCAATTCTACAAGCGTAGATTAGACATTTCCTACTTTCATTTCAATTTTGCAATTTCAATTCTTCAAGCGTAGATTAGGCATTTCCTGCTTTCATTTCAATTCTACAATTTCCTTTCAGCAAAGTAGATTAGTCATCTCTTGCTTTCATTTCAATTATGAAATTTTCATTTCAGCAAGGTATTTTAGTTAGCTACAATTTGTTTTTCAATCCATTTCAGTTTTTGCAGGTACAAGTAGAAAAAGAAACAAAAAAAATCACCCAAAAAAAGAGATTTCCTTTCATGCCTTGTAGGAACAGAGACAATTTAGGAAAATTCCTACCCAACACGCCCACCACATCACTGCGTCACCCTTCTCTCTTCTTTGGTGGTAGTGATCTAGAAGAACCTATAGGTGAACCTCCAGAGATATACAAAGATTCTATAATAAAAGAAGATCAAGAAACCATTCCTCCTAAGACCATGGCTAAAAACAGAAACGTTAGAAGAAATGGGGAAAGAATAGGAGGTGCCTTTCCTATCCGAGAGACCAATGGGGACACAAAAATGAAAAACATAAGTCCTTCAGCCTTACCTCACTTCCATGGATTGACTACCGAAGATCCTGATACCTTCTTGTTTGAATTTGTTGTTCTCTGTCAAACCTATGACTATGCAGAAGACGAGTAGAAGTTGAAACTATTTCCTTCTACCCTCAAGGATGCAACCTTGCACTGGTTCATGGGGTTACCTGGAAACAGTATCACAACTTGGGCTCAGATGCAGCAAGCCTTTAACAACAAATACTGGGACTACTGTAGGTCAAAGGATACCAAGGAATAAATCTTTCGAATGACCATGGGAAGTGATGAATCTTTAGAATACTATGAAGAGAGGTTTCAACTCAGTTATAAAAGGGCCAGGTGCACACTTGACCCTGAATCTCTGAAGTTGGTTCTGCTCAGAGGAGTCCCTGAAGACCTTCTAGATACCCTCCATTTTCTGGCTGGGGGAGACATCTACCAACTACCTTATGATGACATAAAGACTGTGTTTAGAAACCATTCCAGGTTAGCTAGAAAGAGAGGTAGGGGAAGTCAACCTTTAGCCAGTACATCCTCATCTAGTTCATCCCTTAGAAACAAACTTGAGAATCGGCTGGAAGATTTCAAGAGCGAGGTGAGGCAGACTCTTGCCATGCAAATGGATACCTTGCATATCAAAAGGAAACAAGAGGAAGCCGAGAGAGCTTTGGCCATATTTTGTCCCAAGTGCACTAGAAAGCATCCTAGGAACGAATGTCCATTGCACTCTATAGAAGTGTGTTTAGTCTGTGAAGAAGACCATCCTACGAATCAATGCCCTTCCTTGCCCGGAATCAAAGCTGCATATCAGGGGGCTGAAGGAGCCACTGAACCACTCTATTTCATGAACCAAAGGAGGCCACATGGACCCAGACCTTACCAGCAGGGAATGCAAGGGACATCCCAGAGCTATTACAACCCCAATCAAGCCACTTCCATGCCTTCTTAGGGTCCCCTTGCTCATCCTTCCTGGTCCACACCCCCTCCTTGGTCGTATCCTCCTCAATACCAGGCTCCTCCAGTTGCTCACTCGTTTCACTCTTATGCTCAGCCACAACCTCAGTGGAATGCACCTCATCAGGGGTGGAGGCCCCAGTATAACTCTCCTCCTGCTCTTTTGCCTCCACCACCTGCTCAACCACAACCATTACCTCCTGCTCCTCCAAGACAACCCCAAATACCTGCTCAACTGAACCCGAACCCCAACAACAGATAGGCCCAGCAGGTATATAGTGGAGAAACATCATGCCCGACCTATGCTGTGGAGATTCAGGAGATTAAACTGTGATATGGGAAGGTTCTCTGAGATAGCAAACCTCCTCCTAAGGAGGATGAGGAAGAAAAATAGGAAAGTGAACCAAAAGTCATTCCACCCTTTCCTAAGAGACTAACTGGAACCACACAACCGACCCCAGAAGAAACTGAACTTCTGGGAGAATTGAAACAGTTATGTGTAAAGATACCGCTTCTCCAAGCCATAAAGGATGTGCCTATATACAACAAGATGATTAAGGAGAAGTGCTTCAGGGACCTAGGCATGCACAAGAGAGATGCCACAACTATCAATGTCATAGGACAACTGTTTGACCTGACATTGGGGCAGGTAATCTGCCTGAAATATCTAGACCCTGGGAGTCCTGTAGTTGATGTCCACATCAATGGAACCACAATCCCCCATACCTTGATTGATCTAGGGGCTACCGTTAATGTGATGACCAGGGACACTATGCTCAAACTCAACCTTCAGGGTTCCCTGAGAAAGACCTCAACAGTACTGTAGTTAGCAGACCACTCCATTGTGACCCCCGGGGGGTTGTGGAAGATGTAATGGTCTCTATTGATTCTTGGGAATACCTTGCTAATTTCCTAGTTCTCCAGCTGAAGGAAAACTCACCGGATATCCTCTCATCTTGGGGAGACCTTGGTTGGCTACTACAGATGCCTACATCAGCTGTTGAGCTGGGAACATGAAAATCAAGAATGGGCATATGTCCAAAAAGTTAGTCCTCTATCCTCCTGCCCAACCTCTTCTAGAACATGATTTACCTCTTTGGTTGGAGGAGGAAGACGAGGATGAAGTCTATTCCGCACCATTGTGTACAATAGAGGCTACCATGGGGGGTCCACAAACCGAGGATGATCTTATTGAAAACTTGATTCAGAATCCACCCCCAGTGTATTTCCATTAGAAGAGCTGGTGGAAGAAACCCAAGATAATCCTTTAGTTGATCTTTGTGTGGCTGATCTGACCTCTCTGTGAGTTAAGAATGTGGAATTTGGCCCAGAAAAACCTTGAAGATCAACTCATCCCTATCCACCTCTCAGGAGAAAGAACTGTGTAGCTTATTGAAAAATCACTTGGATTCTTTTTCTTGGAGCTATAAGGAGATGAAGGGAGTCCACCCTTTAGTCTGTACTCATCACATTTACATTAAAGAAGATTGTAAACCAGTCAGGTAGCCTCAAAGGAGGATGAATCCAACCCTTAAGGACATTGTCAAAGAAGAACTGCAAAAGTTGCTGGATGCAGGATTCATCTACCCCATCTCTGACAGTGAATGGGTTTCTCCTTTGGTGCTAGTGCCAAAGAAAAACGGGAAGTGGAGAATTTATGTAGATTATCAGGAACTAAAAAGGGCCACCAAGAAGGACCATTTCTCTTTGCCTTTCATAGATCAAGTGTTTGATGGCCTGGCAGGGAAGAAGTTCATCTCATTCCTAGATAGGTTTAGCAGGTACAACTAGATCCAAATCATCCCGGAAGACCAAGATAAGACCACTTTCACTTGTCCTTAGGGTACTTTTTCCTACCGGGTCCTTCCTTTTGGGTTGTGCAATGCTCCCGCCACTTTCTAGAGAGCAGTACTGAGCATATTTGCTGAACTGGTTCATGATTTAGTGGAAATCTATATGGATGACTTTACCCCTTATGGTTCTAACTTCTAGGAAGCTTTGACTAACCTAGGAAAAGTTTTAAACAAGTGTATTGAAATGAACCTGTCCCTCAGTCCTAAAAAATGCGAATTCCTGATGACTGAAGGGACCGTGCTAGGTCATACAATTTCTCAGCAAGGATTACAGGTGGATCCCAAAAAGATTTCTATCATTCAAAGGGTCCGACCTCCTCAAAAGGTAAGAGATGTTCGGATTTTTCTAGGCTTAGCAGGGTACTATAGAAGATTCATTAAGGATTTGAGTAAGCTAGCCTCTCCATTGTTTGGTCTTTTGGGAAAATATGTTGAGTTCATATGGACTGACGATTGTCAAGAGGCTCTGGATGCCTTGAAAGTTAAGATGGTAAGTGCCCTAATATTGAGAGGTCCAAACTGGGCCCTATCTTTCCACATTCACACAGATGCCTCGAACAAAGCGATAGGAGCAGCCTTAGGGCAAGTTGATGAGAAGCTGCCTTATGCCATATACTTTGTCAATAAAAACCTGTCCAAGGCAGAATTATATTACATTGTAATCGAAAAGGAGCTACTAGCTGTAGTCCATTCTCGAAACAAGTTCAGACACTACATCACCGGCTATCAAACATTTGTACACACTGATCATGCTGCAATTAGGTATTTGATGAATAAACCAGATGTAAATGCTCGTACCATTAGATGATTACTTTTATCGCAGCAATTTGATTTGACAATTGTTGATAATCTAGGTAAGGAAAATGTTGTTGTTGATTTTCTGTCTAGACTAGATCTGCCTGAAGGTGAAGAAGGAATGGTGGATGATCAAATACCGGATGAACACCTATTTGCTATTTCAATACTCTCTCCATGGTTTGCTGATATAGAAAATTATTTGGTTTCAGCACTGTTGGCTAGTTGAATTGTTTATGAATTAAACATTCAAGTACCATATTAATTGTCAACCAGGGAAAGTCTTTTTATTCCAAAGGCTACTGCGTACTGTATGTACTCAAAATCTAAAAGCATTGAAAAGCTGTAGTATACGTGATTCTTACACTATGTCATTACAGTACTTGTTAAAAGCAATTAATTAAAACTACAAATCTGGAAAGCGAAATGATGGATGCTCTGTTGGCAGAGGATCAGGACCCTATCCTCCAGGTGGGGACGTTCAGCACCTGCCTCTGTAATCAGATTACTAATGCACACTGCACTCTCATTCACCGGTGAGAAACAAACTCAAGTGATTAATGAAACAGAGTACTAGCAAAACAGAGAATACCAGAGGTAATGCTATCAAATCCAAGCAGAGTACCAGAAAGAAACTATTGCACACTTACACAATTGACAAGAAAGCAAATGGGTGAATCTTGTGAGGAAGGTGGGCCCAGTCCCTCTCACAAGATTCCCCAGGAAAACGAAGACTGGATTAAGTGCTCAAAACAGTTTTATATTCATCTGCCAAAAAGATTTAAATACAATAGAGTTCAGACTTGCTGATGTTCTCAGAATCTCTTCTTACAGACTGACCATAGACACCGACTAATCCCCTTTTCATGTAGATGTCTCCTCTTTATAGAGGAGACATCTATTGCAATAAAGTATTACAGCCCATTCAGTTAACCCATCTTATAAAAAATAAGCAATTCAGAACGCTGTTACAACAGTATGATAATACGTTCTTTCTTGAGCTCTGGCTGTTACACAGCGGGTAACTGACTTCGACCGTCTTCTCGGGATCTTCATATTCCTTTGCCATTTCCCCATGCTGTTCCTGATTTAGGCCATGCTGACTGTGTTCTTCTTGCTTTAGACCTCCGCTTGATTATGCCACGTCAGGGTTCTTTAAATAGTTGCCATCTGTTATTCGCGGCTGTTACAAAATAGCTTGCTTTAGGTGATTGCTGTTGCTGACTGTAGCAACTACGGAGTTGCTGCTTCTGGTGTTGCAGCAACTGCGTAGTTGCTGTTTCTGGTGTTACAGCAACTGCGTAGTTGCTGTTTCTGGTGTTACAACAACTATACATTATAATTCCTGCAAGCTTAAGGCAATTACTTGACAATTTAGTCAGCGTTTCCAAGGATAAGTATAAAGATATTCACGAATATGAAATAAACAATTAAACATAGATATGCGGGAGGTTACTTCATACCTTGGGGTCATTATGTCATTATAAAATAAAAGCTTTCAACTTATGACTGCAAAAGGATAATAATACGGCAAAAGATAAGGTCAAAAATAGGTCAATTCTGAGTCCCAACATCCCCCCCAACTGAAGAGATTGCATGTCCCCATGCAATGGCTACTCTGAGTCTGAGTCGGAGAACTGGGACAAACAATGCAGATTACTAAGACAATAGCTGTAAGGAGTAACATCAAACTTGTTTCTAAAACCACAAACAGTTTGTATATGCTTCCATGCTGCTGCTTCTTCAGCACAACGCTGCATGCATTCAACATACTGAGGTACCCTTGAAAGTGCTACTTGCAGATTTGATGGGTTATACGGGTGATATTCCTGCCTTTCTGCGGGGCAGTTATCCCAAAACAGTTTATTTGCTTTAACAACCAAGGATGCTTTGGTCTTTACATACTGCTGACAGTCTGTTAGGACCTCTGTTTTCAGTCTCATGACATGATCCTTCATATCAGAATCGCTTACCATTTTTAAGTGTTGTGAAATGAAAGTGGCAGCGTTCTGTGGTTTAGCTCGAATCCACAGAAGACAATTCTGTTCGTTTTGGTGGCCTAAGACATAGGCATTCTGCCAGGTAAGTTGATTAGCCAAAAAGGAGATGAAGGCTCTCAATTGTATGTCACCAACTACAGGTATCATGTTCATGTTCGTTTCTTCAGACACGACCTCATTATGGAGGTATAGTTCACATAGCAGGTTTTGATCGCTTTTGGGTGCCTTTGCAAAGGTCTGCATAAACTGCTCTGCTATGACCACTTGATGAGGCCTCCCCTCTTTGATAGCCTTCAGCTGAATGAATGCAAGTCTTTCCCTCAAAAATGTAGCATAGTTAAAAGAGGGTTTCCTTGTGGCAAGCATTCTTTGACATAACTCAAACATCTAGGACATTCTGTGTTTCAGTTCCTTGATTTCTTTATACTGGGCCCTACACTGTTCCAGTGCTTCCCAGTTCTTATAAGCATGATCAAACCAGGTCCCCTTTTGTTGTTCGAATGCTTTGCCTTGAGACTGCTGATATTCTCTCCACCATCTACCTTTTAATTCCTGAAAACTTTCTGTTTCTATACATGCATCACTAACAGTGGAAGGCTCTGTTTGCATACAGGCATCAATCAGAGTCATCTGCTCTGTTGAAGTGGGCTGGGATGATCCAGCATCTCTCTCTCCATTTCTGACCAGAGTTTCTTCCTCCTGTTGGACTAATTCATTTTGCTCCAAAGTAATTTTGGTGGACCGGGGTGAATCTGTCTCTTTTTCTTCGACTTCTCCTTGCTTCTTGCTGGGCGAATTCAATTCTTCTTTATTGCCTTCTGAAACTATTTGTTCTTCCTCCATAATAATCTGGGTAGGCCGTGATGAGTCTGTATCTTTTTCTTCTTTTTCTAGCTCCTTGGCAACTTGAATAGGGCTAGGTGAGTCCAGTTTTTCTTCATTTTCTCCTGAAATTATTTCTTCTTCCATAACAATCTGGGTATGCCGGGGTGAGTCTGTATCTTTTTCCTCATTTTCTTCTATATCTTCTTCTTGCTCCATAACACTTTCAGTGTTTCTTTCTTCATTTCCTGGTTCTTGTGTAGCTTCTTCTTGCATAGCAGATTGGGTAGGCCGGGGTAAATCCTTGTTTTCCTCTTCCCTTTCTTCCTGCATAGTGTCGGGAAGCTCCTCTGTTTGTTCCTGTGCAGTCTCTGAAGAACTTACTGGTTCTTGTGTGTCAGTAAGCTCCTGGTCTTGTGCAGTTTCAGATGAACTTACTGGTTCTTGTGTGTCAGTAAGTCCTTGATCTTGTGCAATTTCAGGTGAACTTACTGGTTCTTGTGTGTCAGTAAGTTCTTGATCTTGTGCAGTTTCAGGTGAACTTACTGGTTCTTGTGTGTCAGTAAGTTCTTGATCTTGGTCCTGCATGTTCTCTGGATGACCTGTTGGTTCTTGTGTAGCAACAGGTCTCTCTGACTGCACTTCTTCTGAAGATCCTGTTGGTTCTTGTGTATCAACAGGTCTTTCTGACTGCACTTTTTCTGAAGATCCTGTTGGTTCTTGTGTAACAACAGGTTTCTCTATCTGCATTTCCTCTGAAGATCCTGTTGGTTCTTGTGTAGCAACAGGTCTTTCTGCCTGCATTTCTTCTGCAGATCCTGTTGGTTCTTGTGTAGCAACAGGTCTTTCTATCTCAGCAGAGAATTGTGGGATTTCTACTTCTGCATCAGCAGACTCCTTTGTTTCATTTTCAGCATCGGCGGCTTCCTTTATTGGTTCTTGTACTACCTTATATCCTGCCTGAGTATATATTTCACCACAATTTGTACACATATATTCGTTATCTTTACTTTTCTCTGTTGCAGACGCTACTCTTGCTAAAACATGCAGGCTGAATTCTTTCTGATATGCTTCCCTGACCCTTATTATCTCTTCCTGGTAGTCCTGAATCTGAGATTTCAGAAACTCAATTTCTTCTTGCAGGGCGGGTATAGTAGGCTGATCCTGTGGGACAGTAGATTCCAGTGGAGGCAGAGGTTCTGCTTCGTCAATTTAATCAGTATTCCCCACAGGTGGTTCTTGTCTGTCACCTGGGGTAGTGGCTGTTTCTTGTGTTGCAGCCACTTGGTCACTATCACTCTGGGTGTTGGCAGCTGGTTCTTGTGTATCAGCTGTCTTAAGATATGATGCCACGAAGCCTCCTGAAATACTCTATCCATCCAGCTTGCAAGAAAATTTGGTAAATTTCCGGAAAGAGTTCCAGGACTGCTGTCGTGGTTGGTTCATGAGTAATGAGGGTTCCTCCCATTGCTGTTGTCTCGGTAAATCTTCAGAATTCAGAGCCAAGCTACCGATTTCAACTCAGAGTATACATCACAAATGGTAACATGCCGTAGTTTTTACATACAACCGGGAGAATTAAGGGTGGCAGTGGTTGGCGTGGTTTGTCATTATGGGAATTGCTTTGGTAATCCCCCCCTTCCTACGTGTAAATGATATGATTGGGAATGCAATCATTTGATGGACCTATCAACCTTTTTCCACTTATCTATTATTTAATGCTCATTCATAAACGTGCGTACCTTCGTACTTTACCTTTTTGATCGCTGCGTCAAAAAGTCTTTTCTTGTCTGCTGTCAAATTATAATAATTACCGCGGATCTGAAAGCACGGGAATATGGGTGATTTGTAATGATAATGACGGGAAGTGATAGTAAGGTGCTGTAATCATCACGAGAGGTGGTAGATTTTATCAGGGTTTGTTCGTGAGGGAATTTTGCTGGGAAGGACATTTCGTGATCGGGAAGCAATATGTGGAACCGAGACTGGTGTTGCAGCAACAGAAAATTACCGTTGGGGCAACAGGGATTGGGGGAAAACGTTTGTGAAAACGGGGAATGTGCTGGAGTAATGGAACTAGTGTTGCAGCAACAGGAATGGTGTTGCAGCAACAAGGATGGTGTTGCAGCAACAAGGATGGTGTTGCGGCAACGGGAAATGGTGTTGCAGCAACAGGGATGGTGTTGCAGCAACGGGAAATGGTGTTGCAGCAACGAGAAGTGGTGTTGCAGCAATGGGAAGTGGTGTTGCAGCAATGGGAAATGGTGTTGCAGCAACGGGAAGTGGTGTTGCAGCAACGGGAAGTGGTGTTGCAGCAACAGGAATTGGTGTTGCAGCAACAGGAAGTGGTGTTGCAGCAACAGGAATTGGTGTTGCAGCAACAGGAAGTGGTGTTGCAGCAACGGGAATTCGGAGTCCACACAGTAATTCCTTTCGAGGCTTTTGTTCTCAGCTACTTCCCCATGCTAACATCTGCAAAATACCGAAATGTAATGTCACAATCCTTGGCAGGATTTATTAGTTTCTAAAAAAATGTCTAATCCTAAAAATTACATAAATAATAGAAATTCAAGTGCTTTGAGGGACAGCAAGTTCCCCTGGAAAAGAATACTGTTTTATTGCCATGCAAGTGGCTTTAAAGTCCTCTTTGGAAACCGGCCGCTGATATAACCGAAGTCGGTAGCCATTCACTAACAGTGGTGTTCTGCTTCCATCAATTGTTAATAATCTAACCGTTCCATTTGGGAAAACAGTATCCACTTCATACGGCACTAGCCATCTTGTTCTCAGCTTCCCTTGAAAGTTCTCGAAACGTGAATCATAAAGTAGAGCCCAGTTACCTTTCTGGAACTGCTTTTGCTTAATGGTTCTGTCATGCCATCTGCTCCTTTGTTGCTGTATCATAGTTGTTTGATGGACGGCATCCAGTCTTTTCTCATCCAATTCCTGCAACTGCTGCAACCTGGCTGTCTGTGCATCAGTTAAATCAAGGTTAACAGCTAAGGCAGTTCTTAAGGTTTTAATCTCAAACTCTACAGGAAAAATAGCATTCTTTCCAAAAACCAATTCATAGGGTGAAAATCCTGTTGTGTTTCTCCAAGTGGTTCTGTAGGCCCAAAGAGCCTCGGGCAAGCACTGAAACCAGTCCCTTCTATTCTCCTTTATCGTTTTTGTTAAGATAGCTTCTATTACCTTGTTGGTGCTTTCCACCTGCCCATTTGC
This sequence comes from Pinus tabuliformis, assembly GCA_031772625.1. Lineage (NCBI taxonomy): Eukaryota > Viridiplantae > Streptophyta > Pinopsida > Pinales > Pinaceae > Pinus > Pinus tabuliformis. The sequence goes on along the minus strand of CM062810.1, from coordinate 244,158,042 downwards.
TTGGGGGTGGTATGGTGTGGTCATCTTATGCTTGATATGATATTTTTGGAGCGTATCTTTGAAACCATGAGAATTGAAAGGAGGTCCTCCATCAGTGACTAATTCTCTGGGTAGTCCAAATCTAACAAAGATTTCTTCAAATAAAAATGTTAGTACTGCTTCTTCATTAGCTTTAATGAGTGCTTTGGCCTCTACCCATTTAGTCATGTAATCTGTGCATACTAAAATGTAAACTCTTTGATTAGATGGAGGATTAATGGGACCTACGAAATCTAATGCCCATTTCTCAAAGGGTTCGAGAGTTACCTGGGGGTTGAGTGTCATTTCATCCCTATGGTTGGGCTGGCCCATTCTTTGACAGCTGTCACAAGCCTTCACATATTTTCTAGCATCTTTAAAAAGTGATGGCCAGTAATAACCCATTCTAAGTACCTTGTGAGCTGTTCTTTTATCTGCAAAATGTCCTCCACAAGGACCATCGTGACAAGCTTTCAATATGTCATAAATCTCGTCTTCCCCAACGCATCTCCTGATTTCTTGATCTATTCCTGTGTGGAACAGACACCCGCTTATCCAGCTGTACCTAGCACTTTGCTGGATGATCTTCCTTCTTTCCCTGTGTGATAGGTGTGATGGTAATTTTCCTGCAACTAGATAATTGGCAATGTCTGCATACCAAGGTGAGTGAGCAGATACTGCAAATAGATACTCATCAGGAAAAGAATCATCTACTGGAACATTTTCATCAGTTTTTAAACGAGAAAGAAAATCAGCAACTACATTTTCTTTTCCTGGCCTATCTACAATTGTGATATCAAATTCCTGTAATAGTAATAACCACCTGGTGACTCGAGCATTGGTAATTGATTTATTCATTAAATACTTGATGGCCGAGTGGTCAGTATGCACAAAGGTAGTATAGCCAGTAATATAATGCCGAAATTTATTAATAGCATAAATAACTGCTAAAAATTCTTTCTCAGTTACTGTATAATTTAGCTCAGCTGGTGTCATGTTTTTGCTGATGAAATAGATAGCATAGGGGAGATTGTTTTCTTCCTGACCCAGGACAGCTCCAATTGCCGTGTCTGAGGCATCAGAGGAAATATGAAAGGGTAATGCCCAATCAGGTCCTCTCAAAATAGGAGCTGCGGACAACTGATGCTTAAGTTTATTGAATGCATTCTCACAGTCATCAGTCCACTTGAATTCAGCATTTTTCATTAATAACACAAACAAAGGAGAAGCTATTTTAGAAAAATCCTTAATGAATCTTCTGTAATATCCGGCATGTCCTAAAAAACTTCTCACCTCAGTTTGTGTTTTGGGGATAGGAAGGTTTTGAATCACCTGAATCTTAGTTGGATCGACTTGAATTCCTAAAAATGAAATGAAATGACCTAGTACAATACCCTGATTCATCATCATGTGGCACTTTTCAGTGCTTAAAGCAAGGTGTGCTTCTATGCACCGCTTAAGTACTTTTTCAAGGTTTTGCAGAGCATCTTCGAAGGTCACTCCATAAGGAGTAAATTCGTCCATGAATATTTCTAATGAATCGTTTAACATATCAGAAAAGATTCCTATCACCGCTCTCTGAAATGTCGCTGGAGCGTTACACAACCCAAATGGAAGTACTCTATAAGCAAAAGTTCCCCATGGGCTGGTAAATGTGGTTTTGTCCTGATCCTGGGGTGCAATCCTAATTTGGTTGTATCCACTAAACCCATCCAAGAATGAGAAGAATTTCTTACCTGCTAAATTATCCAATACTTGATCAATAAAAGGTAAAGGGAAATGATCTTTCTGGGTTGCTTTATTTAATGATCTATAGTCTACACATACTCACCATTTCCCATTCTTCTTTGGTACAATTACGAGTGGAGAAACCCACTCACTGTCAGATATTGGATATATGAATCCTGCATTTAAAAGTTTTTGGAGTTCCTCCTTCACAATTTCTCTAAGGTTAGGGTTCATTCTTCGCTGGGGTTGACAGACTGGCTGGGATCCCTCCTTAATATATATACGGTGAGTACATAATTCAGGGGAGATCCCTTTCATGTCTGTGTAGTCCCATGCAAATGCCTCTTTGTTTGCTTGGAGTAACTTTATTAATTTCTGTTTTTCATCATCAGTCAAATCAGGATTTATATTCAGCGTTTTACCAGGTTCAATTTCAACTGTTGTGCTCTTGGAAGGGTTGCCTAATGCTGTCTGGCATAAGTTTTCATCTTTCATATTCTGCTGGGATTCAGGTTCTAGGATTGCAGCGAAGTGGTTAAATGTTTCTGGATTAACCGAAGAGGGTTCAGAAATAAAACTGCTAATTAGTTCATCTTCGGTGGAGTCTTTAAAAGTCAAAGCTTGCCCAATAGTTAATATCGGTTGGGTTTCCTCATCCTCATAGTCTACCCATATGGAATTGTCACTGTTAATCATGGGAGTGGCATGAGGATAGAGGGTCAGCTGTTTAGTTTCTTGTCCATTGGAGATGGTCATTGATCTAGATCTACAGCTGATGAAAGCATCAGCTGTAGCCAACCAAGGTCTCCCTAGAATCAACGGATGACCCCCCAACTTTGTTTTAGTTTGTAATACCACAAAGTCAACCGGGTAGTTCCAGGATTCTACAGAGATTATAAGGTCTTCAATGACCCCTTCAGGTTTAATCGTAGAACGGTCAGCTAATTCTAAGATAGTTGGAGTTTCCCTGATAAAGTTTTTTAGCTGGAGCAATTGAGCTGTTTCGAGTGTCATGATATTTATTGCAGCTCCTAAGTCTACTAAGACTTTAGAGATAAAGGTTTTTCCGACCTGGACTGTTACTGTAGGGTGACCAGGGTCACCATACTTCACAAGATAATCTTTTTCAGTCATTAAGGCAGTTAATTCCCCCATCACATGAATTGTGAGGGGGTCTTTAGCCTTCCTTCCAGGTTTTTTCACACAAATGTCTCTAATAGTTCTAGCATATATAGGAACATCCCTTAGTGCTTGCAATAATGGGATTTTGACATACAAGTTCTGTAGCTCTCCTAAAAGATTGAAGGTAGGTTGTTCAGGTGTTTTAGTGAGAGTTAGCCTTTCAGGGAATGGCGGATCTACTGTTTGGTCATTATTGTTAGGCGCTGATTCTACTGTGTCAGCACTATGGTTAGCTGGTTTCTCTTTTCTAGCCTCTTCTTTGTCAGAGTCCGTAATATCATCTATAATAGGTTCGACTATTCTCCCTGAGCGAAGGTGAATATCATTACATTGCAGGGGAGAGATAGGCTGATTTTGAATGTCAATAACTTGCAGGGCTTTATTATTATTTGGATTGGGGTTAGGTTGTACAGGCAGCTGTGGTCTCATTGCCTGATTATTCGGAGGATTATTAGATGGTAAGGAAAGAGATTGTTGTTGTTGAGGAAAAGGTATCTGTTGGGCTGCCCAGTTTGGGTTCCATTGATTAAAATATGGTTGCTGGGGAGCCCAAGGATTCCACATAGTAGGGTCAGGAAAAGGAATATTTGGTTGCTGCATAAGTGGAAAGTTCATTGTGTTGAAGGGTGGGTATTGCATTTGATTCATGGGTGGGTAAAAAGGAGAATTATTATTCCAACGATTGAATGTTGTATTAGAGCTCGTACCTTGTCTTTGCGGCCATTGCCTCCTCTGTGTCATTAGGTACACTACTTCAGCTTCTTCTTCAGTTGTCTGCAGTGCTGCTTTGAATCCAGGCAGAGAGGGGCATTGCTGTGTTTCATGATCCTTCTCGCAGATTGTGCATATAGGTATCCTATCCAGTGGGCATTCTCTGAGTGGATGTTTTTCTCTGCATTTTGAACAGAAAATTGCCAGAGCAGCTTCTGCTTCTGCCTGTTTCTTCTTGACCTGCAGAGCATCAATTTGTGAAGCAAAAGAACTTAGCATTTCAGTTTTAAATTCTTCTAATAAGTTACCTATCTCGGCTCTTGTTGCTCCTCCACTGGCTGACTTCTGAACCCTTGAATACACATTATCTCTGCTTTTTGATCTGCCTGCCGCTCCCCTTGAACACCTCATGCAGAGCTTAATAATTTCATCAAAGGGTTCTTTGGAAATGTCCCCTTTCCCAAGCATGTTCAACATGTCCAGGCAATCATCTCTTACCCCTTTTAGCAGTATGGTCTTCAAAATGTCTTTGCTCATATTAGGATGATCAGACCGCTGCAGATTATACTGTAATCTTTCCACGAAATCTTCCAAATTTTCGTCCTCTTTCTGGACCATTTTAAACAATTCTTCCTTTCTTTCTCTTGTCCGGCAGTAGTCTTGATACTTGGCCAGAAATACCTCTTTCATCTGGTCCCAGGTGGTGATTGCCTGAGCTCCTAAGCTCATAAACCACCTCAATGCGTTCCCTTTTAGTGTTGCTGGAAACAATTTCAGCTTCTGATTAGGACTTATGTAATCATAGCTTCTACACAGTATGTCGAATTCAAAGAGGAATTCCTCCGGGTCTTCGGAGGATAACCCATGAAAATTGGGTAATGCCGAGAGTGGAATATTTTTCATGGGGGTTGTTCCTCTCGGGAGCTCCCCAATAGGGAATTCCAGGGTAGAGAGCGAGTTTTCCCCTCTCCCTTCTGTTCTGTTATCCTCCATTGGTCTTTTCCCTGAATCACTTGCTTTATCTTCTGTGTCTTCTGTTTCTTCAGGTTCTTCTACCGGTTCCTTAGTGTACTCTGGTGCTTCTAGCTTCCTTTCAGGTCTTATTACTTCCTCCGTCTGTTGGTCTGTTTGTGAGGAGTATTGGATCTGAGGTCTCCGGGAACTCGTCCTCTGTGATGCTTTGGCCTTAGAGATGATTTCGTCGATGTAAGTCTTCCTTCCTCCTTTGCTGCCTGTAAAATTAGGTTTCTTGCGTCCTCTCATACACCTGTTATTTTCACAAAGAAACCATTAATGCTTTTAGAATTCTTTAGTTGCCTTCCCCGGCAACAGCGCCAAAATGTTGGCTAGTTGAATTGTTTATGAATTAAACATGCAAGTACCACATTAATTGTCAACTAGGGAAAGTCTTTTTATTCCAAAGGCTACTGCGTACTGTATGTACTCAAAATCTAAAAGCATTGAAAAGCTGTAGTATACGTGATTCTTACGCTATGTCATTACAGTACTTGTTAAAAGCAATTAATTAAAACTACAAATCTGGAAAGCAAAATGATGGATGCTCTGTTGGCAGAGGATCAGGACCCTATCCTCCAGGTGGGGACGTTCAGCACCTGCCTCTGTAATCAGATTACTAATGCACACTGCACTCTCATTCACCAGTGAGAAACAAACTCAAGTGATTAATGAAACAGAGTACTAGCAAAACAGAGAATACCAGAGGTAATGCTATCAAATCCAAGCAGAGTACCAGAAAGAAACTATTGCACACTTACACACTTGACAAGAAAGAAAATGGGTGAATCTTGTGAGGAAGGTGGGCCCAGTCCCTCTCACAAGATTCCCCAGGAAAACGAAGACTGGATTAAGTGCTCAAAACAATTTTATATTCATCTGCCAAAAAGATTTAAATACAATAGAGTTCAGACTTGCTGATGTTCTCAAAATCTCTTCTTACAGACTGACCATAGACACCGACTAATCCCCTTTTCATGTAGATGTCTCCTCTTTATAGAGGAGACATCTATTACAATAAAGTATTACAACCCATTCAGTTAACCCATCTTATAAAAAATAAGCAATTCAGAACGCTGTTACAACAGTATGATAATACGTTCTTTCTTGAGCTCTGGCTGTTACACAGCGGGTAACTGACTTCGACCGTCTTCTCGGGATCTTCATATTCCTTTGCCATTTCCCCATGCTGTTCCTGATTTAGGCCATGCTGACTATGTTCTTCTTGCTTTAGACCTCCGCTTGATTATGCCACGTCAGGGTTCTTTAAATAGTTGCCATCTGTTATTCGCGGCTGTTACAAAATAGCTTGCTTTAGGTGATTGCTGTTGCTGACTGTAGCAACTACGGAGTTGTTGCTTCTGGTCTTGCAACAACTGCGTAGTTGCTGTTTCTGGTGTTACAGCAACTGCGTAGTTGCTGTTTCTGGTGTTACAACAACTATACATTATAATTCCTGCAAGCTTAAGGCAATTACTTGACAATTTAGTCAGCGTTTCCAAGGATAAGTATAAAGATATTCACAAATATGAAATAAACAATTAAACATAGATATGCGGGAGGTTACTTCATACCTTGGGGTCATTATGTCATTATAAAATAAAAGCTTTCAACTTATGACTGCAAAAGGATAATAATACGGCAAAAGATAAGGTCAAAAATAGGTCAATTCTGAGTCCCAACAAGCACAGTTTCCGCCACACTTGTCCTCAAAAGAGAAGAGCAAGATCATGAGGAAAAGTGCCCTATTCACTTGGATTAGGGGCAATCTTTTTAAACTTGGCCCAGATCAAATTTTGAGGCGACGTGTCAAGGAGGAGGAAGTTTTTGACATCCTCCTAACCTGTCATGATGGGCCCTGTGGGGGCCACTTTGCAGAAAAGAGGATTGCCTTCAAAATTCTACAAGCAGGTTACTATTGGCCCACTCTTCATCAATATGTCAGAAGATATATCAGCCAATGTGACCGATGTCAAAGGATAGGGAAACCTACTTCAAGGGATGAGATGCCCCTGCAACCTCAAGTGACTTTCGAGCCATTTGAGAAGTGGGGCATGGACTTTGTGGGTCATATCAACCCTCCTTCAAAACATAAATCTTACATCATTGTGTGTACTGATTATCTAACAAAATGGGCAGAAACAAAGGCGATCAAGGCAACAAAAGAAGAAAAAGTAGCTGAGTCTTTGAGGGAAAATATCTTCTACAAGTTTGGTTATCCAAGAGAGTTAGTCACAGATCAAGGGAGTCAGTTTACCTCCAATTTGGTTGAAGACCTGCTCACACACCACAAGATTAAGCACAAAACTTCCACCCCTTATCATTCGCAAGCAAATGGACAGGTGGAAGTCACTAATAGAGCTTTGGAATGGATTTTGACTAAGGTAGTGAGCAATAGCAGAAAAGATTGGGTAGATCGATTGGTTGAGGCCACCTGGGCCTATAACACCACCTTGAAAACCACCACAGGGTTTACACAGTATGAGCTGGTCTATGGGAAGAAGGCTACGTTGTCAATAGAATTTGAATATAACACATTAAGGATGGCAGCTCAGCTGGACCTAGATCTCAGCCATGCACAAGAGGAAAGAATGCTTCAACTAAATGGATTGGATGAACAGAGATTGCAGGCCCTTCTCCACTCAGAGGTAGTCCAGCTTCAAAGAAAAATATGGCATGACAGACATGTCAAAGAAAAACAATTCTAACAAGGAGATTGGGCACTGATGTATGATTCAAGATATAAAGATTTCAAGGGAAAATTGAGGACAAGATGGCTGGGACCATACATAGTAGAAAAATGCAATGACAATGGTTCAGTCCTTATCCGGACCATTGATGAAGAATCCATCCCCATGCTCGTCAATGGGCATAGGTTGAAGATCTATAGGAAGCCCCTTTCTAAGTAGGAATTCATTGAGAATCTGGGTAAAACAGTGTTGGTAGTGGAGCAGGTCCCTGTCTCCACTCCACCCACACCCTGAACAAAAAAAAAAGAAGGAAAAAATAGAAAAGAATAAAATATCTTTGTGTGAAAACCTCTTGGAGGCACCCAGGGCAGGTAGTGAGGGTTAAAACCTCCTGGAGGCGCCCCAACTGTCTCATAAAAAAAAAAAAAGAGAGGAAAAAAGGAAAAAGAAAAAAGAAAAAATAAAAAAAACCTAACTTATTTTGAATGAATTGCAGGTTGCAGGAGGGTCACACAAGAGGAAAAGACATGGCCAGGCTGCATACACCCTTCATAGTCCATTCCCCCATCGCCATTATCCTTTCCCAAGCCTTGGTCTCATTTGTTCTGAAAATTTCGCATCCTACAGGAAACTCTGTGTATTCTACAGGAGGCTCCTGTAGAAACTACAGAAAGCCCAAAATCAAGTTTAGAGAAGAACCCGAGTGCTAGAAATTTGTCTAGAAGGTATGTGAACCTCCCTGCCACCATCCATCCACCTAACTCTCCATTCCATCCCTGCACACCCACATTTCCACTCGTTTTTCTCTCCCTGCACACCCACATTTCCACTCGTTTTTTCTGTCCCTGCACAACCATATACAGAAATTCTGTTTCTTTCATTCTGTAAACACAAAAAAATGATGACAAATAAAGCAGCAACATTCTTTACTTATTCTTACTTGATGCCTCCCAGCTGCTATTTCTTTCATTCAGAATCTTCTTCAATTGATTTTTTAGCCCCTGCTCAAGCATCAGCCTTTCAGAAGGATAAGCAGCGATAGGAAATCCTGCAGGATTCCTCTAGTAGCTGATCCATTTGAAAAACAAACTCCAGAGACAAGGTCAGTGTAGCCAGGATGTATGCAACATGTAAGGAGCAGAGCCTGACTGAAAAATCACCAGCATAAGCCAAAGGCTGAGCATGCAGAGCACAAGCAGCAACAGCAACGAGGAAATGAAGTTCCAAAGTCTGAAGCATGTAAAGCACAACAACAACTAACAGGTAAGTGGCTAAACCTATTCCTCGATTGCATGAATATTATTTAGGAACTAAATGAACTATTGGAATGGTCACGATTAAACAGAATCAGTGGCCAGCTAACTGGCCACCCTCGTTCAGTTCACACACCCTCGTGGAGTTCAAATGAGCCTCGTCCAATTCAAACCACAGATTAGATACGCAGTCAGCATGTGTGGCCCGTCAACTCGGGAAGAAAAAACTCAAAACCGGTAGTGGTGGAAACATATAACGGGAATAAGGGAGGTGATGGCAGTCAAGCGACATGAAAAGCCATAATGACACTGGCGTAGGACCAACGGTCCAGATGAGGATAACGTACCCATCATGCCACCTCACCTCCTCACCGCAGATTACGACATCAGTTTAAGTACAGTGTAGTCTAAGCCTCCACCACCTTTTGTTTCATTTGAGTCGACAAGTTCTCGACTGCAGTACTCACCTACCACCTTCAGAATAGCGAACCAGTCGTTTTTTGCCAGTTTTTCGAAACCCTCCCGCCTATCGGGCTCTACAGGAACACTACTGCATTATATAGGAGTAGGAACACTGTCTACAAGAGGATTTCTATAGGAAGGCCAGAGAGAAGCTCTGCAGAAGGAAAATTCAGGATTTTTGTCAAATTCGAGCTTGAAAAGAGGTAGGCTCGGGAACCCGCTTTGCATACGATATATCTATATAAGGTGGTGGATCAAAAGTAAAGGATTGGGTTGAAAAAGAAAGGAAAGATAATCTTAAAAGTCTACTTGTATTTTCCTGAATTCCATACAGTCTCTCCATTTTCTTCTATGCGCTCAAAAATCTGTTTTTTCTTTCCTTTCCCGTATTCTCCTAAAAAAAGGATGCAACCATAGAAACCAAGCCTGTGAAAAAATGAATTTGCATGTCTGTCTACTCTCTGAAAAAACACTGTGTTATATATTCTCTGTTTTGTCAAAGTATTGATTTTTTCCAAAAACCGAGAAGCAAATTCAGGTTGAAAACAGTTTGAAGAGAGGGAAAAATTTCAAATTGATGTTATGAAAAAGAAGCACACGGATATGAAAAAGAAGCACACGGAAACCTCCCTCTCTGGTTTCAAAAAAAAAAAAAAAAAAACTCAGCTATCCCTCTGTTTTCGGTTTTGAAAGTTGTTGCCTTCTTCCTCACTTGAGCATTTTCAGAAACCACTAAACACCATGCCAGGAGATTTTATGAGAAAGGAGCCTTTGAACTCCAACAAATTGCATGAGCACCACGAAGTGGTGGCTGTCTTCACCAGGGCAAACTGGATGTCTTTCTTTGAGAGAATTCATGGATATGATGAGGAGGTGACTGAAGAATTTTTGATGTCCTTAAGACCCCATTCGAATACACATGTTACAGTCAATTTCAGGGGTCTGAACCTAGAGCTTACACCAGATTACCTAGAGCTTACACCAGATTATATCAACAGAATCAAAGGTCTTCCACTTGGGCTCCCTTGGAGCAAAGAGGAAAAACCATTGGGACATGTTGCTAAAAATACATTTTTTTAGCCTGATGAGCATCTTGTAGAGGATAAGAATGGGGTCAGAAGGACAAGCTTAACTCCTCCATGGAGTGAAGCCAGCTACTAGATCATAAAATATATCACTTGTGAAGGAAGATTCAATATAGTTTATGGTTATCACTTCAGGTTATTGCATGAATTGAGATATGGGATGAACATGCCTGTAGCTAGAAAACTCAGTATCCCCTATTTCCTCCTTCAATCTTTGATAGAATGTGTCACCAAGTTGAATGCAAGGGTGTTATAGAAATTTTTGGGCACTGCAACCCCAAGCATAAAATGTCCATAAACCAAGGGCTCCTAAGTCCCTAGAGGTGTTGTTCCAACCCCTTAAAGAACAAGGTCAACTGATTACAACTTCTCCCAGAAGTTCTTCATGAAAAACTACTTAGAACTGGTCAAAACTGGACCATTTCACCTGCTCCATAGGCAAAGTGCGTTGCATCCCACCTAAATACACACAGTAGCTGCGTTGCATTTCAAAAAACCCTTCTATGGGGTGCGATGGGCGAGAAGAGACAAATGGCAGGGTCAATCCGCAAGGTGGAGAAGCATGGAATCTTCCAGAAACTTCTCCTGTGACACTTGCCTCTCTGAATTCGGCTAGGGATGAGTAAGAGATCATCAATCTCCAAGTGGAATCAAGAACTATCAGAGGGAAGACAGTAATCAAATCACAAGCTGACTCATCTCCCTTGCAGACATTTATATATGGATCCCTCATCCCAGAGATCCAGAGGCTGGAATTTTGCATCTTGTAAGGAATTGCTGTTGGTTTCTTGAGGCAACATCATAGTGTTGGGTGATATAAGCTTTTCATGAGGTGAAGAAGGGCTCACTTGTTGAGAGGATGATGTTGGGTCAGAACAATTGGTTGTAACTCTCTTGGATCTTTCTTGATTATCAATAAAGCTATTCAAGTTTTCCTCCATACTCTTGTGTGATTCATGTTTTATGCATTTGTATGGTCAATTTACATCTGATCCTAAATTCTTTATGATAATAGATCTATGTTCTTGTATAGTGTTATGCTGCTTTGATTCTACAGGTACTATGTGAAGCTGGGTATACAAGAAAGTAAGTAGAAAATGACTATCAGAAGAGAGAGGAATCGAACAAAGAACCAAGCGCAAGACAGAGGTTGGTCTCTTTTATTCTTCTCTCATCTATCTTTCATAAAGGGAAACGAAAGTAGTTTTACTTTGTTTGTTTCTAAGGTAGCTACCAGCCTTAGTGGGATTAGCAGTTCTGCATAGACACTATTCTCGGTAACAAAATGGCGACTCCGCTGGGGAGCGAGTAGATTGTTTGTTCATCTACATTTGTTTACTTTATAAACTTACAGATGGAGCCTGAAGTCAAGCCAGCTAGCCTTCGAACTGCATTTGCTATGCAAGTGCAAAGTAGATCAACGCTGCTTCAGTCAATCTCCAGGTTTTGCTTATGATTTAAACAATTGATTTACAAGCTCTCTAATTGCCCTTGTGGTGGCTCTAGTAACCTACTTAGATCAACCCCTGTGATTGATTTACTGATTACCACTTGCTCAGCCAAAATCCCTGAACTGAACTGCAAACTGTGACCCGGAACCCAATCAAAGTCTTGTCCCTGGTCCAGCGCACTATCTGTTCTGTGAATCTCAAATTTAGCACACTTCCCGAGTGTAGTAGGTGCATTGCATTTCAGTTTCACTGCGTTACAGGTGCGCTGATCAGACTAAGCATTATTCCTAAATTTTGGTTTCTGTGTTCACTCTTTTTAGATCTATTCAAGAGTTTTGCTACCTGTAGTCAGTACACCTCTGTTTGAAACCCCTTTCCTTGCTATTATTTCGCCTCCATTGTGCAAAGAACTGTAAATGTTTTTATGTATTTTTTGAGTCATTTTCAGTTCTCCTTTACAAAGAAGTAACGTAATTGTACTGTCGTTTCTTGATTTGAAAGTGTTGCAAGTGTCATTTTCGGTCATAGAAGAGAGTCTAATTGCTCTTGATAGTCGATTACCCTGTTGCTATTGTATTTGATCTGAATTAGTAGTTTTTCTAGTGTCGAAAGCAAGTTTTCAATTCCAAATCGCAAAGTGTTGTCTTCATTTTGATTTTGAAACTTGTTAGTAATTGTCACTTTGAAAAATAATTTAGATTTGCGCATTAGATTTCTTTTTATCATTCACATATTAAGAAGGCTGAAAACAAATACATGCATGTGCATTTGCATTTAGACTGTTTAATTGGTTTGATTTAGGACAATGCATATAGTGTGTGCTCTTTGCTCTTTGTTGAAAGAATACTATCTCTCTCTCCTTAGTAGCTAGGATTTTCATTGCACAAAGAAGATAAAACGACTGTTTATCATCTTAGATTGCATTTTAGGAATTGTACATCTACATCACGCGGTGAACCTGAAAGGAAAATTTCTTAAGCAAGATCAACTATAAAATAAATTTAATGAATCTAAGAATGCTTTGGAACCTAATGCACAACATCTAGAAGTCTAGGCTAGAGACGTATTCCGGCGTTGTAAAGCCTGGTAACTGTTGTTTTCACTGTTGGTTGGGTGATTCCTCCACTTTGAGATGATAAGTGCTAGTACGGACTTGTGCTCCCACGTACCGTCGAGTATATTTTGGGAGACCACAATAGGCTTAATACTTTATCCATAGGAAGCTGTGTCTACTGCCCTATCGATCGTAATGCACTGAACACAACATTCAGGAAGATTGACAGCCGTACCGTAAAAAGTATTCTGCAGTTTTGCAATTGGTTTGGTAATCCCTCTGCCTAGATTTCTAGAGCAGTCCCTTTCGTTCCTTTTTAGACTCCTTAATGCAAGAGGTCCATCTGAGCACTTGTCACTTCAGGCTCATTAAAAATCGAAGGCGACTAGAGTCATCTTTTGTTTTTTCTCGACTCTTAAAAATTGAAAAAACAAGTTGTGTCAAAGCGTCTAAAATTCATCTAATTTGGAAATATACTTCCCCTTGATTTTTAGTTGATCGAGTAATCCGCAATCGTGGAAGAAAGTCAATTGAAACCTCATCGTTTGCGGAGGCTTATGAGTCAACCGTCTTTGTCTCCAGAATCGAAACTGTTACAGACAAAGCGAACTCGTTTAACCGGTTCCAAATCCCCTGGTAAAGTTAGAACAAGTGTTACAACACCATCAGAGACTCCGGTTACTCCAAACATTTCTGGTATCCCTGCCTTTACAGAAGAAGTTCAGCAGTCACCGAAGGACAGTAGCACTGATCCTAGTGTGAGAGTAAACACTTGTGTTACTGAACCAATTCCATCTACAACTGATTCAGAGGGTGTTACTCCCCAAACATCTATCGCTGTAGATTCCATACCTTCTTCAGCACCAGAAATATTTTACGGACCAGACGGTCTACCTCTTCCACCTGGTCTGATTGCTATAGAAGAGATTGTGGAGGATCCTCCATCTAGTACTCCATCGCAATTTGGAGTCGGATCACTCTATATCATTCTTCATTAGAAATTAGTCTACCGCCATCAGAAGCTCTTGTAGAATCGCTAGGCAATCTTTTGGATAGACTAGAAATGTTTGAACAACCGTCAACATCTAGGACTGTGTCATCCGATACGGCGACCGCAGAACTTCCTGCTGTCACTCCCACAATGTTCGCCGGTATACCATCTGTCCCAACTAGTTCTCAATCGCTAGAAGGGGCCCACTCAGGGGCTATTTCGACAGTATGGTCCGTTCCTGTTTGTTCATCTGGAATAGTATCCGGAAACTCTTATGTTGAGTCTCAAAAAATTGATCCTTCAGGGTGTCAATTTGGGTAGTCTGGTCCTCAAGGGAAAACAATTCCTTTAAGTACCGGATTATCGCCGTATGGGGGGCAGTATACCCTTTCATTGTCTCCTCCGGGAGGACAACCATATGGGAGTTCACAACAAAATTCAGGTTATGCTGGAATTACATCTAGCGATTGGGTGCCAATACTGCCCTAACAACCAAGAGTTGTATATTCGATGCAACAATGCTTACCTATGTCAAATATACCGACTACGCCATTTATTGTGATGGTGTCGCAAGTACAAGCGCTGCCTGTTGTATGCCAACCTCAGGTTTCTCAGGTGGTAATACAACAACCTCTTGTCCCTGCGACTCAGCCACAATCGCCAACTAGTGGAATGACGTAGGCCCAAACGGGTACAATTACCCCTCATCTTGGTCAAACAGTCAGTATTGGACAATAGCACATGGCTTTGCAACCATGGCTGGTGCAATACCAACAACCGCAATTTCAACAGGTATACCAAGGATCTGAGCAACAAATCTTTGCAAATAGTGGGCAACCGTATATTCAAAACGGTCAAAATCAATCATTCTATAATGGTTATGCCCATCAACCTTACCAAAGTTACCAACATCAAATGCATTATGCTGGTATGCAAAGACCAACTGCTCAGGCAATCCCATCTTATCCTGGGTATGCTTCGCCTAACCTGAACCAATAGTTACCCTTCGTGGCGAATTTAGAGTTACCGAATCTAAATCGGTTAACAAACGATCCAATCGCCTATGCCCCTTGGTGGCCAGCGATCCCGCATAAACTTCCGTAAGATATTCCTAAATTTAATGGAAATCCGGGTGAAGACCCATCGAATCATGTGATGACCTTTCATCTGTGGTGTTCATCAAACACCCTAAACGATGATTCAATTAGGCTTCGCCTTTTTCAGAGGACGTTCACTGGTCTGGTAGCAAAATGGTATATCGAATTGCTCAGAGCTTCATTTGACAACTTCAGTACCCTAGCCACAACCTTTTTAACCCATTTTCAGTTACCGATAAGGTACGAAACGGGAACATAAATTCTTACCAATTTCAAACAAACAATGGCCACTCACATATTTGATCATATTCATGAGTGGCGATGTCGTCGTAGAATGGTAAAAACGTATGTTCCTGATCAGCTTTTAGCTGAATGGTTTATTAAGTCTTTGTTACCTTCCATTATAGAAGATGTGGCAAAAGGGGGAGTCGTCATCGAAGAGCAAGTTATTGCTCGTGCGCAATATTTAGACTTGATTTACACTCAGTCTGGCATGCTCTACGATAAAATACCTGACGCTCCCAGACCAGAATTCTCGGTCCCTCTTCCTCCTAAATCAAACAATGACTCTCATGCCGGTGATGGTGTGATTGGCGCGACAGACATGAAATTGACAAAGGCTACATCTAAAAAGGCCTGTAAGATTTCCATTCAAAATGCAAAAGAAGAACTCCTTGCCTTGGAAGTAAATGCCGTCTCGACAGATAAAGGCAAAGAAACCAAGCAACCAGGAGGCAAGAAGAAAAACAAAGGGAAGAAGAAGAAATAGGAGGAATCATCACCTGAAAAATCTTCTGCAAACCCTCCTGGAAATAGGAAACCAAAAAATCCATGCTTTATATGCAATGAGGATCATTGGACATCAGATTGTCCACACAGAGCTGAGCTTAGAAAATTCTTCAAGAATTCAAAAACCTCGGCAGTATTAACTGATCCGTTTCCGAATCCAGAAACAAATCTGGTTGAAAGTGGAAATGCTTCCTCGTCTCAAGTGCTAATGTTGTCGGTTTCAAAACAGCAAAATGATGCGTTGATATCGACAAGGAACAAAGATTACGGGAATCCGCAGCTATCGAACAACAAGGATAAAGATCAACCTAGTAGTTCAACAACAAATTCGACAGAAGTTGCGCCACCCATCATTCCTGAGCTAACAATAAAACAGGCAAAGGGAGTAGTAAATAAGTCGAAATTTAATCCTCATGCCAAAGCAGCACAACATTATAATATAGTGGAAGATCTGGCCCAATCGCCATCCGCTATGTCGACACTTGAGGTACTGCAAAATTGCCCGTCCCAAAAGCAAGCTTTATTATCAGCTATCGGTGGGATAGACCCGAAAGATTCTAATTTTGTGTCCTTTAATCATAAAGGATACGATCCTCAGTTACCAGCTCAACTAGCTTTCCTCATTCAAGTGAAAGCCCTCAAGAAAACTGTTCATCGAACAATTATTGATGAGGGGGCATCTACATGTATTATGTCGATGAGTTGCTGGAAAAATTTAGGATCTCCAACCTTGTCGCGATCTTCGAAAACATTAAAAGCATTTGACGGACGAACGTATACCCCGTATGGTGTTCTAAGTAACTTGCAAGTTGAACTAGGGGGAAAAACAATAGAAGTAGATGTTGAAGTAATCGACGGAAACCTCGATTACAACATCCTACTGGGAAGACCATGGATATATGCTATGGCTGCTGTTGTGTCGACCTATTTTAGGAAGATTGCATTTCCCTTTCAAAGAAGGATTACGATCGTCGACCAAAAAACTTTCCTCCCCAATGGTTCCCAAGTTACGGGAAGCATTCCGATGATCCATGGAAGCCCCCATTCGCTTCAAAATATTGGAGTAGGCCTACTAAAAGACCCCATATTAATGGGGGCTTTTGCCCTTCCGCCTCCAATCAATCTGGTGGAAGTGGCGTCGGTAGGAACCTGCAATATGATATCTTCGATGAAAAAGATCTCAGAAAACGATATAAACATGGATCATACGCAGGTATTGCCTCCAAGCCCAATAGAAATATTGTAGCAATCAATGTTTCTAGAATGGGAGGCAAACCCAAGTCAACACTCATCAAGTGTTTGGATAGATAGGTCTAAGGAATATGGCACCCCTTCAGATCCTTGGTTGCAAGTGTAGGTTTTAACCCTGTACAGAAATTACCTGCATACGAATTCTTAAACAAAGAAAATAAACAATGCGAGAGCATAACCCATAAAACACATATGCATAGAGATTTTTCTCTGGATCCCAAAACCGGGACTACCAGCTTGATTTTTCATTATTTTCCTTTCAATGTTACAATACATATTTATACATGCCGAAGCATCCAATACCATGGACCGAAAACCATCGCATCCAATACCATGGATTGAAAACCATCGCGTCCAAAAAACATGTGCGAAAATCATGCACAAAACCATAGGTGGGTCCGCCCAACCTAACATATGGTCCAAAACCAAAATTTTTCGGGGCGCTGCCCTGAACCCCATAAAGTGGGGTTACGGGTGCCCTTCAAACCCCCTATTAACTACGTGGAAAGAATATAACACAACCCAACATATCTACCAAATGCTCAACTGAAACACAAGTATAATTAGTACTTACATCATCATGAGGCTCCTCCATGTGGGTATCCTCATCCACCCATGCCTACAAACTACACGATCTTGGCCCAACTTGATCAATCTCAAGTTCATCCTCCATTATTGTCATATCTGCAACATCCTCAAACATCACGGCTTCCTCTTCCTTGTTAGCACAATCTGTAACTTCATCCTGCTCCATTGTCCAACCAAGTCAAAGAAATTCGTCTTCAACATTCCTCTCCAAGACTTCAAGTTTATCTCAAATCTGTGGGTTCTCCTTTTTCATCCACTTCAACTTGTACAAGGTCAGCAAGAGCTTCCCTTCGCATTCTTTCAAACCTGTCATGCCTTGTCATTCAGCTTGGCCCAAGCACGATGGTTTACCCCTGCTAAACTTGTCACGAAGTGTAGATCAATTTCTCTTCAAACCTGCACCTCTTTCACCTCTTTCATGCCCCCAATTATTTTTCACAAATTGTCTTTCGTGCGGCATCGACTAAGTGCTTAACTTGTTCATTTGTTAACTTACTTTCCGAACTACGCCTAACATTATTCATTATTAAACAACATATTAATGTGCGAAATTAATTAATATAACATTCAACAATAGAGAGACAACAATCATATGTAATAATAATCTTTTATTATAATTTTTGAGTTTAGAATATCACTGGGAGCCAAGCTTGACCGACTCTTATACTTGACCGAACAGCTGTGTCGTTTGCCCAACTCAGGCGCACCAACCTTGTGCCAACCGACACACCACCCGGGTGCCCTTCGCATGTTGGTTGCACCTCCACATCCAACAATCCACACTCCGTTCACGCTCGCACAGTGCACCCAACCGTGGCTCACCTCTGCACGATCTCCAGTTCACCCGAACGATGAGTCGTTCGGTGGGTGCGCCCAACCGTGGGTCGCCCCTTCCCGAACACTTCTACCATTTCCTTCGACACACTTGTCGTGCAGGATTCATGTGACCTGTGCCTTAGCCATAGTCCTTCGCACCTTCGCACTCCGTCTACGTTGTTGATCTGCGATGATCTAATGCCTTTCTCCATCGTTTCATCCGCTCACATATATGGGTGGTGGGTCATGCCAATCGGCTGACCCACACATGTTGTTTCGTTCCAGCCGGCCACTGTGTTATGCCTTTTGCTTATGATTTGTAAGGTCAGCCCACCCCAACTCGTGGGTGGGTGCCCCTCCTCCAACTCGTGGGGTTACGGGTGCCCTTCAAACCCCCTATTAACTACGTGGAAAGAATATAACACAACCCAAAAATCTCCCACTTGTTGTTTTCTTTCCACAGGGGGCCACAGGAGAGCTTAGTCATTTTTTCAGCCCTGAGATTCCCATTGCTTCTCTACACCAAGAGAACTTCTCAGAGCTCACAGATTTTGTCAATGCATCTGCAGTATTCTTCAGAGTGTCCACCTTTACCAGCAACACCTTTCTGTCTTCTATCATATCCCTCACAAAGTGATATTGAACATCAATGTGCTTTGTCTTTAAATGATAAGCAGGGTTCTTTGCCAAGAAAATTGCACTTTGGCTGTCACAGTATATTCTTATAGCTCCCTGTACTAACCCCATATTTGAACACAATCTCTGCAACCAAACTGCTTCCTTGCTTGCATGAGTGGCTGCCATGTATTCTGCCTCTGTAGTTGATAGTGCCACTACAGATTGTTTCTTACTCATCCAACTGACTGCACCTCCAAATAGGTTAAACACATACCCACTTGTAGATCTTCTCTGATCCAGATCTCCAGCCCAGTCTGCATCAACAAAGCCATGAATATCCAACACTCTGTCCAATCCTGGTCTTCCTTGGTAGCACAAACCATAATCACTAGTGCCACACAAATACCTGAAAACCCGCTTCACTGCTGTCCAGTGCTCCTTCCCAGGTTTTGACATAAACCTGCTCAATACTCCCACTGCATGTGCAATGTCTGGTCTAGTACAGACCATTGCATACATCAGGCTACCCACTGCACTTGCATATGGAACACGGGACATGTCCTCTTCCTCTTCTTGTGTCTTGGGACACTATTCAGCAGATAACCTCACACCTACAGGAATAGGAACCTTCACCGTTTTACTATCTTGCATATTAAACCTCTGGAGTATTGTCTCAACATACTTCCTCTGGTTTAACCAGAGCTTCCTCTTTGATCGATCTCTTTTAATTTCCATGCCCAAAATATAGTTTGCAGCACCAAGATCTTTCATGTCGAATTTGGAGGACAATTGGGTCTTCAAATCCTGGATAATTTATTTGTCATTTCCAACCAGCAACATATCATCCACATACAAGACCAGATAAATAATACGGTCACCAATTAATTTAAAATACACACAATGATCTGCTTTGCTTCTGGTGAAGCCAAGTCCCCGTATAAATGTATCAAATTTCTGATACCACATCCTTGGTGACTGTTTTAACCCATACAGAGACTTCTTTAACTTGCATACCAGTTCTTTCTTACCCTTCACCGCAAAGCCTTCAGGTTGCTTCATGTAGATTTCCTCTTCCAAATCCCCGTGAAGAAATGATGTCTTCACATCCATCTGTTCTACCTCAAAATCAAAAGCAGCAGCAACAGATAAAAGTAATCTAATAGAAGTTACCTTGGCAACAGGAGAAAAAATATCACCAAAATCAATTCCCGGCACCTGGGAATAACCTTTTGCTACCAACCGAGCTTTGTATTTCTCCACCTTTCCTTCTGCATTTGTCTTCTTCTTGAACACCCATTTGCTGCCAATGGGTTTCCTTCCAGTCGACAACTCCACCAGATCCCAAGCCTCATTTTTGTGCAAAGATGCCATTTCATCGACCATGGCCTCTTTCCAGCGTTTTCCATCCTCTGAATCCACTGCTTCCTTCACAGTTCTGGGATCATTATCAGTAACAGACAGAAAAATTTGAACTGAAAGCAGATGGACTATACCTTTCTGGCTGCCTTCTTTCTCGAACTGATCTTCTCACAGCCGGAGTTTGTGGCTCTTCATCTTCTGATTCCTCCTCTGTTGCAGAGTCTGATTCTTCCTCCTTTGGCTCAAACTCTATCTTCTCAGGTTCCTTTGGTTGGAATTCATGTTGAATAACATCTTTTACCTCTCTGAAAAACACATCTCGGCTGTACACAACCTTCTGTGTGACTGGGTTCCAAAGCTTATAACCCTTTAAACCATCCTTATACCCAATAAAGATGCACTTTTCAGATTTACTATCCAACTTGGTTCGTTTCTCCTTTGGAACATGTACATATGCATCACATCCAATTACCCTTAGATGTGAAAGAGAGGGTTTCTTACCAGTCCATACTTCTTGTGGAGTCTTATCCTCCAACGCTGATGAAGGTGATCTGTTGATCAGGTAACATGCAGTATCCACCGCCTCTGCCCAGAATTCCTGTCCTAACCCGGCACCACTGAGCATGCTTCTTGCCCTTTCCATCAACGTCTTGTTCATTCTTTCTGCAACTCCATTTTGCTGAGGTGTATATGGAGTAGTCTTCTGCCGTGCTATACCACACTTCTTACAAAATTCTTCAAATTCCTTGCTACAAAATTCTCCACCATTATCTGTCCTCAGCACCTTATCTTCTTCTCTGTCTGATTTTCCACCAGAGCCTTAAATTCTTTAAACCTGTCAAAGACTTCAGATTTCTTCTTAAGAAAATATATCCATGTATTCCTTGAGAAGTCATCTATGAATGATACATAGTACACAGACTTACCCAGTGATGGAACCTTCACAGGTCCAAACACATCACTGTGCACAAGCTCTAATATCTGTTTCGTCCTCTTACCACCAGAGGGGAAACTCACCCGATTCTGCTTCCCATATACACAATTTTCATAGAAATCAAAATCCAGAGAGCTATTATTCATACCTTCTACCATACCTTTACCATGAAGTATTCGAAGGCCCCTCTCTCCAATATGTCCAAGCCTTTGATGCCACAACATGGTCTTCTCTCCAGAGACCACTAGATTCTCTACTCCATTTTTAGGAACCATAGAACTATTGCACCCATTAACAACAGTGCTACCTTGCAGCTTGTACAGAGTTCCAATCCGAACTCCCCGCATTAATATCAGTGCTCCTCGAACCATCTTGCAGGTATCTTTCTCGAACACCATCTTTACACCTGCATCATCCAACTTGCTTATAGAAATCAGATTTCTGGCCAATGCAGGAATATGTAGAACACCCGGAAGTGTTCTAACCCTTCCACCTTGCAACTTCAACTTTACTTTTCCCCGACCAATGATTCTAGCCTTCCTATCATCTCCTTAGAAGACATCACCACCATCTTATTTCTCATACTCGCAGAACCACTCTCTATGGGGAGTGAAGTGAAAGGATGCACCTGAGTCAATCAACCATGCCTCATGATCTACATGTGTACTTGAAGAAGCCAAGTACACATCCCCACCTTCATCTGAGGTGGTTTTCGCCTCTGCAGAAGGAGCATCATCAGATCCCTTTCCTTTATCAGGAGCTTTAGATTTACAATCCCTTCTGAAGTGCCCTTCCTTTCCGTATTTCCAGCACACCACCTTTGTAGGTTTTCCTGGAGATTTAGATCTCCCTCTAGATTTAGATCTCCCACTCGATGACTTATTTTTGTTTCTGTTCTAGGACCTTCCTCGTACAGACAAGGCATCACCATTCTGTCCATATTTTTCCGTCTCATCTCTTCCGTCAGCAAGGCTAAGACTATTTCATCAAACTGCAAAGCAGTTGCATTGCTACCTATTGCAATAACTAGACTATCCCACGAATCTGGTAGAGAACACAACAGACTGATGCACTTATCTTCATCTAAAATTTTAATATCAACAGATAATAACTGACTTACCACAGTATTAAACGCATTCAAATGCTCTGTCACCGAGTCTCCATCTTTCATCCTCAGGTTATACAGCTTTTTCCGCAGGAACAGTTTATTCACCAGAGAATTAGATTGGTACAAAGTCCCTAACTTGACCCACAAAGCCTTTGCCGTAGCTTCCCCTGATACATTCAGCAATACTGAATCCGAGACACATAATCGTATTGTGCTCTTTGCCTTCCGATCCAACTTTTTCCATTCTTCATCGGTCACTCTCGATGGTTTAGTACCCGGATCTACCGTGATCCACTGATCTTTATCCACCAACAGATCCTCCATCTTGAGTTTCCACAACTCAAAATTCTGACCATTGAACTTCTCAATCTCTATCTTTCCACTGCTCGCCATCTTCTTTCACCACCAGAATCGATCTCGCAGATCTCCCACTGAACAGGATCTACCACAAGCCCGAGCGAAACCCTTCAGCAACAAAGGCGTCCCCTTGAAGCCAAAACAGCTCTGATACCAAATGTAGGTTTTAACCCTGTACAGAAATTACCTGCATACGAATTCTTAAACAAAGAAAATAAACAATGCGAGAGCATAACCCATAAAACACATATGCACAGAGATTTTTCCCTGGATCCCAAAACCGGGACTACCAGCTTGATTTTTCATTATTTTCCTTTCAATGTTACAATACATATTTATACATGCCGAAGCATCCAATACCATGGACCGAAAACCATCGCGTCCAATACCATGGACCGAAAACCATCGCGTCCAAAAAACATGTGCGAAAATCATGCACAAAACCATAGGTGGGTCCGCCCAACCTAACATATGGTCCAAAACCAAAATTTTCCGGGGCGCTGCCCCGGACCCCATAAAGTGGGGTTACGGGTGCCCTTCAAACCCCCTATTAACTATGTGGAAAGAATATAACACAACCCAACAACAAGTGCATTACACCGACGAAGGAATTGTTCAATCAATGGTAATTGAAGGGACGCCATGGGAAGATTTCCACCATCGTTCCCATCTTCCGGATTGTAAAGAAGATACTCCTGATGACCTTCATCATCCTTCAGTTTTTGATTTCATATCAAATACTGTAAACACGGTGGATTCCGAGCGAAACTTGTCCAACATTGAAGAGACTATCGCCATAAACATCTCGACCAAAATAGATGTTGTAGAGAATATTTATGTTGGCAAATGTTGTTCTCCTTCAGAACTGGAAATATATAACGCTCTTTTTCGCGAATTCAGAGATGTCTTTTCTTGGTCATATAATGAAATGCCAGGCATTGACTCGAGTATCGTTGAACATGAAATCAAGATGTATCCAGATGTCAAACCAGTACAACAATGGCTACGGCGGGTGCACCCCAAGAAAGCCGCTGCCATTAAGGCGGAAGTTGAAAAGCTTCTCCATGCTGGTTTCATTTACCCAGCTCCTCTAACCGATTGGGTATCGAACATTGTTACTGTTATGAAAAACCAAGGAATGATTAGAGTGTGCGTCGATTATAGGGATGTAAATCAAGCTTGTCCAAAAGACAACTACCCTACACCCTTTATTGACCAGATAATTGACGAATGCG
Source organism: Pinus tabuliformis (assembly GCA_031772625.1). Taxonomy (NCBI): domain Eukaryota; kingdom Viridiplantae; phylum Streptophyta; class Pinopsida; order Pinales; family Pinaceae; genus Pinus; species Pinus tabuliformis. The sequence goes on along the minus strand of CM062810.1, from coordinate 244,134,251 downwards.
CCGGATGTGAAATCTTTTCATTTATGGATGGATTCTCCGGGTATAATCAAATAAATATCTGCCCACAGGACTAGTCAAAGACTGCATTTATTTGTCCGTGGGGCACATTCGCATATCGCAAATTACCCTTTGGTTTAAAGAACACAGGGGCACCATTTCAGAGGGCATTGAATTATGCCTTCCATGACATTAAAAACATCGTTCAACCATATCTCGATGACCTTCCGGCTCATTCGCGAAAGCGGACTAATCATCCGCAGCATTTAAGAGCGATATTTCTACGTTGTCGACACTACAAGATACGACTCAATCCACACAAATGTGTGTTCTGTGTCAGTTCTGGTCGTTTACTTGGATTTGTAGTCTCAAAGGATGGGATTCATCTCGACCCATGTAAGGTTCAGGCAATCATAAATTTTCCTCCACCTTCGAATTTGCTTCAGATTCAAAAAATCCAAGGGAAAGCAAACTTTCTGAGGAGGTTCATTCCAAATTACGCCAAACTTGCCAAAGGTTATACACGTCTATTGAAAATGGAAGTGCCCTTCATCTGGGATCAGGTTGCGCAAGCTTCCTTTGATGCTTTAAAAGACTCCCTAATGAAAGCATAATTAATGTACGCTCCTGATTATCAAAAAGACTTTAACCTGTATCTGGCTGTAGCGGATACAACCATCGCAATGGTTTTAGTTCAAGAAGACAACGAAATTGAACATCCTATATATTATTTAAGTAAGAACTTAAATGATACAAAAATAAAATATTCTTATATTGAAAAGCTAGCGCTCGCAGCTGTTCAAGCGATACAGAGATTTCGACACTATGTCCTCTTCCGAAAAACTACCATTCTGTCAGATTGCAACCCCATGACTTATATATTGTCGCTGTAAGGACTCTAGATATGACATATCTCCACAATGGTATGATATTGTCCACTTTGGACCTAAGCCCTCATGGATTTTCTTTTGGACTTACCCCCAAAAGGCCTCATACCAATGGAGATATTTGTCCATCCTTATATACCCATGATCCTCCCCACTTCTAGTCAATGTGGGACTTTGGTCGTATACCCAACAATCCTCCCCTCGAACAAAGGACCATCGAGCCTCCCCTCAAACAATTATCCATCCGTCCACTCTCTACCAACCAGGATTCTCCGCTCCAATGCGTTGGAAGCACACGCCTTACATGGAGCACGACCTGCCTCGAGAGCTTGCTCTATCCCAGGTCAACTCCTCTTGACCGTGTTGGGACTAGGACACGTCCATGAAGAATCCGGAGCACACCGCCTGTCTAACCGAGCTCATCCATGGATCCATCGTGATATTACCGGGGCCCACCACCTTCGTTTGGCATTCCGAGGATTCATCCACTTGGCTAACTTCTGGGCATGGCTCCGATACCACTTGTAAGGACTCTAGACACCACATATCTCCACAATGGTATGATATTGTCCACTTTGGACCTCAGCCCCCATGGATTTGCTTTTGGACTTACCCCCAAAAGGCCTCATACCAATGGAGATATTTGTCCATCCTTATATACCCATGATCCTCCCCACTTCTAGTCAATGTGGGACTTTGGTCGTATACCCAACAGTCGCGATAGTTGCTGGGGGGCAAATATTCAAAATGGATAGCAATTCTACAAGAGTTTGATCTAGAATTTGTAAAATCCAAGTCAAAGAAAGCCCTGGTTTTCGTAGAATTATTATGCGATCTCCCATCGTCGTCCAACGATGAAACATCCGAGGAAAAAATCGTGGATGAATCTTTGTTTTTGATATCTTCAATCAATCCGTGGTATGGAGATATAATCATTTATCTCCAAACCCAAAAATATAGGCCTAATACCTCCCGCTCCGAACAAAAACGTATTCGATACCAATCAAAAGACTACATGATCGTCGGTGACACGCTTTACCGTTGTGGTGTCGATACAGTTCTAAGGAGGTGCCTCACCCATGAGGAGGCCGAAAAAGTCCTGAATGATTTCCATTCAGGCGCGTGTGGGGGGCATCAATCCGGTTACACTACATCGCAAAATGTTTTACGAGCAGGATACTTCTGGCCAACAATGTTCAAAGATTGCATAACAACAGTCAGAAGTTGCCATGCCTGTCAAATTTTTGATAGAAAAACCAGAAGACCACCCACATCTCTATAGCCAATAGTTGATGTTGGGCCATTCGCCAAATGGGGCATCGATTTCATGACATGTAACCCCACCTCGACCGGGGGGGCATGGGTATATCATAGTCGCAGTGGACTATTTTACCAATTGGGCTAAGGCGATGCCTACATTAGATAACACTAGTGAAACAGCTGCACTTTGCTTTTTCAATCATGTAGTCGCCAGATTCGACGTTCCACAAGCTATAGTCACAGATCATGGATCGCATTTTCGCAATCACATGATGGCTGAATTAGCTGCCAAATTAGGGTTGTCTCACGACAGATCTACTCCATATTACCCGCAGGCCAACGAACAAGTTGAAGCAATCAACAAAGTCCTGAAGCGCATGCTGCAAAGGATGATTGGAGTCCACAAAAGGAGTTGGCACCTGATCCTGTACTCAGCCTTGTGGGCATACCGAACATCGGTAAGGAATGCAACTGGGGTTACACCTTTCCAACTAGTGTATGGCCTAGAAGCAATCTTACCAGTTCAGTGTGAAATCTCGTCCCTCAAACTCGTAATCGACCTTCTCCCCGGAACTTCAGAAGAGGAGGCTCATTTCTTGGAACTAATCCAATTGGATGAAACCCGTTGTGATGCCGCTTTGGCTAACGAAGCCCATAAGAAATGAGTCAAGGCGTAGTTCAACAAGAATGTCAAACCCCGTGTCTTCTCAGAAGGTGACCTGGTCTTACTTTATGACCAAGAATCCAATAAGTTGGGAGCAGGTAAATTCAAGTCTTTATGGATGGGCCCCTATATTGTTAAATGAGTGTTAGCAAAAGGAGCCTACGAGTCAATGGATTATGACGGAATTCCACTGGCGCAACCCCGTAACGGGTTGTACCTGAAGCGTTACTATGCATAATCAGTATGGTAATCAATATGCGTTTGTTACATTTTTGTTTTCACTAAAGTATTTGTTTTGGTCAAGTAAATCCACTTTTACATTTGTTGCAGATGTCGAACCTATTGGAATCTTTGGTTGGATATGCCGACGGAGCAAGTCGTAGTTCACAGAACCTATCTTCTGCAGCCTGGGCCATTTTTGATCCAAGCGGTGAGTTAGTAAGTTTCAGAGGGGTATGTATTGGTCGATCAACGAATAACATCACTGAATATAACACATTGATAGAACTTCTCTTTGATGCCATCACACATGGCATATGCTGACTGGTCGTCAGACTAGACTCACAGCTCGTCATACTACATCTCACTGGTATCTACTCCGTCCGAAATCCAGCTATCTATCGCATGTTCCTAAGGGTCAAGATTTTGGAAAGGCAATTTGATTTTATTCAATATCAGCATATTTCTAGAACCTTAAACACATTAACTGACTCATTGGCAAATTATGTGTTACATAGACATTTGCAACATTTATAAAAAGAAGCATTTCATCAATATTTGCATGTGGATCATATAATTTAACCAAGATAAAACTCCGAAAATCAAATATATATATATATATATATATAGATATATAACTGTTTATGGTTTACACATAATGTTCTGTAACCAAGACAAAATTGGTCAAATGACCCAAAACTCAAAACGCTAGGGGGCACCCTAGTCTAATGATGCTGGTGATAACAAGTCACCGCCTGTGCAATCATGCGTAAAAGCCTAGTCCATCGACTTGGCACGCCAGTGGTATGTCGCTGCAACCTCAGGGGCAGCTCGTCAGTCCTCGCATCTGGAATACCGAGAGTGAGGCCCTCCACCTAGTCCTATAATGCTAAAAGAGTCTCGGCCACATCAAGGTCGCGAAGGATAGCCCTTCCCACAGTCTCACCTGCTAGAGCGGCGGCTGGCCCTCTCAGGCGTACTACTGGCCGAACAAGACCAACATCTGCATGAGCGCATGAGTTCTGATTAGTCTTGACAGAATAAAGCACAAGGAAATTATAAAAGAAAAATGACAAACAGAAATATGGTCAAGAATTTACCAATGGCACCCCACTGCTCGCTAGCCGGCAGTATCAAATCTGGGTCACCCCGGAAGTCCATACCAGCATATGGGTACTCGGAATAAACCATCTCCTGATGATCGAACCACCCGAAGAAGGTATCAAAAAAAGAAATCTGAGACTGACCAGCATGTCTGGACATGTGGTCGACCCATCTCTGCATCCGTGGTTCGGTCGGTGGAGGTAAACCAAGTGCAATATACTGCGGCTGCATCAGTGGTATCCTTTCCAAGGCGAAGGCGGTCAAAATAGAACCATACCCAAAGTTCTTCAATCTCCCGTTTTTCACCTTGGTCAACTGTTCTTTCATCACAAGGAGTACTGCATCACACCAGTTGAACACCTTCGGTTCAAGACATTCCAAGGCGTACTGCATATAAGACCGGTTGGCCACATGGAGAGCCGCACCACCAACCATCCTACCAAAAGTGAACAGAATGGTCCTCAAAGACCTGCCAGTGACATATCGAATGATGATATTGCCATCTTTACTCGACGGAGATCCCTCTTTGGAATACCTACGAACACAATCTCTCACAGATTCACCTCCACGGGTCGAACCTGATAAAGAGATAGGGGCACCCTGCCTCGATAAGCCGGTCAAAAAATAAATGTCCACTACAGTCAAGGGGATGGATTTGCCCCAAATCTAGAATACCTGGCTGGTAGGATCCCAAGCATCGAGCAAATACTGTAGCAAGTTGATTTGTTGTCTCATGCTAAAGATGCGGAAAAACTTCAACAGGCCACAGTTCCGCAGTGCATTTACTGTAACCAGATCATGTAAAGCAAGCATGTCCTCTTCTTCATGCTCACGTTCTCGCCATGTGATAGTCATCTTACTCCAATAAATCTCTGAAAGTAAACAAGAGAAGAGTTAGATTCTGATTTGGTGAGAAACATGCAAAAATTTCCATTAAAAACTGTGCACAAATTTCCCTCCTTGCACCCATCGCACCTCCAGCTTAGTCTTGGGTGCGTTGCATGTCAACTGCCCAGTGAGTAGGCCAACATGCAATGCACCTTTCGATGCAGAAAGGGTGCGATGGGGCCAGAGCGAGTTTTTCAAACCCCAGAGGCTTAGAAAAACCAGAAATCAAGCTCAGAATGCAAAATGGAAAAGATGAAATGAAAGAGCTCAAGTTTAGCTCCTACATGGTCCAGACGACGCCAAAAATCGTCCACAGAATCTCCCGAAATCAGCTGGTGAAAATCAAGGTGGAAAAGCACCTCCAAAGCTCCAACAAGCCAAAGTTCAAATGAAATGGTAAAATGAGGGGTAAAAGCACTTTTAAATTACTTTTTCCATAATTCAAGTAAAATATTAGTGTCTTAACTCATTTTTCAAACATATATTGTTCATTTCTAACTAGTTTGATGAAGCAATTGAGCATGCAGTACAATCTTTGAAGGAACAAAGCTATTAATGGTAAAGTCAAGAAATGACCGTTATATCGAGCAGTTTTAACGCGGACTTCATGCTCGTTAAAAAATAAACATAAGCAATGAGCAGATGTTCCCCCAGCGTTTAAGCTCATTAAAAAAGGAACCAATTTCCGGTAAATAACCATCGTGAATGTAGTACTTCAGCCTTTGAAGCCTTGGTCGTGTTCTCATCATCACCTCCACTTTGTATTGGCCGATCATTCACCTCCACTTGATTGTTTACCCCTTTTGAGGAACAACTGCAAAGAGTGATCCTATTAGCCATCCTTGTAACACTGCCGTGATTGGGAAATTCCAAACCTTACCTGGAATCAGCTGCTACGTGAATTTATCACTCATTCCTCAAAGACAAGTCTCCTTTAAGCTCTTTTCAACTGACTCGTAAAACATGAAAAGATTGCCGAACCATTGGCCTCTCCAGCTCGTTAAAGTGACCGGAAGTGCTATCCCTCCTCTAGATTTTAATCTTTTTGGACCTGAGGGATTATTACACAAAAAGGTCGAGTGCTTATTTTGTTCGGCTCATTAAAAGTACCGAAAATTCATCCCTTCTGTATTGTTTTATATTTTTTCGGACCTAAGGGATTAGATGACGAAAAAGGATTTTTGGAGTTTCCTTTACGTCCCTTTTCAGACTCTCTAAAATTGAAAAGGACCAAGTTATCTTTGTCGTTAAACTCGTTAAAACCTAATAGCAACAAACTTGTCCATAACAGACAAGAACGAGTTTCACTATCGCAAGGCTCGTTAAAACATAGCGATGGGTTTGCCCGAAGGGAAAATTATAGAACAAGCATATGTTATCCTCCTCAAGCTTGACAAAAATAAAGAGGTACTGGTCAGTAATGACTGGGGAAAAAATTGGGAAGAAAACTTGAAGAAACTTTGTTGGTAGCAAGTCGCTCTTGAACATGACACTTTCACTCCGCATATAAGTTGGGTTGGGTTGTTTCATTCACCGGTCACATCACCATGGTCACATCACACCATCCACATTTGGGGTTAATGCTACCAATCCATCATGTTAGTGTCGCCGATATGTTCAAGAGAAGTCACTCAGAGAATCCACTTGTGTCTCACCCGCTGCAATACATTTACTCTCCATTCTTTTATGACCGCCACCCTGAACCTTATATCACCAGATCGTTTTCACCTCCATTAAAATCATTTGCTCCGTTCCGTGTCATCGACGTGGGATTCATTAAGGCCCTCCTATGACGGATCACTTCTTGTCGACACCAACTCATTATCCAAGAAGTCGATTTAGGAACACCCCTTTCAGTACTTTGAAACTTGCATGCCTCAATGGCAAGTTTCTCACTTCCAGCGACAGGTTTACATCAATGGCCTTCGAGCGAATGATTTTGTGTGGTGTTCAACGCCAAGTCCCTTATTCACACCACGTGAATTGTACTGCAGTACCTTGAGGATCATTATCATTATCGGTGATTCCTCTTGCGCCTATTAACAACTTACATCATTGGCTGGTAATCAGGCGATGTCTTTCCATGTTCGACCCCAGAACATCTCTCACATGGATCGACTTGTACTTTGAGTGAAGATCGAACGAGATTGAAGACCCCAGATCTAGTTTCATCCATTCGGGCTGTGATATATATTCAGGAAAATAAATACATCGAATGTACATCATTTCTGCACAGATAATCATCCAATCTAAGGGATGATGGCTCTACCAGAATCATCAGTCTACACTCAGACGATTGTCTGTCCTTTGTACATGAAAATGAATTTATAAAGCTGAGCATGGGAATGCCCGCCTCAGCTAGATCATGAAAATATTATAAAGATAATGTATTGTATTGTATCTTATTATAGGTCTCCTTCCAGCTTGAAAGAACTTCGGATCCTCATGATAAAGCATTTCACCCGACATCAAAAATATTAACAACCTCATGCTTTAGGGGGCAACTGTTATAGACATTTTTGGGCACTGCAACCCCAAGCATAAAATGTCCATAAACCAAGGGCTCATAAGTCCCTAAAGGTGTTGTTCCAACCCCTAAAAGAACAAGGTCAACTGATTATAGCTTCTCCCAGAAGTTATCCATGAAAAACTACTCAGAACTGGTCAAAACTGGACCATTTCACCTGCTCCATAGGCAAAGTGTGTTGCATCCCACCTAAATACACACAGTAGGTGCGTTGCATTTCAAAAAACCCTTCTATGTGGTGCGATGGGCAAGACGAGACAAATGGCAGGGTCAATCCGCAAGGTGGAGAAGCATGGAATCTTTCAGAAACTTCTCCTGTGAAACTTGCCTCTCTGAATTCGACCAGGGATGAGTAAGAGATCATCAATCTCCAAGTGGAATCAAGAACTATCAGAGGGAAGACACTAATCAAATCACAAGCTGACTCATCTCCCTTGCAGACATCTATATATGAATCCCTCATCCCAGAGATCCAGAGGCTGGAATTTTGCATCTTGTAAGGAATTGCTGTTGGTTTCTTGAGGCAACATCATAGTGTTGGGTGATCTAAGATTTTCATGAGGTGAAGAAGGGCTCACTTGCTGAGAGGATGATGCTGGGTTAGAAAAATTGGTTGTAACTCTCTTGGCTCTTTCTTGATTATCAATAAAGCTATTCAAGTTTTCCTCCATACTCTTGTGTGATTCATGTTTTATGCATTTGTATGGTCAATTTACATCTGATCCTAAATTGTTTATGATAATAGATCTATGTTCTTGTATAGTGTTGTGCTGCTTTGATTCTACATGTACTCTGTGAAGCTGGGTACATAAGAAAGCAAGTAGCAAAGGACTATCAGAAGAGAGAGGAATCGAACAAAGAACCAAGCGCAAGATAGAGGTTGGTCTCTTTTATTCTTCTCTCATCTATCTTTCATAAAGGGAAACGAAAGTAGTTTTACTTTGTTTGTTTCTAGGGTAGCTACTAGACTTAGTGGGATTAGCAGTTCTGCATAGACACTATTCCCGGTAACAAGGGGTCCCAGACCAGCTGGCCCACCATGGCATCATTAAATTATTGGTGGAAGATGCACTACACACATATACCATCCCCATAGCTTGGGAAATTTTCAGGAACATGTCTAGAGAAGATGACATCAAAACTTTGACTGATGACCTTAGCCCATCTGACAGTGAAGAGGAGGAGCAGAAAGAGGAACTTGAGAAGGGCGTTCATGAGGGGGCACAAAACACTCAAATAGAAGGAGAAATAGAGGAAAAGTAGAAAGAAGAGGAGAATCTTGACAAAACCATAGTTGAACCTAAGGCAGAAAAGAAAACAACATCAAAAACAAGGAAACACCACCGGAGATAGTAGAGAAAAAAACAGAAACAACAGACACAGGAAAAACTATAGAGGATGAAGAAGAAAAATAGCAAAAAGAAGTGTCTCCTGAGACATTGGCAAGGGAAGCAATAGCTCTGCTTGCTACATTGAGCACTCCAGTTAAGCAAAAGGGAAAGAGAAAAAGATAGACATCTATGTATTTCAAAGCCCAGAGGAGCACCAGGATTAAGGTGGGCAAGGCCCAGCCACCATCAAAAGAACCCATTATCATTGATGATGCACCTCCTGAGAAAAAGGAGGAACCTACCTCCAAACTCTCTATCACTTACGAGAGAGGGAGTCCCAAAATCTCCACCTGGAAGGAAAGAATCATATTGACAGACTCCAAAGCAGTCCTACAGGAGGCACAAACCTGTCTACAGGAGACACTGGCCAAGCTAAAAGAAACTGAGAAATTGGAAAAGAAGGTAGGAGAACAGTCACAAGAGGAAGGAAAGGCAAAAGAAATACCTGAGCCAAGCCCTCAACCTAATTTAGGCTCCTATTACAATCTTCTAGAAAGTGGGAAGATCATCCCACAAAAATTCACTGTGCCTCTTTTCTTCGAATTAGAAAAAGAAAGGGTTAGGACACACACCTGGATGCAGATTTCTAAATCTAAAGGAGTTGAAGATATAGGGCACATGGAAAACAAGTTTAGAGAGTTGAGAAGGGATTTGGGCATGGTAAGACACACAAATAGCATTAGAAGAGCCCAACTATAGGAATAAAATGAACTGTTAAAAAAGCAGTTACAGGAACGGGAACCTTAAGGGGGAGACAAGTTGCCAATCTTGGAAGGGCAACAACAACAAGAAGGACCCCTAGTAGATAATGAAGCAGCAACAAGAAGAAGAACCACAGACTGATGTTGAAACGCTAATGAAACAACAACAAGAAAAATAATCTCAGGCAGCAACTGAAGTGCTGATTTTGAAAAAGCAGTTGCACGAAAAGGAAGCCCATATGGCCTGCATGGCCAGCTGGGCAATGGAAGCCTTGTAGTGCAAACAACCAGCTAGATCCTATGCACTGTATCTCAAAGACCAGTGACTCCAATTCCAGATTAAAACATTGGCCTAGAGGGGCACAATCCCATTTCAAGATTATGGCCAGTTTATGCATTTATGTGATAATAGTTCAGCCGAGGATAAAGCCAAATTAGTAGAATTTTACCTACACAATATGGCACTCCCTGACATGAATTTATGGGATCCAAATGCTGCATTGGGGGACCTACAGCTCATGGCAATGGCTGCTTGGTTGAGCCATGAAGAATAGAGAGCAGTGGAAATTCAGAAGATCATGACAATGGAACTAAGTGAGCCCCTCATGATAAGGGTAGAACCAGCAGAACCATTAGCTCTCATTTATGCCCACCAACACCTAGCAGCCAATCCTCAAGTTCTTCCTGACTATGTTGATGAACAAGCACAGGCTATCGCTCATTTTGAAGATACGGAGAGATTATTTGGCGATGATTTCCTTCATGCTTGCATGAGAAGGTGGAATACATTGTCACATAGCCTAAATATCAGGGAGTATCACTCCCCAACTAGAATGAGGGAGGCTATGATGAGAGTGCCCCTATATAAACAATCAATGCAAAACTTGAAAGCCAACTGGATTGGTCTTAAGTTCAGTCCTCCATTACTGTTAGGACTGTTGGAAGGGGTTAAGGAGGAGGAAGAACAAAAACAATGGGAGGAAGTGGACAGGAAGCACGTTTTCATGATAGAAAGGAAGACATCACATCAGAGGATTGGGATGTCAGGGAAGCTATTAAAGCTATTAAAGATGAAGAACTGGATTAGTTGCTCAGAGGATGAGCAACCCATTCAACAGGGGGTGATGATGAGCCCCCTAAATGGGTAACTATATGGGCTCATTTTGCCTATTATTTTCATTTAATCCACCATTATCAATAGTTTTGTGCATGTTTTTGAATATATTTATGTCAGTGGAGTGAATGGGGATAATCACTTTGCCACATCGTCTAATGAGTGTTTATTACAAATTTTTTGGACAATTTTGGACAAGGACTAGGAATTTATGAACAAAATGGTAGCCAAACTCGAAGAAACAGGGCTGAGTACTTATAGGAGGGGTGTCTCCTTCATTAATGACCCCTTCCTCGAGTTCTCCATCAGCAGCTGGGAGTACAAAGGCCCATATTGATGATTCCAAGGGGCAGCCAAGCAAGTCAAGTAGGGCTGCTATTATCTTCAGTTCTAGGCAGCCGAGTTCCTTAAGTTTGGGAGGACTGTTGGGAGTCCCCCCTTGTATAAATAAGAAGGTTTCAAGCCTTAGTAGGTTAGCCATTTCATAGTATATTTTCACACTTTTGTGCAGCCTTGTACTCAACTCATTTTCTAGCTCTTTTTTGAAGATAGTTTTGTGATGTAACTGCTATTTTTTGATCAATGAAGATGAACCAAGTTTTGAACCAGCATTGATCTTTTCTAGAGGGCTGAATCTCTTGGGTTAGGGCCCAACCCAAGCTTCACAACACCTCCTTTGTTTATTTATATTCTTTGTCTTGCATTCATAAGATAATTTCTGTTGTTTAGGTTAAATCTTGCTTTGTTAAATTAGGTTGCTTTTGATGGTTAGAATAGTTGTTCTTGCTTCAGGTTGCTTAAGTAGTTTGCTATAGTAACAGAAAAAGATCCAAAAATGCCACCAGCAGGTCTGGATCTCCTTTCTCCCTCCTTGGGACCATGATTTGAGGTCAAGGCACTACTACTGCCACCAAAAATGCAGTCTTTGCTCTTCCAATGCAATTGCTAATGTGATATTTTGAGTTGGAGAAATTGATATTAGTTTGGATTCACATGCTTAGATCATTTCATGTTCATTCACCATTTATTTCTTGCATAATTTTCTATCCATACAATTCTGTTTGGCATTTCTCTGGTTTTAGGTCAAGTTTTAGGTTAAAATAGACAAAACTCTGTTTTTTGGTTCTTTCTTGGGTCAGTTTTGAGGAGTACGTGTGCAGCTCATTGGTAGAACATTACAGCTTATCATTCCTCCATAGCATAACCTGTACAAGTTCATCTCTCAAGATTTCCTCACTCATTTCGCCAATCTGCCCTAATTTTTGCGTTTTTTTACAAAGTTGTTTTCTTTCCCTTTGAACAAATCCAACCATCTCCTTCATTCATGATCTTCATTGACAGATTCCTAGACCCCTCAACTCCTTCATCTAGCCTTCATTTCCCCTTTTCCATCATTTTTCCACCTTCAAACCTCCAAAAACCACTTTTTGCCTCCTCTTGTAGATCCTCTTGTAGAACTTCTTGTAGATCCCCTGCAGCCTCCTGTAGAAGTTCATGCGAGTGATTTTTCGAAGTCTAATCACAATGGAAGTCTCCAGAAGGGTACTAGGGACTTCTTAGGACCTCTCCACACCTTCCTCACCTTCAGAAAATCCAACTCCATCTTCCTTTGCCACCAAACCTCTGCACAGTCACAACCAGTCAAACCATAAGCATAATAATTCTACATGAGAATACTCAGAAGTACAAAAAGATGATTTCTTCTCATTTCTCTTCAGAAGTAGCTTGAAGAAATGCGATTTACCTCTTTAGTAGCCAATGGCACCCATTTTAGTAGTTTCCATCTCTTTTCTTGCAAAATTAGGGTTTTCTAGGGTTTGTTAGGGTTTGTGTTTCATTTCAGTTTTCCTTCTCTTTCTGCAAGTAGAATAGCCCCTGTAGAGTTAGCTTTCTTCCATCATAGTAAAAGCTTCTTTTGAGAACTCATAGAAGTTGGCTTAAGCTCCTAGCGAACTTGCGCCAGTTGATCAAGTGACAGCCTGCAGTAAGAGCTATTACTTGTGCATACAGCACCGTCGCTTCCAAGTTTGTTACGAACTACCAGGTTGATAAAAGTAAAGAAGGAATCCCTAGGAGTTGCAAGATTATTGCTGCAATACTGGAGCTCAACACAATGTGCTTGGCACAACAAGATAAGGTAACTGATATATTGTTATGTTTATTTATACACTGACAATTATATGTTTATGGAAATATGATGGAGGGGATTTCATGGCAAATAGATGTTTCCATGAAATCTTGAAGAAGGTTTTGGTTGAGTTTCCTTGAGAACCATGGGGATTGAGTCATGGTGTCTATTTTTTGTATTGTGCTTTGGTATTTTGCGATTGTTGCACTTGGTTTGTGATTTTTATTATGTATGGTGCATAGCTATGCCACTTTGTTGCGGTGTCATATTGTTTTAGGTTTTCATGGTCTTCTTGTTGTTGTTTCTGTTCTTGCCTTTTATGTTTTGAGTCTTGGGAATTGGTTGGAAAGAGGAAAGTTAATGGTGCTCGTGGGAGAGTTGTGTGGTACCCAATAGGTAATGTAAGACACAGATGAAGCTTTGTGCATGAGTAAGCGCAATGGAAGGTAAGACTATGATAGTCGGATGACTGGTAAATGGATGGTGGCAGTACAAACATGTGAAAGGTAACTAGAAAAGGTAAAGTAAATGGATCTGAGGTGTCAGACGGTTGGCTATGTTGGGAACGATTGTTCTCAATGCTGTGCATGAATAATGAAGTTCTCGTAACCTAGACCTTATGTTATCTAGTAATTATGTTATGACCATGATTATGATGATGCTTATATATATATAGGTGTGTATCTATGTCATTGTTTGACAGGGTCATCAAGAATCGTTCTTATGGAGGAATAATTGCTTACGCAAGTGAATGGAATGAAGAGGTTCTTGGTTCATGACGAATGAAGTGGGAAGAGTAGTCATGAAAATATATGAGGTCAGTATGATGTGGTCATGAGTTGATATTACATGTTTATATTATGTCTATGTTATAGAGAGGTTATACTAAGGGATACATCAACAAAATGAAAGCAGGGTGGTCCGCGACATGCTAGCATAAGCATGAATAAGACATTGGAAGCAAGGTTTCTTGGTAAGGATAGTGTGTTTTTGGATGTGTGGTACTACCGTTGTGTATATATTGTATATGTTGTACATGTTGCATTTGTGATGTTGTGTGCATGTGTTGTGGTGTATATTTAGTGTGTGTACCTGTTGCTTATGCAATGTTATGTATAGGGTGTTAGTACAGATAATGTTGTATGAATGTTGCATATTTGGTGCTGGGTATATATGGTGCTATGTACATGTTGGATATATGGTGCTATGTACATATTGTACTGTGTGCATGATGGATATGTGGTGTTGTATGCATATGGTAGTCTACGTGTGTTGGATATGTGGTGCTATGTATAGATGATGCTATGTACATGTCGGATATGCAATGCTATGTACATGTGGTGTTGCATGCATGTTGTACATGTGGTGCTATGTACATATGGTGTGGTGTGCATGATTGTACAAGTGGTATTGTGTGCATGTTGTGCTGTGTACATCTTGTACAAGTGGAACTATGTGCAAGTGATGTTGTGTACATGTCATGCATGTGGTGCTATGTACATGTGGTGTCGCGTACATGTCGTGCATGTGGTACTATGTTTATGTGGTATTGTGTACACATTGTACAAGTGGTGTAGTGTACACGTTGTGCATGTGGCATCGTGTACATGTGATGCTGTGCACACATTGTGCAGGTGGTGCGGTGTATAAGTGGTACTGTGTACATGTTGTACATATGGTACTAGTGCACGTATGGTATTGTGTGCATGTAATATGTGCTGTGTTGAGGGCATGTGGTACTAGGTATGTGCATTGTGTAGGTGAATGTATTGTGTGGTGTTTTACATTGGGTATAGATGTATTATGTTGTGTTGTATGCAAGGTGCAAGTGTATGTATTATGTTATGTACTGGATGTAGTCATATGTATTGTATTGCATACATTGGGTGTAGGTGTATGTGTTGTATGTCAGATGTAGGTGCATGTGTTGCATGGAGTTGTATGTCGTGTGTGGTCATATGTGTGTGATGCACACTATGTATATGTGCACCTGGTTGAGGAGAAGGCACTGGGTGTTTGTTGGATGTGGCAACCGATCCAATGTGAGTAAAAAATAAGAACAAAGGTGGAAGTAAGGATCGATATATTATTTCAGTTTTATTATGCATGTGATTTATGATTCCAGTATATGATGATTACATGTGAATTATGATTCTGTTTTATGATGGTTACATGTGATTTGTGATTTTGATATATGATGGTTATGCTTTGAGCTATCTTGATGAGATATTTTTATACATGTTTATTTGGTCAAATATGCTAGTATGACTTGTTGTGACAGGAAGCGAACATGATTGCAAATGTACCTTATTGAAGAGCTACAAATGAGGTATGATTTGAGGTTATTTCAATTTATTTTGAATCTAATGGAAATTATGTGCTTGGAACAGGAATTCATGAGAAAGCTCGATTGAATGGCCAAAATCAAATGCAAGAATTAGTAGCAACAACAAAAGGAATTGGAAAATGCAGCAGTATGTTAGTAAAGCATTTAGGAACAAGGCCATTGTGGGACACTGCTACCCAATAGTGTCGATTGATTTCCATGAGCATGCTATGACCGGTATGATGTGTTGAGGTAGATATATGCCTTGGTTTTTGTATCTGCCAATGCGAGGAAGCGCTGCCAAGGGATGGACTGCCCGGGATAGGTGTGCCAACGGAACTTGGAAGGTGAGTGACTGCATGGAAGGAGTGATCAGATTCTTGAGGGACTATGTAGTAGAGAAGGGAAGGTCACGAATGGATTTTTTTTGGTCATTAGCATTACTAGATGGAATCATATGCATATTGGGAGTGCGCCCTAGAACAATGAGTCAATAACTGTTTGCTAAGAGGACAAGTGCCACAAGATTATAGTGCTGGACATTGGATGCACATTTCACTTTGCAGTGGATTTTGGGCTTCTTGGGAATTATGTGGATCCTGGTATTACTTTGAGGGTGGAGGTGTGAGCCTCTAGATTCCCTTGTTGCAGATGTAGGCATCATATCCTTTTATTTGTTAGTTGAGAAAATGTATATATGTGTATATGTGTACATTATTGTAAATACTATATTGAGCTAGATTTATAAAGCTCCATAGATAGTATGGCTATTTTCTGGTTGAAGAAAATGTGTATGTGTATATGTGGTTATTGTAAATACTATAATGAGCTATGTTATAAAGCTCCAGTAAACGATATGTTTGTCATGTTTTAGCAGTGGTCATTGTAAATGCTGCAACGAGCTATGTTATAAAGCTCCATGGGAAGTATGCTGTGTTTTCAATAGTCTTGTTGGTTATAGGTGTCATTGAACACCAAGGATAGTGTTCCCCCAAGGGGGAGGGTTCTGTAAAAACCTTGGTGAAAATTCCATGTAAAAATATATATAAGGCCACGGTGATGGGACACGTATTCCAAGTTGAATGGTGGGTGAAAAAAGCCTAGTGGGTGTTGATTCAGTTTATTATGACTAAGGAAATTGGCAAAGGAAATGACTAAGGATTTGGAATGGGAAAAGGCATTTATTTGCATTTTATTTATGAAAATAATGGAAATTAGGAGAAAAGGAAGGTGAAAGGTCATACATTACATGTGAGGAGGAAATTGAAGGAAAATAATTGAAAATGAAGAAAATAGAGGCCTCATTAATAAAAAGGCTTATGAGGATCAGTGGCCAAGACTTGATTAGTTTAGTTTTGGATCTCTCTTCTATTCTCTCTCTCATACTCTTAGATACTTAGAGTTTTCTTGGAGCACTCTTGGAGGGTGTGGCATACTTGGATTTTTGGAGCAAGAAGGAAAAGGAAGAGGAGGAAAGCGCAAGAGGGCATTAGGATCAACAACTACATCAGACTTGCTTGCAGGAACCGAGTTGCATGTGTGTTTTCCTCACTAGTTTTGCAATGCATGTGGTTTCTTAGGGATGATCTGTC
This sequence comes from Pinus tabuliformis, assembly GCA_031772625.1. NCBI lineage: Eukaryota > Viridiplantae > Streptophyta > Pinopsida > Pinales > Pinaceae > Pinus > Pinus tabuliformis. Next base: position 244,117,453 of record CM062810.1, on the reverse strand, counting down.
ACTGGCATGGAGGATTTCTTGGATCTGTTGGGTTGTGTTATATTCTTTCCACGACTAGCCCCCAGTTAACCAGGGAGTTAGAGGGGGGGTAGAGCCCCCCCTTCGTTGCACCAATTGCGTAGCGGGGAGGGGTCACAGGGGGTTTGAGGGGGGCGGGTAGCCCCCCTCTACAGGGTCCGGGGCAGCACCCTGGGGAATTTTTTTGGGACCCTATATTAGGTGGGTGGACCTACCTATGGTTTTGTGTATGGTTTTCGCACGTGGTTTTGGGTGCAATGGTTTTCGGTCCATGGTATTGGATGCTTCAACATGTATATATATGTATTGTAACATTGAAAGAAACATAATGAAAAATCAATTTGGTAGTCCTAGTTTTTGGATCCAGGGGAAAATCTCTGTGTATATGTGTTTTATGTGTTATGCTCTCGCTTTGTTTATTTTCTGTGTTTTAGAATTCGTATGCAGGTAATTTCTGTACGGGGTTAAAACCTACATTTGGTATCGGAGTTGTTTTGGCTTCAAGGGGATGCCTTTGTTACTGAGGGGTTTCGCTCGGGCCTGTGGTAGACCCTATTTAGTGGAAGATCTGCAAGATCAATTCTGGTGGTGAAAGAAGATGGTGAGCAGTGGAAAGATAGAGATTGAGAAATTTAATGGTCAGAGTTTTGAGTTATGGAAACTCAAGATGGAGAATTTGTTGGTAGATAAATATCAGTGGATTGCAGTAGATCCAGGTACTAAACCAAAGGGAGTGTCCAATGAAGAATGGAAGAAGTTAGGCCAGAAGGCAAAGAGCACAATATGATTGTGTGTCTCAGATTCAGTATTGCTAAATGTATCAGGGGAAGATACGACTAAGGCTTTATGGGTCAAGTTAGGGACTTTGTACCAATCTAAGTCCCTGGTGAATAAACTGTTCCTACGGAAAAATCTGTATAACTTGAGGATGAAAGATGGAGACTCAGTGACAGAGCATTTGAACGCATTTAATACTATGGTAAGTCAGTTATTATCTATTGATATTAAAATTTTGGATGAAGATAAGTGCATCAGTTTGTTGTGTTCTATACCAGATTCGTGGGATAGTTTGGTTATTGCAATATGTAGCAATGCAACTTCCTTGCAGTTTGATGAAATAGTCTCATCCTTGCTGATGGAGGAGATGAGATGGGAAAATATGGAGGGCCAGAATGGTGATGCCTTGTCTGTACGAGGTCAGTCCTAGAACATAAACAATAATAAGTCATCGAGTGGGAGATCTAAATCTAGAGGGAGATATAAATCTCCAAGAAAACCTGTAAAGGTGTGCTGGAAATGCGGAAAGGAAGGGCACTACAAAAGGGACTATAAATCTAAAGCTCCTGACAAAGGAAAGGGATTTGATGATGCTCCTTCTGCAAAGGAAAAAACCACCTCAGATGAAGGTGGAAATATATACTTAGCTTCTTCAAGTACACATGTAGATCATGAGGCATGGTTGATTGAATCAGAGGCATCCTTTCACTTCACTCCCCATAGAGAGTGGTTTTGCCAGTATGAGAAATATAATGGTGTTGATGTCTTCTTAGGGGATGATAGGAAGGTTAGAATTGTTGGTCGTGGAAAAGTAAAGTTGAAGTTGCAAGGTGGAAGGGTTAGAACACTTCCGAGTGTTCTGCATATTCCTGTATTGGCCAGAAATCTAATTTTTGTAAGAAAGCTGGATGATGCAAGTGTAAAAACTATGTTCGAGAAAGATACCTGCAAGATGGTTTGGGGAGCACTGGTATTGATGCGGGGATTTTGGATTGGAACTCTGTACAAGATGAAAGGTTGTTTCGAGAATAAGTACCCTAGGGCTTTGGGTTAGAACCCCAACAGAGCAAGCAAACTACAACAAGAAACACTCATACAGCTCAGGAAAAATGCTTATATAATCAAACTACGTGAGAGCGACCGTACCCGGATTTCCTTCGTTCGAGTAGATCCTGCAGGGTTCAGACCCTCTGCAACTCTCGATGTTCTTCAAACCTGAAAATCATTTAATTGGAACATACATAGCTGTATAGAAGTAAAGCATATTCACGAAATTGACTTTATATCATATAAACAAGTGATTGATCATACATCAAAATAACATTCATACATGAATTACAATGTAATTTGATGCATAAACATAGTTAATTTCAAAAACAAGACAACATTTCTTTTATTGCAGTAAGCTATAAATAACATGGAGAGAATTCATCTGAGTCTTATTCTTCTGGCTCCAAGCGGAACCGTCCTCTATATTCGTCCTATCCCAGCCTTCAACATTCTTCTTCCATAACCAACACCATGATATCTCAAGCAAAAGGGAGAATATCTATAATCAAGGAAACAAGGGTTTCCTGAAGCTTGGGGAAGTGCATGAGGCACAAGGATTCATCAGACTTATTCAGGGATAATCTTAGTATAATAACTCTATCTCTTCTCCCATAAGGCCTTCCCATAGAGGTGTATTTATACCTCTCCCAATTAGTTTTTTAGTTGGGAAACAGTTGATCCATGGGAAATAGGAGGTAATCAACAATTAAAACCCGTGAAATCCACCCATAATTAAGGAAATTTATTTTTTTAAAGTGTTTTAACACATATACGTGGGTTGGGTATTGACTGACCCACGTGTACACACTTTTATCTCAGGGCAAAGTAGCGTATAGGGAATAAAACATTGTTTTTTTATATATTTGGACCAAGTCTAGGAGGAGGGGTTGCCCTAGGCCATAAACCAAGCATCACAAATACCAAGAGTGGTAAATGGTGTTATAACAGATGCCCCCTAATATATGAGGTCAGAAGGGGTACATGATGGCTGAAATGTATTAAGTGTATGGAAAGAATCTTGTCAAGACTAAGAAGGACTTCACTAGAATTCAGCTTGCCAAGCCATCAAAAGAGATCAGAAAGAAACTGCTGTCTGAGGCAGGCATACCCATGCTTAGAGAAAGTAAAGCATGTCTGCATATCAAGTACAAGCGGATCCAATATGTATACAAGTATAAATAAACTGAAAGTACATAATGGATATTCTGATCGTGATCAAAAAATAAATGTCTGAATATCACACATAAGAAGACGATGAATGATGTTGGTCACTGATGTCAAAAACTGATCCCAATAGTACCAAATGAACATGATGGAATAAAATGATACTACATCGCAACTCAGATGCCAACATATAAGATGTCGCTATGAAGAACTGCAACATATAAGGTGGATGGTGTCAACTAGCAGCAAGGAACAACTAACAAGTGAACCAAAACATGTTGATGCAAACCGAGGTCTTCACCGACCACCACAGTACATTTCTACACAATGGGAATAAATGATCTGAAGTCGACCACGTGAGAAATTGTTTGATTACTGCTCATTGATGTATACCATTAACAAACGTGGGACTACTCACCGATAATGATAATGAGAGTCAAGGTACCCAGTACAATCTAACAAGTGCGAATACATGAGCTGAAGTCGAACACCTGGAAGAATCTATCAATCAGGGGACAATGATGGTTTCCCACTGTCGATAGCGAAGGAATCTGCCACTGATGACTGCAAACCCCAAAGTACTGCCAAATGGACTCTATATCTTTTTCCTAAAGAAAATGAACTGTAGTCGATAGGAAAAGATCTACTAGAAGGAAGGCATTAAGGCATCCTTCATCAATCTAGCGCGAGTGTAACATGTAGGCCAATAATGTGGAAGGAATTAGACGAAAAAGATGTAGTAACCCAACTAAAGCACATTTCTGGTGTACACAAGATGTAGCTAGCGCATGATAGAAACCCTCTGAACCAACCAATAATGAAAGCTGACACAAAGGCGAGGAATCCACCAATAGGATCAAATGAAAACCAAGGAACTGCACGAATCCCAATGTGTGATAATGAAAGCTGATGTCGAACACAAGGGAAACCACTCAGTCAAAGACCCATGATATTGATCAATGCTGAGCACAAGGTGTCCTATCAATAATGAAAATAGGGCCAGGGTGCGGCTCTAGATCTGCCCTCAGAGCAATATGTCGTAGTCGATAAGGACAAGATTTTCCAGCAAGAAGTCAATGGAGACCTTCTCAAATTGGCACGAGCAAAGGACCAATATAATTGATGTCATGACAAACATGACATTGACAACCAGGGATGGCCGACTGAAAAATAGGTCAAGAGACACTGCATAGAGGCCAACTCAGGTTTACTTCTCTTGAACAAAAGCACGACTCAATGATGACTATATGGAAACATATGATAACTCTGTATAAGTTTGTCATGTAGGAGGCATGAAAAAACTCTCCATATGATTGGAAGAGGTAACCAATCGGAGGAGTACTGACTCAATAACAAGGTTAAGGTGCATCTAAGTCAAACTAAATTCCACCCAAATGGAGGAGAAACTTTATTTTGAGTGCTTTTTTCAAGGACGACACAACTGACTCTAGCTGCCAACAAAATATGGAAATGTTGTCCCATTCCTGCTCTTTTTGGAATACATAATTTTTTTGCCATTTTCTTTAAGCTAGAAAAAGAATAAAAGAATGCTATAGTACAGTGGAAAGAATGAGTATCAGAGAAACAGATGATCTAGTTCCTGGGAGGGGAACATTCCTATGCTCAATGCATTGTTATTAATTATATATTACGGAGAAATGGAACACATAAAATATTGTAGAAATATAAACATAGAAAACGCATAAAACAAGAGAGACACAAATATACGTGGTTCACCCAGTTTGGGCTACATCCACGGAGAAACAACCAGTCCTTCCTTTTATATTATCCAACAAATTGAAGAGATACAACCTACAGTAGATCTGCTGTAACACCCTCTTTACTCTCAATCTCCTCTCTCTTTCTCACTGAGAATACAGATCTACATAGACGCAATACAATTCCCTCATATATAGTGGGGGGTTGCCTTCTAGGGCAAAAAACCATAAATTAAACATAACTTCTACCGTTAGATCTCCGCCTAATGAATGACCCAGATTGACTAGAAATTACTATACTTTTACAAAGCAATTTTACATCTATTCTTAGCTTCGGGGGCACTGCCCCCGAAACCTCCTACTAGGGGAGGGGCTCCCCAAAGGTCGCAACCGCCTGCCTCTGGACCCCCCATGCAGCGAATATTTTATGGGCGGCGTTGCCGCCCCATTTCGAACTAGGGTCCAATGTGGCGATACCTTTGAATACAAAAGATAATCAAGCTCCACACCCAACAAATGCAGGGAGGTGAAATTGGCCAAGGACACTCAAAGGGATGCTCTTTCCACAGGTAAAAGGATGTGTCAAGTTGCAGAATCTAAGTGATTGCATGGTTGATTTTGTAGAAGAAATGGTCAAATAAGTGGCTTAAACACAAGTCCAAGTGAAGCCAGCTCAAGGCCAAAAGGTGCAAATAGTAAAAATTCAATGCAATAGTACAACTCAACACAAAGGAGCCTCTAGGGTATAAAGCCAGAAATTAGCGCGGAAGAAAGGAGAATGTGTCTTCTGTTGGAAATAATACTGAGAGGGGGGGTGAATCAATATTAGCAATTTAACAATTTTTCATTTCCATAAACAAATTGATATATGCTACTTCTGTTAATTAAACCTGCGTATATACGCAACTATGTTTAGAGAAAAACTGCGTATATCTTACAGACTTCTAATTTTAGTTAGCTAATCTTAATCTATGTATCAAAACCATAAAACAATAATCAAGTGCAGTAAACAGTACAAGCAATCACACACATGAACACAAGATATAAGGTGGAAACCCAATGTGGGTGGAAACCCAATGTGGGTGAAAACCACCTACTGCAATTCGTCTCTATCTTCCTTTAATAAGAAACTTCTTTTTACAATATTTTTGTACTGGTGCAGTCTTATACCAGTACGTAGGCTTCTACCTACAGAAGGCTACAACCTTCTCTCGTTCTCCATATTCTCCTGGAAGGGAACTACAACCCCCTTAGCTCTTGTACTAGCTGATGTACTAGTACATAGGTTCTGACCTACAGAAGGCTACAATCTTCTCTTTTCTTCCAAGGACCATGTTTCATAAATTTTTAGACTAGATCCATTAAACATCAAATATATCTACATCAACCAATCTCCTTTGCACCAACCAAAAACTGAATCAAACAATCACTTCTCTGAATGCTATAACCAGAATATAGTAACAGTAGCCAGGAACCAATCCTGAACCTAGAACACTGCAACAATAAACAGAAGTAGCTAAAACATATTTTATGAGACGTACACTACTTCAATATGTAGAACCTACAGGCATATGCTGCTATATTAAGGTAAACTAGCGTATACGCTGTTTTGAATTACCAAACCAACGTGTACACACGCGTTTGCTATGCTAAACCTGCATACAGATCTGTAAAAGATAATTTATCCTTTTCAACTATTCAGACATTAGTTATACCTAGATCATCAGATTTATAGATCAAGACATGCGCCAAATATAAAAGATCAAGATCACACAAAGATACTTCTCTTCAAGCCTTAAGATCTTGACCCATCAATAGAACTTATCCTTCTTCTAGCGCTCAGGTTCCTTCTTGATTCAGATCCAGCTATGCACCATAACCCAATGACCAGTATTGTAGATATTTCTCTTCATAAGATTCAATCCTTGAGTGCCTTTGCCTAATGATCTCCTTCCCCTTTTATAGTCTTAGGCCTTACTCAATACCATGGTCCAAAACCACTTAGAACCAATACCTGGGTCCAAATACCTGGGTTCAACACTTCAGACGAGATACCATGGTCCAGAACCATAGGTCCAAATACCAAGGACCAAAAACCATGGACCAAAAACAAGTTTTCCCACATGTACACACTTTTCCTTGCGTGAAAGTGCATGTATACGCATATGCGTCTTTTGATCGGCGATCCCATGTGTATACGCGTCTTGGTTAAGTGGAACCTACGTATATCTCTTTTTCTTCATTCTAAGAGCTTGAACTGTGATCTGTCATCTGTGTGAGTTGCCATCAAGGACAACACCTGTGTCATAGTGCCAAACCTGTGTCATAATGCCAACAATCTCCCCCTTTGGACTTGATGGCAACCCCAAGTCACTCTCCCCCTTTATCCTCAAGAGCAAAGGGTTATGCTCCCCCTGAGTACATGCTGAAATCTCTGATCTACTGAAGAGTGCTATTCATGCTCCCCCTGAATACATGCTAAAATCTCTGCTTTGCTGAAGTGTGCTATTCATGCTCCCCCTGACTGTAAGCAAGGTCTGCAAAAGGATGTTCTACAAGAAGAACATGACTCTATACCTCATAAATGAACTTCCTATCACCAAGACTCATACATACATCCATCTCCCAACCAAGTGGGGATATACCAAGATTGACTCAAACCAAGTGGGGATACACCAAAAGTTTATACATGATAAAGCAAGAACATTACATCATCCATCCCAGGCATAGTGGGGAAACAAGATAGGTCGTTACATGACCTTGATAATAAAATAAATACATGACATAAAGACCAAATATCTAAGACAAGGCTATGATAGTCATCAGCAACTATCATCAACAACATTTGTCAATCACCATCCAGACCATCAACTATGATCTCCCTCTGCACCTGTTCCACTTGACTCAAAAACAACTGTGACGTTGTACCAAGATATTCTAAGATAATGCCAACAATGCATTATTAGAAGTATATGCTCCCCCTGAACCTATGCCATATGGTCTCTGTTAGACCCATATCAAATTATTTTCATCCTGAGCCTGGCCCACTGTTTTTCTTCATATACGCGACTGTATCCACAACACCAGGCATATGTACACGGGTGTTCTTCATGAAACTCGCGTACAACTACTTTTCTTTGAAAGAGATAAGTTTCAATAGCAAGATGATGCATCAACTACTCCCAGCTTCTGTCTGAGGTATTCAAATGTGTCCCTGGGTAGTGGTTTGGTGAATATATCAGCAACCTGTTCCTTGGAGGGAACATACTCCAATTTGACCTTTTGTTCAAGCACTTGTTCCCGGAGAAAATGATATTTGATAGGTATGTGCTTGGTCTTTGAATGCATGACTGGATTATTTGAAATACTGATTGCACTTGTATTATCACATAAAATGGAGATAGGTGGAGTACAAGTGATTTCAATGTCTTGCAATGTTTGCATCATCCAAAGGAGTTGTGTGCAACAAGATGCAGTAGCCACATATTCTGCTTCAGCTGTAGATAATGCAATTGAACTTTGTTTCTTGTTGAACCAAGATACTAATCTGGACCCCATAAGGAATGCACCACCAATAGTGCTTTTTCTATCATCCATGCTTCCTGCCCAATCTGCATCTGTATATGCATGAAGTGTCAGATCTGTATCTCTAGGATACCATAAGCCATAGTTTTGTGTTCCTTGAAGATAATTGAAAATCCTTTTAACTGCTTGAAGGTGTGCTTCTTTTGGAATAGCCTGGAATATTCCAACTATTCCCACTACATGCATGATGTCTGGTCGGGTACCTGTCAGATAGAGCAGACTACCAATCATGGATCTATAGGTTGGTTGATGTACTACTGTTGATTCATCATTTGCGCTGAGGTTGCATCCTGTTACCATAGGGGTACATACTGGTTTCGAATCTTCCATGCCATATTTATTCAAGATCTGCTTGAGGTACTTGGTTGTGATAGAAAGATACTGCCTTTGTTTTGTTGGACTTATATACCAAGAAAATATGTGAGCTCACCAAGCAGGGACATTTCAAATTCTTTCTGCATCACCAAGGCAAAGTTTTGACTCATGGCTTCTTCATTGCTACCAAAGATGATATCATCAACATACAAAACAAGTATTAGCAATTTTTCATTGTCAATTTTTATATATAGATTGATATCTGTTGATCCTTTTGAAAAACCTTGTTGATGGAGGTATTTGTCCAAACGATAATACCAAGCCCTTGGAGCATGTTTAAGACCATAGAGAGTCTTTCTGAGTCTGCATAGAAGTTTTGGATCATTTCCAAGGATAAATCCATCTGGTTGCTCAATATACACTTCTTCTTCTAAGTCTCCATTTAGAAAGGCAGATTTCAAATCCATTTGATATAATTTGAACTTTTGAAAGCTAGAAAGAGCAAGGAACATTCTTATGGCTTCAAGTCTGGCAACCGGTGCAAAAGTTTCTTCAAAGTCTATACCTTCTTGTTGAGCATACCCTTTACAAACAAGTCTGGCCTTGTTTCTAATAACATCTCCATTTTCATTCAGCTTGTTTTTGAATATCCATTTGGTCCCTATGACATTCTTATCATTAGGTCTAGGAACTAATTCTCACGTGTTATTCTTTTCAATCTGCTCAAGTTCTTCATTCACGGCCTTGACCCATCATTCATCTTTGCATGATTAACTTATATTTCATGGTTCGATGGAGGAGAGCAATGCTAGATAGCTTAAAGCTTCTGTAATAGTTATTCTTTTTTGTACACCTACCTCTTTCTGCCCCAAAATTTGAGTCTCTGGATGGTTCTTCTGGACATACTTGGATGGAGTCTTTTCTTCTACCCTTATCTATTCTTCGGTGCCTCATAAGTTTCTTCTTCAGCATTAGTCTGATTTGATGTTGAAGGATAGTCCTCTTCATCTTCAAAATCTTCGATTTTTATCTGCTTTGGATTGTTGCCTGCTTCATCAACCACCATATCAATACTTTCAACAATTTTTCCAAGTATTTTGTTATAACACTTATATCCTTTACTTCAAGAAGAGTAACCAAGGAGAATGCCTTCATCTGCTCTAGGTTCAAACTTGCCAAGCTTTTCATCAGTCCTTTGATGTAACATTTGCTTCCAAAAACTTTGAAGTATTTAACGGTAGGAGTCTTACCATACCAAAGTTCATGAGGAGTTTGAGTGTTGTTTACCCAGACGTTTGTTTTGTTAGGAATAGTAACGGTAGAAAATGTAGCTTCACCCCAAAAGGTTGCAGGAGTTTCAGACTCCTCAAGCATAGCACGAGCCATTTGTTGAACCGTTCTGTTCATCCTTTCTACCACTACATTTTGCTAAGGAGTCCTTGCAGTATAGAATTCCCTTCTTATTCCATGTTCTTCACAAAAGTTGAAAAAATCATCAGAGGTAAATTCCCCTCCTTGATCAGACCTGAGGCATTTGATTTTGCGATTTGATTCATTTTCAACCAAGGCTTTGAAAGCTTTGAACTTTTCGAAGGCTTTGTCTTTATGCTTCAGAAGCCCTATCCAACACATCCTAGAAAAGTTGTCAATGAATAATATAAAGTATTCTTCTCCATGAGGTGAATTTTTCCTTGATAGACCACATAAATCAGTATGGACAAGTTCAAGTGGCTTACTAGCTGATCCTTCCTTCTCAGGGAAATGTGTTCTGGTTTTCTTACCAAACTGACATGATTTTCATATTGTATTTTTTGAAATTCTGATGTTAGGAAGATCGTGAACAACCTGATATTTGCACACTTTCCTTATCTGAGGGAAGTTTAGATGCCCCAATCTTCTGTGCCATAGCCAGTATTCATCATTTTTGCTTAGATGGCATTGTTGCTGTCCTCCCTTGAGTATATATAAATTATTTGGAGTTCTTATGCCTTTGATCACTGTTTCTCCTGTATCAAGCTCACGAACAATACATCCATTTGATCGAAATACTACCTCATTTCCTTGATCACATATTTGACTAACACTCAACAAATTATGCTTTAAGCCATCAACATACATAACATTTCCAGCTTTGACCTTTTCTTTTAAAAGAACAGAGCCTTTACCTTTTATGAGTGTAGGGGTGTCATTTCTAAATGAGACCTTCCTTTCCTTTTCTAAGGCACTATATGACTGGAGTTTTTCTTTATCACTTGTCATATGTTTCGAGCATCCACTGTTGATGTACCACTAATTTTCCTGTCCTTCCGCATATAAGGTTATACCACATCTTTCTGGTTGCGGTTCTTTCTTTCTCCATGTTTTGGGACCCAATGAAGCTTGCTCCTTCTGAGATGTTTGCCGAAACTGACTCCTGCATTCAGAATCTTCATGACTGAAGTTGTTACAAATAGAGAATTCTATTTCATTTTCAAGAGCAGAAAAGTTATTGTAGGACCTCGTCATGATCCCAGTCACACTCCTTTGATTTTGTGCTTCTCTAGTCATGATGGTCTTGTAGGCAACACATTGAGTAGCTTTGTGTCCAAAGTTATGACATGAGAAACATTGGCCATTAAAGAAATTCCTGTGATTATCAAATCTATCGACCAGGTGATTGTAGTTTCCATTGGCATTCATTCTTGAGGCAAATTGAGAATTATTCACCTGCGGTTGGTTGTAGCTTCTGTTCATCCTTGAAGTAGATTGACCCCGATTTACCTGGTGATCTGCTTTATGCCTTTGCTGACGATTTTCAACCTGTTCACTTCTCCTCGCTGCATCAATAGAACTTTTGGAGATGGATGGCTTCTGTGCTTGAGATGCTTCTTTAGTATATCCAAGACCTGTCTTGATTAGAGGAGACACTGCACTTTGATAATCTCATCTAAAGTTTCAGATCCTTTAGCAAATCTAAGACTAAGAGATTTTGTTTTCTCAATATCTTTTCTAAGTCCCACAATTTCACATTCTAACTTTTCATTGTGTTTTTCCCTTTCAGCAAGTTGGAATGTCAGAGTATCTATGATCATACTCTTTTCTTCTAAACAAATTTTAAGTTTAGAAATTTATTCATAGAGATCATCTTCATTTATAGCATCCAAGAAGTCATCATCTTCAAAAGCCATCAAAAGTCTATAATCATTACCATGTTCATCTTCATCACTATTTGAAAGTCCATCGCTATCTTCATGTGTATAATAACTCATCTTACTTACATTCTGTTTTCTGTTCCATTTAACTGATTCCTTACCTTTATCAAGCTTATCTTTATGAGGACATTTGGCTGCATAGTGACCAAATCTTCCACAAGCAAAGCATTTGAAAGGTAGCTTACCTCTGAATCTTCCAGAACCCCGTTGAAGGTTCTTGACAAATTTTGATTCTTCCTCTCCTTCTGACGTATGCCCTGACTCATTGTATTTGTTGGAAATAATACTGAGAGGGGGGGTGAATCAGTATTATCAAGCAATTTACCAAATCTTCCTTATTTGATCTTTTGAATTATTCTTGCATATCAGTACCATAAAATAATGAGCATGAATAAAGAAAATAGACAGTCACACCAAAGAACACAAGATGTAAGGTGGAAACCCAATGCGGGAGAAAACCACCTGCTACAATATGTCTCTATCTTCTTTCAAGAAATTATTTTTACAATGATTTTGTACTGGTGCAGTCCTTTCCCAGCACGCAGGCTGCAACCTGCAGAGAGCTACAACTCTCTCTCGTTTTCCAGTCTCTCCTGGAAGGGAGCTACAACCCCCTACTTCTTTTCATGAAGAATCAAATGATCAACAAGTATACAACAGATACAGTCCACTACAGATATCAGATCAGTAATTACAGAAATAACCCAGAACACCTTATGAACAGAAATATACAGTCAACAGATCATCTTAAGACAGGGACGCATATTTTCTTTCTGTGACCTGCGACTGGACGCAGTCTACCTTCCACTGTTCTGCGTGCCGACGCACTGTTCCTCTATGCTTTGCTGCGACCGGCGCACCCAGAAACACTATCGCGCCGCGTCTTTTGCTTCAGAGACGCACCCAATAACACAGTCGCGCCGCGTCCTTTGCCTCAGAGACGCACCTGAGCCTTTACTGTACTGCGTCCCAGCGCACTTTCCCTTCACTGAACCTGCGTCCCTTCAGTTATAAAAGATATGAGGACTTCAGAACCAACCCAAACACTCAGATCCACAGATTTGCTCATGCGCCATAGAGATCACAGTCCATTAGAAGATTCGCCTTCATAGATCTGGACTAGATCTCACCAAAAGATATTCAACCAAGATGATGCAAAATCCAAATGAACTCCTTTGCTTTATATAGGCAAGCTTCTCCCCAAAACATGGAACAAAACCACGAGCCGACACCATAGAAACACAAAACCGTCGGCTAGATACCACACAAGAAACCCCCACGTGCTTTTCTCTGCCTTGAAATGTGTGCACTGGGCGGACGCACCTCCTGAACGGCTGGCCTGCGTCCCTGGACGCGGGTTCTGTATGGTATACCTGCGGGGACGCACTTTCTGAACATCTTTCCTGCGTCCTTCTTGATTTATCACCTGAATGGGTTTGCCATCAAGGACAACACCTGAATCATAATGCCAACAATCTCCCCCTTTGGACTTGATGGCAACCACATAATCTTCAGCTTCATTCTCCCCCTTTGACATCAAGGGCAAAGGGTATGCTCCCCCTATGCTCATGCATCTCCAGATCTGTAACCAGAAATCCATCATGAAGGAGATAGAGACATATTGCAGCTATTTCCAAGATCTCCTTTTCCATAATGCCAACAATGCATTATGTGCTCCCCCTGAGCCTATACCACCAATAGGAAGATGATCAACAGTAAGATGATGCATCAACAACCCCCAGCTTTTGCCTGAGGTATTCAAAAGTGTCCCTGGGCAACGGTTTGGTGAAAATATCAGCAACTTGTTCCTTAGAAGGAACATACTCCAACTTGACCTTCTGTTCAAGTACTTGTTCCCGGAGAAAATGGTACTTGATTGGTATGTGCTTGGTTTTTGAATGCATAACCGGATTCTTTGAGATGCTGATTGCACTTGTGTTGTCACATAAGATAGGAATAGGAGGTGTACAAGTGATGTGATAATCCTGCAAAGTCTGCATCATCCAAAGAAGTTGGGTGCAACAAGATGCAGCAGCAACATATTCCGCTTCAGCTGTAGACAAGGCAATTGAACTCTGTTTCTTGCTGAACCAAGAGACCAGTCTGGGACCCATAAAGAACGCACCACCACTTGTGCTTTTCCTGTCATCCACGCTTCCGGCCCAATCTGCATCTGTATAGGCATGAAGAGTAAGATCTGTATCTCTAGGATACCATAAGCCATAATTTTGAGTCCCTTGAAGATATTTAAAAATTCTCTTTACTGCTTGAAGATGAGTCTCCTTCGGATTTGCCTGAAATCTTCCAACTATTCCAACTGCATGCATGATGTCTGGTCGGGTACCTGTCAAATATAGTAAACTTCCAATCATAGATCTGTAGGTTGGTTGATGTACTGCTGCAGATTCATCATTTGCACTGAGACTACATCCTGTGACCATGGGTGTACATACTGGTTTTGCATCTTCCATGCCATATTTCTTTAAAATCTGCTTGAGATACTTGGTTTGAGATAAAAAGATTCCTCCTTCCTTCTGTTGGATTTGCAAACCAAGGAAATATGTCAGTTCTCCTAGCAAGGACATTTCAAATTCTTTCTGCATGACTGAGGCAAAGCTTTGACTCATAGCTTCTTCATTACTGCCAAAAATAATGTCATCAACATACACAACAAGTATTAGCAATTTGTCATTTTCAACTTTTATATACAGATTGCTATCTGCTGAACCTTTTAAGAAACCTTGTTGATGAAGATATTTGTCCAACCGGTAGTACCAAGCCCTTGGAGCTTGTTTGAGACCATAGAGAGCCTTTTTCAATCGGCATACAAGATTTGGATCATTTCCAAGAATGAACCCATCTGGCTGTTCAATGTACACTTCTTCCTTCAAGTCTCCATTCAAAAAGGCTGATTTCACATCCATTTGAAATACTTTGAAGTTCTGAAAACTTGAGAGAGCAAGGAACATTCGGATGGCCTCAAGTCTTGCAACAGGAGCAAAAGTTTCTTCAAAGTCTATTCCTTCTTGCTGCGCATACCCTTTACAAACGAGTCTGGCTTTGTTTCTAATTACTTCTCCATTTTCATTCAATTTATTTTTGAAGACCCATTTTGTTCCAATAACATTCTTATCTTTTGGTCTAGGAACCAGCTCCCAAGTGTTGTTCTTTTCGATTTGCTCAAGTTCTTCATCCATTGCTTTCACCCAACATTCATCTTTGCATGCCTCTTTCACATTTTGTGGTTCGGTGGAGGAAAGTAATGCCAAATAGCTTGAAGCTTCTGCAACTGTTCTTCTAGTTTGTATACCTGCTTCTTTTTGTCCCATGATCTGAGATTCTGGATGGTTCTTCTGAACATATCTGGATGGAGTCTTTTCTTCTATTCTTGTCCGTTCTTCTGCTTCTTCGTGAGGTTCTTCTTGAGATTCTTCTTGAGGTTCTTCTTCTTCATCATTCTGTCTTTGAGGGTAGCTCTCATCTTCTTCGATGTCTTCACGATGTATTTGCCTAGGAATATATCCCTTTTCATCAACCACTACATCAATGCTGTCAACAATTCTGCCAAGTCTTTTATTGTAGCATTTGTATGCTTTGCTATGTGGAGAATAGCCAAGAAGAATGCCTTCATCTGCTCTAGGATCAAGTTTGCCAAGCTGCTCCTCAGTATTCTTGATATAGCATTTGCTCCCAAATATTTTGAAGTGCTTTACCGAAGGAGTTTTACCACTCCAGAGCTCATGAGGGGTTTGAGTGCTGTTCACCCGGACATTTGTCTTGTTGAGAATAATAACCGCAGTATGTGCAGCCTCACCCCAGAAGGTTGCGGGGGTTCCTGATTCATCAAGCATAGCACGAGCCATTTGTTGGATTGTTCTGTTCATTCTTTCAACAACTCCATTTTGCTGAGGCGTTCTAGCTGTAGAGAATTCTCTCCTTATCCCATGTTCATCACAGAAATCGAAAAATTCATTTGAAGTAAATTCCCCACCTCTGTCAGATCTGAGGCACTTAATTTTGTGACCTGATTCATTTTCAGCCAAGGCTTTGAAGGTTTTGAATTTTTCGAATGCTTCATCTTTGTGCTTCATAAGTCCTAACCAAACAAACCTGGAGAAATCGTCAATAAATAATATCAAGTATTCCTCTCCTCTAGGTGTTCTTTTTCTGAATGGTCCACATACATCTGTATGTACTAGCTCAAGAGGCATGCTGGCTGATCCTTCTTTCTCTGGAAAGTTAGTTCTGGTTTGTTTTCCAAACTGACATGATCTGCATATGGTGTTGTCAGGAATTTTGATATCTGGAAGATCGCGAACTGCCTGATATTTGCAAGCTTTCCTTATTTGTGAGAAGCTTAGATGTCCCAACCTTCGATGCCATAACCAATGCTCTTCATTCTTGCTTAGATAGCATTGTTGTTGTCCTTCATCAAATATGTATAGATTATTTGGAGTTCTCTTTCCTTTGAGAACTGTTTTACCTGTATCAAGATCACGAACAAGGCATCCATTTGATCTGAATATAACCTCGGTTCTTTGATCACACATCTGGCTGACACTTAGTAGATTATGCTTCAATCCATCAACAAACAAAACATTTCCAGCCTTAACATCTTCTTTTAAAGGAGCAATACCTTTTCCTTTTATAGTTGCAGGAGTATCATTTCCAAAAGAGACTTTCTTTCCCTTTTCTAAATTAGAATAAGACTCAAGTTTTTCTTTATCACCTGTCATATGCTTCGAACATCCACTGTCAATGTACCATAGATTTTCTTGTCCTTCTGCATAAAATGCTATCCCACATCTTTCTGTTTGAGGTTCCTTTATTCTCCATGTTTTGGCGCCTGAGGCTTGTTCCTTTTTCTGCTCTTGTACCTTTCTTTCCGGAAACCTGCTTCTGCATTCAAAGTCTTTATGTCCAAAATTATTGCAAATAGAACATTCAACTTCATTTTCAAGAGCTGAAAAGTTGTTATAGGTCCTTTTTGTAATCCCTGTCATACTTCTTTGTTTTTGAGCTTCCCTAGTCATGATTGTTTTATACGCAACACATTGAGCTGCTTTGTGACCAAAGTTATGGCAAGAAAAGCATTGTCCATTGAAGAAGCTTCTGCGATTATTGGATCTACCAGCCAACTGATTGTAATTTCTATTTTCATCTATTTTTGAATATTGAGAAGATTTTACCTGTGGCTGGTTGTGGCTTTTGTTCACCCTTAAGCTGGATTGCCCCTGATAGTTTCTGCTTGACATTTGTCCCTGCTTTACCTGATGATCTTCCTTGTGCTCTTGCTCATTTCTTCTTGCTGCATCAAGATAACTTTTTGAAGTGGATGCTTGAGAAGTTTCTCCATTATAGCCCAAACCTGTCTTATTTAGTGGAGACCGCTGCACACTGATAATCTCATCCAAAGTTTCAGATCCTTTGACAAACTTGAGATTAATAGTTTTTGTTTTCTCAATTTCTTTTCTAAGACCAACAATTTCACCTTCTAATTTTTCAAGATGTTTTTCCTTTTCATCAATTTGGAATTGTAGAGTATCAATAATCATGTTCTTTTCTTCTATGCATCTCTTGAGTCTAGTAATTTCATCATAAAGGTTATCCACATCTACAGCATCCTCATAATCATCATCTTCAAATGCCATTAACAACCTATATTTATTACCTTGTTCATCTTCATCACTGTTTGATAAGCCATCACTATCTTCATGGGTGTAGTAGCTTTTCTTATTTGCGCTTTGTTTCTTGTTCCATCTAACTGGTTCCTTTCCTTTATCCTTATAAGAGCATTTTGCAGCATAATGACCTACTCTTCCACAAGCAAAGCATTTGAAAGGTAGCTTACCTCTGAACCTTCCAGAACCTCTTTGAAGATTTCTGACAAAATTTGATTCTTCTTCCTCTTCTTCTGGATCATGGCTTGCTTCATAGTAATCTTCTTTGCCTGATGCTTTAAAAGCAGCCTCCCTTCTGTCTGATGGTCCTCCCTTTCTCATTTCATAAGCAGTTAGAATTCCATGTAGCTGAGACATAGTAAGAACACGGAGATTTTCTTTTTCTTCTATTGCAGATACTTTGGATTCAAACTTGGGGGATAATGATCTTAGAATCTTTTGAACTACTAGAGACTCCTTTACTTCTTCACCCAAATTTTTCATACAATTTACAATCTCATCTACCCGAAGAAAATAATTAGCCACACTTTCATCATTATACATCTTGAGAGTCTCATATTGAATTCTGAGAGTTTGAAGTTTGGCTTGTTTTACCTGTTCATCTCCTTCATAGCTTGTGATCATTTTGTCCCATATTTCTTTTGCTGATTTGAAGTGCATTACCTTCATGAATTCTGTTTGGGATATACTTCCTAATAGAGTACTGACTGCTTTTGCATTTGTTTCATACTTCTTTTTCTCAGCTGGATCTGTAGGAGTAGCTGAAGGAAAAGCATAGCCTGTTTCTACAATGTCCCAAACTTCAGTACCAAGAGATTGAAGATATGCAGTAACTCTTACCTTCCAATAATTGAAGTTTGTCCCATCAAAAACTGGTGGCCTGATTGATGCTTCTCTCTCGTAGTTGCTCATGATGAACGATCTACCTTCAAGCGATCAAGCTTTTCTGAAGGACCGCTCCGATACCAATTGTTGGAAATAATACTGAGAGGGGGGGTGAATCAGTATTATCAAGCAATTTACCAAATCTTCCTTATTTGATCTTTTGAATTATTCTTGCATATCAGTACCATAAAATAATGAGCATGAATAAAGAAAATAGACAGTCACACCAAAGAACACAAGATGTAAGGTGGAAACCCAATGCGGGAGAAAACCACCTGCTGCAATATGTCTCTATCTTCTTTCAAGAAATTCTTTTTACAATGATTTTGTACTGGTGCAGTCCTTTACCAGCACGCAGGCTGCAACCTGCAGAGAGCTACAACTCTCTCTCGTTTTCCAGTCTCTCCTGGAAGGGAGCTACAACCCCCTACTTATTTTCATGAAGAATCAAATGATCAACAAGTATACAACAGATACAGTCCACTACAGATATCAGATCAGTAATTACAGAAATAACCCAGAACACCTTATGAACAGAAATATACAGTCAACAGATCATCTTAAGACAGGGACGCATATTTTCTTTCTGTGACCTGTGACTGGACGCAGTCTACCTTCCACTGTTCTGCGTGCCGACGCACTGTTCCTCTATGCTTTGCTGCGACCGGCGCACCCAGAAACACTATCGCGCCGCGTCTTTTGCTTCAGAGACGCACCCAATAACACAGTCGCGCCGCGTCCTTTGCCTCAGAGACGCACCTGAGCCTTTACTGTACTGCGTCCCGGCGCACTTTCCCTTCACTGAACCTGCGTCCCTTCAGTTATAAAAGATATGAGGACTTCAGAACCAACCCAAACACTCAGATCCACAGATCTGCTCATGCGCCATAGAGATCACAGTCCATTAGAAGATTCGCCTTCATAGATCTGGACTAGATCTCACCAAAAGATATTCAACCAAGATGATGCAAAATCCAAATGAACTCCTTTGCTTTATATAGGCAAGCTTCTCCCCAAAACATGGAACAAAACCACGAGCCGACACCATAGAAACACAAAACCGTCGGCTAGATACCACACAAGAAACCCCCACGTGCTTTTCTCTGCCTTGAAATGTGTGCACTGGGCGGACGCACCTCCTGAACGGCTGGCCTGCGTCCCTGGACGCGGGTTCTGTATGGTATACCTGCGGGGACGCACTTTCTGAACATCTTTCCTGCGTCCTTCTTGATTTATCACCTGAATGGGTTTGCCATCAAGGACAACACCTGAATCATAATGCCAACAGTATTCTCCTTTTCCTGAAGCTTTGAATGTGGCTTCTCTCATGTCTGATGGACCCCCTTTTCTCATTTCGAAAGAAGTTAGGATTCCGTGCAGCTGTGACATAGTAATACTCTGAAGATTCTACTTTTCTTCTATGGCAGAAACTTTTGATTCAAACTTAGAAGGCAAGGATCTTAGAAACTTTTCAACTAAAGTAACTTCTTTTATCTCTTCACCCAATTTTTTCATGCGATTAAAAATCTCATCTATATGTAGGAAATAGTTAGCTACACTTTCATAATTGTGCATTTTGAGAGTTTCATATTGAATTATGAGAGATTGTAGTTTTGCACGTTTTACCTGATCGTCTCCTTCATAGCTTAGAATGATCTTGTCTAATATTTCTTTGGCGGTTTTGAGCTGCATAACCTTGACGAATTCTGATTATGATAGAATCCCCAATAGAGTATTGACAACCTTTGCATTTGTTTCATACTGTTTTTTACCTGCCGTATCTGTAGGAGTTGCTGCTGGAAATGTGTATCCTCCTTCCATGATATCCCAAATTTCTATTCCAAGAGATTGAAGATAGGATGTGGTTCTTACCTTCCAATAGACGAAGTTACTCCCATTAAAAATTGATGGCTTGATGTATGCCTCTTTTTCGTAGTTGCTCATGATGATATATCTTCCTTCAAGAGATCAAGCTTCTTCTGAAGGACCTACTCTGATACCAATTGTTGGAAATAATACTGAGAGGGGGGGGGGGGGGGGGGGGTGAATCAGTTTCCTTCAATTTAACAATTTTTCATTTCCATAAACAAATTGATATATGCTACTTCTGTTAATTAAACCTGCATATATACGCAACTGTGTTTAGAGAAAAACCACGTATATCTTGAAAACTTCTAATTTTAGTTAGCTGATCTTAATCTATGTATTAGAACCATAAAATAGTAATAAAGTGTAGTAAACATTACATGCAATCACACACATGAACACAAGATATAGGGTGGAAATCCAATGTGGGTGAAAACCACTTGCTGCAATTTGTCTCTATCTTCCTTTAATAAGAAACTTCTTTTTACAATATTTCTGTACTAGTGCAATCTTATACCAGTACGTAGGCTTCTACCTGCAGAAGGCTACAACCTTCTCTCGTTATCCAGTGTTGAGTCCCTATAATACTAGTGATTACCCCATTACTATTGTAGTTATACCCCTTATTTATATTGTTGTGCCCCTATTACCCCCATTTTGTTATTTCTGTGCCCCATAGAATCCCTCTATTGTTATTTTTGTGGCTTTATATTATTATTGTTAGGTCGGCTGGATTATATTGTGACTCCTTAGACTCCTATATATAGAAAGGAGGATTTGTCATTTGTATCATCCAAGAATTGTTCATTTATGTAATGTAAAGGAGGTTGCCCCCTCAAAGAGGCTGAATTCTAAGGCGTTGATCTTTCTTTTCTATCTTTTCTTGAGCTGGTTTCATAACATTTGGTATCAGAGCTTTGGATTCTAGGGTTTCGTTGCTCCAAACAGGTCATCGTGGCATTTTCGCTATAACTTTTTTCTGTGACGTTTCAGAAGTCGCAAAAAAAACCCATTTGAGAAGAAATCACGCTAAACCTTGGGTCCGAATTTCAGATATTTTCGCGCGATATTTTCAGAGATATGATCTGAGGAAGTTGGTCTTTTTGCAGACTCCTGAATTACACTCAAAACAGGTGACCTGGGGAAAATCGTCATAACTTTCTTTCTGAGTATCGGATTGAAATTTTGTAAGAAGGTACAGAAAGAGGACGGACTGTAGTTTTATTTTATATATTTTTCAGAGTCAAAGGTTGAAGCAGTGACACGTGGCACTTCATACAAGTTCGCTCTACTGAAATAGTCTATAATCAGGTCACTGCGGGAGATTGTGCATAACGCTTTCTTGGAGAATCCAATTTGGATCAGACTAGTGGCATTGGAAAGAGGACATACAAGGCTACTACAGATCACAATTTCAGAACTAGATGATTCGAAATTACAGAGATACATCAGATTCAATATCAGGCTTCTACAAAGTAAAAAAAGGTGTGTAGTTTTTTTTTAATTTTTGCATAAGCTTGGTTTGAAGGAATTCAAAGGGCATAGTAAAGCATTATTATCGGTAACTGATGCCCTGAGGAAAGAAAATGCAAACACCTAGTAAGGAACCTGAAAGCTCTAGCATGACTCATGAAGAAGAGGAAGAAATGCTACATGATATATCAAAATTACAAGAACAAGTGCAACAAATGTCACGCTCACAAAAGCTAATAGATGCTAAGATAAATGGCGTGGAATCTAAGATAAATGGCGTGGAATCTAAGATAAAGGGCATGGAAGCTAAGATGGATGATCTGAAGGCAGATTTGAGGATAGATTTGAAGACAGACATGGCAGATTTGAAGACAGATTTGACAAATTTTCTACAAGAAATACTTACTAATGGTGAAAAGGTTGTAAAGGAAACTCATGATGTGAACAAAAGAAATGTTAATCATGATTCCATAGACTCTAATGTTGGATCGAAGACCCACCATATTCCAAAAATCGATATGAGGAAGTTTGATGGCAAGGATCCCGCCACATGGATATTACAGATGGAGCAATTCTTCGATCTCAATAATGTGCAAAACACACAAAAGGTACGTATGGCAACTTTATATTTGGAACCAAATCAGTTTGTATGGTATCAATGGCTTTGTTCTCGTAAACAATTTATCACTTGGGCAATTTTTACAGAAGAATTGATAGCACATTATGAGGATACAAAAAGCAACACTTTTTTTAGCCAATTGATAAGTCTCAAACAAAAGGGTTCAATAATGGAGCACATTGAGGAGTTCCAAAAATTGAACATAAGGGTAAAAGATATTCCAGAGGAGCATAGGATTGATGTGTTCATAGGGTCTTTAAAGGATAATATCCAACATGATGTGTGCCTTTGGGAACCTGATTCATTAGAGAAGGCATTCAGGTTAGCAAGAAAAATGGAAAGCAAAATTATGGCAACTAGGAAGCATACCATTCACAACTATAAAGACGGAAGTGTTGTTGCCCATAGTCTTCCACAACCTACAAGGTTGACACCACAACAATTGGAAGAAAAAAGAGCAAAAGGGCTTTGTTACAATTGTGATAGCAAATACACAAAAGGTCATAAGTGTGCTGAGAAGAAATTATTCTACATAGATTGTGAAGAGGAAGAAGAAAAGGAGCAAGAAAGGTCAAAAGAAGAGGATATATTCCAGGAACAAAGCCTAGATGAAGAACAAATAAATCCGACCATATCTTGTAATGCATTGGCGGGAATTACCACTCCTCAAACCATCAAGATAGAAGGACAAATCAAGAAGAAAAAGGTAATAGTGTTGATTGATTCAGGAAGCACCCACAATTTTATTCATTGTAGGGTAGCAAAAGAATTGAATTGCTTCCTATATCCAGCACCAGAGTGTCAAGTGATGATTGCAAATGGAGGAACAATAAATTGTTCTGGAAAGTGCCATAATATCAAGCTATCCATGGGAGAATATGTATTGACTAGCCCAATGCTTTCCATTCCAATGGGAGGTGCTGATGTTGTACTAGGAGTCCAATGGCTACAATCCTTGGGTACAATAGCTTTTAATTTTCAAGAACTTTTCATGAAATTTTCTGTGGAAGGAAAGGAAGTTGAATTAAGGGGTATTGCAGGGAAACCAGGAAAGATAATCAGCTCTAATGGCATGACAAAGCTTCTAAAAAAGGAGCAAAGAGGTGTAATTGCACAATTATGTTCGCTAGATGTTTCCACATTGGAATCATCTATTTCTCCAGATCTCCAAAAAGTCCTGGACAATCATTCCAAGGTATTTGAGACTCCCAAAGGTCTCCCACCTATGCGTGATCATGATCATGCTATTCATCTGATTCCAGGAAGTGTTCCTCCAAACATCAGGCCGTACAGATATCCATATGTCCAAAAAAGTGAAATTGAACGTATGGTTGCAGAAATGCTAGAGGCTGGTATAATTCAACCGAGTCAAAGTTCTTTCTCTGCTCCAGTAGTATTGGTGCACAAGAAGGATGGATCATGGCGCATGTGTCCAGATTATAGGGAGCTCAACAAGCTCACTATTAAAGATAAGTTCCCCATTCCTGTCATTGATGAATTACTGGATGAATTGCATGGATCAATTTACTTCACCAAGTTGGATCTTCGTTCGGGATATCATCAAATCAGAATGAAGATTGAAGACATTCCGAAAACGGCATTTAGAACTCATGAGGGTCATTATGAATTTTTGGTCATGCCTTTTGGCCTTACCAATGCACCTTCAACATTTCAAGGTTTGATGAATTCAATTTTCAAACCATTCCTTAGAAAATTTGTGTTAGTATTTTTTGATGATATACTAATCTACAGCAAGTCTTGGAAGGATCATGTTGAACATGTTGACAAGGTGCTACAACTATTGGAGGAGAAACAATTATATGCAAAAAGATCCAAATGTTTCTTTGGAGTCCAGGAGGTGGAATATTTGGGTCATATTGTATCTCATGAAGGAGTTAAGGTAGACCCTAGCAAAATTAAAGCCATTAAGGAATGGAAAATCCCCACATCCATAAAGCATCTGCGAGGATTTCTTGGGTTGACAGGGTATTATCGCAAGTTTGTTAAGAATTATGGGAGAATAGCAGCACCTCTAACAACATTATTGAAGAAAGATTCATTTTCATGGACTCCGGAAGCAACAAAGGCCTTTGAACATCTTAAAGAGGCAATGTGCCAAGCACCGGTCTTAGCTACACCGGACTTCACAAAAACCTTTATTGTGGAATGTGATGCTTCAGGAAATGGAATTGGTGCTGTTCTAATGCAAGATGAAAGACCCATTGCTTTTGAAAGTCGTCCAATCAAGGGAAAGTTTTTAAGCAAAGCTATTTATGAGAAGGAAATGTTGGCAATACTCCATGCACTTAAGAAATGGCGACCCTACCTAATGGGAAGACACTTCAAGGTAAAAACGGATCATGATAGCCTTAAATACTTTTTAGAACAAAGATTATCCTCTGAAGAGCAACAAAAGTGGGTCACAAAGATGTTGGGTTATGACTTTGAAATCATCTACAAAAAAGGGAAGCAAAATGTGGTGGCAGATGCACTCTCAAGAAAGGATGAGGATGTGGAAGCATTGTTGTGTGCCATTTCTATTATCCAACCAGATTGGATAAACGAAGCAAAGGAGGAATGGAAGAATGACGAAGAAGTGTGGGCACTTATTCGAAAGCTACAACAAGATTCCAGTACTTCTGATACATTTAGCTGGAAAAATGATTCGTTATGGTACAAAGATCGCTTATACCTCTGTAAGAATTCCCAGCTAAAACAAAAGATTCTTATGGAATTGCACACTTCTCCCTTAGGAGGGCACTCAGGATTTTTAAAAACTTACCACAGGGTTAAGAAGGAATTTTTTTGGGATGGCCTTAAATCAGATATTCAAAAGTTTGTGGCGGAATGTTTGGTTTGCCAACAAAATAAAGTTGAAACAATTAAGACACCGGGTCTATTACAACCTTTATCCATTCCAAGCCAACGTTGGGAGGAGGTTTCAATGGATTTTATCACAGGTTTACCCAAGTCTGAGGGAAAGAGTGTCATCATGGTGGTAGTTGACAGACTTACCAAGTATGCACACTTTTGTGCATTATCACATCCATTTAAAGCCAGTACAGTTTCTACTGCATTTATGGAAACAGTTCAAAAGCTACATGGAAACCCAAAGATTATTGTAAGTGACAGAGATCCCATTTTCACTGGAAATTTTTGGACAGAATTATTTTCTTGTCTTGGTACTCAGTTAGCTCATAGCTCATCTTATCATCCTCAATCTGATGGGCAAACTGAGATAGTAAACAAATGTTTGGAAGGATATCTTCGTTGCTTTGTATCTGATAAACAGACACAATGGGTCAAATGGTTGCCTCTGGCTGAATGGTGGTATAACACTTCCTTCCATACAGCAACAAAAATGACCCCATTTATGGCACTTTATGGGTATCAACCACCATCCATCACATCATATTTAAGAGAAAATTCTAAGGTTCAGGCAGTGGAACATCACATCGAACATCAACAACAAGTCCTCCAACTCTTAAAGGATAACCTCGTGTTGGCACAAAATAGAATGAAACAACAGGCAGATCAACATCGCAGTGAAAGAAGTTTTGATGTAGGTGATTGGGTATTCCTACGGCTACAACCATATAAGCAAATGTCCCTAAAGCAAGCTAAGAAGGATAATAAATTATCACCAAAGTATTATGGTCCGTACAAGGTGTTGGAAAAGATTGGTACTATGGCATACAAATTGGAGCTTCCTGCAGCTTCTCGATTGCACCCAGTTTTCCATGTTTCATGTTTAAAGAAGGTTATAGGCGACAAGCTCCCAGTTCAAACAATATTGCCAGAACTTGACGAGGAAGGAAAAATTATATTGGAACCGGAAGCAGTCACAGAAACAAGAACTCGACAGCTACGAAATCGATCAATTTCAGAGTATCTTATCAAGTGGAAGAACTTATCCGCTGAAGATTCCACATGGGAGGATGAGAATTTTATGCAGAAGTATCCAGAACTACTCAAGCGTTGAGGACAACACTTTTTTGAAGGAGAGGGGCATGTTGGGTCCCTATAATACTAGTGATTACCCCATTACTATTGTAGTTATACCCCTTATTTATATTGTTGTGCCCCTATTACCCCCATTTTGTTATTTCTGTGCCCCATAGAATCCCTCTATTGTTATTTTTGTGGCTTTATATTATTATTGTTAGGTCGGATGGATTATATTGTGACTCCTTAGACTCCTATATATAGAAAGGAGGTTTTGTCATTTGTATCATCCAAGTATTGTTCATTTATGTAATGTAAAGGAGGTTGCCCCCTCGAAGAGGCTGAATTCTAAGGCGTTGATCTTTCTTTTCTATCTTTTCTTGAGCTGGTTTCATAACATCCAGCTTCTCCTGGAAGGGAGCTACAACCCCCTTAGCTCTTGTAGTAGCTGATGTACTAGTACGTAGGTGCTAACCTACAGAAGGCTACAACCTTCTCTTTTCTTCCAGGGGCCACGTTTCATAAATTTTCAGATTGGATCCATCAAACATCAAATATATCTACATCAACCAATCTCCTTTGCACCAACCAAAAACTGAATCAAACAATCACTTCTTTGAATGCTGTAACCAGAATACAGTAATAGTAACCAGAAACCGATCCTGAATCCAGAACACTACAACAATAAACAAAATTAGCTAAAACATATTTTATGAGACATACACTACTTCAATATGTAGAACCTGTGGGCATATGCTACTATATTAAGGCAAACCAGCGTATACGCTATTTTGAATTACCGAACCAGCGTGTATACGCACCTTTGCTATGCTGAACCTACGTATAGATCTGTAAAAGATAATTTATCCTTTTCTACTATTCAGACATCAGTTATACCCAGATCATCAGATTTATAGATCAAGACATGCACCAAATATAAAAGATAAAAATCACAAAGATACTTCTCTTCAAGCCTTAAGATCTTGACCCATCAATAAACTTATCCTTCTTCTAGCACTCAGGTTCCTCCTTGATTCAGATCCAGCTATGCACCATAACCCAATGACCAGTATTGTAGATCTTGCTCTTCATAAGATTCAATCCTTGAGTGCCTTTGCCTAATGATCTCCTTCCCCTTTTATAGTCTTAGGCCTTACTCAATACCATGGTCCAAAACCACTTAGAACCAATACCTGGGTCCAAATGCCTGGGTTCAACACTTCGGATGAGATACCATGGTCCAGAACCATAAATCCAAATACCAAGGACCAAAAACCATAGGTCCTTGCGTGAAAGTGCGTGTGTATGCATACGCACCTTTTGATC
The DNA here is from genome assembly GCA_031772625.1 of Pinus tabuliformis. NCBI lineage: Eukaryota > Viridiplantae > Streptophyta > Pinopsida > Pinales > Pinaceae > Pinus > Pinus tabuliformis. Next base: position 244,089,840 of record CM062810.1, on the reverse strand, counting down.
AGCGATCCCGTGTGTATACGCGTCTTGGTTAAGTGGAACCTGCGTATATCTCTTTTTCTTCATTATGAGAGCCTAAATTGTGATCTGTCATATGAGTGATTTACCATCAAGGACAACACCTATGTCATAGTGCCAAACCTGTGTCATAATGACAACATCTTCAACGCATCAATCATGGCAGGAATAAAGAGGACTCTCGAGCCTACTTAGTATAGCAGCATGGGCAACCAGTGTCAGCGAGGTTCTAACTAAGATGCCCATGTAAAGGATGGCTATACCATCGCATCATGATTTCAAAATCGGCGAGTGAAAATGGTTTTCTAACCAAGATACAATGGGGTCGACCCTATGGCTAACATATCGCTAAATGGAGGCTAATATGAAAGATGCATCGGAAAATGGTTTTCCCTAACCTAAATTCTAGTGAGTGAATGGTACCTGCCATGACAGGTCATCGGTCATGGGACTGAAATAACATCTCGAAGAAGGTCTCCAAAATATCCTAAAAAACAACCCAATCTCGACAATCCAAACCCACAGGTCAAAAAATCCATGAGACAAAAATCAATTTTGGAAAAAATATTTTGCAATTTCAAAGTTATATAATTACTTTTGGACTCATAGTTTTAACATTTCTGTTTGGAGCAAAGAGCTGTGGAGCAAAATGGAGCAAGCTTTCCTCTTAACAATTGGACCGTTCAAATCACCCCAAAGTTATCAGGTAACCCTCAAATCATAGTTGTAATGTTTTGTGATAGTTTTTAGACGTTTTCTTAAAGTTCCGACCATGGGAAATTATGCCCAAAAATCCAACTTTGCATACATGTGGGTTGGATGTGATCAAACCGCGTATACGACGGCCCTACATACAACTGTGTGTAAAGGGAACCTACGTGTACGCGAGTTAAAGTTTGAACATAAAAACTAACGGTTGCAACTCTAATTTTTTGCAGGATGACTATCACTTGGAGGGAAAGAGAGCATACCACTATTCATAATGAGGTAATGAATGACCAAACTGCATTAGATGCTCTGAGAGGCTGCGACTTATTGAAATTCTTCAAAATGAAATATATGAAAGCCAATACGTGCTTGCTTGAACTATTGATCCATTACTGGAGTGTAGAGGATGATGCTTTCATGATAGACCAGATGCCTCTACGGATTGACGTCGAAGACATATACTTTATTACCAGTCTCTCTCGAAAAGGGAAGGTCGTGCATTCGACTGGTAGGACGAGAAGTAGTCTTTCGGTAGAAGACTATGTCCATATATATTGTCTTGGACATCTAGAGAAGATTGGAAGCCAAATTCCAATCAAACATGTGGAAAGTTTATCCCTGAGGATTTTGCTATTTACCATTGCATGGGTAAATGGGTCAGCTTCGTTGCATCAAGCATCACAAGTATCTATGAGCCTGGGAGTGGAATGTCTTACCAGGGTATTTGACTAGTGCACGCCTCTTCTGACTAACACGAAGAACCAATTGACCTCTATACAGAAGGATTAGACGAAGAATTTTGTATATGGGACTATCTTATGTTCATTCTTCTTTGGGAAGGTACCTGGGCTATGTCCCAAAGTATCAGTGTCCATCAGTAGCCCTAGAGATCCATGAATGGGTAGATGGGTGGACTTGATGAAACGCCTTGGAGGCAGGGACATGCCTAGAACGACTTTTGATGATGAGTTTTTCACCTTGTGGGACCAACAGATCATCGCAGTCGACGACTACCCATATGCCAGTATGGATTTCCGAGGAGATCCAAACTTAGTGTTACCACCAAATGCGGCATGGGGAGACATAAGTAACATTTTTTAAAGTTTTTGTGAATTTTTAAGATTTTTTGGATTTTTTAATATGAAATGAACTTAGAAAAAATATTTTTGATGAGACAAAATACTGACAAAATGACCATGTTCCAGATGTGGGTCCAGTGAGACCAGATGGATTTTCGAGGCACAAGAGTCGCGGAAGAGGGGCCAAAGAGGCAATAACTGAGACAAAGAGAGTACTATATGCAGTTCAGAGAAACTTTGTGAGACTAACTCACCGGGTACCTATGATAGCCATAGAGGATTTACCTGAGGAGATGCAGCGCCACGTGGTAGGGGTACGACAGCACTGGGTCCGGATACTTCGGCATGTAGCCAACACGGTGGTTAACTTTTTAGCCACTCATCCTAAGACGAGTTGATAGACAGACCTATGTATGACTGGACATGATTATGGGCATGAACCCAAATTTTGAGGGCATCTTGTCCCAATTTTGTATATTATTTTTTGAACACTCTATCTATATACAGGCGATTTTATGATATATATACAGATTCGATTTTTGATGTTATTTAATTAGATGAATGATTAATGTGCCAATCTAATGCTTGATTAGCAATAGAGTCTGCTAATGAATTCTCAGATCGTGGAATGTGAACATATGTGATATAAATAAATGATCATTGCAACACTCTCACTCTCAAAAATTGGCGATATAAATAAGGATCTCGAACCTGATAAATGTTATTTAAATGCAACACCACTAGCTGTGAGTCTAGATAAACTACCAACGAATCAATCTCGTAAGATATTGCTTCAGATAATAAATTAAGAACGGCAGTATATTCGGCAATGTTGTTCAAAGCAGGGCGAATACATACTCCCCTCAACACCATCAACTGGCCAGATTGATAATAAATCACCCAAGCCATGGAAGCAAGATTCCGAGTGTGCCGACTAGCACCATTGGCGAATTCGAAATATATCGAATCATCCATCAACACCTGCCAAAGCAGATTAAAAAATGTCGATATCACAAAATTCCAGACAAATATGTACAAAGATACAATATATACAAACAAGCAATTGCTCAGCCGAAGCCTAAGCAAAATAATTCTTAAGGTAGAGCCCATTTTGGGGCTCCACCAGCTTGTTCCCTTCAAAATCAATTAATTCATAGGCCCCTTTTCCCAAAACTTACTTGACTATAAAGGGACCATACCACATAGACTTGAATTTGCCTGCCCCCAGGGCATCTTTGTCTTGGTCATAGACTAAGACAAGGTCGCCTTTAGAAAAAGCCCAAGGATGGAGAGATTTATCATACTAAGTTTTAACCCTCTTCTTATGAGCTTTGTTTATTATGGCTGCATCCTGACACTACTCATCAAGATGTTCCAAATGAACGAGGTGTTCTTCAAGACTAGACATCTCTGGAAGAAGTTCTACAACTAGCTTAAGGGACAAAATTTCACATTCAATAGGGAAAATAGATTCCAACCCGTAAACTAGTTGAAAAGGAGTAAAACCGGTGGCAGTCTTAACCGAGGTTCGATATGCCCAGAGTGTCGGGTACAACATGATGTGCCAATTGGATCAATTTTATCAATTGTCCTTTGTAGGATAGTCTTAAGCGACTTATTCATAGCTTCGACTTGCCCATTGGCTTGAGTAAAATATGGAGATGAATGCTCCTGCTGGAAGCCCAACTTGAGATCCAATTCAGTCATCAGTTGATTTTGGAAGTGATTGCCATGGTCAGTGACAATATCTCTTGGGATACTAAATTGTGAATTAACTTGGTTGAAGAGAAACAAGGCTGTTGTTTCACTAGTGTTTTTGTAAGTAGGCATGGCCTCAGCCCACTTCATAAAGTAGTCCACAACCACAATGATGTACTTATGATTTTCCACCGAAGGAAGATTACAAGTAGTAAAATAAATCCCCCACTTCGTAAATGGACCGACAGTGATAACAGGAAAAATAGGAGCTGGATGCGCACACATTTTCTGAGTATAAATTTGACAAGGATGGCAACATTTGACCGCTTCAATACATTCTTTGAAAATTGAAGGCTAAAAGTAGCCTGCACGCAAAATTTTTTGGGCTATCACAAGCCCTGATAGATGACCACCACAAGCTCCATTATGGCAATCATTAAGTATAGACTCAACTTCTTCCAAAGTTAAGCAATGCCTAAGGATTGAGTCAACCCCTCTGCGATATAATGCATCACCAATGATAACATAGTTTTTGCAAGGTGACGTAACTTTCAACGCTCATCTTTTGAGAAAGCAGGTGGGAACCTAGAAGTCTGGAGATATATAATGATATCTCTGTACCAGAGATCTCGTGAAGAAATGAGGAATAAATGTTCGTCGGGAAAATTTTCCTCATAAACAATGGCTTCCTCACAAGGCAGCTCTGAAATCAATTCTGCAAAAACTAATGACTTCTTAGATTTGGCTGACAAGAACTCGAGATCGAATTCTTGCAAAATAACAATCCATCGATTATACTTGCCCCCAATCACTTGCCTACTGAGGACAAATTGAAAAGGAGTGACAACCACTAAGACGAACTTTTTTCACAACAGAATGTAATGACGAAGCTACTAGACAGAATGGACAACCACCAAGTCTAATTTCTCGATGGGAGAATAGCAAAGCTCAGGTTCTATTAGGGCTCGACTCAAGTAATAGATTACATGTTCACTGAGAGCATCATCCTCCTGAACCAGAACCATACCGATGGTTGATTCTGCCGCAGCGAGATACAAAAGGAAATCTCTGCCATAATCAAGAGGACTCAACAACAGAGCATAGGTTAATGCTTTTTTCAAAGCATCAAGAGATCATTGTGTGTAGTCATCCCATAAAAATGGAACTCCTTTCTTAAGCAAACACATAAATCATTTGGTAATCTCGACGAAATTTGCTATAAACCTCCTCAAGAAATTTTCCTTTCCTTGGAGACTTTGAAGTTGACGAATTGAAGACGGGGGACGCAACTAAATTATTGCCTCAACCTTAAAAGGATCAACACGAATCCCTTCAGTTGATACGACGACTGGATGTGACCATAAAAACACACTTATTCGGATTCAACCGGATTTTGTAAAAATGACATTTCTCAAAAACTAACCGAAGGTGGCTGGGATGATCAATTCTCTTGTGAGAACAAGTAGCTAAGTCATCCAAGTATGCTTCGATAACATGTTTGATGTCGTGGAAAGCATAAGACATAGCCCGCTGAAAAGTAGCTCCAACATTTTTAAGACCAAAAGGCATCTTCTTGTATGAAAATGTGCCCCAGAGACAAATAAAGGCTGTCTTGTGCTGATCCTCTGGAGTGATAGTAATTTGATTGTAACCAGAGAATCTGTCCATGAATGAAAAAATTGCATTACTCGCACATTCATCAACAATTTGATCAATAAAAGGTGTGGGGTAATTATCTTTTGGACAAGCTTTATTTAAATCCCTAAAGTCGATACATACTCGGATTGTTCCTTGCTTCTTATCTACCAGGATTGGATTTGAAACCCATTTAGTTAAAGGAATGGGGTATATGAAACCTGCCTTAAGAAACTTTTCAACTTCAGCTTTAATAGTTGTTGCTTTTCGAGGATTGACCGGTCAAAGTTTTTGATGAATAGGTTTTGCGTTTTCGTACATATTGATCTCATGCTGGACTATAGATGGATCAATTCCAGGCATTTCCTCATAAGACCAAGCGAACACATCTCGAAATTATTTAAAGAGGTCGGTGTAGATTTGAATTTCTTCAGGGGAACAATCAGCTCCGATGAAGACATTTTCAATCACGTTAGGATTCCTAGAGATGTTTATAGGTATAGTTCGTGAGATAACCGACATGTTACCTTCGACAGAAAATTGTGCTAGAGCCAAAGGGTTTGAAACTGTACAAACATCACTAGTAAACAGATTGGAGAACCTAGATTCAACTTCATGAAATGGAGGAATAAAATATGAACGATGATTTAAATCTTCCCATGGTCAATCCACATCCATAATTGCCTCCAAAATTGCTTCTTCAGATGGTAAGACTGTATCCAAGCAATCTAGAGCTGAAGTAGAATCGAGGGTCCAAGTCGAATCCACATTGCCATCTAACTCCTCTTGTGAAAAAGGAGTGGTATGGTTGTCTATAGAGTTAATGATAGATTGATAGCTAAGTTCCGTTGCAGACATGGGAAATTCCATTCCACCAACTTGCAAACCTTCTAATGTGGTGGTAGATGAAGGTAAGGGCCAAGGGTTTGAAAAATAATGAGTTCGAAAGAACTCTTTCCGATAAGGTCCCCTAGAGGATGAAATTGCATTAATTCTAGCTGTAGGAGCATGAAGGTCAAATATACCCATTAAAGAAGTGTACATGCCAACTCCTAAATTCTCAATAGGTTGACGGGGATTGTTCACCAATGGAACGATAGAATCCGAAGTTGTGTGGGAGTCACCTAGAGAATAATCTAACTGTTCAATTTTAACAATCCTCCCCTCATGAGGAAAACAAAGGATGTGGAATAAATATGAAAGTATGGCATCCATCTCATAAATCGAATTCCTGCCTAAGAGGAGGTTATAATCCAGGTTCACATCGAGATTTCTACCTCAATATTCACTACCTTCCCCCCAACACATATAGGAAAGGCCATGATAATCCCGTGTGGCCTATGAGAATGTCCATCAAATGTTGTCAAAAGAGTCGTTGAAGGAACAACTGAAGGTGATCCAATGGCCTTCCAACATGACATAAACATCACGTTGTGGAAGCTCCCTCATCTATAACTGTCTGAAAAATATTGGTCTTTCGATAAGTGGACTTTATTTGGAAAGCCATATGGTGAGGAAGTCTCTTTTTGACATTCATCATATCAAAAGTGAGCACTAAAGAATTTTTTGGATCCACTGCACCGATTGCCGAAAGCAAAGCACTTCTCTGAGCAGGGCATGACTGGAGTACCTTCAATGCAGACATAGCATAAGGACTTTGAGCCAGATCTTCTACAATCAAGTGGTTCTAGGTTTCCCTAGCATTAGGGTTAATATTCGAGCGCTTTGCGGAACATTTTAGTATCCGAGGTATAGACTCAACAGAGGGTCGCTCAATATGAAGTGGGTCTGTGGCTTTGGGAATAGATTTAGCCTTAGATGTTTTCGTTTCACCATAATCACGTGCTCACGTAGTGACGTCAATATGAGAGCTCATCATATACACATTTGAGGAATTTTCCCCTTCCTGGTTGCCCCCTGCAGAGGTACCAACGCTTGAATTTGTGCTAGCAAGTAATTGCCGCCCTTTGGGAAAAGGGTTAGTCAGAACAACTTGGGAGCTAGAGGACCCTTGTTGGACTAATAAGTGCTGAGAATCTTGCACCTTATGGCAGAGGTGAGTCATATGATCTCCATTGCATAACTTGCATGGAAATTTTACCTTTTTCTTGGACTCCTTCCTACCCTCACCGACACCATTGCCGGGTTTGTTTGCATTGCCTTTCCCTTCCTGGTTCTTCTTCTTACCTCGTCCCTTCTTCTTCCCATCAGATTGTTGATTTCATTTGGGGTTAGAGGTCTGGACGATGTTTATAGAGGTAGGTTGGGAAGGTGTAGGTACAGACGGTGCTGCCTGGTTAGAAGAAGCAATTTGTAGAGACAACTGCTGTAATTGATTCAACAGATTCACCGCATTAATATCAATTGATCCGACTATACCATAAATGTGGGGGTCTAGTTTTGGTTTGGCTAAATCTACCTTAGATCTAGGAGCATCAGGTAGATTTTTCTAAAGAGTCCCAGACTGAGAATATATTAGTTCCAATTGTTGGGCTTGGAAAATAGCCTTCTCTTCCAAATAAACACTGGAAAGAGACACATCCTTTGAGATCTCAGGTTGTAAGAATTTGAGAACCATCAAGAAGGAACTCTAGTGGGATTTCAACTTTGATAAGCCTTTTCCTCCTCCTCCATTCCTGGATGTGATTCGAAATGTGAGTTGCAGTGTCTTGCTGAAAGTTAGCCAGAAGTTCAGTTCTAGCTTCATATCGGACAGGCAACTGAAAATGATTCAAAAAGATATTAGCCAAATCACAGAAAGAAGTATAGGTGCCCCCTGGAAACTCTATATACCATTTTTCCGCATTCCCAGTTAAGGTGCGCTGAAATAACCTCAACCTGATCGAATCATCTATCAGGGAGTTGGATGAGCACCATAAGTGAAATGTGGTCACATGGTCTCTCGAATCTTCACCACTTTTCCCTTCAAACTTTGGGATGTCCAAGGGAAGTTTAGTTGGGACTAGAGGCTGAGCTGGATTATACCGAATTGGATCATTCATCAATTTAGTTAAGTTTGACAAGTTTAGCATGGCCAGAAAAGGAAGTCGTGGCGGACCTTGGGAATTCCATCCAGAGCAGGCGGGATTCCCAAAGGTCTAAAAAGAATGACCTGGGTTTTGAAAAACACCAGGTTGCCTGAGGCAACTTGTAGATCCCATTGAACCAAAAGGTGCTCCTTGTGGCCTAGCAAAATTTGGAGTTTGACCAACTCTTGCCGAAAATCCTCTGTAACCAGTGAAGTTAACCCCTAATGAAGTGTTGAAAGGAGTTGACAACCCCTAATAAGGATTCCATGCGTTAGAAAAGGATGGAAAATTTTGAAATGAATTAACCAAAGAATACGACACATTCCCTTGTTGGTCAAAAAATTGATTCTCAGCTCCTATCCCACTAACTGTAGGGTTTGTCCAACTTTGGAAGGGGTTACTACCTTGACTTGTAAAATAAAGAGGCATTGACCCTACTGTCAGATTGGAATGTGGTATATGACCACTTCCAAATGGGAAACCCTGAAAAGAAGTTGATCCACTCATCATGGATGTAGAGGCAGTCGATGGTATGTTCAAAGGAACTCAAGGAATCCTGTGAGACGAAATTCCATAAGGGAAAAATCCAAAAGTAGATGCAGTAGCCTGAGAACTTCCACTCGTTGACGGAATGGAAGTGGACCAAAATATAGCTATGTTGGGAGTAATAGAAGGGATGGAAATAGTTCCTCCCCCTTGTACAGATATGGGAGTCTGCATGCTCGCAACACTCATCGTAGATGCCATGCTTCTAGCAGTGGTCATCGAAGGAATAGATGTATGTAAACCTAGACTCGAATGCCTATGAGTCAGAGTTCTGACTTACAATAGAATTTCTGGATGATCAGGAGGAAGAGGAGAATTCAAAGCCGCAACCGACTCTAAAAGCTCTTTAACTTCGATATTATCTTCCAACTAAAAGAGTACTCGAGAAAGCACTGGTGTGTTCTTCTCTAACTCTCTACTAGTGCTAGGTATATCTGAATCAATGAACCCAAGTGGAGGATCAATCTCCAATTCACCTACTACCACTAGTTGAAAACCACTGGCAGAATCACTCCTACGCCTTCTAGGAGAAGGCTCAAGACTCGTAGGTGATAGCCTACGAAGTCTCCTAGACCGTTGAGACGGTCGGACAACCACTTTGAATTATTTAAAAGATCTACTTAAAGACTCAAAAAAGTATAAAGCTAGGCTGACTAGGAGCAAAGAACACTCACTAAGAATTCCCTAAAGATATCAACAATCAAACAAATCTCAAGTATTTCCGCTTTAGGTGATTAGGATTGGACACCAAAATATAAGAAAGTTAATAACAAGGGCCTTTCTAAAATAGATTGGGGTAATTACGCCCCAAGCCTACTAGCGAAGGTAGCAGAGGTAGTTACGCTGACCTCCAAATAACAGCCTTTGCTGGTGCAAGCCCCCATGCTTCACAAGGGTGCCCTCCAGAAGTACTGCTGAACATGATACAACGTCAACCTCAAGTTCCACGGGATTCCCCTCCGCAGCCACCTGTGTGGTCCCTAGGATAGGCAACTATGGTCACCAACTTGTATCAGAAGCCGGGTGGAACAATCGTGAGGTAGGATCCGACAAGTAAGAGAGGGGTATCTTTCGTCCTTATCTTCACTCACCCTCGTTCTTTACTCCCAGTTACAAAGCTTTCCCAGTCTCCCTAACGTTATTGGATTTCGCTCATTAATCAAACTTCTATGTTTTGTAATTTGGAGTGGTCTTAGAGAATTAACTCTCCTCTCACCTAATCCAAGGCCCTAATAAACCTAAACTTGTTGGTGTACTCTGATGACAATACAAAAGTTCTAGTTTATTTTAATTAATCACTTGATTTTAATGGCTGTTATTTAAGTCAAGGGTATTGATGGAAGTGAAACCAATGGTGTTTGCATGATGCAAAAGAAATAAATGAAAAACTAAATACATGAATGCAATCATTTTTTCTTTGATGAAAAGAGATCTCTATATGGGTTCTACGAGACTTCTATAAAGCAAAATAATTTTTCTATTCTATTCTTGAAACACACTTCACACACCCAAAAACTAAAAGACTATGAATGCTTTTAACAATGCAAAGTAACTTAATGCAAGATACAATGGAGATGCAATATCCTAAATTACTCAGAAAAAGTGAAAGCAATTGTTTATAACTATCAATGAGACAACTTAATTACTGAAGGGGATACAAATTTTGAACACAAAATTATCTCCAAACAAGAAAGACAAATTGTAAAAGATCACAATTCACTTTCAAAAACCAAAAGAAACCAAAATCAAACTTGGAAAAAAAAATAAAAACAAAGTTTTTTGAGATCCTTTTTTTTCAAGAAACAACTAAAACAACTTTTCGAAATCACTCAAAATGCTACTAACAATCAAAAGATTGAAAAAAGAGCACAAGGAGTCTTTGCAAGTTACAAACCCGAAAATGAACGAAAAATTGAGCAAACAGACTTCAACTTGTACCAAACAACCCAAATAACAGCAACGAGTTTGACAAACTGACCAAGAAGCTAGGAGATAAATACCTCCAAATTCGTCAAAAGACTTTCAAAAAGCAAGAAAAGCTATACGGCCACAAAACGAAGGAAAGCAAAGCAAGTAGATCCAAAAACCGAGCTTGACACTGAAACTGAAAACAATCTCCTGTTCTAGAGGACTAGAACAATCAAGAACTTCTGAACGAAGTCTTGTGTGCCAACACACCAATTACAAACTCGCTCAAAAAGAAAACCTAGGCCAAATATTTTCAATGAGGAAGAGACTTCAAAACAGTAAGCTTGCAGAATAATTAAGTTCTTCAGACAAAAATTAACCACACAGAGACTAAAAAGACCAGGGAACAAATCTATCTGGGCAGAGAGACTTGAAAAAACATTGAAAAATTTGCATACGCGACTGTGTTCAAACACAGAGGCATGTACACGTGCTTCTGATATAGGAAATTCACGTATATGCGTGTTCACTTGACAGAAACAAGCGTGTGTACGCAAGAAAAATAAAAAGCAAAGCCAGATCCAAAAGATCAGACTTAAGGTTTGAGACTCTAGTAGACCAAATAAGACTATAACAACAAGCAAACCAAAGACTGAGCCCTGAATGACACTGAACAACCCAAACTAGGAATAACAAGATTGTTATCCCCAGTGGAGTCGTCAATTTTGTTTTGGGAATAAGTGCCCTAGGGCTTTGGTTTAGAACCCCAACAGAGTAGAAGCAAAATATAACAAGAAACACTCATACAGCTCAGGAAAAATTCTTATATAATCAAACTACGTGAGAGCAACCATACTCGGATTTCCTTCGTTTGAGTAGGTCCCGCAGGTTCAAACCCTCTGCAACTCTTGATGTTCTTCAAACCTGAAAATCATTCAATTCGAACATACATAGCAGTATAGAAGTAAAGCATTTTCATGAAATTGACTTTATATCATATAAACAAATAATTTATCATACATCGAAATAACATTCATACATGAATTACAATGTAATTTGATGCATAAACATAGTTAATTTCAGAAACAAGACAACATTTATTTTATTGCAGTAAGCTATAAGTAACATGGAGAGAATTCACCTGAGTCTTCTTCTTCCAGCTCTAAGTAGAACCGTCCTCTGGATTTGTCCTATCCCAGCCTTCAACAATCTTCTTCCATAACCAACACCATGATATCTCAAGCAAAAGGGAGAATATCTATAATCAAGGAAACAAGGGTTTCCTGGAGCTTGGGGAAGTGAATGAGGCACGGGGATTCATCAAACTCAGTCAGGGACAATCTCAGTATAATAACTCTATCTCTTCTCCCATAGAGGTGTATTTATACCTCTCCCAATTAGTTTTTTAGTTGGGAAATAGTTGGGCCACGGGCAGTAGGAGGTAATCAACAGGTAAAACCCGTGAACTCCAAGGAAATTTATTTTTTTAAAGTGTTTTAACACATATATGTGGGTTGGGTATTGACTGACCCATGTGTACACACTTTTATCTCAGGGAAAAGTAGCGTACAGGGAATAAAACACTATTTTTTATATATTTGGACCAAGTCTGGAAGGAGGGGTTGCCCTAGGTCATAAACCAAGCATCATAAATACCAAGAGTGGTAAATGGTGCTATAAAAAAGGTAGCACTATTATTGATGGGTGCAATAGTTTTGTGGTTCCTGAAAGTGGAGCAGAAAATCTAATAGTCTTTGGAGAAAAGACCATGCTATGACATCAAAGGCTTGGACATATTGGAGAGAAGGGCCTTCGAATACTTCATGGTAAAGGTATGGTAGAAGGTATGACTAATAGCTCTCTGGATTTTGATTTCTATGAAAATTGTGTATATGGGAAGCAAAATTGGGTGAGTTTCCCCTCTGGTGGTTAGAGGGCGAAAGAAATATTAGAGCTTGTGGATAGTGATGTGTTTGGACCTGTGAAGGTTCCAGCACTGGGTAAGTCTATGTACTATGTATCATTTATAGATGAATTCTCAAGGAATACATGGATATATTTCCTCAAGAAGAAATTTGAAGTCTTTGACAGGTTTAAAAAATTTAAGGCTCTGGTGGAAAACCAGACAAAGAAGAAGATAAAGGTGTTGAGGACAGATAACGATGGAGAGTTTTGCAAAAAAGAATTTGAAGAATTCTGTAAGAAGTGTGGTATAGCATGACAAAAGACTACTCCATACACACCTGAGCAAAATGGAGTTGCAAAAAGGATGAACAAGACATTCATGGAAAGGGAAAGAAGCATGCTCAGTGGTGCCGGGTTAGGACAAGAATTCTGGGCAGAGGCGGTGGAGACAACATGTTACCTGGTAAACAGATCACCTTCATCAGCATTAGAGGATAAGACTCCACAAGAGGTATGGACTGGTACGAAACCCTATCTTTCAGATCTAAGGGTATTTGGATGTGATGCATATGTACATATTCCAAAGGAGAAAAGAACAAAGTTGGATAGTAAATCTGAAAAGTGCATCTTTATTGGGTATAAGAATGGTTTAAAGAGTTATAAGCTTTGGAACCTAGTAAGAAGGAAGGTTGTGTACAACCAAGATGTGTTGTTTAGAGAGGTGAAAAATGTTATTAAACATGAAGTCCCATCAAAGGAACCTGAGAAGATAGAGTTTGAGCTAAAGGAGGAAGAATCAGACTCTACGGAGAAAGAGGAATCAGAAGATGAAGAACCACAAACTTTGGTTGTGAGAAGGTCAGTTCAAGAAAGAAGGTAGCCAAAAAGGTATAGTCCATCTGCTTTCTATTCAAATTTTGATTTATCTATTACTGATGATGATCCCAGAACTATGAAGGAAGCAATAGATTTAGAGGATGGAAAACTCTGGAAAGAGGCCATGGTTGATAAAATGGGATATTTGCACAAAAATGAGGCTTGGGATCTGGTGGAGTTGCCGGCTAGAAGGAAACCCATTGGTAGAAAATAGGTGTTTAAGAAGAAGACAAATGAAGAAGGAAAGGTGGAGAAATACAAAGCTCAGTTGGTAGCAAAAGGTTATTCCCAGGTGTTGGGAATTGATTTTGGTGATATTTTTTCTCCTGTTGCCAAGGTAGCTTCTATTAGATTATTTTTATCTGTTGTTTCTGCTTTTGATTTTGAGGTAGAACAGATGGATGTGAAGACATCATTTCTCCAAGGGGATCTGGAAGAGGAGATCTACATGAAGCAACCTAAAGGATTTATGGTGAAGGGTAAGAAAGAACTGGTATGCAAGTTGAAGAAGTCTCTGTATGGGCTAAAAAAGTCACCAAGGATGTGGTATCAGAAATTGGATACATTTATACGGGGACTTGGCTTCACCAGAAGCAAAGTATATCACTGTGTGTATTTTAAATTAATTGGTGACCATGTTATTTATTTGGTCTTGTATGTGGATGACATGTTGCTGGTTGGAAATGACAAAGAAATTATCCAAGATTTTAAGACCCAATTGTCCTCCAAATTTGACATGAAAGATCTTGGTACTACAAACTATATTTTGGGCATGGAAATTAAAAGAGATTGGGCAAAGAGGAAGCTATGGTTAAACCAGAGGAAGTATGTCAAGACAATACTACACAGGTTTAATATGCAGGATAGTAAACCAGTGAAGGTTCCTATTCTTATAGGTGCAAAGTTATCTGCTGAACAGTGTTCCAAGACACGAGAAGAGGAAGAGGACATGTCTTGTGTTCCATATGCAAGTGCAGTCGGTAGCCTGATGTATGTGATGGTCTATACTAGACCATGCATTGCACATGTAGTGGGAGTATTGAGCAGGTTTATGTCAAAACCAGGGAAGGAACATTGGACAACAGTGAAGCGGGTTTTCAGGTATTTGCGTGGAACTAGTGATTATGGTTTGTGTTACCAAGGAAGACCAGGTTTGGAGAGAGTTTTGGATATTCGTGGCTTTGTTGATGTAGACTAGGCTGGAGATCTAGATTAGAGAAGATCTACAAGGGGGTATGTGTTTAACCTATTTGGAGGTGTAGTTAGTTGGATGAGTAAGAAACAATCTGTAGTGGCATTATCAACTATAGAGGCAGAATACATGGCAGCCACTCATGCAAGCAAGGAATCAGTTTGGTTGCAGAGATTGTGTTTAAGTATGGGGTTAGTGTAGGGAGCTATAAGAATAGACCGTGATAGCCAAAGTGCAATTTTCTTGGCAAAGAACCTTGCTTACCATTCAAAGAAAAATCACATTGATGTTCAGTATCACTTCGTGAGGGATATGATAGAAGACAAAAGGGTGTTGCTGGTAAAGGTGGACACTTTGAAGAATACTGCAGATGCATTGACAAAATCTGTGAGCTCTGAGAAGTTCTCTTAGTGTAGAGAAACAATAGGCATTGTAGGGCTGGATAAATGACTAAGCTCTCCTGTGGCCCCCTATGGAAAGCAAACAACAAGTGGGAGAATGTTGGGTTGTGTTATATTATTTCCACGCCTATCCCCCTAGTAAATTGGGTTGGGGGGGGGGGGGGGGTAGAGTCGCCCTCCCTTTGTTGCGCCGATTTCTTAGCAGGGGGGTCATAGGGGGTCTGAGGGGGGAGGGTAGCCCCCCTCTATGGGGCTGTCCCGGGGAATTTTTTTTGGGACCCTATATTAGGTGGGTGGACCTACCTATGGTTTTGTGCATGGTTTTTGCACGTGGTTTTGGGCGCGATGGTTGTCGGTCCATGGTATTGGATGCTTTAGCATGTACATATATGTATTGTAACATTGAAAGGAACATAATGAAAAATCAATCTGGTAGTCCCGGTTTTGGGATCCAGGGGGAAGTCTCTATGTATATGTGCTTTATTTGTTATGCTCTTGCCTTGTTTATTTTCTGTGTTTTAGAATTCATATGCAGGTATTTTCTGTACGGGATTAAAACCTACAGGATTGACAGTGGATTTTCCTAGCCTTGCCATTTCTTGGATAGCCATGGAGATTGTGGGTTTATTGCATTGTTTGTTTTGGTTGGTTCTCATGTTTCCTTAGCTTGGGTTGCGCTATTAGTTCTTGGAAGCCTTGGTTGGACAAACACTCTAGAAGCCTTGTGACGGGTTGGGTTAAGTTACTAGTCCCATAGCCCTGGTTGGACAAATGATATGGAAGCCTTGTAACAAATTGGGTTGAGTTACTAGTCCTGGAAGTCTTGGTTGGACAAACGCTCTCGAAGCCCTTGGTGGGTTGATTTACTATTCCTGGAAGCTCGTAAAAGTTGTGGCTTGAGTTACTAGTCCTAGGAGCCAGGTTTGAACAAACGTTCTGGAGCCTTGGAAGGCTAGGATAAAGACTGACTTGATGATGGTTTTGTGATGTTCTACTGTGAGGTGGAATCACTGTTTGATGGGTTGAGGTGGATGGCCTCTGGAAGCCATGGATGAGTTTTGATTGATGTGTTCTATGAGATCCCACATTCATGCTTAGAATATGGAACGGGGGTGAATGAATGAAGAGAGATTTGACTTAGCCATTCTATGGTTGGGTGCAATGTGGAAGTCCCATCTCGGGTTTGGATCTTGCATCAATGAAAGGTTATTTCTCCTGGTATTTCTATGATTATTATGATGGATTATATGTGGTATACATGACTGTGATTTCATTGATATTTTTGTCCCTATTATGCTGGTTATGTACATGTTTTATGACAACAGCTATGTATGGATCTCATCACGTTTCTATTTGTAAATGAATGAAAAATATATCTATGATCTAATGGATGGAATGAGAGTTAATGTGTTAAGGAATCAATGCTTCATGGTGAATCTCAGATAAGTATGAGACCCTTATGCTTAGATATGTTAATTACACCGGTAGATTACATTTTCACGATATGTTTGACGAAATGCATATCATGGTTAGTAGGGGTCTAGTCAAGATATTGCACAAGTATTTTATTTAGCATTGTCATTTCCATGTTATATTATTGTTTTTAAGTTATCATTCCATTCTGGGCAGTGTCCCAGGATCTGGGCTAGAAAAGGTGGCTCAAATCTCGAAATGCTAGAAAAACAGAGCATTAGTCTAGAGACTATCTTACCTGGGGAGTGTCTAGGGAGCGTTATAACTCGCCTGGAAAGTGTCTGGGGAGCGTTATAACTTTCCTGGGTAGTGTCTAGGGAGAATTACTGTGGCCTAATTAATCCAAAAGATCAGTGGGACCTTAAGGCAAGCTATCCCAAGTATTGGTTTAATTTCTGAAGGTCATGTAGTGGATGATTAATGTTTGTATGGTGTGTTTCTATCAATTCCACTTCCTTAACATGACTTAGGAGGTCGAATCATATAATAGTGGCCTCTCGTCGCATGTTTACTCCGGCTGGCCGGTTGCTTTGGTATATGTAGGAGGAGGGTGTTACAAGCATGAATTATTGAAAACTCTTATGAAACATGACAAGAAGGATCACCACCTTCTCCCTTTAAATCTTATGACATCAATTAGGTCTTGCATCCATCAATTAAATATATGAAATAACCATGACATGAAACAACATAAAACCATGTAAATAACAGAGATATAACAACCATTAAATCCACATATAAACTAGTGCAAAAGCAAGAGAACTTAGATTCATTAATCATATGAAAATACGACTAGGTTCGGGACTTCCACGTACCACTCAACCATAGACATGGCTGAACCGAATATTTCTTTAAGCTAGTCACCCTGGTGCCATATTACAAGCATGAATGTGGTATATCATGGATAAACCAATCCAAAAAAAACCAAGGGAATCCAAAGGTTAAACCACCTCAACCCTCACCAAACCGTGATCATACCAAAACTGATGCTCTGATCACAACCAAACCAAACTTGGAATTCCATCCGGAATCCATCACAATCCTTGAGGAATTTTTTGTCTCCTTGCCTCTAATGCTTTACCGCAATCCAATCCCGAATCACTAGGCCCTAAACTGAGACCATTCTCTCAGGATTTACGACAATCCAAACCCGGATCACTAAGCCCTAAACTGAGACTTCTCCCTCATGCTTTACCGTATATCCCACCAAAACTAGTGAAGGGATTGTTAGGCCTTTGGGATTGAATCTTGAGACCACCTCTGCCCTGGATTTCGAAATTGATCCAGAAAAACAAAGCTTAAAACCTAGATAAACATCCCAACATACCATGGCATCTGAAAAAAGGCAAGGCTAGGCTGAAAAACACTCTTATATCCCAGCAAAGCCATGCCACCGCTAGCAAGAGAATCATACACGAACATGAAAGCCATGCATGTCAAAACCAGCTAGGAAATCACACATGCAATATGTTACCTGCAAGTATTCCTACTGAAGATGCCTGATCTTGCTCTTCCTTCCTTGATCCTTGCTTTCCTTCCTTTACCTTTGCTTTCTTTTTCTTTCCTTGATCCAAAGCTAGAGTACTCCATGAAAAATCTAAGTGACCAAGAGTGTGAGAGAGAGAATAATGAGAGAGCTCCAAATATTCAAATGACAAAAGGTTACCAACTGATCGTAATAAGCCTTTTTATTAATGAGGCCTCTATTTCCTTCATTTTCCTCCTCACATGCAACCTATGACCTTTCACCTTAATTTTCTCCTAATTTCCTTTATTTTCATAAATAAATGTGCCAAAAATGCCTTTTTTCCTTTTAATGCCTTTGCCTTAGATTTTGCCAATTTCCTTAGGCATAAACACATCCAGTGATGCCCGTTAGGATATCTTTTCCCAACATTCAACTTGGAATACGTGTCCCTTAACCGTGGTCTTATTTTGCCTTTATTAGCTTTTATTACATGAACTTTTCACCAGGGTTGTTATAGACAGGCACAACATTGGGGAAAAAAGTCCCCAAAAGCTCCCTTTCCCTTGTTGTGGGAGTTTCTGGAGCCTCCTAGATGCACCCTTGTCCATTTGAAGGGAGCATCCAGGGGTTTGATGCATTAAAACTTTAGTTGGTCTCAGGGGCTCGTTACCTGAGTGATTGGGATGGCTCCTAGGAGTTATGTCGCTGATGTGAATTCAGGTATGTGTGGTGTGTTTCCATTGATTCCACTTCCTTAATGTGGCTTAGGAGGTTGGATCCCATTATAGTGGCCTCTCGTCGCATATTTACCCCGATTGGTCGGTTACTTGGGTAGATGTGGGATGAGGGTGTTACAGAGTGGTATCAGAGCACGGTTCAACACTTGGTCTGGCTGGGCAGAATGAGTTGTCATGCATGCATGTAGGTTGTATATGTGCTTGCTCTGTATGCAAGGTGGTAGTCATTGCTCCAGTTGTGTTGTCATGTAGAAGTTTATGATGTTTTTGTTGGGACGCATTTGTCATGAATGCATGCTAGTTCAATATGCATTTCTTATGCATGTCGGTGTCTATATGTTGTTATGCATGTATAGTAGGTTAGAGATGCATTGCAATGGTCATTGTTGTGTTCTTGTGTCATCATGATGTTATTAGTATGTTATGATGCTGATGTGTTTACTGAGATGAAGTAAGAGATGCAAATCATTAGAGTGAGGTTGCAACAATAGACTTTGGGGGTAAGAGAATATCATCATTCATGTATTGTATGTTTGCCATGCAGGTATTTTAGTTAATGGATTGTTATATGCATTAGGATTATATACATGTTTGCCATTTTATTGTTGTTGTGGTTACATGTGTGGTAGATGCTAGTTAATTAGTGTGATCATATGTACATGTGTTGGTTAGTCATGAAGGATAGTAACCTTTTTTTATATGCATTGCGGTCGTATGCCTCATGATTATGGCCATTGCAGCTGAGATCTTGATGTTATTGTGTTTTGTTCTAATTTGAATTGGCTTATGCAGATGATCGTCGTTATGAAATTCAGGTATGAGTTAATATATTGTGATATTATGTCATACTAATATAGACTGCCATTTCATATGTGATTGTTATGTATGAATGATAATTCTTTATGAGTTTATGATGTGGACATGTTAGCTAGTTACTGTTATGGATATCATGACCTTATTTATGGTTGAGTTGATATGTTGTGAAGTTATATCATGCTAATCTAGCTTGATTGTTCATACACGATATCCTCTCAAGAGATACATTAAGGTATGAGTTTGCTCATGTCGTATATTTGGTGCTTGATTGTTTTATTATGTCATCTATTTTGGTCTTGAGTGTTTGGTGTCTATTATGTCATCTTGTTGATTTATTTAACATGGTATGTTTGCAAGTTAGTTGAATGTTTGATGAAGTTCATAATATGAGTATGTGTTCAAATGATCTTTTTTAAGATGAATGTACTAACACACATGTGTTGAGAAAACTGATATGCACTTGAGTGTAACATTATGTATTATCACTGATGAATTTGAGTTGATTTTGATTATGACATGGTTGTTAGACTTGGTGAAGGTTGGTTTCCAAGTAATATATATGTTTCCTTGATCTTTGGAACATGTGATCAACATGTGTGAACAGTTGCAAGAAACATGATTATTATTAGCATGACAAGGTAATAGTTGATGTGTTTATATAACTAACAGCGGGATGATGTGACAATATATAGTAAGACTCAATTGTCGTAAGGTAAATGGTAAAAGAAAGGCATTGGGCAAGAATTCCTTTCGCTATGTTTGGAAACCGCAAGTCTAAATGAATCAGTGCTTTGCATACAAGAAGTCTTCTTAACCTAGATTTTGTTTTACATTATGTGGATATTTGTTATATTCCTAAACATGTATTTGACGGGTATAACAGTTGGTGTCTAGTTACGGCTAGATCTATCAAGGGAATTGGAGTCTTTTGAGACATGACACAGATGTGTTCAACTACAAGGCAATGTGCTTGGAATAACAAGGTAAGCTAACTTGTATATTTTTATATTTATCTATAAACTGACAATTATGTGTTTATGGTAGTGTGATGCGGGGAGTTGCATGGCAAGAGAGGTTGCCATAAAACCTTGAAGAAGGCTTAGGTTGAGCTTCCCTTGGGAATCATGGCATTGAGTCATGGTGTCTATTGTTAGTCTTGTGATTTCAATCTTTTGCAATTTGTTTGCACTTGATTTGCAGTTTGTTTATGTCCAATATATGGCCATAGCACTTTGTTTGTAGTGTCATATTGTTATTGGTTTTCACGGTTTGCTTCTTGTTTGTTTCTTATTCTTTCCTTTTATGTTTGAGGGTTTTGGGAATTGGTGGGGAAAGAGGAAGTTAGTGGATCTCAGTAAGAGCTGAATGAAATCCAATAGGCAATGTATGACTCAGATGAGGCTGATGCATGTATAAGGGCAGTTGAAGGCAAGAGTATGATAGTTGGTTCAGTTGGTTGGGTCCATTGGATAAATGGATGATGGTAGGACAATCATGAGAAAAGTGATAAGGAAATGTAAAATAAATAGATTTTAGGTGTCAGATGCCTTGGCTATATTGGGAATCGTTGTTCTTAATGTTTTTCATGCTGTGAACAAATAAAGGGAGTTCTCTTAACCTTGACCTTATGATATATGGTAATTATGTTGTGATCATGATTATGCTGATGTCTATGTATTTATACATGTATATATGTATGTATGTCATGTCCGATAGGGTCATCATGGATCATGATTGTTTTTATGCTAATGTATATATGTATATATCTATGTATGTATGTCGTTGTCTGAATGGATCATGATTATTTAATGCTAACATTTATATGTATATATATGTATGTATATATGTTATTGGCCAACAGGGTCGTTAGGAATCATTCTTGTGGAGGAATGATTGCTTATGCATGTGAATGACATGAAGAGGTTCTTGGTTTATGAGGAATCAAGTGGGGAGAGTAGTCCTAACAAATCTATGAGGTCAGTATAATGTGGTTATGAGTTGATATTATGTATATTCTATGGACAAGCTATATTGAGGGATACATTAGTGGAATGAAAGTAGTATGATTTGTGACATGCTAGGATAAGCATGGAAGGGGAAAGACATTGGAAGTAAGGTTGATTGGTAGAGACAATGTGGTTTTGGATGTGCAGAGCTATTATTGTGTATATGTTGTGCATATTGTATATTTAGTGATTGTACCTATGGTGTTGAGTGCCTGTTGTATATATGGTGTTGTGTGCATATTGCATATGCAGTGTTGGGTATAGCTGATGCTATGTACATGTTGGATATGTGGTGTTGTGTACATATTTTACTGTGTGCATGATGGATATGTGGTGTTGTGTGCATATGGTGCTATTTACATGTTGTATATGCAGTGCTATGTACATATGGTGTTGTGTACATGTTGTACATGTGGTGCTATGTACTATGGTGTTGTGTGCATGATTGTACATGTGGTGTTGTGTGCATGATTGTACATGTGGTGTTGTGTACATGATGTACATGTGGTGTTATGTACATGTCGTGCGTGGTGTTGTGTACATGTGGTGTCATGCACATGTGGTGTTATGTACATGTCGTGCGTGGTGTTGTGTACATGTGGTGTCATGCACATGTGGTGTTGTGTACATGTGGTGTTGTGTACACGTTGGACAGGTGGTGCAATGTACATATGGCGTTGTGTACACGTTGTGCATGTGGTGCCGTGTACATGTGATGTTGTGTAGATGGTGTTGTGTATATGTGGTACTGTGTACATGTTGTACATGTGGTATTTTGTGTATGTCGTACATGTTGTGTTGTGTACATGCAGTACTACGTATGTGCATTGTGTAGTCATGGCATCGTGACATGTGTATTCGTTGTTTTGTACTATGTGTACGCATGTATATTGGTTGTATACCAAATGTAGGCGTAAGTATTCTGTTGTGTTGTACATCAGGTGTAGGTGCTTGTATTGCATGGTTGTTGTATGTCGTGTGTGGTTATATGTGTGTGATTTAAATATTTGTATGTGTACATAGTTAAAGAGAAGGAATTGGGTGTTTTTCAGGTGTGGAAACCGATGCAGTGTGAATACGAAATAAAGACAAAGGTAGAAGCTAAGGATTGATTGAAGGATAAGTATCATTATGTCATTCAGTTTTATTATGCATGTGATCTATGATTATGGTTTATGATGGGTACATGTGATCTATGATGGTTGCGTTTTGAGCTAACTTGATGTGATATGTTTATACATAATGATTTGATCAAAGATGTTAGTTTGACTTGTTGTGATGGGAAGTAAATAGGATTGAAAGTGTACCTTATTGGCGAGCTACCAATGAGGTATGATGTGAATTTATTTCAATTTATTAAAATATAATGGAAGTTATGTTCTTGGTATAGGAAATAATGTGAAAGGTCTGGGTTGAGTGGTTGAAATCGACTTCAAGAATTAGCAGCAACAGTGAAAGAATTTGGAACATGTAGCAGTATGTTGGTAAAGCACTTCAGGACCAGGGCCATTATGGGACATTGGTACCTAATAGTGTCCATTGGTTTCCATGAGCATGCTATGACCAGTATGATGGTTTTGAGGTAGGTATATGCCTTGGTTGTTTGACATTCCGATGTGAGGAATCCTTGCCAAGGAATGGATTGCTCGGGATAGGGGATGTCAGGGAACTTGGAAGGTGAGTGACTACATGGAAGGGGTGACTGGATTGCTCGAGGGACTGTGTAGAAGATAAGGGAATGTCAGGGATGGATTTGTTTTGGTCATTAGCATTGCCAGATGGAATCAAATGGAAATTGGGAGTGCACCCTGGAACAATGAGTTGGTAACTATTCGTTGAGAGGACAAGTGGCACATGATTGTAGTGATGGACATTGGATGCAACTTTGACTATGGCAGTGGATTCTGGCCTTCTTGGGATTACTTTTGAGGGTTGAGGTGTAAGCCTCTGGATTCCCTTATTGCTGATGTAGGCATCGAATCCTTTTATTAGTTGGTTTAGAAAATGTGCATATGTGTATATGTGGTTATTGTAAATATCGTAATGAGCTATGTTATAAAGCTCCAGCAAACGATATGTTTGTCATGTTTTAGTGATGGTCATTGAAATACTACAATGAGCTAAGTTATAAAGCTCCATGAGAAATATGTTAGGTTGCAGTAGTCTTGTTGGTTATAGGTGTCATTGAACACCGAGGACGGTGTTCCCCCAAGGGGGAGGGTTCTGTAACAACCCTAGTAAAAATTCCATGTAAAAGTTATTAAAGTAAAAAATAAGACCATGGTCATGGGACACATATTCCAAGCTGAATGTTGGGAAAAACATCCTAGTGGGTGTTAATTTTGGTTATTATGGCAAAGGAATTTGGAAAACGTAATGGCAAAGGCTTTGGAAACACAAACTGGCATTTTTGGCACATTTATTTATGAAAATAATGGAAATTAGGAGAAAAGGAAAGTGAAAGCTCACAGGTTGCATGTGAGGAGGAAAATGAAGAAAATAGAGGCCTCATTGATAAAAAGGATTCTAAAGATCAGTTGGCAAGCTTTTCATCAGGTTTGGTCAATGTAAGCTTCGTCAATTCAATTTTGGAGCTCTCTCATTATTCTCTTTGGCATTGGATCAAGAAAGGAAAAGAAGGTAAGAGGAAGGAAGGAGCAAGGAAGGAAGATTAGGACCAAGCAACTATAGTAGGGTTCTTTGCAGGGTATTGATTTGCATGTGTGATTTCCTTGCAAGATTTGGCATGCATGGTATTGCATGTGGTTCTTTGCTGTCATGGCATGGGTTTTTCCAGGTGTGACAGTGGTTCTAGCCTAGCCTTTCCATTTCCAGATAGCCATGGTGCATAGGGCTCTTGTGTTTTAGTTGCGCTGGATTTCTAGATGGATTTGAAGTTGAGTGAGGTGGATATCCGAAAGAAAGAACACATGGCTTAGTGATCCCTGAACCAGACTATGGATTGCGGTAAAGCCACTGGCCTAGTGACCCCTAAACTAGACTATGGGTTGTGGTAAAGCCAAGTATTGTGTGCCTCGATGGGCCTAGGAATCCTCGACAGTTAATGGTGAGATATACAGTAAACCCTAGAGGTGGTTTCGCTTGATTAGGCCTAGGAATCCTTGCTGGTGAATGGCTAGATATACATAAAACCTAGAGGATGGAGTCTCTATTAGGGCCTAATGATCCAATGTGGATTGTAGTAAAGCCTAGAGACTAGGAGACAGGGAAATTCCTCACGGTGTAGGTGGAGAAATCCAGTGGCATCCATGCGTGTTTTATGGCCTAGTGATTCAAGATGGATTGCGGTAAAGCCTGGTTCTATGGATGAGGGTGAGGTGGTGTATCCTCATGAAGCCTTGGTTGAGTTTGGTTTTAAGTCCCACATTCATGCTTGGAATATGGCACGAGGGTGATTGGCTTAAAGAAATATTTGGTTAAGCCAATTTATGGTTGGGTGGTTCGTGGAAGTCCCAAACCTAGTTGGCCTTTGCATCATTAATATGAGGTTATTTCTTCTTGTTAATTCATGAGTATTATATTAGTTTATATATGGATTATATGGCTATTATTTCCTTGGCATTTTTGCTTTTATTATACTAGTTATGAACATGTATTATGACAATGTATATGTATGGCTCTCATCATGTTTTTACTTGTAAATGAATGAACAAAGTATCTATGGCCTAATAGATGAAATTTCAGCTAATGTGTTGAGGCATTAATGCTTCTTAGCGATTCTCAGATAAGTATGAGACCCTATGCTTAGTTATGTTGTTAAGACCTGTAGATTTCATGTTTGTGACATGTTTGATGAAATGTTTGTCATGGCTAGCAGGGGTCTAGTCTAGTCCTTGTCAATGTTTTTACAAATGTATCATTTTTGTGTTGTGCAAATTCATTTATGAAGGTGTCATTGAGTTCTGGGCAGTGACGTGGGCTCTGGGCCTAAACAGTGGCACAAATCCCGGAGTCACAGGCATAACACTAGGGAAAAAGGTCTACAGAAGCTCCCTTTCACTTAGTATGGGAGCTTTTGGAGCCTCCCAGACACACCCTTGTCCATATCAAGGGAGCATCTAGGGGTTTGATGCACTAAAACTTCATCAAGTCTAAGGGGATGGTTACCTAAGTGGTTGGTATGGCTCTTGGGAGTTTTTTTGCTGATGTGGAAGGTTTTTGTGGTGTGTTTTCATCAATTTCACTTCCTTAAGGTGACTTAGGAGGTTGAATCCAATTATAGTGGCCTCTCGTTGCATGTTTACCCTAGTTTTTTGATTACTTGGGTAGATGTTGGATGAGGGTGTTACATCCAGTCACCCCCTTCAATGCAGTCACTCACCTTCCAAGTTCCCTGACATCCCCTTTCTCAGGCGATCCATCCTTTGGCAATTCTTCCTCGGATCGGAAGGTCCAAAATCCAAGGCATATCCTTGTCTCAAAACCATCATATCAATCATAGCATGCTCATGGAAATCAATGGACATTATTGGGTACCAGTGTCCCACATTGGCCTTGCTCCTAAAGTGCTTTATGAGCATACTGCTACATTTTCCAATTCCTTTTGCTGCTGATACTAATGCTTGCAGTCAGTGTCAACCACCCAAACTAGGCATTTCTCTACTTTCCTGTATCAAGTACATAAATTCCATTAGATTTCAAATAAATTGAAATAAATTCAAACCATACCTCATTAGTAGCCCATCAATAAGGTGCACTTGCAATTTCATTTACTTCCTGTCCCAACAACTCAAAATAACTGTTTGAACAAATCATCATGAATGGACATATCACATCTAGTTAGCTCAAAACTAAACCATCATAAATCACATGTAACCATAATAAATTAGAGTCATAGATCACATACATAATAAAACTAAAATACAATACTGATACTTCTCCTTTAATTGATCCTTTACTTCTATATTTTTTCTTTCCATACACACACCAGATTAGTTGCCACACCCGATAAGCACCCAATGTCTTCACTTCTCTTCAATCACTTACATATACATATAATGCACATCACATGCATACACCCACACAAAAAATACAACACCACACAATACATGCACCTAAACCTGGCGTACAACACATACACCTACACCCTTCATACAAAACAACAAATACACCTACACTTGGTACACAACACAACACATACTCCTACACCATGTGTACAACACAACACAATACATACACCTACACCCTGTGTGCAACATAATACATATATGTACAAAGTACAACACAACGAATACACATGTCATGATACCACGACTACATAACACACACGCTCAATACCACGTGCACAACACAATATGTATGACATGCACATAATACCACATGTACACAACACAACATGTATGACATGCACATAGTATGACATGTACACAACACCACCTGCACAATGTGTACACAAAATCACATGTACACAACACCACCTGCACAACGTGTACACAACACCACATGTACACAATGCCACTTGCACAACGTGTACACAACACCACATGCACGACATGTACACAACACCACATGCACGACATGTACACAACACCACATGCACAATATGTACACGACACCACCTGCACACAACACCACATGTGCAACATGTACACAACACCACATGTACAATCACTCACACAACACCACATGTACATCCACCACATATACAACATGTACGTATCTGATCCAAATGGATCTGAGAATGCTCTCTAAGTCTTCATAAACTCTTTAAAAATCATGCCAAAGATCAAAATCTTTTAAAAGACAAAGTTAACACAGAGGAAACACCCTTAGTAGGGCAAAGAAACACTATCAGGAGGCCCAAAACCCACGAAATCATGAATAAAATAGGGTATGGAGGCGTGGAACAAGTGATGCATAGTAACCGTCTGATCTGGCCGATCAATGGTTCAGATTCGATCAGTAATCGCAATTGGCGGTGGCCTTTGGCGAAGATCAGCGGGATCCACATGAGTCTTGAGACAACAATCAGTGGAATCGGTGGGATCGACATAAGGCATGTGACGACAATTGGCAGAGTTAATCTGGATTTTCGATCAAGCGCGCAGATCGACGACCCATATTACATCGCCGGATTGCTATTAGGGGATTGCAGAAGCGCTTACAAATGACGAAAGGGTTATTGCGATGAGCGATTGTGATATATCACATCGCCACATCGCATCGGAACTATGCAGTGGAGCGGGGCCGATACCAATAAAGGCAACGATATTACGGACCCAATAATATAATAGGAGGCAGTGCATATATTTTGAAGTCCAGAAAACTGAGTTTTCCTTTGTAAATCACATTTTCGCGAACAAACGAGAAACCAAAGGGAAAAGCACCGATGTGATGTTGCGGACCCGAAAGGGTTTATTAACGATATTGGACAGTATTTTAGGTCTGGGAATGCGGGATTTACAATATTTTTAATGTATTTTCGTATTAAACAAAATACACAGAGACAAAGCCATTCCGATATGCGATAGCGACTTGTGAACGGACCCGATAGGGGAATGAAGCATAGTTAAGGACTTTTAAAGTCCAATATAAGGAGTTTGATGGACTTTCTCTGTTAAAACACATTTTCCACGGTAAAAACAATGCGCGGCCGTTTCAGGAATTTTAGAGGCCTGAGGCACTATAGCGTTATGGAATGGGTAGCCACCTCCTCTCCATGCGTTAGGCAATGATTGTATAACGCTGGAGAAGGATTCAAAGTGTTCAAGAGGCCGAGGAGACTAAGAGTTGAGGGTATGAAACCAACAGGCAGCGCAGTTGGCTTTTAAAGGCCACAGACATAGAGAAAATGGTGGAGCAATATTCAGGCAAATGACGAGATAGAGTTTAGAATAGGGAACACTAGGGGAGTCTGTGTACTCATAGAGAACTTGATTCAAGTAAGCTCTTATTATTGCATTTTTGTTTGTGTGTGAGGCTCAAAATGAGTTCACTGTTGTAAACAACAACTCTGCTTGAAGACATAATAGAGAGGCCACCACTGAAGGCTAGACCAAGAGATGTGGCCCAAGATTATTGGGTGAGCTCCTTATTAAATTTGCTGTTTCATGTGTTATCTATTATGTTTGTTACTACTTCATTGTATGTGCATTTCCCAATCTTATCGATCCATTGCATATAATGACATAGACTAATCCATTCATACAAGTATGTAATACCTTATTAATTTTCTTAGATCTCATTATCAGATCAATATCACCGCATATCCAACATGTGCACAACACCACATATACACAACATCGCATATCTAACATGCACACAACACCATATGTACACAACGAAACATATCGAACATGCACACAATACCATATGTACACAACACCATATGTACAGAGCACCACATATATAACACGTAGAAAACAACATATGTACATAGCACCACATATGCAACATGTATACAACACCATACATACATAACACTGCATATGCGACATGCACATAACACCATACTGCACATCCTAAGACAACATTGTCCTTACCAAGCAACCTTGCTTCTAGTGTCTTTCTACTATCCATGCTTGTCCCAGCACGCTGCAGATTACATTGCTTTCATTCTGCTAATGTATCCTTCAACAATACTTTTCCATAGTGTAAACATAGAAATAACATAAACACATAATATCAATTCATATCCACATGATAATGACCTCATAGATCTGTCAGAGCTACTCTTCCCGCGTGATTCCTCATAAGATGAGGAACCTCTTCATGTCATTCACCTCCATAGGAAATCATTCCTTCACAAGAATGATCCCTAACAACCCTATCATACACTAACACACACACACACATATATACATATAAACATTAGCATAAAATAATCATGATCCCTGACAACCGTGTCAGACAATGACATACATACATACATGTATACATATATAAACATCAGCATAAGTACCAGATCTCATAAGGTCTAGGTTAAGAGAACTCCAATTTCTGTGCACACATGCACAACATCGAGAATAACAGTTCCCAACATATCCAAGGCATTTGACGCCTCAAATCCACAAACCTTACCTTTCATGGTTACCTTTCTCATGATTATCCTGCCATCATCCCAATAGACCCAACTAGTCCAACTGGTTGTCATATTCTTACCTTTAGTTTCCTTTTACTCATGCATTGAGCTTCATTCGAGTCTTACATTACATGTTGGGTTCTACACAACTTCCCCCGAGCTCCATTACCTTTCTATTTCCCCAACCAATTCCCAAGACTCTCAAGACATAAAAGTAATGAATCAAGAAACAAACCAGAACAAAAAAAATGAAAAATTAATAGCAATACGACACCACAAACAAAGTGGCATGGCTAGGCACCATACATAAAAAAACTAAAAATCGAGCACAAAATTAGCAACAAACACCATGACATCAGTCCCCATGGGTTTTGTTGATGGTGCTGGATTCACTAACATTCATGGGATCTCCCTGGTATGAAGTCCCAACTAGACCTCACACCAGTTTGGTGTAGGAGTCCCATCTGGTATGATGGTCTGGTTGCCATTATCTTAAAGATATGCCTTAGTTCTTGCTTGTCAACACATGAGAGTGGTATACTTAGTATTCAAACAACGAGGTTCATGTGCCTGGTGAGATCTTAATGTAACTTGTGCCTAAGTTCCTTCACTGTAGATGGGGAGGGTGAGAGTGAGTCTTAAGTCTAGAGGGAGTAGTCCCAAATTAGGTAGAGACACACAACATATAAGGATCTATGTAGCTTCCGGTGGACTAGTCCACATGGATGCGATAGTCACAAACACTAAGGTGAATGGATAACACATACAACACCCAACAGAGTAGTCCAAACGAGGGTGTCGGTAACAAGTTTACAAGAATGATTTTGTCTAGTGTCCAATGGAGTAGTCCACATGAGAAAGACAACAATAACAACTGATACAACACATTTCCAATAGAATATGCACTAAAACAATTGAAATAGGTCAACTATCTTAGTACAAGTTAAAGAAAACATGCATTACAAGCATTTAAAAAATAGTCTTACAAACTATTAAAACACATGCATTAAAATGTGCTAGCTTGTGATAGGCTTCTGAATTAAGCAAAAGTTCCAAGATACATTCGTACACCATACATTACTAGCCCCAATAGTGGAGCATTGGAGCCATTGCTCACTCCTCAAAGAAAATATTACAGACTATCAAGGCTATGTGGGAGGAGCCAAGGTGAAAATTACTTTGTTGTACAAATGAGGGGGTATATATAGCTAAGGGTGAAATTGCTCCTTGTGAATGTTCAAATTTCCTCTTAACTGTTTGACTTACACGACTTTTTGACTTACATGAATCTTTGACTTCATCCATGGGTCTCTTGGAATTCCACGTTACATTACATTTATTACAACAAGTATGGCCCATAGTAGTGATGTGGTTGAGACAAATCATGACATAACTCAACATGACACTGTTGGAATGCACATAATGGCTGTGCTGTTCGTGTCAAGCTGTTGTGTCGCTAGAAATGAGTGTTCCCTTGGTGTATCATATCTTCACCTTTGCATGACAAAGTGTGTGGGGTCTTTGATGGTCTTGGTGTTCGCTTGATGGTTCAAGCATGTGCATGTGTCTCCTTCGATTGCTACTTGGTATGCTTCGTGTGTTTGTCCAACTGTGAGCAAGTCTTCTAGCATGCATTCCTTGTTCATCCCGTTCATCATCATGCCATGTCTCATCCATGTACATGTTTTTGCAATCAGTCATGATGAGACGACATCAAATCCATAAATCCCCTAGTCTACCATGATTCATTGTCTTTTGTTTCCGAGTGTAGGTGACTGTGAGAGACGAGGAGGATCTGAAACAATACAGATCATATGTCAAGATGGGATGCGAGGTTTTGGGAAATTGTCGGGAAAAACTATGCAGAGGTCACTAGGAGGTTGGGTTGAGTGATATGGGATAGCAGTGACATCTGCGGGAGATGGCTCAGCTGGGAGGCAAAATTACGTAGTTTTTCAGGGAAGGCAGTGTGGGTAGCAAGGAGCACTAGCAGTGAAAATTGTGCAGTTTCCCATAGGAGGCCAAGATTGGGCTGTGGGAGCTTTTTGGTTAAAACTATGTAGATTTGGGAGGCAGTCAAGCAAGACATGACTGTGTAGTTTCTGGGTTGAGTGGAGTGTTTGGAAACAGGTGGACTATTAATGAAAAGTGCACATTTTTTAGGAGGAGTGGAGAGCAGGCCAGCAAGGGGATTTCCTGGCAAAACTGCACAATTTCTTGGGACAGTGTAGAGACAGGCAACAAGTGCCTGTCCCTCATGTCTGCATAGTTTCTATGGGCATTGAAGGCATGCAGGCTGGACATCTTCTACGCAGTTTTGGGGATGAATGAAGCCCTGGGTCACAACTCAAGTCAAATTATTCGATTGACCAATGGGGGGCTTGATGGATGGGCTTGCAGGAAGCACAAACTGAAATGGCTTCTTGGGCAACTTCTACGCTGTTCTGGGGACACTCAACTGACTTACTTCCAGAATTGCATAGTGCAGATTGCCTGGAGGACAACTTCAAGCTCTGCGTAGTTCTGGGCAACAGTGCAGGGTCACTGAGGGATGAGACTGTGCAACACAACTTAGTGAAGGTCTAGTTGATGGTGGGTTGTTCGAACGACAGAGTTTTGGAAAAATGGCTAAGTGTGTGAGCGAGTGAACTCATGTATACATGACCTTGCGAACACACACTCAACATGACTCGATGACAAGACACCTCAAACAAACAAGACAACATGTCTCAATGTGACTGTCTAAACGTCAAGAGAGACAAGTGCGACACTTGAGATAGATCATTGAACGAACGTGACGACACTTGCACAACATTTTTTACAACTTTGTGTGTGAGTGCAATAGATGTTTATATTGCGAACACAACTCATACACACAAATAAAAACCTTCAACATCACCATAACAAGGTTGCAAGCATGACATAGAAATCGACATGCTGAAGAAGAAAATTGGTCAAACAAGCGAAAAGGAAGTAAGGCACGTAGAGGAAATACATTAAATGACTTTTTGTGTTTGCACACATGCATCTTACTGAAGATAGTATGATATGGAAATGATAAGAAATCCTGCAAACTCAACAAAGGGGTGTACTTTGAAAGGTGTTCTTTACTTACCATACTTTCCCTCGAGATAATCATGCATCTGACGGAGTTTTCATGCAGTCTTGATATTTTTCCATCACTTGGTCTCTTGGTCCTTCTCCTCAACTCCTTGGGAGTGATCTCAGCATGTCACCTTTTCCTGTAGTCATTGGAAGATAGATCAACATCGTTTCAATGAGAAGTGACTGTTGCGAGATGAAGCCCTGGGAGGCCCATCTATGTAGTTTCTGAATGCAAGACTAATAGGACAGCTTGGAAAACCCTGCATAGTTTTGAGTCACAAGACTCTGCTGTGGTATGGGGTCCAGGGAGGACACTTCTACGTAGTTTATGAGTGCAGTGCAGCCTCAACAGCTGAGAGGCAATACTGTGCAGTTTCTAGATGGAAGGAATTACTGCGAGATGGGTTCCGGGAGGACACATCTGCACAATTTCAGGTTGCAAGGTGGACTGAGAAACTGAGGGACAATACTGCAAAGTTTTTGGAGACTGTGGGTTCGGGTTGGGGGAAGGACACTGGAGGAAACCACTGCACAGTTTTGGATGCCAAGGGAGGCTAGGGTCTTTGCACATTGCACATTTCCAGCAAGTAAGGGAGAAAGCTCGAGGGTTGCAGAAGAAAAGTGCATAGTTCCAGGAAGTTGGATGAGCTTAGGTTGGTCGGGAATGGCTAAGTGTGAGATTGGTGACACATATGTAAAGAGTGATAGGACTCAATTATGATCACACACGAACACTTAGTGATAAAATGTAGACCATCCAGAATGTATGAAACATACTCTACTTGATGTAACAACCTTCGTGACAAGAGTGCGTGAAGTGAGAGTGAAACATGTCTATGTGATGATAACAACTCATGCACACATGCTTTACCTTGGAAGCAAAACAACATCCCATTTAAATGACAAACAAAAATCCCTCTGCCTAAATATGACACTTGCTGCATAAAGATGAGAACATGAACAACTCTTAAGATCAAGGAGGGGAAGTTTGAGATCATCAGCTTACTAACAAGTGACCAAGGACGATCGGTCACAGGATCCAAGACAGGATTTGAAATTTTCATGCGAGCCAAAATTTTGGATGGTGGTTATAACCGCTACAACGTTGGCAACACACTAGTATAACTCCAGCTCTCTGTATGGACCTTATTTCATGAAAAGCAAGTCTAACCCTTCCGGAAGTATTGTTTGATTCTTTGATCGTGATGGCTTCAACATTAGCTTGTGTGAAAGATATAGTCCCTACAATTCTCTTGATCAATCAACACACATTCCAAGCCAAGTCAACTTATTTGTTTTGATTGGGGATGAGGGGTATATTGATGCACACGTAATATAATTGTTAGAGTTTAAGTTTCATTTTTGGTGTTGCTCCGCTGCTAGCAGGCCTGGACAGTATCTTGATGGAGTCATGTAGGAACACAAGCATTGCTCCACTACCAACAAGCCTGGTCAGTACCCCCGCAGAGTTACTTGTATCACCTCTCTGCGAAGGAAGAATTTCTCTTCTTTCATCTTATTCATTTTTTATTTTTTCCATTTTTTCATTTTTCAAAGAACTAGGCATAGGCACTTATTTATTTCAAAGGTAGAAGAGCGATCCCAACTTATTGAGAGCAGAAGAGGTTGTTCCTTTAGAGAAGTATGTTATATATTCCTATGAATACTTGTTAAGGTTTCCCCCCTCACCTTACTCTACTTGACCGAGCTGACAAAGGTTAACCCAAAAAAACTGATTAGAGTAGGCGGTACTAGATAATAGTGAAAGAGTTGTGTTTTCACCAAAACTCATTCTAAACAGAACGTATTTTCCATCAATGCATCATCGACTGAAGACAACAAGCTCTTCATAAAGAGAGGACAATAGATAACCAAATGTTGATAGCCATATAAGTCCTCTTAGATTTTCCCAGTTTGTCTTGAGAGACAAATGTGGTTTTATGTAAGGCTAACCTATGGACACGAGTAAGCAAAGAAAGAAAAAAGAAAATAGTAGAAATAAAGTGAAAGAGAAAAAAGTAAGCAAAGAAAGCAAGCAAGCAAACCAAACATGCAAACTAAGAAGTAAAGCAAAGTAAGAAAGAAAACACTACTCCTATGCCTACACTAAACAGTGCATGGGCCTACTCATGCGAAGTGATATTTCCAATGCAGCCATCGGCGCATTGGCTGGCCCATGTTGGTGAAGGCATGATAAACAAGAAATATGTACATGTAAACTAGTGAACAAGAAATATAGAACAACGAAGACCAACATGCTCCGAGTTCTAAATCATCCACAGAAAAGAAAAGAGTGAATGCACAAGCAAGCATTCTGTAGACGTACGATGGTGTTGCGACGTACTGCATGCAGACGGTAAACATACACACTCTTTGGAATGTGACATACGAGCGAACTTGAGAAAGACAAACAACTTATGATTTGCAAGTGTTCTTGTTGTGTAAGGTTCCTCCAAGGAATGAGCAATGAGATCATGTCATTTGAGTGGAGGCAGTAAACTCTACGTATTAGATTGATCTTTAATGAGAAGCAGAGAGTGATGAGAAGCCTTGGGTGTTTCAAAATTTTTCTGATCGGAAGTGGAACTAACCTCAGGATAACGAGGTCTTGACATAACCATCAACTCAAGATGAAATGCCTCAACAATCTGTGGGGTTTCCACATCGTCAATAGATATATCATCGAAGATCAGTGGCTTAAAAAGATTAACAATGAGTGAATCAACATCGTGATCAAATGAAGAAGTACAAAGATCACGACAACCACGATTAGAAAATTCAGGATGTTTGTTGAAATCCTCATGATCTGATGAATCATGTAGAGGGGTTGATTAGAAACAAGGATGTTCACCCTTAGTGTTTTCAGAAATGACATATGACAGATGGGACAGATTTTTAGATGAAGATGTGTTCACTCCGCAATGTAATGACAAGTTGACATCCAGTGTGTCTTGTGAATGATTAGAAGTAGAAACATCGAGAGATGAGTTTTCACAGGGAAAATCAAAAGTGGTAGAATCACAAGAGATGTCAGGATAGAGAGGATGAGGCACAAATGAAAGGGAGTCATCCTTCACCGTAGGTTCTTATTTAGATTCTCGCACACACTCATCATGAATGACAATGCAGGTTGGCTGCACAACACTAACTCTATCGACAACTTAATCCTCGTGAACACAAGATATGGATTTTAGAATGAGAGAACACAACATAGTACAATCCAGAGGATCAATGGAACGCGGGGATGGAGGTTGAGGGAATGAGTCCACATGACAACCCATAGGCTTGCAAGCCAAATCTACATAGACATTGAGAGTAGGTGGGGTGGGAGGATCTGACCGTTCAACAGATGTGCGCGCACCTTCTCCCACCTTGTACTGTAGACCTAGAGTTGTTTGATGAGAAGAGGATGGACAATCACTTGTGACAACGACCTTGTCCATCTTAGATGTGGCAGGTCTAACACTGAGGGATGCTGGGAGGGGTTTGAATGATTCTAAGAATTGTGGATTTTCGGATATGTAAAGAAGATACTTAAATATTACATCGATAATTCCTAATCAATTTCATCTTCAGGAAATCAATATGCAAGATTACAAAAACATGTGTGAAATTATTCAACGGATTCATCAGGTGTTTTCTGTAATTTCAGAATTTCCTTATTATGCGCTTTACGATCAAAATGATTGAAAGAATGAGCTATCTCTGCGAACAACTGATGGAAAAAGTGAATATATTTATTGGGAAGTGTGGCACACCATAGCAGTGGGTACCTTCGAAGCATGAATGTGAACAACGTGTAGGTCATATAATCTTCTTGAATTTCATGCCTTTCATAGGAGCCTAGCACAACAACTACATGTCTAAGCAAGGCTTCTCCACCTTCACCATTGTATGTGTTATGTGACAAGTCATTCTAGAGCTTCTCCGAGATTTTAAAGTCGTTTCCATAAGATATACACTTTGGAAGAGGAATTTTGTGGTTAGTCATGATAAATAAACAAAGATTCAAAACAGATTATGAGGGCTCAACTTGTAATTTGGACCTCCTTCTAGAACTAGAATTGTTGATGGTGTTGGATCTGCCAACATTTAGGCGATCTCCCCGGTATGAAGTCCCAACTAGGCCTCACATCATTTGGTGTAAGAGTCCCATCCGGTATGATGGCTCAATTTCCGTTATCTTAAAGATATGCCTTAGCTCTTGCTTGTTAGCACATGAAAGTGGGACACTTAGTCTTCAAACAATGAGATTTGTGTGCCTGGTGAGTGCTTAATGTAACTTGTGTCTAAGTTCCTTCACTGTAGAGGAGGGAGCGTGAGAGTGAGTCTCAAGCCGAGAGGGAGTAGTCACAACTCAGGTAGAGACACAAAACACAACAGGATCTACGCAGCTTCTAGCGGAGTAGTCCACATGGATGTGACAATCACAAACATTAAGGTGAACAATTAACACATACAACATGCAACGGAGTAGTCCACATGATTGCGACGATCGTTATAACAAGTTTACAAGAATGAGCCTGTATAGTGTCTAACGGAGTAGTCCACACAGGAAAGACAACGGTAACAACTAATACAACTCATTTCCAATGTCATATGCACTAAAACAATCGAAATAGTTCAATTATTGTAGTACAAGTTAAAGAAAACGTGCATTACAAACATTTAAAGAATAGTCTTACAAAAATGTGCTAGCTTGTGATAGGCTTCTAAATTAAGTGAAAGTTCCAAGACACATTCATACACCATAAGTCACTGGCCCCAGTGGTGGAGCATTAGAGCCACTGCTCGCTCCTCAAAGAAAAAATTACAGACTCTCAAGGCTTTTTGGGAGGTCTAGCTAAGGTTGAAAGTCCTTTGCTGTACAAATGAGCGAGTATATATAACCAAGGGTGAAACTGTTGGGTGTGGAGCCTGATTATCTTCTATATTCAAAGGTATCGCCACATAGGACCCCAGTTCGACGTTGCCGCCCGTAAAATATTCGCTGCAAGGGGGGTATAGTAATTTCTAGTCAATCTGGGCCGTTCATTAGGCGGATGATCTGACGGTAGAACTTATGTTTAGTTTATGGTTTTTCACCCTAGAAGGCAACCCCTCTCTTTGTATGAGGGCATTGTATTTGAGGCTGTGTGATAGATGTGTATTCTATGAGCGAGAAACAGAGAGGTGAGACTGTGAGAGAAAACATAGGATATTACAGTGGATTTGTTGTAGGTTGTGTCTCTTCATTTTGCTGGATAATAGAAAGGAAGGACTGGCTGTTCGGGGTGGACGTAGCCCACTGGGTGAACCACGTATATCTGTGTCTCTCTTGTTTTGTGCATTTTCTGTGTTTATATTTCTGCAATTTTTTATGTGTTCCATTGCTCCGTAATATATAATTTTCTAACAACTGGTATCAGAGCCGAAGGTCTATTTGGCTGATAAACTCACAGGAAAGAAAGGTCCTGGTTCAAGTGGGAGCAATGGCGGAAGATGGTAAGTTTAGGGTCGAGAAATTTAAAATCCAAAACTTCTCGCTGTGGAAGATGCAGATGGAAGATTATCTGTATCAGAAAGATCTATACCTACCATTGGGCGGAAAAACAAAGATGCCAACGGGTATGAAAGACGAAGAATGGAAACTTCTCGATAGAAAGGCACTCGGAACAATACGGTTATGCCTTGCTGCGTCAGTCGCCTTCAAAATTTCGAAGGAAACCATGACAGAGGGTTTGATGCAGACGTTGTTGAAACTATATGAAAAACCCTCGGCCTCAAACAAGGTATTTCTTATGAAACGGTTATTTAATATGAATATGTCGGAAGGTGGATCTGTTGCAAACCATTTAAATGATTTTAATACAGTTACAAGTCAGTTAAGTTCTGTAGGGGTAAACTTTGATGATGAAGTTAGAGCTCTGTTATTCTTGTGCTCGTTACCAGAAAGTTGGAATGGTTTGGTAATGGCCATTAGTAACTCCGTTTCTGGATCTAGTACTTTAAAGTTTGATGATGTTGTCAGTGCTATCCTTAGCGAGGAAATGCGACGGAAAAGCTCCGGTGAGACATCGGGAAATTCTTTGAGTGCAGAGTCTAGAGGAAGAAAAATGGAAAGAGGAAAGAGCTCAGGATATCGCAGTAAATCAAGGAAAGGCAGATCCAAGTCCAGATCGGGGATAGTGTGCTAGAAATGTGGAAAGAAAGGACACCTAAAGAAAGACTGTAGATCTCGGAAGGGAAAAGAAGGAGATGCACAACAAGAAAACAATCATGAAGCAAATGTGACAGGTGAGGTGTTACAAGATGCTTTGATTCTTTCTTTCGAAAATATTACTAATTCCTGGGTGGTAGATTTAGGGGCTTCATTCCATGCCACACCTGATAAGAAATACTTTCATGACTATGTTCAAGGAGATTTTGGACAAGTTCGTCTGGGTGATGATAAACCCTGTAAAATCATTGGAATGGGTAAGGTTCTTTTAAAACAGCAGAATGGAAACCAATGGCTATTAAAGGAGGTAAGGCATGTTCCAGATCTAAAGAAAAATCTGATTTCAACAGGGCAGTTAGGCGGTGAAGGTTGTGTGACAACTTTCATAGATAAAGCTTGGAAGGTCACTAAAGGAGCCCTGGTAATAGCAAAAGGTAAAAAGGTTGGTACATTGTATTTATGCAATGGTATTTCTAACTCTGTTAATGCTTTAACTTCCAAAGGAGCAGATGCAGCATTATGGCATCATAGGCTCGGACACATGAGTGAAAAGGGGATGAAGATTCTTCACTCAAGGAATTTGTTGCCGGGTTTGAAGAATGTTGATTTGGACTTCTGAGAGAACTGCATTTATGGAAAACAGAAGAGAGTCAGATTTCTCAGAGTTGGGAAAGAAAAGAAGAAAGAAAAATTAGAGCTTGTGCATACGGACGTATGGGGACCTGCTCAGGTATCATCTCTCGGTGGCTCTCGTTATTATGTTATTTTTATTGATGATGCAACTAGAAAAACTTGGATTTATTGTATTAAGAATAAATCTGATGTATTTGATACTTTCAAGAAATGGAAAGCTTTGGTTGAGATTGAGACAGGAAAGAAATTGAAGTGTCTTAGATCAGACAATGGAGGTGAATATTGCAGCAAAGAGTTTGATAGGTACTGTTCAGAGCATGGAATTCGCAGAGAGAAGACAGTTCCAAGAACACCGCAAGAAAATGGTGTGTCAGAAAGGATGAACAGAACAATCATGGAGCATGCAAGGTGCATGAGATTACATGCAGGATTGCCTTTACAGTTTTGGGTAGACGCTGTAGATACTGTTGTTTATTTAATAAACAGAGGGCCTTCAAGTTCCTTGGATGGTGGTGTTCCAAAGGAAGCATGGACAGGTAAAAAGGTAAAATACTCTATTTTAAAGCCTTTTGGTTGTGAGGCCTTTGTCCATATTGATAAAGAAAATAGAACAAAGCTTGAGGCAAAGTCAAAGAAATGTACCTTTATTGGATATGGTGTTAATGATTTTGGTTATCGCTTATATGATTACGAAAATCACAAAATCATTAGGAGAAGAGATGTAATATTCAATGAAAAGGTCTTGTATAAGAATCAGTTGCAGGAAAAGAAACATGAAAAGGAAAACAAGGAATACGCAGTTCTTGATGAAATCACTGAAAAAGTAAAGGTGCATGAAAATAATAATAATCAACAACCACAACAACAACAACCACCACAACAACAATAGGCACCCTAAACACCTGAAAGTGGTGTTAGAAGATCTACCAGGATAAGTAAACCCCATGAACGATACTCTCCTTCATTATATTATTTATTGTTGACTGATTCCGGTGAACCCGAATGTTATGAAGAAGCAATGCAGGTTGAAA
This sequence comes from Pinus tabuliformis, assembly GCA_031772625.1. NCBI lineage: Eukaryota > Viridiplantae > Streptophyta > Pinopsida > Pinales > Pinaceae > Pinus > Pinus tabuliformis. Next base: position 244,049,339 of record CM062810.1, on the reverse strand, counting down.
GCAGGAAGAAGTGGGAGGTAGCCATGGAAGAAGAGATGGACTCCTTAATGCATAACCAGACTTGGGATTTGGTCAGGTTGCCTGTAGGAAAAACTACATTGAAGAATAAATGGGTTTACAGGCTGAAGGAAGAAGATGGAGGAAAACACAGGTATAAAGCTAGACTTGTGGTGAAGGGGTTTGCACAGAAGAAAGGTATTGATTTTGATGAAATATTTTCTCCTGTTGTTAAAATGACTTCAATCAGAACTATTTTAAGTCTTGTAGCAGCTGAAGATTTGCATCTTGAGCAGTTAGATGTAAAGATAGCCTTTCTCCATGGGGATTTGGAGGAAGAGATATATATGTAGCATCCACAAGGATATGAGGTGAAAGGGAAGGAGAAACTAGTGTGCAGGTTGAAGAAGAGCTTGTATGGCTTAAAACAGGCTCCAAGGCAGTGGTATCTAAAATTTGATAAGTTTATGTCTGAACAAGACTATACTAGATGTCACTCTGATCATTGTGTTTATTTGAAAAAGCAAAATGATGGCAGCTATATTATATTGTTATTGTATGTAGATGACATGCTTGTTGCAGGATCTAACATGCAGGAAATAAATGTGCTCAAAAGAAAATTGGCAAATTCATTTGCAATGAAGGATTTAGGAGCTGCAAAATAAATCCTTGGTATGAGAATAAATAGAGACAAAAAAAATCGTAAATTAACATTGTCTCAGAATGAGTACATACAAAAGGTGTTGAAAAGATTTAACATGCATAATGCAAAACCAGTTAGTACACCTTTTGCTAGCCATTTCAAACTTAGCAAGGAAATGTGCCCAAAGACCCAAGAAGACATTGATTATATGTCTAAAGTTCCATATGCATCAGCAGTTGGAAGCTTAATGTATGCAATGGTCTGCACAAGGCCTGATATTGCACATGCAGTGGGAGTTGTAAGCAGGTACATGAACAATCCAGGAAAGGAACATTGGATGGCAGTGAAATGGATTATCAGATATTTGAAAGGTACCACAAATCAAGCATTATGCTTTGGTGGTTCAAACATCTGCCTACAAGGATATGTTGATGCAGATATGGCAGGTGACAGAGATAACAGGAGGAGCACTACAGGATATGTATTCACTGTTGGAGGAACAACTGTCAGTTGGGTTTCAAAAATCCAAAGTGTTGTTGCACTTTCAACAACAGAAGCAGAGTATGTTGCTACTACAGAGGCTAGTAAAGAAATGATTTGGTTACAAAGTTTATGGGTGAATTGGGTAAGAAGCATGATATGGGCACGTTATACAGTGATAGCCAAAGTTCCATTCATCTTGCAAAGAACTCAGCATTTCATTCCAGGACTAAACACATACAACTCAAGTACCATTTCATACGATCAATGTTGGAAGATGGAGAGTTGAAGCTGGAAAAGATACACACTAGCTAGAATCCTGCAGATATGCTAACAAAAGTTGTAACCAGGGAGAAACTGAGAATATGCTCAGTCTCAGTTGGTCTTCAAGGATGACGATGAAGATGAGAAACAGCCAGGTCCAAAGAGGAGTCATTGTCCAGCAAATGGAGTAGCGGTGGAGTTAATACAATTAGTCTCCAAGTGGGAGATTGTTGGGTGTGGAGCCTGATTATCTTCTATATTCAAAGGTATCGCCACATAGGACCCCAGTTCGAAATGGGGGCGGCAACGCCGCCCGTAAAATATTTGCTGCAGGGGGGGTCCAGGGGGGGGCGGCTGCGACCTTTGGGAGCCCCCCCGCCCATAAAATATTCACTGCAGGGGGGTCCAGGGGGGGGCGGTTGCGACCTTTGGGAGCCCCCCCCTGGCGGGGGGTTTCGGGGGCAGTGCCCCCGAAGCTAAAAACAACTATAGAGTTGCCTTGTAAAATTATAGTAATTTCTAGTCAATCTAGGCCGTTCATTAGGCGGATGATCTGACGATAGAACTTATGTTTAGTTTAGGGTTTTTTGCCCTAGAAGGCAACCCCTCTCTTTGTATGAGGGCATTGTATTTGAGGCTGTGTGATAGATGTGTATTCTGTGAGCGAGAAACAGAGAGGTGATACTATGAGAGAAAACAGAGGATATTACAGCGGATTTGCTGTAGGTTGTGTCTCTTCATTTTGCTGGATAATAGAAAGGAAGGACTGGCTGTTCAGGGTGGACGTAGCCGAAACTGGGTGAACCACGTATATCTGTGTCTCTCTTGTTTTGTGCGTTTTCTGTGTTTATATTTCTGCAATATTTTATGTGTTCCATTGCTCCGTAATATATAATTTTCTAACAGAAACTGCTCGTGACTGTTCGACTTCCCTCGTGACTGTTCGACTTACATGACTCTTTGACTTCATCTGTGGGTCTCTTGGACTTCCATGTTACATTACATTTATTACAACAAGTATGGCCCATATTACGGATGTGGTCGAGATGACTCATGACACAAATCGACAGGACACTTCTAGTATGCACATGTTGGCTGTGATGTTCGTGTTGAGCTGCTGTGCAGCTGAGTGATGAGTGTGCTCTCGATGTATCATATCTTCACCTCCGCATGATGAAGCATGTGAGGTATTTGAAGGTCTTGGTGTTCGCTTGATAGTTCATGCAAGTGGATGTGTCTCCTTTGCTTGCTACATGGTATTCTTCGTGTGTTTGTCCAACCACGAGCAAGTCTTCTAGCATGCGCTCCTTGTTCATCCCGTTTGTCGTCATGCCATGTCTCATCCATATACATGTTTTTGCAATCAGTCATGATGAGATGACATCAAATCCGTAAATCCCCTAGTCTACCATGATTCATTGTCTTTTGTTTCCGAGTGCAGGTGACTGGGAGAGAGGAGGACATGAAACAATATAGATCATATGTTAGGATGGGATGCGAGGATCTGGGACACTATCGGGAAAAACTGTGTAGAGGTCACTGGGAGGCTGGGATGAGCGGTCAGTGACAGTAGTGACATTTGTGGGAGATGGCTCAGCTAGGAGGCAAAATTGCACAGTTTTTCTGGGAAGGCAGTGCAGGGAGCACTGGCAGTGAAAACTGCAGAGTTTCTTGGAGGAGGCTAGGATCGGGCTGTGGGAGATTGTTGGTGAGAACTACACATGTTTGGGAGGCAGTCAAGCAAGACATGATTGCATAGTTTTCAGGCTGAGCGGAGTGCCAGGGAACACGTTGACTATTAATGGAAACTATGCATTTTTCAGGAGGAGTGGACAGCAGGCCAGCGAGGGGACTGCCTGACAGAACTACGCAATTTCCCAGGATAATATAGTGACAGGAAACATTTTCCTGTCCCTCATGTGTGCGCAATTTTTTTTGGAAGTGCAAGAAGGTAGGCTAGAAAACTTATGCGCAGTTTTGGGGATGAATGCAGCCCTAGGTGACAACTCAAGTCAAATTCTCCCATTGACTAGCGGGGGGCTTGATGGATGGACTTGCAGGAAGCGCAAACTGAAATGTCTTCTTGGGAAACTTCTGCGCTGTTCTGGGGACACTCAGTTGGCTTGCTTCAAGAATTGTGCAATCTAGACTGCCTAGAGGACAACCTCAAGCTCTAAGTAGTTCTGGGCAATAATGCAAGGTCACTGAGGGCTGAGACTGTGCAATGCAACTCAGTGAAGGTCCAGTTGATGGAGGGTTGTTCGGTCGATAGATTCTCAGAAAAATGGCTAAGTATTTGAACGAGTGAACTCGTGTATACATGACCTTGCAAACACACACTAAACATGACTCCAACAAGAAAACATGTCTAAGTGTGACTGTCTAAAGGTTAAGAGCAACAAGTGCGACACTTGAGGTAGATCATTGAACAACCGTGACGACACTTGCGTGAAATTGTTTACAACTTCATGTGTGAGTGCGATAAATGTTTACATAATGAACACAACTCGTGCATGCAAATACGAAACTTCAACATCACTAGAACAAGGTCGCAAGCATGACATAGTAATCAACATGCTTAAGATGACAGTTGGTATAACAAGAGAAAAGGAAGCAAGCCATGTAGAGGAAATACATGAAATGACTTTTTGTGTTTGCACGCATGCATGTTACTTAAGACAGGATGATACGACAATGACAAGAAATCCTGCAAACTCAACTATGAGGTGTACTTCGAAATGTGTTCTTTACTTACAATACTTACCTTCGAGATGATCATGCATCCAACGAAGTTTGCATGCAGTCCTGATCTTTTTCCATCACTTGGTCTCTTGGTCCTTCTCCTTAACTCTGTGGGAGTGATCTCAGCATGTCACCTTTTCCTTTAGTTACTGAGAGATAGGTCAACACCGTTTCAGCGGGCAGTGATTGCTGCTTGGATGTAGTTGTGGGAGGCCCATCTGTGCAGTTTTTGAATGAAAGACAAATAAGGTAGTTTGGACAACCCTACACAGTTTTGAGGCATATGAAGCTACTGCGGGATGGGGTCCTGGGAGGACACCTCTGCACAGTTTCTAAGTGCAGTGTAGCCTGGTTAGCTGAAAGGAAATACTGCACAGTTCTTGCATGGAAGGCACTATTGTGGGATGGGTTCTGGGAGGATACATCTACACAGTTTCGGGTTGCAAGGAAGGCTGAGTAGTTAAGGCACAATACTGCATAGTTTCTAGAGACTGTGGGTTCTGGCTGGGGAAAGGACACTGAAGGAAACCACTACGCAATTTTGGATGCCAAGGGAGGTTGGGGTCTTTGTGCACTGCGTATTTCCAACAGGCAAAGGAGAAAGCTTGAGGGTAGCAGAAGCAAAGTGCATAGTTTCGGTAAGTTGGATCAGGCTATGTTTCTTGGGAAATGGCTAAGTGTGAGATCAGTGACATAGATGTAAATAGTGATAGGACTCAACTATGATCACATAAAACACTTAATGCTACAATGTAGACCATCTATAATGTATGAAACATACTCTGCTTGATGCAACAACCTTCATTACAAGAGCATGTGAAGTGAGTGTGAAACATGTCTATGTGATGATAAGAACTCATGTGCACATGCTTTCCCTTTGCATGAAAAACAACATCCCCTTTGCATGAAAAACAACAATACCTATGCCCAAAGATGAAACATGCTACATAAAGATGAGAACATGAACAACTCTTAAGATCAAGGAGGGGAATGTAATAAATCTGACCCACAAATATATGAGAATATAAATATACATAATATTGCAATTAATCTCAAGAGAATTACAAAAACAAAATATAGAAATGCTTCTTTATTGATCAAAACCCTTTAGGTAGGGTAAGACCATACAATCACTCCTTAAGAAAGGAGTGTAGAATTTTCTCTACAAATCAGCTAGCTCACTGATATCATGTAGAAATTTCACCTGCAGATCAAACTGATATATGTAATGTACTAAAGCATAATACTAGATCTACATCTACAATAAACTTAGTGGAAAATTAATCAAACATGAGCAACATCAAGCATGAACACATATAACTGCTAAGAAGGAATCAATCACACATAACACAGAATATATCACTGGGGAAAGCACCAGCATAAAACCCCAACTCTGTATTATCAATCAAGTGGAGATCCTCAACAACATACAAAAAGAATCAACTCAATAGCTATCCTCCTCTCTCTGTAATCAAAAGATGAAGATCATAGGCTACCTAGGCCTCAATATATAGGCCACAAGTCCTCCAATCTCCTATAATATGTATTTCTCCTAGAAATAGATCCTTCTCCATGCAAGGAATACTTACTAGAAATATCCAAGCATCTGATAGTACACAGTCCCTCATCTAATCTCAACTGGGTCTCTGTCTGAACTGACATGCATCAGTTATCCATGAGTGAATGCTCAGTTATCTGAAATAATAGTTGTCACATGCACGCAAACATTAACAAACTATATTTCATTATTTTAACAACTTGTTAAAATAATCTAACTAGACTTGACTAAGTTAAACTAAGTCAACTGATTCTCTCATTATAGAACTCATACTTAATTCCTCAATCAGTGGGACAACTAATTGCATGTTCTCATAATGACTTCAAGTTTAATTTTCCATAATTAATTAAGTCATGGTGATTAATTAATTAATATTTTAAACTGCTGTTAATGAGACCAGGGACTACTAAAAATAGGAAGAGACCCAAAAATGCTATTTTTATAAGATTCTATTTTTAGCAGTTTCACCTCTCACCCAAGGTGGCCAAAATTCTCATTGGCCAAACTGCTATTTTTAGCAGTTTCACCTCTCACCCAAGGTGGCCAAAATGCTCATTGGCCAAACTGCCATTTTTAGCAATTTCTATTTTTACATTTCTTGTTGCACACTTTTCAACAAGGAGAACACTCCACAAGCCATATGCTTGTCAATAAAATAATCCTTCCTCTCTCTATGGGGAGTCTCTAGCCTCTATATAGGCTTCATACATACAATACCATGGGTCATTACCACGAGTCTCTCAATACCATATATCTAATACCATAGGCTTATCACATTATTGCTAACTAGTTGTGGTCCCTTAGATGATGCAGGTTAACCACTTTATTTATTAACTAAGGCCCATCCCATTATTACATTATTCCTTTGGGTACTTCCCTCTGTACCCCACACTATCCCCCCTAGGTATACTACATTCCACCCCTTAAACATGTTTCATCCCTGAAACATAAGAAGAACACAAATAATAAGATCTACTCAAAAGAGTAGTCCACTGGTACCATGCACGTGCATCAAGCCATCCAAGAGAAAGGTGAACCCTCAATCTAGCTAGTGCCTCGCTCGCTTGAGATGGAAGTTGAACCTGATGGCTCTTCTGTGTTGATGTGTTGTGGGTGGATCGTCTCCCCTCTCTATATGTCATGCGGGGGTTGTTGTCCTTGTGGCTAATTTGTTTCCATCGTGTTGGTTGTTTTCTTGCTAGGTGATATGGGTGGTGATATGCTAAAGTTTTAACCAATGATGTATCTTTATTTAATGCACCACCTAATGGAGCCTGATTGGTACCTGCAACATCTTCTGCTTTAGCCTCCTTGGAATCTACCTGCTTATTGATGGAAATATCCTGTAATAATTTTCTTCCTTTTATACTAGAGCTTCAGGAATTTCTTCTGCACATTAATATTGATAGTACCAACAGATTCCATCCAAGGGTATCCTAAACAAACCTCCACATTATCCATATATGAAGTATAAAAATCAGAATGCAATACATACTTATCCATAGAAATCTTCAAATCTTTATAAACTTGAACATCCTCATTATCAACCTGTGTGTTTTCCATGTGTTTTGCTGGAACTTACAATTTTTTTGCCAAATTAACATTTATAAGATTTTGCTTGCAACTAGGATTTATAGACACAATGATATTCTCCTTCTGAATACATCCATGAACCTGTAATAAGGAGATACAAGTAGAAAATAACTCCACATGTTTCTCATTATCTTGTTTTCCATCAGTGACCATTTGTCTAAAAGGATTTTTTCAAATTCTTCATCTGAAAGTTTGTACAACTTCTTGTTGTCAAGTGATCTCCACCATATGGTAGCCTCATCTTTCAAACTAAACCATACGCAACCTTTCCAATTTTTTTCATATGTGAACTTTTCCCTTCTTATGAATTCTTCAATAGTAGGGCCATCATCTTTTCTTGTAAAAACATCTTGCTAAAAGTCACGAAGAGGGTTTTGAAAAAATCATTTACTTGGAAAAAATTTAAAATGACCACAATTCGATCAATTTTTCTCAGAATCCTTATTATGACCTGTTTTCGGAAATGGAATGAGCATTCTTCATCTTTTCCTGTGATAAAAATCCTAATCTAGGAACTATGGAATTTTAGATTTGCATTGCAACTATCCCGCTGTCACAAAAATTTCTGAAAAAAAAAACGTTGATTTTAAATCAATGATATCTCCCTCATCTGGACTCCCATTCGACCATTTTTTTTTGTTTGAAATTGGGTAATTTTTAAAAGGATCTCAGATATGTAATTATTTTCTCAAATCGCCGCACAACAATGACAAAAATTAATTGGAGATCTGCTGTCCACAAATTTCTGTCAAAATATTTCTACAACACAACTGATTTTTAAATCAACGATATCTTCCTCATCAGGACTCCAATTCAGCCAATTTTTTTTGAACTTGATTATTTTCACAAATAATTCAGATATGCAATATGTTACTACAAATTTTGCTCCAGAAGTTTCAGATTTGATCTGCAAACTCGCCATGTACTAGATACCAATCAGGCTCCATTAGGTGGTGCATTAAAGAAAGATACACCGTTGGTTAAAAGTTCAACATATAACCACCCACATCACCCAACAAGAAAAAAACCAACACGATGGGAACAAATTAGCCATAAGGATGACAACCCCCACACGATAGATAGAGAGGGGCGACGATCCACCCACAACACATCAACATAGAAGAGCTGCCAGGTTCAACTTCCATCTCAAGCGAGCGAGGCACAAACTAGATTAATGGTTCACCTTTCCCTTGGATGACTAGATGCACATGCATGGTACCAGTGGACTACTCTTTTGAGTAGATCTTATTATTTGTGTTCTTCTTATGTTTCAGGGACAAAACATGTTTAAGGGGTTGGGATGTAGAATACCTAGGGGAGATAGTATGGGGTACAGAGGGAGGTACCCAAGGGAATAATGTAATAATGGGATGGGTCATAGTTAATAAATAAAGTGGTTAACCTGCATCATGTAAGGGACCACAAATAATTAGAAATAATGTGATAAGCCCATGGTATTAGATATTTGGTATTGATAAACCCATGGGTAATAAGTATACTTAGGGGGGATAGTATGGGGTACAGAGGGAGGGACCTAAGGGAGTAATGTAATATTGATATGGGCCATAGTTAATAAATAAAGTGGTTCACCCACATCATGTAAGAGACCACAAGTAGTTAACAATAATGTGATAAACCCATGGTATTAGATATATGGTATTGAGAGACCCATGGTAATGAATCATGGTATTGTATGTATGAAGCCTATATAGAGGTTAGAGACTCACCATGGATAGAGGAAGGATTATTGTATTGACAAGCATATGGCTTGTGGAGTGTTCTCCTTCCTTAAGGAGTGATTGTATAGTGTTACTCTACCTCAAGGGTTTTGATCAATAAATAAGCATTTCTATATTTTGTGTTTGTAATTCTCTTGAGATTAATTTCAGTATTGGGTATATTTCTATTCTCATATATTTGTAGGTCAGATTTATTATAAGTGGTATTAGAGCACTTTCTTGGGCAAAGCAGGGAGATTTTTTTTTTTTTTTTGCAGGAATTTTTTTGGGGAAGATGAGTTTGTAGATCAGATATGAAACTTCTATTGAAAAAATTGCAGAAACATATTGTAGGTCTAAATTCTTTGTGAAAAAATACCCAATTTAAAAAAAAAAAATTGGCCGAATCGGAGTCCTGATGAGGGAGATATCGTTGATTTAAAAATCAGTTGTGTTGCAGAAATTTTTTAATGAAAATTCATGGACGACAGATCTCCAATTAATTTTTGTCATTTTTGTGGGAGAATTTTGAGAAAATAATTGCAGATTTGAGATCTTCTTGAAAAATTACCCAATTTCAAAAAGAAAATTGGTCGAATTGGAGTTCGGATGAGGGAGATATCGCTGATTTAAAATCAACGTTGTTTTTTTTTTAATCAGAATTTTTTGTGACGACAGGACAATTGCAGCGCAAATCTGAAATTCGAGAGTGATTAGATCAGGATTTTTATAACATGGGAAGATGCAGAATGGTCATTCCATTTCCGAAAATAGGTCATAATAAGGATCTCGAGCAATATTGACCGAACTGTGGCCATTTTAAATTTTCACCAAGTAAACGATTTTTTCAAAACCTTCTTCGTGGCTTTTAGCAAGACGTTTTTTATAGGAAAAGATGATGGCCCTACTATTGAAGAATTCATAAGAAGGGAAAATTTCACATATAAAAAAAATTGGAAAGGTTGCGTATGGCTTAGTTTGAAAGATGAGGCTGCCATATGGTGGAAATCATTTGACAACAAGAAGTTGTACAAACTTTCAGATAAAGAATTTGAGGAATTCCTTTTAAACAAATGGTTTCATCCTGGAAAACAAGATAATGAGAAACATGTGGGGTTATTTTCTACTCGTATCTCCTTATTACAGGTTCATGGATGTATTCAGAAGGAGAAGATCATTGTGTTTATAAATCCTAGTTGCAAGCAAAATCTTATAAATGTTAATTTGGCAAAAAAAAATTGCAAGTTCTAGCAAAACACATGGAAAACACACAAGTTGATAATGAGGATGGTCAAGTTTATAAAGATTTGAAGATTTCTATGGATAAGTATGTATTGCATTCTGATTTTTATGCTTCATGGGATAATGTGGAGGTTATTTTGGGATACCCTTGGATGAAATATGTTGGTACTATCAATATTAATGTGCAGAAGAAATTCCTGAAGCTCTGGTATAAAAAGAAGAAAATTACATTACAGGATATTTCAATTAATAAACATGTAGAGTCCAATGAGTCTGAAGTAGAATATGTTGCAGGTACTGACACATCTGATGAGGAATCCGTGGTTGAAGTAATACTGGAAGATAAGCAACAACCACAGATGCCCCAACATGTACCAAATACCAATCAAACTCCATTAGGTGGTGCATTAAAGAAGAGACACCATTGGTTAAAACTTCAACATATCAGTACCCACATCACCTAGCAAGAAAACAACCAACACGATGGTAACAAATTATCCATAAGGACAACAACCCCTACACGATAGATAGAGAGGGGCAACGATCCACCCACAACACATTAACACAAAAAAGCCACCAGGTTCAACTTCCATCTCAAGCGAGCGAGGCACTAGCTAGATCGAGGGTTCACCTTGCTCTTGGATGGCTAGATGCACATCCATGGTACCAGTGGACTACTCTTTTGAGTAGATCTTATTATTTGTGTTCTTCTTATGTTTCAGGGATGAAACATGTTTAAGGGGGTGGAATGTAGTATACCTAGGGGGGATAGTATGGGGTACAGAGAGAGGTACCCAAGGAAATAATGTAATAATGCGATGGGCCATATTTAATAAATAAAGTGGTTAAGCCACATCATGTAAGGGACCACAAGTAGTTAACAATAATGTGATAAGCCCATGGTATTAGATATATGGTATTGAGAGACCCATGGTAATGACCCATGGTATTGTATGTATGAAACCTATATAGAGGCTAGAGACTCCCCATGGAGAGGGGTGAAGGATTATTGTATTGACAAGCATATGGCTTTTGGAGTGTTCTCCTTCCTTAAGGAGTGATTGTATGGTGTTACCCTACCTCAAGGGTTTTGACCAATAAAGAAGCATTTCTATAATTTGTGTTCATAATTCTCTTGAGATTAATTGCAATATTGGGTATATTTCTATTCTCATATACTTGCAGGTCAGATTTATTACGGGAAGTTTGAGATCATTAGCTTACCAACAAGTGACCAAGGATGATTGATCGCAAAATCCAAGGTAGGCTTCAAAATTTGCGCGCGAGACAAAATTTTGGAGAGTGGTTATGGCCGCTACAACGGGTTCCCAATACTTCCAAAGGAAATCTCAACCTAATCCTTCTTGAGATTTCATGGTAGTCGCTTTGCCATGCAATTCCCTGCATCATACTACCATAACACACAATTGTTAGTGTATAAATAAATATAACATTATACCGATTACCTTACCTTGTTATGCCAAGCACATTGCCTTGTAATTGAACACGTACATATATAATCTTTCAAGGAATTTCAATTCCTTGACAAATCTAGCCATAACTGGAACTAGCTAATATTCTTGTCAAATACATGTTCATAAATGTAGCACATATCCACATAGTGTCAGACAAAATCAAGGTTAAGAATACTTCATGTATTCTTTCAAAGCACTCACTCGTTTGGAATTGCGGTTTCCAAACATAACCCAAGGAATTTTTCTCCCAATTCCTTTCTTTTAACTTTTCCTTACTGCAATTAAGTCTTACTTGTACTGTCTATCATCCAACTGTTAGTTACATAAACAAATCAATTGTTATCTTGTCATGCTAATACCAAGCATGTTTCCCTACAACTATTCACACATGTCCGTCACATGTTCCAAAAATCAAGACATCATATCCATTAGTTTTAATTCAATATTTACCAAGGCTAACAGTCATGTCATGATCAACTCATACTCATAGTCATAATACTACAAATAACACCTACTTACACTCAAGTGCATACCATTTATCTCAACACATATTGAGTTAGTACAACCATCTTAAAACAAGATCATTCCTTTGTGCAACCTTACAGACACATACTGATATCATGCAATTAACCAAACATTCAAACAACCTATAAACATAACATGCTAGATAAACCAAGTCAAGGACTTCCATGTACCACCCGACCATAGATCACGCTGAACCAAATATTTCTTTCAACCAATTACCCTCGTGCCATATTCCAAGCATCAATGTGGGACTCACAACAAAACCGACCATGCTTCTCAGGCTTTACTGCATATCCCGCCAAATCGGTCAAGGATTTCTAGGCTTGAAGGAAACACCTATACAACTAGGCTTTACCGTATATCCCACCAAGGGTGATCTAGGTCTGGGTGTGACAAAGGACCCTTCCAAGACCTTTTTCTTTCATGATGTGTTAAATTTAATTTTTAAAAGAACATAATTGAACACATGTGCATGCTGTAAAGAAGAGGAACATGAAAATCATCAGTAACATAAAATAACAAGATGTTGATAATGGGGTTCATCTAGGAGGGACTACATCTTCGTGCCTCGGTGTCAATATGGTATAGGCCGCTGCATTAAGTGCTATCAATAGTGATGATGTACTTAAGAGATGATGTCGCTATCATACAAGGAAAATTCCCTCACGCAGGAGTGGTTCCAAGAGATGTTCCACTACAGGAACTCTCAGTCAAAAAGACTCCTATCAGTATGACACAAACTCATGCATAATGATAATGCGCATACCCCCAACATGGCATAAAAGGGATCTCAATGCAAACATGCATGGAAACACATGAGTATCCCATCAACATACAACAAAGGGATCTCAAACAAAACATGACAAATCATGACAACAAGTACATGACAAAGCTAATTCTGCATCACATCAAGCAGGAATCATGAGACAAGTAAGAAACAAGATCCCACATCAAACATCAAACAGGGATCTGTGCAGCACAATGCATAGCAAAAGAAGTACATGAACACACTGCATTTACCTCACATCTTGGGGCCATTTGAAGAAAAGGGTGCTAAGCTGATGAATTTGTTCGTACCATCGATCTCACAACGTTCAATCTCATGGGATGACAGCTCGCATGCTGAATGTTGACACCTACAATCCACTTAGAAAAGTGGCTAAGAAATGGAATGAGAAAATGGAAAATCTGAATGCACCATCAGATTTGTGGCATCGAATAGTGCAAAATCGACTGTCAAATTTCTGAATTATGAGAAAGTGAAAATCTGGGGCTCAAGGAATCTTTTAGATTCCCCTAGATTCCTCAAAGATTCCCTCCTCTGGGCCTTCTGCAAATCAGCTACTCATATCAGGAAACTAACTACACCATCAAGTTCGTGTCACTGAGAGGTGTAAAATTGACATAAAGTTTGTCCAATTTGGACACTGCAAAAATTTCACCCTTCTGGAAATTTTGCTAAGTCATGGTTCCACCTGCAATTAAAAAAAATCGTCTCGATTTCTGTGCCTGCTCCTGGTTCCTCCATGCTGCCTGTGCAAATGAAAGTCAAGTTTTATAATAAATTAACGGGTGGAGTTGTCAACGAAATGTGGTTTGGCAGGTTGGTATGCGATCCGAACTATAAGGAGGAGGTCGGGTGGTCAAATCTCGACTCCTCCATTTTAATACTCTTTTGTTTTAACAACTGCATATAAATATTTTTTCATTGGGGGATTGGGTCCACATTGGGAAACCTGCCCCATAATCCTTCACAATCATGCATTAAAGTTGGGCTGACATATTAAACTATTTGACAACAAAATGGAAGATTTCCATATTACCTTAGAATTGGCGAAAAGCATGTCTCCTTGCATAATATGGATTCCAAACATTCATGAATTGAATTTAAATGAAATGCATTGTTTCATGTGATATGGGCTGTGTTATATGAGGTTGCCGCATGGGTAGGGCCGACCCTCCAGTTGGCCCTGGGTTCAACTCCCACTGGCCCGTCGTTTTTAACACAACATACGTTGAATGTTTATATGGAGGGGTGTAGGGTGGTGGGGTGGTGGCCCACACCTCCTTTATATATATATATATATATATATATATATATATATATATATATATATATATATATATATATATATATATATATATATAATGTAATTATGAAATTTCTCAAACATTGGCTGAAGGAGTCTTTTTAACAAGGCAACAATTTTTCCCAGAATTAGGCTGGAGTTGGCCGGATTCCGTCCGCCTTAAAAATTCCAAATTGTGTCTCCATTAATCCTACCTAGTCATCAAAAGGCAACCAAAACTTTAATTGCCTCTATCTTCCTCATCTGGACTCGGATTGATGAACCGTTCACATCGCCATGATTAGGACGACGAGATCTACGCTCTGGTCCTAGTTTGAAACCATTCTAATCAATTTGATTTTCAAGCTTCCATAAGCCCTCTTTGTCCTGTGTGTGTCTTTGGAGCCACATGGATCAAAGGGATTCATATGCCAAAACAAGAAGCATACACTACCAAGCTTTACCACAATCCCACCATATATTGGTCCAGGTATCACTAGGCCTATAAAAGCATGGATTCCTCCAGATCTCTTCATTTAAACTGTGAGGAATTTTCTCGTCTCCACCCTCAGGCTTTACCGCGTATCCCACCATATACCGGTTGAGGGATTTCTAGGACATTGGGAATTTTCTTGAGACCACATCACTCAGTTTCGAAACCATTCGATAATCCAGCTCAACCAAGTAAGAGAACCCCATCACACCATGGCTATCCAAAAATGGCAAGGCAAGACTGAAACGACTGTCACACTTGGAAAGACCCATGCCAATGAAAACAAGAGAACCAAATACACACATGCATGTACGATGTATGCCAAAAATAGAAAGGAAATAATACATGCAACTCGATATCTGTAAGTAATTTCATTGTAGTCACTTAATCCAACTCTTCCTTACTTGATATCTGCTTCCCTTTTTCTTTCTGGTACTTCATTTACCTTCCTTTCTCTAAAGCTAGAGTGCTCCAAGAATTCTCTAAGTGTGTAAGATTATGAGAGAGTATAGATAATAGAAAGAAATCCAAGTTAAAATTGACAAAAGGTTGTGAACTAATCCTCGGAAGCATTTTTATCATTGAGGCCTCTATTTTCTTCATTTCTTTAATTTTCCTCCTCATATGAAACCTGTGACATTTCACCTTGTTTTTCTCATTATTTTCATAAATATAGTTCCAATTAATGCCTCTTTTCCTTTTCAAATCCTTTTGCCCAACATTCAACTTGGAATACATGTCCCATGAACTTGGTCTTATTTTGCATTTATTAACTTTATTACATGGATTCTTAACTCAGGGTTGTTACAGTGCCCAACAAAAAACAAGTCTTTCATGGACCAAATAGTGCAGAACATAAATAAAGTATTTAGGAACACATTTATGGATTCATGCACAATAATTCACACAAATAACAAGCAAAATCCTTGTATTGGATGTCTAGTGTATATACCTCAATTGTGTTGGGGTTAACCAACTCTGTAACAACCCTTGTCAAAATTCCATGTAATAAAGTTAATAAAGGAAAAATAATAACCAAGGTCATGGGACGCATATTCTAAGCTGAATGTTGGGCAAAACATCCTAGTGTGGGTGTTCATTTGGTTTATTATGGCTAAGGAAATTGGTAAAGGCAACGACAAAGGCTTTGCAAAGACATGAGGCATTAATTGTCATTTTATTTATGAAATAATGGAAATTAGGAGAAAAGGAAGGTGAAAGGTCACATGTTGCATGTGAGGAGGAAAATGAAGGAAAATAATGGAAAATTGAAGAAATTAGAGGCCTCATTAATAAAAAGGCTTTTGAGGATAAATTGGTACCTTTTGTCAATTCAAATTTGGAGCTCTCTCTCTATTCTCTCTCTCTCACACTCTTGGAAACTTAGAGAATTCTTGTAGCACTCTAGCATTGGATTAAGGAAAGCAAAGGAAGGAAAAAGAAGGCAAAGGGAAGCAAAGATCGCAAGCAAGAGCAGGATCAAGCAACTACAACAAGATTAATTGTTGGTATCGATTTGCATGTGTGATTTCCTTGCTAAATTTGGCATGCATGGTACATTCATGTGTGTATTTGGTTATGTTTTTGTCATTGGCATAGGTTTTTCCAAGTGTGATAGTGTTCTTCAGCCTTGCCTCACCATTTCTGGATAGCCATGGTGTGTTGGGTTCCCTTGTATTTGGTTGATCTAGATTTTCATATGTTTTCAAAACTAAGTGAGGTGGTCTATGAAAGAAAGAACACAAGGCCTAGGAATGCCGAGACTGGAGAAGGTGGGATTGAGGTAAAGTCGAATGTTGTGTGCCTCGGTGATCTGAATTGGAGTAGATTAGTAATGCTGTGCTAATTCCCCATTCAAAATTAAACCCAAGATTCTTATCATTTGATTGTTGTGTGCTATATTTTGACGTTCTTTGCTGTTATATATCGATTTCCAATGGTGGGCTACCACTTGGCGCCTCCTTGTTTGCTAAAGACCTTGCCACATCATCCTAATCCTACCATGTAGGCAAGTCAAATTTGACTTTGAATTGCTCTAACTTCTATATGCAAACTCAGATTTGAGTGGCGTTTGCACCATTGGATTCAGAATTACGAGCTCTTCAATCTGAAGCCAAGATTGACAAGATTCTGACACTTTGTGTTAGGTCCCTATAATACTAGTGATTCTTCATTACCATTGTCATTGCAGCCCTTATTGTTATTATTGTGCCCCTATTTTCCCCATATTGTTATTAGTGTGCCCCATAGAAGCCCACTATTATTATTGTTGTGCCCTTATATTATTATTTTTATGTCGGCTTTGATTATATTGTGACCCCTTATACTCCTATATATGGGAAGGAGGTTTAGTCATTTGTATCATCTAAGAATTGTTCATTTGTGTAATGTAAAAGAGGTTGCCCCCTCAAAGAGGCTGATTTTAAAGCCGTTGATCTATATTTTCTATATTTTCTGTGAGCTGGTTCATAACATTTGGTATCAAAACTTTGGATTCTATGGTTTCGCTGCTCCAAATAGGCTCTCGAATTACATCCCAAATAAGTGAACTTGGGAAAATTGTCATATCTTTCGCTCTAAGTATCAGATTGAAATTTTGTAAAAAGTTACAGAAATAGGACAAATTGCATTTTTTTGTGCATCCATTTTAGGTCCGAAGGTTGAAATAATGACATGTGGCACTTCATAGAAGTTCTCTCTACTAAAAAAGTGTATAGTCAGGTCATCTTGGGAGATTGGGAATAACTCTTTCTTAGAGAATCCAATTTCGATCAGACTGGTGGAATTGGAAAGAGGACTCAGAGGGATACCACATTTCAGAATTTCAGACTTTGGAGATATGATATTTTATAGATACATCAGATTCAATATTGAGCTCCTATAAAGTGAAAAAATGTGTGTAGTTTTTTTTTTAAGTTTTGCATAAGTTTGGTTTGAAAAATTAGTAATTCAAAGGGCATAATGAAGCATAATTATCATTAATTGATGCCCCGAAGAAAGAAAATGGAAACACCTAGTAAGCAACCTGAAATATCTAGCATGACTCGTGAAGAAGAGGAAGAAATGCAACATGATATATCAAAATTACGAGACCAAGTGCAACAAAATTCACTCTCACAAAAAGTAACAGAAGCTAATATGGATGGTTTAAATAAAGGCATGGAAGCTAAGAAGGATGACATGGAAGATAAGATGGATAGTTTAATGATTTGAAATGATCATACATTAAACTGAAGTAGAATTGATTAATGCCATCAGTGAACTGAATGTTAACTTAAAGTGCTTTAACCGTGAGAATTGATTGAAAAGGAATGAATTGATGACAGAATTGAAACATAAGCAAGATGCAAACATAAGTGAAAATCAGAAAAAGAAATAGTGATACTAGAGAACAAGATTGATTACAGAGTTCGCCCTTGATGGACTACGTCTCTGGGTCCACTTTCAAGATGGGCATCCGCTTTATTAGGATTGAATCTGAGGAGGTCTATTACATAGAAAATTAACTAGATTGATTGTATATACAGTCACTCTTGGTTACCTTCACAAGAAATCTCTCTGAATTATCTTTCCAACGCTTGTCACAGTTCCTAATTCTGACTCCGGATGCTCTTGTTACACTGAAAACAAAACTGTCTATAACCTCTAGAATCTTTATGCAAGAACTCAAAAACCACCCTTTTCTCTTTAAAGAACCAAACTACCTATATAACCCTCCAGATGCATTTGAACTCCTTCATGCTGAGTTTAGAAATGAATTAGCTAATCTTTAGGGTTAAATTAGGGCTTATGGTTAAGTTTTAATGTCACATAGTGACATTCACCACTTAGGATTTAATCGATTTATCCAAACTTCAAATAAAACCCACTTTAGACTTTGGATAGACACAAACGGCCAATGGTTTGATAACCGGGTGGAAAGAGGTGACAACTAGATGTGACAAGCTATGGCCTAACCATAGGATGACACCTGTTGCTAATTCCTACGGTTCCATTTAGCTGATTGGGATGTGCCATGTGAATAGGGCTTCTACCCAGCAGTTTTAGCAATGATGCAGTAACCGTGATGTCAGTTGATGGTGCGTTGAATGTTCACATGCAACTGCCATCCACTGAACTCTGTTTACAGTAACCACTAGTTGCTCCTGTCTGCTCACATGAGCTTGTGACCCCTTGCGGTTCTGTCGAGGCTATCTGCTGTGGTTAGGGACCTGTGGGTTTGTTTTTGTAATGTTTTACAATGGGTTTGTAATGTTTTATGGTCTAAATGTTTTAGTGCTAGGTTTAATGCATTTGATTTTTAATGCATTGTTTTAAGTTCTAGGTTAGGGTTTAGGTGTTGTAATGAATGCTTGTCCACCATAACATTGTAGTGCTAGGTTTAAGTCATAGTTTTTTAGAATGATGTCTTAGGTCTTAGTTTTTTAGATCTTACATCATTTTTGATAAAAAACCCTCTTACAACAAATTGTCACAAAGTGAAATTCAAACCCACATGATGATAACCATGGACCAAAATTGACAAGCAAACCCTGGCGGAATTGACGACGAACATGTGTCGACAACCAAACCTCGATGGAACTGACGACAAACACATGTCGACAACCAGGTACAAAACCCTATCCTTCGAATACCATGAAAACCATTGACATCACCGGAAAACCTGAACCATAAACATCACTGTTGAGGCTGAAGACACCAGACATTGAATGCTGACGACGAAATTGGAGAAATTAATAGAGTTCAAGATCTCATCGACCATGATCATTTGAAGACCATTTCGACTTTGCTCATTCTGGACTAACAAGATCCTCCTGGATTAATCCTCCCCACTTCAAAGCTTTTGGACCACAAAAGTTTGACTAGACAGATAGAAGGTGAGTGTAGAGCTCCCTCACTCTCCACCTTGCCTTGATGATGTACCACTACACTCAATCAACCACCTGAAAGTGATGACCCTGATGATGCTGAACATGGTGCATTTTGAATTTGTGAACTGTTTCATCCATTTGTAGTATGTTCAACTTGCGAAGATGGTTAAACAACCTGTTATGAACATGGAGATTGACCTCTTTCCATGAAGTACCATGAATTAGTGATTCATAAACATCTTTGAAAACAATCTCTACAGGATATTGTTCAATACTATTGACATGTATTAACAACCTATTTTGCAGAATGACAGAAACATTCAAAGACATTCTTGACATCATACCAACTACTTGAATTGATATACTTTCCTTATTCCTGATTACTAAGTGAACTTGCTCCCATAAACAAATCAAACTATAATGTGAGGACTGCTGCAACTTAGTTTGATTTTGAAAGTATTGAAGTGGTTGTTGATTTGTTTGAATCACCATTTCCTCATCCATTAAATGATGTCTCCATTGATTAAAACTTTCCCTTAATGCATAATTTTCCCTTATATGTACTGGATACTTTGACACTGCTATAGAAAAGGTTTTGATATGAAAACAAATGGGCTTCCTCTCCACTTGAAAAGAGGCTTCAAAACTATTTCAAACATGAAATGTTGATACAATACAAGAGAAATTTAATACTGACTTTCCCTAATACCGAACTGTATCCCTGTAACTTATAACTCCCAAACTTGGATTGAAATGATACATTCTGACATTAGGAAGAGGAGATTTTGACATCAAATGTAACTCATGTTGTATTCCTTGCTTATGAGTAAGATGTTTGGGTTCTTTAAATAGAACTGAAAAAGTTTCTACCTTCTTGACCAAACTATCTTTAAACTGAGACTCACAACTTGAACAAACATCATGTCGATTCTTATGTTGTTCCTTTACATACATGAGTAAAAATATCTTATTTGAACTTATTAATCGCTTCATCTGATTAGCAACAACTAAATTCAGGTGAGTTTTAGTTTTATGTGCCCTGACAATAAATTCAACCCCATCTTTCTTAAGGTGATATTTATGCTCTCTTCTATAAAACATTGCATCATGATCATAAAGATAAGGACTTCCTAAGACAACTCCACATATGTCTACTGGAACCACATCTATTTCCACTTCATCAATGTAATTAACTGTAATGGAAAATTTTAACTGACATTTATCCTCCTTTCATCACCTGAATCAGAGCCTAGATCTTGTTGGATTGCTGCATTTTCTTTCTTTTCATCCTTCTCCTTAAGGAACTTCTTTGGCTTAAGTTTAGGATGAATGTTCCAACACCTAGATTCATCATGACTGACTCTCTGGCAATGGGAACAAGTAGGTATTTCCTTTTGAGCTGTCGCAGATTTCTTTCCCTTTGAATTGTTCTTCCTCTTGCTGCCATTGGAATCCTTTATTTACAACTTTTTGGATGATTGTGGTGAAAACTTGAATGGTCTACCACCTGATTCAATATATATGGCTTGAACATACACTTAATCAAAATCACCATGATTAAACATTAATAATGTATGTTGAAAATATGAATGTAAACCGCTGGTGTATTTTAATAAAGTTTCACGTGTATCCAATGACATACCAAGTGCCAATGCTTTCTTTCTAAACTCCTGAGTAAACTACTGCACACTCTGCCCTTTACCTTGCCTCAAATGCTTCCAATCAATAACAATGTGCTGCATGTATCCTAAGGGATAGAATTGTTTCCTAAGAGGTTTTAAAAACTTTGACCATGAAGAGATGAATTTACCTTTCCGCTTTACATTCATTTGAGTTTTACTTTCCCACTAGATTAAAGTTGTTCCCCCCATTCTAAGTGTATCTAACTGGATTTTTGTTTTATTGTCAGAAATGTTTTGAATACGACAATACACTTCTAACTGCTTAATCCACTTATCTAACTTTTCAGGATTTATTTCACCATCAAAAATAGGTAACTCAAATTTTACATCAAGTTTCAAACGAGATGTTTTCTTACGTTTCTTTGCTATTTCAGATTCTAAACTGGAAGAAGAAGAAGAAGAAGATGATGATGGAGATTATGGAGGTGAAGGAGGTTTATCAGCCTTGCCTTTACCTTTGTCCTTATTTGATGTATTAGAAGAAGAAGCTACATCTCTCGCCTTCTTATCTTCATAAAGTTCTCCCAACATTTGCTGCATGCTCAAGAATGCTTGCTAAAACTGTTCCTCGCTCATCTTAGTTTCAAGGGATTCACCTGCATCACATCCTGTCATGGTCGACTTATGAGCGACTCTTCACTTTCCAATCTCTAGATCAATCTCCTCGAGTGTTCCTTCTCCACGTTGCGACTTTGACCTAGTTAACATTCGCTGGAAAAATTCTACAAATGCAACCTGCTATGATACCAAATTATATGATCTGAAATGATCATACATTAAACTAAAGTAGAATTGATTAATTCCATTAGTGAAATGAATGTTAACTTAAAGTGCTTTAACTGTGAGAACTGATTGAAAAGGAATGAATTGACGATAGAATTGAAACATAAGCAAGATGTAAACAAAAGTTAAAAAAAAAAACAAAAACACAATGATACCAGACAGCAAGATTGATTACGGAGTTCATCCTTTATGGACTACGTCTCCGGGTACGCTTTCAAGTCTGCTTTATTAGGATTGAATTCGAGGAGGTCAATTACACAACAAATTAACCAGAATGATTATGCATGCAGGCACTTGTAGTTATTGTCACAAGAAATCTCTCTGAATTATCTTTCCAACACCTGTCATGGTTCCCAATTTTGACTCCGGATGCTTCTGTTATATTGAAAACAAAAATGCCTATAACCTCCAGAAACTTTATGCAAGAACTCAAAAACCACCCTTTTCTCTTTAAAGAACCAAAATTCCTTTATAACCCTCTAGATTCATTCAAACTCCTTCATGCTGAGTTTAGTAATGAATTAACTGATCTTTAGGGCTAAATTAAGGTTTATGGTTAAGTTTTAATGTCACATAGTGACATTCACCACTTAGGATTTAATTGATTTATCCAAACTTCAAATAAACCCCGCTTTCGACTTTGGATAAGCGCAAACGATCAACGATTTTCTAACTGGGTGGAAAGAGGTGACAACTACATGTGACAAGCCACTGCCTAACCTCAGGCTGACACCCGATGTTGATTGCCAGTGGTTCCGGTTAGTTGGCTGGGACATGCCATGTGAACATTGCTTCTCCTCGGTGGTTTCAGCAATAACATGGTAACCATGATGTCAGTTGACAGTGCAGTGAATATTCACATGTGACTGTCATCCACTGAACTCCACCAACGGTAACCACTAACTACTCCTATATTCTCACATGGGCCTATAACCCCTCGCGGTTCTGACGTGACTATCTGTTGTGGTTAGGGACTTGTGGGTTTGTTTTTGTAATGTTTTACTATGGGTTTGTAATGTTTTATGGCTCGAATGTTTTAGTGCTAGGTTTAATGCATTTGATTTTTAATACATGGTTTTAGGTTATAGGTTAGGGTTTAGGTGTTGTAATGAATGCTTATCCACCATAACATTGTAGTGCTAGGTTTAAGTCATAGGTTTTTAGAATGATGTCTTAGGTCTTATTTTTTTAGATCTTACATCATTTTTGATTTAAAAACCCTCTTATAACAAATTATCACAAAGTGATATTCAAACCCACATGATGACAACCATGGACCAAAATTGACAAGCAAACCCTGGCGGAACTGACGACGAACATGTGTTGACAACCAAACCTTGACGGAACTGACAACAAACACATGTTGACAACTAGGTACAAAACCATGTCCTTCGAACACCATGAAAACCATTGACATTACTAGACAACCTGAACCATAAACATCACCGTTGAAGCTGAAGACACCAGACACTGAATGCTGACGATGAAACTGGTGAATTTGATAAAGTTCAAGATCTCATCGACCATGATCATTTGAAGACCATTTCGACTCCACTCATACTGGACTGACAAGATCTTCCTAGATCATTTAATGAAAGACATCGAAGATAAGATGGATGGTTTAAAGAAAGGCGTGGAGGCTAAGATGAATGATGTCGAAGCTAAGATGGAAGGAAAAATGGAAGATTTGAAGACATATTTGACAAAGTTCCTACAAGAAATGTTTACTAATGGTGAACGGGTAGTAAAGAAAACTCATTATGAGAACAAAATAAATGTTAATCATGATTTCATAGACTCTAACGTTGGATTGAAGACCCACCATGTTCCAAATATCGATATGAGGAAGTTTGATGGCAAGGATCCTGTAACATGGATACTATAGATGGAGCAATATTTTGATCTCCATAATGTGCAAAACAAACAAAAGGTATGCATTGAAACTTTATATTTGGAACCAAATCAGTTTATATGGTAGTGATGGCTTTGCTCTCGTAAACAAATTGTCACTTGGGAAATTTTTACAGAAGAAATGATAGCACATTATGAGGATACAAAAAGTAACACCTTTTTTAGCCAATTGATAAATCTCAAACAAAAGGGTTCAATGATGGAGCACATTGAAGACTTCCAAAAATTGAATATAAGGGTAAAATATATTCCATAGGAGCATAGGATTGATGTGTTCATAGGGACTTTAAAGGATAACATCCAACATAAGGTTCACCTTTGGGAACCCGATCCATTGGAGAAGGAATTCAGATTGGCAAGAAAAATGGAAAGCAAAATTATGGAAACAAGGAAGCCTACCACTCACAACTATAGATATGGAAGTGTTGTTGTTCCTAGCCTTCCATAACCTACAAGGTTGACACCACAACAATTGGAAGAAAAAAGAGAAAAAGGGCTTTGTTACAGTTGTGATAGAAAATAAACTAAAGGTCATAAGTGTGCTGAGAAGAATTTATTTTACATAGATTGTGAAGAGGAAGAAAAGGAACAGGAAATGCCAAAAGAAGAGGATATACACCAGGAACAAACCCAAGAGATAGAAGAAATGAATCCGACCATATCTAGTATTACATTGGATGGCATTACCACTACTCAAACTATCAATATAGAAGGACATATCAAGAAGAAAAAGGTAATAATGTTGATTGATTCGGGAAGTACCCATAATTTTATTCACTATAAGATAGCTAAGGAATTGAATTTCTTCCTATATCCAGCACCAGAGTGTCAAGTGATGGTTGCAAGTGGAGGAACCATAAATTGCTCTAGAAAGTGCCATAATATTAAGCTATCCATGGGAGAATATGTATTGAATAGCCTAATTATTTCCATTCTAATGGGTGGTGCTAATGTTTTACTAGGAGTCCAATGGCTACAATCCTTGGGTACCTAGCTTTTAATTTTCAAGAACTTTTCATGAAATTTTGTTCAGAAGGAAAGGAAGTTGAATTAAAGGGTATTGCATGGAAATCGAGAAAGATAATCAGCTCTAATGGAATGACAAATCTTCTAAAGAAATAAAAATGAGGCGTACTTGCACAATTATGTTCAGTAGAGGTTCCCATATCGAAGCCATCTATTTCTCCATTGAGACTCCTAAAGGCCTCCCACCTATTCGTGATCATTATCATGCTAGTCATTTGATTCCAGGAAGTGTTCCTCCAAACATCAAGCCTTATAGATATCCCTATTCCCAAAAGGGTGAAATTGAAATTATGGTTGCAGAAATGCTAGAGGCTGGTATAATTCAACCTAGTCAAAGTTTTTTCTCTGCTCGAGTAGTACTGGTGCACAAGAAGGATGGATCATGGCGCATGTGTCCGGATTATACGGAGCTCAACAAGCTCACTATTAAAGATAAATTTCCCATTCCTTTCATTGATGAATTATTTGATGAATTGCGTGGATCAATTTACTTCACCAAGTTGAATCTTTGTTCAGGATTTCACCAAATCAGAATGAGGACTGAAGACATTCTGAAAACAACATTTAGAACTTGTGAGAGTCATTATGAATTTTTGGTCATGCCTTTTGGCCTTACCAATGCACCTTCTACATTTCAAGGTTTGATGAATTACATTTTCAAACCCTTCCTTAGAAAATTTGTGTTAGTATTTTTTGATGATATACTAATCTACAACAAGTCTTGGAAGGATCATGTTCAACATGTTGACAGGGTGCTCAAACTATTGGAGGAGAAACAATTACATGCAAAAGGCTCCAAATGTTTCTTTGGAGTACAAGAGGTGGAATATCTGGGTCATATTGTATCTCATGAAGGTGTTAAGATAGACCCTAGCAAAATTAAAGCCATTAAGGAATGGAAAATCCCCACATCCATAAAGCATCTGCAAGGATTTCTCAGGTTGGCAGGGTATTATCACAAGTTTGTTAAGAATCATGGGATAATAGCAACACCTCTAACAACATTATTGAAGAAAGATGCATTTTCATGGACTCCAGAAGAAAAAAAGGCCTTTTAACATCTTAAAGAGGCAATGTGCCAAGCACCGGTCTTAGCTACGCTGGACTTCACAAAAACCTTTATTGTGGAATGTGATGCCACAAGAAATGGAATTGGTGCTTTTTTAATGCAAGAAGAAAGACCCATTTCTTTCGAAAGTTGTCCAATCAAAGGAAAGTATTTACACAAAGCTATTTATGAGAAGGAAATGTTGGAAATACTACATGCAGTTAAGAAATGACAACCCTACCTAATGGGAAGACACTTCAAGGTAAAAACAGATCATGATAGTCTTAAATACTTTTTATAACAAAGATTATCTTCAGAAGAGTAGCAAAAATGGGTCACAAAGATGTTGGGTTATGATTTTGAAATCATCTACAAAAAAGGGAAGCAAAATGTTGTGGCAGACGCACTCTAAAGAAAGGATGAGGATGTGGAAGCATTTCTTTGCGCCATTTCTATTATCCAACTAGATTGGATAAACGAAGCAATGGATGAATGGAAGAATGACGAAGAAGTGTGGGCACTCATTCAAAAGATACAACAAGATCCTAGTACATCTGATACATTTAGATGGAAAATGTTGGAAATAATACTGAGGGGGGGGGGTGAATCAGTATTATCAAATCAAACACTTTTTCATTTCCATACTCAGATTCATATACGCTAATTCAATGAAGGTAACCTGTGTGTACACGCAACTGTGTCTAATGAAACTAGCGTATATCCAGTAAAATTATGATTCAGTTAAACAATTAAATGTTGATCTTTAGTTAGCGCATCAGAACTTTTATTAACCATATGAACAGTAAACAGGTGCAGTAAAACAGAAAAAATCATCACACACAAGAAGCACACATGAACACCATGATGTAAGGTGGAAACCCAATGTGGGTGAAAACCACTTGCTGCAAGTCATCTCTATCTTCTTTTAATAAGAAACTTCTTTTTACAATATTTCTGTTTTGGTGCAGTCTTATACCAGTACATAGGCTTCTACCTGCAGAAGGCTACAACCTTCTCTCGTTCTCCAGCTTCTCCTGGAAGGGAGCTACAACCCCCTTATCTCTTGTACTAGTCGATGTACTAGTACATAGGTGCCAGCCTACTGAATGCTCCAACCTTCACTTGTTTTCCAGCTGCTACTAGAAGGGAGCTACCACCCCCTTAGCTCTTGTAATAGCTTATGTACTAGTACGTAGGTGCCAACCTACAAAAGGCTACAACCTTCTCTTTCATCCTCTAGGTACCACATTTCATAAATTTTTAGACTGGATACTCCTGAAGCACAACGCCATAATCTGAAAGGCCATGTTTCATCCAATTTTCATACTGGACCCATCAATATCATTGAAGCACAAAATCAATCAACACTAGCATCATCAATATCTGAAACACCCAATACTGAATCACTGAAACCCAGTCAACAAACTGCAATCACCAGAACACAGAGCAGAACATAGAACTATGCAACAATATTCAAAACCAACTGTATCATCAAAAATCATGCATCAGAGTGCATACGCTACTTGGAAGTGCCGAATCAACGTGTATACACAACTTCACAAAGGAAAACCAGTGTATATGTCATTAATTACTTACTTATAACTTCGATCCACTTCCTGACTTCAGACATACCGAGATCATTACATATACAGAACATTACATGCGTCAGTATACAAATCTAGACTAAACAAGATCAAACCATATAGAGATGATTCATTCCAAGCCATTAGATCCCGATCTATCCTTAGATCTTGTTCTCCATCAACCGTTGAGATTCCTCCTTAGCTTAGATCAAGCAATGCATCATGAACCCATAACCTGCATACTGGATCTCATTCTTCATCATATATTCAATACTTTCTCAATGCCATTGCCTAATGATCTTCTTCTCCTTTTATAGTCTTAGGCCTTACTCAATACCATGGTCCAAAACCATTGAGAACCAATACTAGGGACCCAATACCTGGGTTCAACACTTCAGACGCAATACCAAGGACCAAAACCATTGGTCTAAATACCACGGACCCAAAAATAAGCTTTCCCACATGTATGCGCTTTTCCGTGCATGAAAGTACGTGCATACGCATATGCGACTTTTGATCAGCAATCTTGCGTGTATACGCGCCTTTGTATATAGTGAACCTACGTGTATAACCTATGTGTATACCCTACTTGGTATATAGCAAACCTATGTATATATGTGACTTGGTACATAGTGAACCTGCGTATAACTTGCATATGTATGCGACTTGGTATATAGTGAACCTGCGTATATACTCTTCTTTTTTTATTCTTTGTAGTCTGATCATCAACTCTTTGCTACTGACCTGTTGTACTATGATCTGTCATTTGTGTGAGTTGCCATCAAGGACAACACTTGTATCATAATGCCAACAATCCCCCCCTTTAGACTTGATGGCAAAGCTAACTTGTCGTACTGAGAACTGTCATCTGATTCCTTTGAGTTGTCCTGCATCCCATGTATTCTATCACATCTGATATCTCTTCTGTAGATTCATCTAGTTATATATAAGTGAGTTGTTCTTCTATGAGTGGGTTTCCATCAAGTACAACACATGCATCATAATGCCAACAATCTCCCCCTTTGGACTTGATGGCAACAACACCAAATCACTCTCCCCCTTTGACATCAAGGGCAAAGGGCGGACCAAGATATTCTCTTTCCTTGATAAACATTTCGATGTCCATACTTCCCTTGAGTACCTGCTGAAATCTTTGAATGATATGCCCCTGTGTATATGCCAAGGTGTCCCAATCTGTCCATGCTCCCTCTGAGTACATGCTGAAATCCCTGATCTGCTAAAGTGTGCTATTCATGCTCCCCCTGCCTGTAAGCAAGGTCTGCGAAAAGATGTTCTACAAGAAGAAAATGACTCTATACATCATGAATGAAATTCATATCACCAAAGACTCATACATACATCCATCTCCCAACCAAGTGGGGATACACCCAAAAGTTTACACATGATAAAACAAGAATATTACATCATCCATCCGAGGCATAGCGGGGGTACACATTACATCATATGACCAAAAAGGGATTCATCAAATGACTACAATAGATAGAGACAAAATATTACATCATGAGTCTTGATATGACCTTTACATGACATTTATAACAGAGACCAAACATTTAAATTAGATCATGATAGTCATACACAATGTATGATCTGCTCCATAAGCATCTGTCAACAGCATCTAGACCAGCAACTTTTATATGTACATTAGTGTATAAGTCATCAACCTATAACAAGGTATGTCTACATCAACTCATCCTTTTGAACATAATTCTGCATATGACATATAGAATTATTCACATTATATCATATGTGAAAAACACCATAGTCATCTCATCAATATCAAGATCTGCATGATCCAAGTATCATCACTTGGGAACATCTGCATCAATCAACATATGTAAGTATCAACCTATCATCATATAGTTAAGAATTCATCATCATGTCTCCAACAATGCAACTTTGAGTAATCATCCATGTATCCAGCACTATATATCTTGAGCTCAAGATCATTTGTCAAGACTTCTTGATATCATCAACAACAACAATCCTCATCCACATGAGAGCCAAGAACTATAGGAATCCTGCATCATACCTATGTTATATGACGAAAAAAACGTATGATTGAATCATCATCAAGTAATGAAGTTGTGAATTCAAACTTTATACTTCTCCTTATCCTTATGAAGATTACCATGTGAGCACCATATATGCATCATTAGAGAATCAACCACAAATCTGATCTGAACACCAACTATGTAACCCCAAGAATCATATGAGATTTTATCATGGACAACTCATAACCATATCATAGCAAAATGTATCATTTAGCCATATAAGCGTCATTACCAAGGACTACTAACCATAATGCCAACAATGCATTATTAAAAGCATATGCTCCCCTTGAACTTGTGCCATCTATTCACTATCAGATCTGATCATGCATATATCAGCAAGAAGTATCAAGGCATCATCATCATTAATTTAATATCAAAATAATTTAAAACATCTTACAAGTGTCAAGACATTTCCACACATCATCAACAGATTGTAACCATTATCAAACAAAGAAAATAATGGACTGAATCATATCAGACCATTTTTCTGAGCCTGTCCCTACTGCTTTTCCTCAAACTAACATATACGTGACTATGCACTAACTAACTCGCATATATATGCGACTTCACTTTATGAAACTTGCGTATGAGATTTAGGACACTGAAGTTTTACACTTTCAACTCCCTCTGAGTTTGTTATGTCTATATATTGTGCTGTGCCACATCTTTATGACTGTACTTCCTTCTTCTTCCATATCTTCAAGTGTGATGATGTTTTCTCCTTTTGGTATGGTGCTCGTACTTTTCTCCTGCAATTCTTAGCTATATGTCCAAGCTTGTTACATGCATAACATCTCACATGTTTCATATTCCTTCTGTAGCAATCAATAGCTCTGTGACCAAACATATTGCAAGCAAAGAAATATCCCTTAAAGTACTTGGAACGTGATGGTCTTTCTGTGTGATGGTATTGAACCATTCTTCTTCTGCATCTGGCTGCAACATGTCCAAGATTATGACATACATAACATTCAACATTATTCATCGGAGGAGTAAAATATTTTCTTTGAAGAATTTCTTTCCTTGGCTGTTGATGGGGTTGTCCTCTCATCTCCTTGTTGATTATTTTAGATTTCTCATTAGAATTCCTTGCCTCTCCTTGTGAGCTAGATTCATCTTCAACAGATTCATAAAAACCAAGGCTAGTTTTGATACCAGGAGACCTTTGACTACTAAGAATATCATCCAAGATCTTAGTACTATCTTGAAATCGTAAGAGCTTATCCTTTTCTTCTAAGTTATCTTTTAGAATATTTACCTCAATCTGATGTTTCTCCTCCTTTTCATGGTATTGCTTCTTCATGTTTTCTTCAGCTTTTCTTCCTTCTTCCAACTGATGTCTTAGTTCAAGAACTTAATTTTCTTGTTTTTCAAGAGCTTGGAGTAGTTCTTTATTCTTCTTATTTGATTCTTCAAGAACTTCTTTTAGTGAGACGATCGTAGCTTCAAGAATTTCATAGTAACTTGATCTATCTCTGAGTTTCTTGATTGTTGTGCTCCTTTCATTGACTTCATTTCTTAATGATGTCACTTCATCCTGTAACTTTTGACATTAATCTTCCTTGTCCTTGAATAAATTCCTTACCTTGTTTCCTTCCTCTAGTTGAGCTTTTAATTTGGTAGCTTCTTCTTTGAAGGCACATTCCCTTTTGTTCAATAGATCTTGTTGATCTCTAATTTTGTCTGTAAGCCTTTTAAATTCTGCCTCTATTTGATATCTTTCTTGCTCACCCATAAGAGAAAATTCAGTTGTTTCGCTATCACTTTCATCATCTTCAAATGGATGGATAAATGTATCACAGGAGGATAAAAAATTTATACCTGATAGTTCTTTTGCTTGTTCATCTTCGTTCTGAAGTGATTCTGAATCTGAAGTGCTTCTTCCACATATTCCCCAATCGATTCTCCCACTGTCATAGCTCTTTTGAGATGTCTTCTTATTTTTAGGCGCTTTCTTCTTAAGCTTCTTTCCCATTGATCTATGGATCTCCTTCAAGCGATCAAGCTTCTACCAAAGGACCTGCTATGATACGAATTGTTGGAAATAATACTGAGAGGGGGGGTGAATCAGTATTATCAAATCAAACACTTTTTCATTTCCATACTCAGATTCATATACACTACTTCAGTGAAGGGAACCTGCGTGTACACGCAATTGTGTCTAATGCAACTAGCATATATCAGTAAACTTATGATTCAGTTAATCCATTAAATGTTGATCTTTAGTTAGTGCATCAGAACTTTTATTAACCATATGAAAAGTAAACAGGTGCAGTAAAATAGAATATATCACCACACACAAGAAGAACACATAAACACCATGATGTAAGGTGTAAACTCAATGTGGGTGAAAACCACCTGCGGCAAGTCGTCTCTATATTCTTTTAATAAGAAACTTCATTTTACAATATTTCTGTACTGGTGCAATCTTATACCAGTACGCAGGCTTCTACCTGCAGAAGGCTACAACCTTCTCTCATTCTCCAGCTTCTCTTGGAAGGGAGCTACAACCCCCTTAGCTCTTGTACTAGCCGATGTACTAGTACGTAGGTGCCAGCCTACTGAATGCTCCAACCTTCACTTGTTTTCCAGCTGCTATTGGAAAGGAGCTACCACCCCCTTAGCTCTTGTAGTAGCTGATGTACTAGTACGTAGGTGCCAACCTAAAGAAGGCTACAACCTTCTCTTTCATCCTCCAGGTACCACGTTTCATAAATTTTCAGACTGGATACTCCTGAAGCACAACACCATAATCTAAAAGGCCACGTTTCATCCAATTTTCATACTAGACCCATCAATATCATTGAAGCACAAAATCAATCAACACTAGCATCATCAATCTCTGAAACACCCAATACTGAATCATTGAAACCCAGTCAACAAACTGCAATCACCAGAACACAAAGCAGAACAAAGAACTATGCAAGAATATTTAGAACCAACAGTATCATCAAAAGTCATGCATCAGAGTGCATACGCTACTTGGAAGTGTCGAACCAGTGTGTATACCCAACTTCACCAAGGCGAACCAATGTATATGTCATTAATTACTTACTTATAACTTTGCTCCACTTCCTGACTTCAGAGATACCCAGATCATTACTATACAGAACATTACATGCATCAGTATACAGATCTAGACTAAACAAGATCAAGCAATGCATCATGAACCCATAACTTGCATACTGGATCTCCATTGCCTAATGATCTTCTTCTCCTTTTATAGTCTTAGGCCTTACTCAATACCATGGTCCAAAACCATTAAGAACCAATACTAGGGACCCAATACCTGGGTTCAACACTTTGGACGCAATACCAAGGACCAAAACCATCGGTCTAAATACCACAGACCCAAAAATAAGCTTTCCCACATGTACGCGCTTTTCCATGCATGAAAGTGTGTGCATACGCATACACGACTTTTGATCAGCAATCCCACGTGTATACGTGCCTTTGTATATAGTGAACCTGCGTGTATAATCTACATGTATACCCTACTTGGTATATAGCAAACCTGCATATATACGCGACTTGGTACATAGTGAACCTGTGTATAACCTGCATATGTACGCGACTTGGTATATAGTGAACCTGCGTATATACTCTTCTTTCTTTATTCTTTGTAGTCTAATCATCAACTCTTTGCTACTGACCTGCTGTACTATGATCTATCATTTGTGTGAGTTGCCATCAAGGACAACACTTGTATCATAATGCCAACAATCTCCCCCTTTGGACTTGATGGCAAAGCTAACTTGTCGTATTGAGAACTGTCATCTGATTCCTTTGAGTTGTCCTGCATCACATGTATTCTGTCACATCTGATATCTCTTCTAACAATGTAAACTTTGAAACGGGAACTATAAACTCAAAACGGGAACTCTGGCCAAAAAACCCCCAAAAAACATCAAAAACAGTGCTAAAAACGAAAAGTGTGTATACTGGAACGATGTTTTTATTTTTTAGGCGTCAATTTTGAACATGTTTTAAAAATGGCAGTGAATACGAAATTTACTATGAAATTTTTGTACAAAATATAGCTTCAAAATTAAAGTAAGGATACTGGAAGAATGATCATTTTTTTTAGGGTCAATTTTCAAATTTTTTTAAAAGTACTAATAAAACCAATTTTTTTATGTCTCAAACAAAGTTATTTTTGAGGAAAAAACACATTAATGTTTTTGGTAGAATATCATTTTTCTTTCCTAAGTATAAATTTAACGTGTTTTCAACCACAACATGCTAAATACAAAAGAAATTGAAAAATTTTCAACTATAAAATTAAAAAACCATGACATTATGAACAAATTATATCACTAAATGAATTCCAAAGTCTTTATTTCTATACTGAATAAAACAGACATTATATCTCTAATTTGATATTGCATTGTAGATATTTAAACAATAAAATTTATCATACTTAAGACATATAATCCAACAACATAAAAATGCTTCATAACTTCTCATTTAACAACATATGGAAAACATTAATTTTATTTGAATATACGATGCATACATCAGTTATATAAATTGTCTTAAACAATTATTCAAAATCACTCATATTTTCTTGCGCACCATCAGAATTCACATCTTCATATGAGTGACTGGATGCTGACGAAGATGTTCCATATTCTTCTCTTTCATCGACTAGTGCCCCATCTGAGTCCACATGCATGCCCAACATTCCAGGTTTCAAAAGTCTTCTAGATCTACGACTGGTTTTAGCAGACTCCCATGTCAACACTGTTCCTTTTGGTAACAACCTTTTCAGAATCTCTATCGTCTTGAAGCGAAGAGTTCCTCTCTTTGTTAAATTGAAGTCATAAACAAGTATGTCAACATCCTCCAATTGTAATATGTCTGTGCGGCAGCGATTTATATTTGTACCCTTTCTTTTTCTTTTTCCGCCATTTTTTTTGTCAACTACCATCTCTGGCTTATACACACCATTGAATGGGTGTGTATTTGTGGCATACCAATGTACTTCAACACCTGTAACATCCTCATTTTCTATAAATACCTTTATAACTTTAGCAACCCAAAATGGATAGCCATTGGGATCTCCATCTGCCAGCACTGCAATCATGCAACCCTCCTTAATATCATGTACTGAACCCCTATAAAGGTCTTCCATGGCTTCACGTTGTGCACGAGATATTCTGGAACCAATATACATCTCTCTTTCCATTGCCTGTGAAGAATTAATAATACCATGACTTTGTTGCTGTTCAACAATGTTTACTTCCTCATGTTCATTCGACACATTTTGTGGCCAAATAAATGGATTTTTCAAAGGTATATCTTCATTTGTTGTTGTTGAAATGATATCACTTTTATTATTGAAAAATGACTCCCACCAAACTGAATTAGCAATGTCAAAGTACTCATATGTATATCTAATACATTTTTTAATTTCTTCTAAGCAATCAGAATAATTTATATGTCTATTCTGTCTGCGTGCATTCTGAACTTCACCAACTGATTGTAATAACAATATTTTTTATGCAAATATTGGACGATCTAGAATGAACTTCAAAAATTGCAAACCTGATGATGGTGCCCATTCTGTAGTAGTTGAAAACTTCTTGCCCCATATTAGTGTTTTCCCATCAATTTTTTTGATACGAAATTGATGTTGGAAGCTAATATCATTAAGTTGTTCAATGAATTTCCCCTCACCATATGATCCTAGAATAAACCTTCGCATGGCAACAGTTTCTTCCAACACATCAAAAGTAGGCTCTGGCATGTATGATTTCTTAATACATTCAATTAGTGATGGCAAACTCCCAACTTCCTTCCTCCTCAATGTGACTGCAAAACGACTGAACATCTAATCAATATGGTCATGAGTGTGCCCAACAAGAAGGAAACCAACCTTTACCTTTTGAAAAATTCTTAATTCAACAAGCATGTTCAGATATCCAAAAACAACCTGATTTTTGTTTTCACGGCAAGTGTTGTCCAATTGTAGATACAAAACTTCAGGAAGATTACCAGACCAATGAGAAATCACATCATGAATTATGTTTATGGTCAGATTTGCATCATTATGAATATTTGGAGCTGTGAAGTACACCCTTGGCAACATTTTCCCATTGAAGACCATACAACCGACCAAGTGAAACTGAATAAAATTTTCCTCTTGTAAATTTTTTGGTGTGCGAACAAAATGTGGTAAAAGTGTTTTCTTCTGGTCCATACCATCAATTACCAAACCAAAATATTTATTTAGATTATCATAACACTTCTTTCGATGCTTGTACAACTTCTTCCTTTCATTTGTTTGTTTTTCGCGATGCTCCCGAAGTTCTTTGACAATTAAATCTACACAACATAAAAGAAATTCATTAAGAAATATGTTTTCATAGTTGATGACTATACAATTTTAAAAGTAAAAGTTATGAACGCTTACCTCTTTCTGAGCCTTCACATTTGTCCCTTTTTGATTTAAGAGAAGTACATGTAATGCAAATCCCCATCCTTGTCTTCTTAGGAATACAGACATTATTGAATTCTTTCTTCCATATCTTCACAAAATATTGATATGTAATAAATTGGCCATGTCCCTCAACACTTTCAGCATATTCTTTGTATAAGTTGTAGATTTCTCGTCTTGAAAAATTATCTGGAATATGTATTGTCTCTCTATTTGGCATACACTCTCCATGCTTTGAAAAGAAATCTTTCATCCATGACATTGCAGTATTTGATAATGGCCCAAACTGTCTTTTATGACGTACTTCTGAATAAAATGTGGGATCCTTTTCCAAATTTTCTTGAATTCTCGAGAGACGAAAATTCCCAATTGAATGAAACATTTTGAAAGCTTTTCTACACAATAATAAATTCCTAATATGATAATCATATCCTGACAATGTAGATTGCATGCAACTAACTAAATATGAGTTTTGCATGCTTTTATTCATTGACAAATATCTCTTCCTGCTTTCTAAT
Organism: Pinus tabuliformis; assembly: GCA_031772625.1. NCBI lineage: Eukaryota > Viridiplantae > Streptophyta > Pinopsida > Pinales > Pinaceae > Pinus > Pinus tabuliformis. The sequence goes on along the minus strand of CM062810.1, from coordinate 244,012,607 downwards.
GCAAATGTGAAATCCATATGTTTCAAGCAATTCTTTTGGCAACATTCACTTGAAATGAGAGTGCTGATAGAACTTCTTCTCGTCAGATATTCTGCTCTACCCCTTGTATAACTAGAATATCTTGCATTGATACGAAAAGACCTGCTCCTACTCCTCGATACAATATTTCTTGGCAGCATCTCCATCATTGGATCATCATTTTTATAGGAATATTCATCATCATTAAGAGGAATGTTATCCACACTATGATCAGCTCTGATTTTCAAATATTGACTTAGAGGATACTCTTCATCTTCCCCTTCTTCAGTGCTACTGTCATAGTCCTTAGAACTTGGACTAAATGGAAAACCTGAGTCGATGTTTAATGGATATTCTTCTTCATGTGCATTGTCAGTGCTACTCTCATAGTCCATAGAATTAGGACTACGTTGAAAATGTGGCTGTTTACTTATTGAAGATGCTACATCCTGTCCTTTGTCACTGCTACCTTTATACTCATTAGAATTAGGACTAACTGCATCGTCCTGTCCTTCATCACTGCTACTCTCATAGTCCTTAGAATCAGGACTAAGAGGATACTGTGATACTCCAATCTTTTGAAAATCATCATCGCGCGCTTCATCACTGCTGCTTTCATAGTCCTTAGAATTAGGACTAACTGGACACCGTGACACTCCATACTTTTGAAATTCATCATCATGCTCTTCATCACTGCTGCTCTCATAGTCCTTTGAATTAGGACTAAGTGGACACTTTGACACTCCATTCTTTTTAAATTCATTATCACACTCTTCATCACTGCTGCTCTCATAGTCCTTAGAATTAGGACTAAGTGGACACTTTGACACTCCATTCTTTTGAAATTCATTATCACACTCTTCATCACTGCTGCTCTCATAGTCCTTAGAATTAGGACTAAGTACTTTGACACTCCATTCTTTTGAAATTCTTTATCACACTCTTCATCACTGCTGCTCTCATAGTCCTTAGAATTAGGACTAAGTGGACACTTTGACACTCCATTCTTTTGAAATTCATTATCACACTCTTCATCACTGCTGCTCTCATAGTCCTTAGAATTAGGACTAAGTGGACACCGTGACACTCCATTCTTTTGAAATTCGCCATCATGCACGACAAAACTGCTGCTCTCATAGTCCTCAGAATTAGGACTAAGTGGACACCGTGACATTCCACTCTTTTGAACTTCACCATCATGCTCTTCAAAACTGCTATTCTCATAGTCCTCAGAATTAGGACTAAGTGGACATCGTGACACTCCATTCTTTTGAACTTCACCATCATGCTCTTCATCACCGCTGCTTTCATAGTCCTTAGAATTAGGACTAAGTGGAATCTGTGACTCTTTATTAATTTGAAATTCTCCATCCCCTCTTTCATCAGTGCTGCTCTCATAGTCTTTAGAATCGGGACTAAGTGGAAGAATTGACTTTCTATTCATAGTGGAAGAATTCCCGCTATATTCATCAATATGAATAGAGTTGTTACGTGATGAAGATGTTGATGGTGTATAAATTTAAACTTCACTATCAGAACAATCCATCCCTTTCAAATAGGAGATGTTGAATGATACAAATGGAGTCTCCTAAGAATATTATATATCCTAAAGAATGAAATATTCCCTCCAAAACATTTCGCGAAAATATTTCCCTCCAAAAATTTTCGCGAAAATATTTCCCTCCAAAAGTTTGTTAGATTTATTTACCTTTATTATTTTACTCTACAATTGATTGAAAAACGTAAACTAAATTTTTTTATGAAATAAATCACTAAAATTAAAATTGTAAACTACAACTTGTACATTAATCATTCTAATAGTTAAAGCATATAATATTTACTAAACAACTAATTTTTTTTTAAATTTTTATAATATATTCTAAAACAAATTAATCCCACATTCAATCCATTGTAAAACAATTCTACAATATTCACTTTATAATATTTTAAAACAAATTATCCCACATAATTCGTACGGAAAAACATCTTCTTAATTTCACTTATATATTAAATTTCATTATCACTATTACTCACGTCACATCTAGGTTTTCTAAAGTTCGTTGAAAGACTCGTGAATTTGTGGAGCAGCTATATAACAACATATTCAACGAACAATTATCGCAAGTGAAAGGTAAGTTCATTTTTTTCTCAAAATTTTCATATTAAATTAATTTAATGAAGAATATATATATTTTTTAAATTAATAATTTTTCCAAGCCAAAATAACAATTATGTCAATCGTGAACATGGTGGGCCCGATCAAACTTAATCGCCCAATAACCGTGGGTGGGCCGTCGTCATGCCGCCCATGTCCCTTCCCACTCTCCCTCAACCCATGCGCCCCCCCGCCTACCCCCCGTGCCCCACCCCTTCGTCTTTCCTTAACACCCCCCTGCCCGGCTCCACCTCCCCCCGACCGCCCTTCCCACCCCACCACACCCCCCCGGGCCCGCCACCCCCTTTCCCTTCCCCACCTCCCCCCTTCCCCCCCCGCCCCCCCCCTCCCCCCCCAACTGGGGCCCGCCCCCCCTTTCCCTCCCCCACCCTCCCCTCTCCCCTCCCCTTCCCCACTCGGCCGCACCCCCCCCCCCTTGCCCTCCCCCACCCCCCCTCTCCCCTCCCATCCCCTCCTCTCCACCCCTCGGCCGCCCCCCCCTCTCCCTCCCCCACGCCCCCTCCCCCTCGGCCACCCCCCCTTTCCCCCTCCCCTCCCCTCCCCACCCCCTCCCCCTCGACCGCCCCCCCCTTTCCCCCTCCCTTCCCCTCCCCTCCCCTCCCCCTCCCCCTCGGCTGCCCCCCACTTTCCCCCTCCTCTCCCCGCCCCACCCCCTCCCCCTCGGCCACCCCCCCTTTCCCCCTCCTCTCCCCTCCTCCCTGCGCCACCCCTCCACTCTCCTCCCCTTCGCCCCGCTCCTCTGGCCTCCTCCGCCCCTGGGCGGCGCGGCGCCGGACGGAGGGCCTGCACGGGGGCCGCGTGCAGGCCCTCCGCCCGGCGCCACGCCAATGTTTTCTTTCTGAACTCCGGAGTAAACTCCTGCACACTCTACCCTTTACCTTGCCTCAAATGCTTCCAATCAATAACAATGTGCTACATGTATCCCAAGGGATAGAAATCGACCCTCCGCCCCCGGGTGGCCTGCGGGGGCGCGGCGCCGGGCGGAGGGCCTGCACGGGGCCGCTGTGCAGGCCCTCCGCCCGCCGTCGCGCCCCCGCGGGCCGCCCGGGGGCGGAGGGTCGATTTTGAGAATCAACCCTCCGCCCATGGGTGGCCCGCGGGGGTGCGGCGCCAGGCGGAGGGTCTGCACGGGGCCACTGTGCAGGCCCTCCGCCCGATGCCGCGCCCCCGCGGGCCGCCCGGGGGTGGAGGGTCAATTCTCGGAATCAACCCTCCGCCCCCGGGCGGCTTGCGGGGGCGCGACTCTGGGCGGAGTGCCTGCACGGGTCCACTGTGCAGGCCCTCCGCCTGCCGCCGCGGGCCGCCCGGGGGCGGAGGGTCAATTCTCAGAATCAACCCTCCGCCCCCGGGCGGCCTGCGGTGGCGCGGCTCCGGGCGGAGGGCCTGCACGGGGCCACTGTGCAGGCCCTCCGCCCGGCGCCGCGCCCCCGCAGGCTGCTCGGTGGTGGAGGGTCGATTTCGCTGTGCAGGCCCTCCGCCCGGCGATGCGCCCCTGTGGGCCACCCGGGGGCGGAGGGTCGATTTCGCTGTGCAGGCCCTTCCCCCGGCGTCGGGCGGAGGGTCAATTCCGGGAATCGACCCTCCGCCCCCGGGTGGCCCGTGGGGGCGCTGCACCGGGCGGAGGGTCGATTCCGGGAATCGACCCTCCGTCCTCGGGCGGCCCGCGGGGGCGCGGCGCCGAGCGAAGGGTCGATTCCGGGAATCGACCCTCCGCCCTTGGGCGGTCTGCGGGGCGCGACGCTGGGCGGAGGGCCTGCACGGGGCCCCTGTGCAGGCCCTCCGCCTGGCGTCGCACCCCCGCGGGTCGCCCGGGGGCGGAGGGCCTGCACGGGGCCCCTATGCAGGCCCTCCGCCCGGCGCCGCGCCCCCGCGGGCTGCCCGGGGGCAGAGGGCCTACACGGGGCCCTTGTGAAGTCTCTCCGCCCGACGCCGCGCCCTCGCGGGCCGCCCGGGGGCGGAGGGTAGGGGGGTAGTGGTGGCCGGGGGGGACGAGAGGTGAGGAGGGTGAGGGTGAGGGTAGGGGTGTGGGCGGGGGCGGGGGCGGGGGCGGGGGCGGGGGGGGTGAGTGGGTAGGGGTGTGGGCGAAGGGAGGAGAGGGAGCGGCCGGGGTAGGGGGGCAGCGGTGGCCGGGGGGGCGATAGGTGAGGGGAGTGAGGGTGAGGGTAGGGGTGTGGGCGTGGGTAGGGGGTTTTGGGGAGGTGGAGAGTCGGGAGGGGTGGAGAGTTGGGGCACATGGGTAAGGGGGTTGAGGGGAGGGGGCATGTGTAAGGGGCTTGGGGGGTCAGTTGGGTAGAGGGGAGGGCATGGGTTGGGGACAGGTTGCTTGGTGGTTGTGGGGGGCACGTGGGTAGGGGGGCTCGCCCATACTTGCCTAGATGTCCACTTAGCCCCATCATCCCTCACCCGACCTCCTGCCTGCCCATCGACTCGCTTGCCCGTTAGAGGTGGCTGGGCGATTCTGATTATAAAAATAAAAAATTTATGGTATATTTTGGTTGTTAATTTAAGTTCATATGTTTTTTTATTTACTAATTTATGTGTTTTTATTTTTTAGGAAAATGGCATCAAGGAAAATTTTTGTGAATCTTTCTGGACCAAAGACTCTTAAAGGTGCATCTTCAAAAAACATTGGTGAACAAACTCCACCTAAGCTCATGGCTACAAATATTTCAAGTGCCTTAAGTGATAAGAAGATAATTTCAGACTGGAAAAATTCAAAGAGGTGAAATTTCCATCAAGAGCCTGGTATGTGAAAGAAAGAGAGAGCACAAATGTGAATATATATCTATATATTGATATACCCCATAATAATGAAAATTTGGAGGTGATGGAAAGAGTCATAGATATGTGTTCGGTACCAAACACTGAAGTTGTTTATGTACTTACAAAAGCTCCCAAGTCACATGAAAGGATTAAAAACCGACTATCATATTCATTATATGACACGAGAGAGGTATCTACAAAGTTGTGTAAACAAATCGTAAATGAGATGACACAAAACATCGTAAGTATTTTTATTTGTATTTTTATTTTGCGTTCTTGAAAGTGTCTCGCTATATTTTTTTAACTTTGTTTTTATTGACATATGATATTTTGTTTGGCAAAATTTTGTTGAAAGTTGTTCAATTAGGTTGGGAGGCATTCATTTCATAGAGGCAGATATCATGAAAGTTGTCAACCATTTTTACTCAGTGTCAGAAGAAGATATGGAAAACATGGAAAATGTAGTAATTGATGATGCTACAAAACTACATCCAAAGAATCAGAAAAAAAAGGCCTCTGATGGATAAATCTAGCAAGGGTAAACAAGTTACTTTTGAGGACGATGAAGTTGAAATTGACAGTGAAGCATATGTTGCCATTATTGAAGATGACATTGGAACTGAGAAAAGTCGTAAAAGACTAAAAGTAACAATGCCCAAGAATAAATCTATTGAGAATGTTATGACGAAGAAAAGTAGAGTCGAAGATCTTGAAGTAGTCATTACCAACAGTCAAGATCCTAGTGAAACTTCAAAAGAAAGCAGAGAAATCATTACACCAGGAGCTGATTTAGATGATGGCATTATCAAAACAAAACAAAATGCCATTCGACAGAATTTGACAAAGAGAAACTTAATTGATGGTGTTTGTACATTTTAGTTAAATGTCAGACAAACATACAAGGCAAGTGAAGGACAATGCCAATATCAAATCAGAAAGCCACATCATCTGCATGTTCACAACTTGAAGACATTGATGAGGTACAATCCATATGCTCATGTGGTTAGTTATGTGCTTCTTGTTGATCCACTTCAAGTTCCCAACAAATAAGCATTTGATAAGTCAAAATGTTTTGAATACAATTATTATGTGCTTGGGGGGAACCATTCTGTTGAAGCTCAAAGACAATTGATGGAGGAATATCCTAATAACCCACGTTTTGAAACAATGAAATGTATCATTTATGCTGGTTTAAATGAAACAGAAGCAAAGTTAGTGGCATGGGATCATAATTTAGATAATGAATATAGGATGTTTATGACTTTCATCCAAAGGGTTAGATTTATTCATAGTGAATTCCTAGAAAAATGTGGTGGGGATAGGATGAATATTACTGCAGATTTCCAAAAGGAATGTTGTATGGAAATAGGCTATCAAATTGAAGAGAAAACCAATTAAAAAGGTGGAAAATACAACAGATATAGCGATTTATTCAGAGGTGTTGATAACATTTTCCAATTGGCATTTAGAACTGGAGATATTTGGAAGTTGATTGATGAGATTTTTAGCATGTGGGAAGACATTGGCATTAAAAACCAGAGGGTCAAAAAGTCTAAGCCATTGATATGTAGCAACAATAAATCAGATCCTGAACTGAAGCAACTTCCAGACGATATGACCAGCACACCTTGGAGGGCGATGCAAGGAGTGAAAGATGAAAAAATTGTCAAAACAATATTATCTCGTGTGAGGTCAGGGGAATTATCATTGGAAGAAATGTCTGAAGAATTTCAAAAGTAAGTTTGCTGAATTATTTTTACTTATTTCTAGGATTATAGTTATCTTTTAAATAAAACATGTTGTTCTTGGTAGTATTTGCTATACATATCATTATATTAACTTTTTCTTACTTTATCTATGCAGTCACAAAGTTTACATGAAAATTCAGGAACAAATGGTTAGATTGTTGAATGAAGATAGTTGGGATGATGTTGTATGCAACTATCCAGATTCAAGTTCTACATCAACATTAAAAGCTTTTTATCTTGCATTTAAAAAGGTATCTTGATTTATACATTCAGTTTTATTCATCTATGTACTATTTTTAATTTAAAACTTACACATATTTTTGTTATTTGATAAAAGATGAGGAAAGAAGATAATGGAGCACCAGACAGTTTCAAGACTTTTATTGAAAAAATAAAGATTGAAAGACTGAGGAAGCAACGTATTAAGAATGTTGAACTTGATCCAACTCTTAATCATTTCATTTGGAATGGGCTAGACGCTATTCAATATCAAGTAATACAAGGCGACTATGAAGACATTGCTAAACTCATACCAAAAAGGGATTATGCCCTAGTTATTGTGGATATTCCCCATGGTTTCAATATTCCAAACATTTACTATGATAGTGACCCTTATACTTATCAAGCTTTTAATAAAGTGGTTGCGGGATTTGTAGAAGTGACATCATCACCATTATGGAGATTTGTGACATTTCATTCAGACACACAATTGGCAATGATATTATCAAGCTTCAAGGGGAAAACAAATTCAAGGATGCAGCTTACATGGTAAGACGTTTAAAAGGTATATTTGATTAATCTTGAAAAATTCATTTATGTACAAGTTAACTGAACTTTTACTATTTCATGTTACAGGCAAAAGTCAAATCTTCTTAACAATGAAGATCAACAATTTATAAATGACTGTGAGTCCATTCATATTGATAGTTGGGCAAAAGATGATAGCCATATGTCTATGATTTTTAATCGGGTGATAGAAAGAGTCATAGCCAAATACTGACTTATGATGCTGTTGTGAGAAAACTAACATATGAAGATAAAGAAACGAAAGGAGAGATAGTTAACATTTATCAAAAACCACAATTATTGATTAACTATCTTATAGACATATGTTCAAATGAAGGAGATTGGGTTCTAGATTTATTTTCTGGCTCAGGTAGGTTTTGCCACATGGAATTGAATTTCAATATGTTCTTTTTTGAATTAATATGTCATTGTACTAATTTGGTTCATTATTTTTTTTGTGCTTGATAATTAGGTACAACACTAGCATGTTGCCTTCAAAAAGGAAGAAATTGCATTGCAACTGAGAAAGATCCATTACAATGCAATTTCATTCAACAAAGAATTAATGCTCTTCAATTTCTTCCAGATGCAATGCAAGAAATTGGGTTGAAAAAAGGGGACTTTAGTGAATCACGTGTGGCAAAAAAGGCAAAGGAACTCCAATCACCATTACATGGAATGTTTGGAAAGACATATATTGGGAGATTCGCAGACATCAAAGACCCATTAGAAGAGGAAAATGCGCAAAAGGAAGCAGAAAATATTGTGGAAGAAGACAATGATGAAACTCTAGAGGACGAAGAGTTTGGATTACGTGACATTGTTGATTAAATTTAAGTTATACCTGGATATCAAGCTTTGCAATGTTTTGACTCTGATATTTTATGAAAAGAATAATCAATCAATTAAAGTTGTTTTTTTTCCGGAGAAAAAAGCGAACTTTTTATATATAAAATGGATAAAAAGTTACAAGCAGATGCTAACGCATTCAGTTGCAGTGAGGAGAGAACCCTCAACTGACTCAGAGAGAAATGACTCTACTCTGAAACTGTCCGAAGACACCCAAATAAAACATCCCCTGCAAGAGGGAGCAATACTGATCTCTCAACAAAAAGAAACCAACAGTCCACAACAGATTCTCTGCCTGTAGCCGAAACACCATAACCAAAAACCGTCTGTATAGTACAGTGGACCTCCATGAAGGAAAACAGCCCACTGTTTACAAATAAAAGTCGCCCAAAACACTTGGGCCGTGATGAAAAAGTCACTGTCTCAGCAGAAAACCAGAGAGATGATATTCAAAAGACATCTTTCCGTGACCCAAAAGGAACAAAAACTGATGAAAGACGTAACAGGATGCACAAGATTAGACATAAGGAGGCTGGAGAGACTCCTGTAGCTGGTCATTTTGCTTCTCTGTCACTTTCCAAAAGCCCAAAGCCTGCTGCAAAGCATCTTTAGATAGTTTATCCGCGTGTTCATTCCGGCTCCTGTATATGTGTTCAATAGAAAAGACATTAAAAGACTGTTTTAAATGCATAATTTCTTCAAGAAGAGGTCTCAACATATAGTTCTGACATCTACTGTTTCCGTTAACCCATTTAATCACATTTAAGGAGTCCCCAAAGATCTGAATTGCGAAGATATGTCTGTGAATAAGCCAACAGAGAAGTAACTTGAGGGCTGACAATTCAGCGAAATTGTTTGAACCAGTACCAATGCCCACCGAAGCCAAGAGAGAATGAGAATCATTAAGATGAATGACTATGCCTGCCCCTGCTGAGTTGTTTTGTGAGGCCCCATCGAAGTAGGCCCACGGAATGTTTGGCCTTATTTGTTCTTCCCGGTTTTTGCATTTTTTGCTTGGTTCCTCCGGTTCAGGAATACTTAAATAAATGGTTGTACTTTGGATGGCAATGGTTTCAGCTGAGATAGATGCATCTTGAAAAATGGATTTGTTTCTGGCCAACCAAACTCCCCAAGAGATGATGGGAGGGAGGTTCCTCAGATTCCCCCCTGGATTCTGGTTCCACCATAGCTCCCAAGCTGCTATAATGGAAACCCCTTCCCATCTGAGATGCTTTCTCAATAAGCTTTGCACTTCTTCCCACACCTTTTTAGTGAAAGGGCAATTCAGGAACAGATGATGGATGGATTCTGAATCGTTTTTGCAAAGAGGGCACCTGCCTGGGCCGAGCATGAATCTAGCTTTTAAAATATCCCAAGTTGGGGCCTTCTTCTTCAGTACGCACCAGAAAAACAACCTAGATTTTTTTGGGCATTTTAACTTCCACAGGTGATTTGCCCACCAAACAGGTTCTTCCCAGCCTTTCTTTGACATTATGAAGCTGTATCCTGCTTTTGGGGCATATAAGCCTGAGGCAGCATGGGCCCATACCAGCTGATCAGGTCTATCAGCAATCCTTACATTGGATCTTGATAATTCCTGAGTGAAGATTTGCCACTCATCCCACCATTCAGGAGCTAGATCAAGCTCTTCCCCAGATTTCCACGCTTGCCCCCATATGGACGAATGACCAATCTTCTCTATCTGATTCAGATGAAGAATACCTTTTGATTCCAAATGTCGAATGAGACCCGGAGAAAGAGAATAAAGCTCATTGCACCCCACCCAAGGGTCCCTGCCTATTTTGACATTTTCACCATTGCCCACCTGCCAGGACAACCCTTGTTCGATGATTTTGAAGGCTTCAATGGTAGCTTTCCATATTACTGAGATATTTCTCCCTTTTTTATTTGGATCCCGGATCCAATTTTCCAGAGACATTGGATCTATATATTTGCGCTTGACTACTCTTGTCCAAAGGTTCTCCGATGAAATAATCCTCCACCCAGATTTGGCTGCCAATGAGGTGCTAAAGTCATTTAGATTCTTTATGCCCCAACCACCCCATTCTTTTGGTCTGGCGATCTTGTCCCAAGCAACCCAAGGGAGAACCGAGTCTTCCTTGGCCCCAGACCAAAGAAACCTGCAGCAGATTCTCTTTATCTTATGCAAAATGCCTTTTGGTATCCAGGTCAAGGCTGCACAGAACACTGGCATGGCCTGTAGCACAGAGTTTACCAGTGTCAACCTTCCAGCTCTAGATAGCCACTTGAAACTCCAATGGGCTATCTTAGCTTCAATTTTAGCCACCAGCCAGTTCCAATCTTGCTTTTCATAGGAGTTTGGTTTAAGCCAGAACCCCAAGTATTTGAAGGGCGCTTCCATGGTGTAAACTTCAAAAGGTAAGATGGCAGTGATCTGAGAGCATTCATTCCTGTTGAAACCTTCCATAATAAAATGGGATTTTCTGAGATTGATTTGCATTCCTGTGGCTTTCATGAACAGATCCAAGATGTTCTTTAGTTCCTTCACTTCACTCAGACTTCCATTAGTAAAAAGCAAAATATCGTCTACAAAAAGAAGATGTGAAATGAACAGATTTACAGCTACTTCCAAACCTTTAATCAAACCTGTCCTTTTTGCTTCCATAATCAGCCTGCTAAGACCCTCTGCCACAAGGAGGAAAAGCAAGGGAGAAAGGGGACATCCCTGTCTCAGTCCCCTTTGTCCTTTGAAGAAAGGGGACGCTGCTCCATTGATTAGGACAGCAAAGCTTACACTGGTGACACATCCCATTATCCAGTTGATGAAATCCAGCTTGAAGCCCAGATGTGTTAGCAGCATCCTGAGATAAGTCCAGCAAATTCTATCATAAGCTTTTGATAGATCAATTTTTATCACAGCCCCTTTCTTGATTGTCTGTCTGATACTATGGATCGTCTCCTGCGCTACCCCTATAGCTTCATGAATCTGCCTTCCATCCAAAAAACCAAATTGTTCACTTGAGATGTTGTTTGACAAAATTGGTTTCAAGCGCACAGCGATAATTTTTGCTATGATTTTGTAGACACAGTTGCAGAGGGAGATTGGTCTAAAGTCTTCAAAGGAGTCAGGGTCCTCCTTCTTTGGAATGAGGGCGATGAAGGTAGAATTGAAAGGGGGAAACATCTCACCCTTCCTTCTAGATTCTTCCACCACTTCAGTTAGCTCATCACCAATTGAATCAAAAAAATGGTTGAAAAGTTCAATGGTCCACCCGTCTGGACCTGGGCTTTTATCTTTTGCCATGGATTTGATAATATGCTCAACTTCTTCCTTGGTCACGACATCCATTAAATTTTCAGCTTCCTCTTCTTCGACAAATCTGGGGAAACATTGGGCAGTTCTGATAATTTCTGCTAAAGTAATCCCTCCTTGAGCTGTAAAGAGATTTTGGAAATGGGCTTTACCCATTCTTGAAAGTTCCTCAAAAGAGGAGGCTTCTCTTCCATTTTGATCCCTGAGCTTCCAGATTGTGTTAGCATTTTTCCTGCCTTTAGCATAATTGTGAAAAAACTTTGTGTTCTCATCACCAGCTTTCAGCCAAATAGCCCTGCTTTTTTGCCTCCACTCCTCTTCCCTCTCGAGAAGAATCTTGCTTCTTTGTTTTTCTAACATCATAATCTTGTCCTTTGAGGCTTGATTTACATATCCATCAGCCTCAGGCTCCTCAAGATCTCGGAGTTCAGCATCTATGAGGGAGAGCTCCTCATTCTGGGATATCTTCCGAGCTTTGGCCCACTCTATAGTTGCTTTTTTGAGTCTTTTAAGATTGTCCCAAAAATGAGCTCCTTTGCTTTCTGATGAAGAGCTGCCCGGGTGTATCCAAGTGTCCCTGAAGAGGATATTGAAAGACTCCTCCTGTAACCAGGCTGCATTGAATTTGAAAGGAGTAGCGGGTTTAGGAGGAGGCTTTTGAAAATCCAAAAGGATTGGAAAGTGATCAGAATTTCCCCCTTCTCCGACCCACTGCCGGAACATAGGGATGCTGTTAATCAAATCTTCACTTATTAGGAAACGGTCCAACCGCTTCGCCACCCTTCCCTCCCCAATTCTTCTGTTCCTCCATGTGGGCTTGACTTTGATTAGATTGACATCAATCAAATTATGTGATAGGAGAGAATTTGAAAAGAAATCAGAAAGCGGGTCTTCCCTGGCTGAAGGACCCCATGACTCCGCAATCCCAATAGAGAAATTTAGGTCTCCGCCCATGATAACACTCCTGTCTTTAACAAGATCTTTTGAGAGCAAATTGTTCCAGAAAATCTCTCGCCCTTGACATGGCCCGTAAATATTTAGGATTAGAAAAGAAAGCCCCATGTCAGGAGAGGTGACCTCTAATCCAAGAGCATGGTCCATGCCCCAAGTGCTATTGATCATCATCCTTCCATCTTTAACACCAATGGCCAGCCCCCCGGAATGGCCTATAGCATCTAAAGCATAAAAAGTCCAACCTGGGAGGGAGGATCTGAGCATAGATTCCACCTCAAGGCTCTTCCCAAGGGTTTCTTGAAGAAAGAAAATGTCCGGATTGTAACGAGTAATCAACTCTTTTAATGCCAGTTTTTTGGGTTTACTGGCTAACCCCCTACAATTCCAGGACAGAAGGATCATTTTACAACTTGGTCAAGGGTATTCGCTGCTCTAAGCGCCCCAGTAATGGACATTTGCTTCCCATCAGCAACGTCAAACTTTGCTTTGACCTGAGCTTTTGACAAATTCGATTTCCTACCCCTACCCTTTCTTTTGGAAGCTTGGGAAGAAGAAGGGCCTAAACCACCTATCGAATCAGGAGTCTCTAAAGACCTCTCCTGCCTTTTGTCCAGGGATCTCAGATTATAATGACAGCTCATGGTGGAGGAAGAAGGAATTTGTTTATCAATAGACACATCTTCGCAATTCAAATCTATGTTGGGAATGGCATCAATAAGCTTTTCAGTAGAAATACAATCAATATTCCTATAAGAGTTTTGAGCTTCGATTTTATGGTTAACATTAAGATCATGGGAAAAAGAAACAGAACAATGATCATGAGTCATACCGAGATGATCCTCCATCACAGTGTCGGGGCCATCTGCTATCGGCTCCTGAGATTCCTTCGCCGGGGTTTCTTTGGCCTTTGGTTCTTCAGACATAGGCTTGTCGCTTCCACTGAGTGTCTCCTCTATATTATTAGTCCTCTCCGCCACAGCCGCATCCTTCTGTGCTCCCTTAGCCTCAGAAGCCTGTTCCCTTCTCACCTTTTTCTCCCTCTGCTCATCTGGTCTCTGCGGCCTTCTTCTACGAATACCCAAAGGGCAGTCCTTTGCCAAGTGCCCGTAAACGTGGCACCTATAGCACCGAAAAGGAAGGTGCTCATAGTCCAATGGCTGCTCAAACACGAATTCTCCATACTCCAGCTTTATAGACTCCGCTAATCCCTCCTTAGGATTTAAACGAACCAGAATCCTTGCCATTGTTCTTTCGAAGGTATGGAGGAAAGACATATCCGCTTCAAGATAAGTGCCCAGCAGGTCCCCTATGGATTTAAAAACTGATTCAACCCACAAGAACGGAGGAAGTCCTGGTGCTCTGACCCATACTGGGAACTCATCCACCTTCTCCCTATTTGCATCAAAATTTGGCGTCCATCTCTGAAACAGGACCGGGCGGTTTCCAATGATCCAGTTCCTCTCAAAGACCCAAACAGCATCTTCTTTATTGGCAAAACTAACCATGAACCATCCCTTTACTAATAGGGCTACTCTGAAGGAATTTGAAAGGGAATTTTTCCATTGGGTCTCCGCCCACTGGTTTAATAATTTACCTGATGGAGTCCTCCCTCTGGTTCTTCCTACCAGAGTGCATTCCGCCACAGTCAGTGCATCCTGAACTTGGACATCCTTGCCGAGGACCAGGTTGCCTTCGAAGGTCTTCTTTTTTAGAGAAAAGTCCTTCTTTCGGGTCGCCTCAGACTTGTCTTGACCCCGATCTGAAGGCCCTCCCAGGGGATTAGGGTTTGCACTGTCTTGATTGCCCTGAGGATTCCCACAGTTTACTATAGGAATTTGTGGCTCCGAAACTCCCCGTGCATGCTGTCCATCTGCTTCCAAAGCCACCTTTTCGCCGACCCCCTGTCCTGGATTCCCAGTAGTACTTGCACTTAGTGGGGTTTTCCCCACCTTCTCGAGGCTTACCTTCTCTCTTCCTTCAGATAACAACCCTTCCTGACTAGGGTTTTGGGAGAGCTTTAAGGGAGAGTGCCCCACAGAATGTCGGTTGCTCCTTTCTAGATCCGCATTCCCTGTCTTCGAACCCCCGCCACCTGATCTCCAAATGCCATGCTTGGTCGGGAAGTTTATGATGTCTTCAAGCCCTCCAGAAATCCTGGCTGGGACTGAGAGGGGTTTCAACTTGCTGCCATGAAAACCTACAGAAACCTGGGATAGGTTCTTTCCCGGTAGAAGAATTGGGGAGGTATCCTTCTTTCCTTTAGCGCATGGTCCGTCCACACCTGCCTTAACCTCTCACTGTTCGGGTTTCCACTTAGGGTTCCACGCGTCCTCCGAAAACGGCTCCGTATCACCATGGCTGCCAAAAAACTTAACCAAGTTTTGGGCGGTTACCTCTTGTCCCCAAACTGAAAGCAGATCCTCTGGCGTCGGCTCCAGGTCAACCGACTCGGAAGACTTAACCATGGTGAAAGAAAAAAACAGTAAAAAAACCCCAATACCTGACACTCCACACTGTGCTTAGCTGTAGGTGTCAATGCCGCTTCGGAACGGGAAAAGCCGGTTCCCCAAACCAGCTGCTGTCTCTCCGTAGATTAGCTTAACTTCGCCGTTCCCCGTTTAGCCTTCAGATTAGCACTTAACAAAAGTCACTACCAGATAAGTCCTGCTACCTCTCCGGTTTAAGTTTGCAAGCCGTTTTTACTGATAAACTTCCAGGTTAAACAAAACGCCTTCCCATCCGTGACCGTTTTGACCAGCCCGCCTCGAAGCTTCCGCCAAAACGTCTACCCCGTACCGTAGCTGTTACCTTATGCCATAAACTACCTAAACCCAGTACTGTAGCTACCTAGGCTAGCTTCCTAGGTGATCCCAGGTCGAACCCTGCCGCCTCCGTTCGCCTCCATCCAGCTCTTCAGCCTTCGAAATTGATAGTTTGTTGTATAGCTAAGTGGTCAGAATTTGTGTCACTGCTCCTCTCAATTAAAGTTGTTATGTGTTCAATATTTGTAATTTGTGATTTTCGCATTGATTTTTAAGTTAATTATTAATTTTTGAGAAAAAAGTGATTATTATTATTTTTTTGACATGAAATTCATAAAAAAAAAACTATTATTTGACCATTTTTAGTTAATATTTTTGTATAAAAATTGTGATTTTGACATGTTAATTCTAGCAAAAAATTGTCAAAACGTTTAGTTTTTTTGTTATATTTATGTTAAAAATGGTTATTTTTATGTCCATTGTTAAAAAATATTGCTTTTTAGAAACAATTATTTCATTTGGATTGAAAAATTAACTAAAGATGTATAAATATGTAGATTATCTAAAATTCAAACTATTGACTTTCTAATTTAAAAATGAAAAACAATAAAAACCCCACTACAAAAAAAATAAATTAAAATTAAGATAGAAAACAAGAAAATATAAATAAAATGACCACTTCAAAAACTATCAAATTTAGAAAATAATTATTTACATTTCATACACTAGAAAATTTAAAGTCAAAAAATAGGTCTTTTAAAAAAAGGGTGTGATGCAGAATACACAATTTTTAAAATCAGCATGAAAATCACTACCATTCTAAAACGTAATGCACATGAAAAAAATTAAAGTGCCAAAAACTATGCTCTAAAAAAACATGTGTATTCTGCATCACCCCTTTTCAAAATCAGGTCATTTTTTTGCATCTCTACGAAACGGGTAACAGTATCAGTTCCCGTTTCAAAGTTTACATTGTTTTTTGTAGATTCATCTAAATATATATAAGTGATTTGTTCTTCTATGAGTGGGTTTCCATCAAGTACAACACATGCATCATAATGCCAACAGAAAAATTATTCATTGTGGTACAAAGATCGCTTATACCTATGTAAGAATTCCCAACTCAAACAAAAGGTTCTTATGGAATTGCACACTTCTCCCTTAGGAGGGAACTTAGGATTTTTAGAAACATACCATAGGGTTAAGGAGGAATTTTATTGGGATGGCCTTAAATCGTATATTCAAAAGTTTGTGGTAGAATGTTTGGTATTGCCAACAAAATAAAGTTGAAACAATTAAGACCCCAGATCTATTACAACCTTTATCCATTCCATGCCAACATTGGGAGGAGGTTTCAATGGATTTTATCATAGGTTTACCCAATTCCAAAGGAAAGAGTGTCATCATGGTGGTAGTTGACAAACTTACCAACTATGCACAATTTTGTGCATTATCTCATCTATTTAAAGGTAGTACAATTTCTACGGCATTTATGGAAACAATTCGAAAGCTACATGGAAACCAAAAGATTATTGTAAGCGACAAAGATCCTATTTTCACTGGAAATTTTTGGACATAATTATTTTCTTATCTCGATACTCAGTTATCTCATAGCTCATCTTATCATCCTCAATCTGATGGGCAAACTGAGATAGTAAACAAATGTTTGGAACGATATCTTTGTTGCTTTGTCTTTGATAAACATACATAAGGGGTCAAATGGTTGCCTCTGGCTAAATGGTGGTATACCACTTCCTTCCATACTGCAACAAAAATGACCCCATTTATGGTACTTTATGGATATCATCCACCATCCATCACATCATATTTAATAGAAAATTCTAAGGTTCAAGCAGTGGAAGATCACATCAAGCATCAACAACAAGTTCTCCAACTCTTAAGGGATAACCTCACTTTGGTGCAGAATAGAATGAAACAACAGGCAGCTCAACATCGCAGCGAAACAAGTTTTGATGTAGGTGACTAGGTATTCCTACAGATACAACCATATAAACAAATGTCCCTCAAGCAAGCTAAGAAGGATAATAAGTTATCACCAAAGTATTATGGTCCATACAAGGTGTTGCAAAAGATTGGCACTATGGCATACAAATTGGAGCTTCTTGCAGCTTTCCGAGTGCACCTAGCTTTCCATGTTTCATGTTTAAAGAAGGTTATAGGCGACAAGCTCCCAGTTCAAACAATATTTCCAGAACTTGATGAGGAAGGAAAAATCATATTGGAACCTGAAGCAGTCATAGAAACAAGAATTCGACATCTCTGAAACCGATCAATTTCAGAGTATCTCATCAAGTGGAAGAACTTACCCGTTGAAGATTCCACATGGGAGGATGAGAATTTTATACAAGAGCATCCAGAACTACTCAAGCGATGAGGACAACACTTTTTGAAGGAGAGGGGCATGTTAGGTCCCTATAATACTAGTGATTCCCCCATTACCAATGTCATTGTAGCCCTTTTTATTATTATTGTGCCCTTATTGTCCCCATATTGTTATTAGTGTGCCCATAGAAGCCCATTATTGTTATTTTTGTGCCCTTATATTATTATTGTTATGTCGGCTTTGATTAAATTGTGACCCCTTAGACTCCTATACAAAGGAAGGAGGTTTAGTCATTTGTATCATCCAAGAATTATTCATTTGTGTAATGTAAAGGAGGTTGCCCCCTCGAAGAGGCTAATTTTGAAGTCGTTGATCTATCTCTTCTATATTTTTTGTGAGCTGGTTCATAACACTTTGATTTTTTAGCATAGTTTTGAGCACCTAATCACTCAGTGGGCCCAAGAATCCTCGACCAGTGAATAGCAGGATATACAGTAAAGATTAGAGGTGTGTGCCCTGGATCAGGTCTAGGAATTCTTGACCGATGAGTGGCGGGATATACGACAAAACCTAAAGACTAGAGTCTATATTAGGCCTAGGAATCCTTGATTGTTATATGGCAGGATATATGGTAAAGCCTAGAGACTAGGAGACATGAAAATTCCTCATGGTGTAGGTGGAGAAATCTGGTGGCATCCATGTTTTTTTAGATCCTAGTGTTCAAGTGGGGATTGTGGTAAAGCCCGAGGATACCTGGTTTGGTTTGGTTTTGAATTCCACATTAAAGCTTGGAATATGGCATGAGGGTGATTGATTGAAATAAAGATTTGGTTCAACCAATATAGGGTTAGGTGGTTCGTGGAAGTCCCAAACCTAGTTTCCTTTTGCATTCATTAATAAGAGCTCTTTCTACTTGGTAATTCATGTGTGAATATACTAGTTTATATGTGATTCTTATGGTTATTATATCTTTGTTATTTCTGTTGGTTATGAGTATGTTTTACGACAGACTTGATGTATGAATCTCATCATGTTTTGATTTGAAAATGAATGTACAATGAATATATGACCTAATAGATGATAATTCAGCTATTGTGATATGACAACTATGCTTCTTTACGAATCTCAGATAAGTATGAGACCCCTATGCTCAGATATATTGTTATGATATGTCGATTGCATATTGTCGACATGTTTGAAGGAATTCCTGTCGTGGCTAGTTGGGTTTAGATCAAGTCCTTAGTCATGTGTTCGCATTATTACCTTTGTTTTAATGTCATTTATCATTTCTGAAAGTTTCATGAAGTTATAGGCATTGGATTGAGACCTAGCCCTGAAGAAGTGGCACAAAATCTGGGGTTGTCGGCTTAGAACTACCTGGAAAAGTCCACAGTCATTGGCATGCCTTGCTATGGGAGCGACTGGAAGGCTTTGGTCACATGCATGCCTTGCCATGGGAGCAATTGAGGCTCTAGGATAGTAAAAAGATAAGTTGTCTTAGGGGTTAAGCACTTGGAAGGGTTGGTTACCTCCTAAAGGGTCTGTAGCTCCTAGGGATGGTCAATTTGGTTGTGTTTTATTGGTTCCACTTCCTTAGTTGTACTTGGGGAGTTGAATCACATCATAGTAGCCTCTCATCACATGTTTATCATAGTGGACCGGTTAGCTTTGGTAAATGTGGGAGGAGGGTGTTACATAGTGGTATCAGAGCATGGTTCACCCCTTTGGACTAGATGGGTAGTGTATTGGTCATGAATTAATGTCAGTTTCATATATATGTTCTCTATTCTTGCGGTCTATGTACTTGTTGTGTATGCATGGTGGTGACCATGGTTGCAGTGGTATTTCCATGTGAGAGTGGATGGTGTGTTGTTGGATGTAGTCGTCATGAGTGCATGTCGGTTATACATTGGTTATGCATGTCAGTGCTTATATATTGTTATGCATACATTGATATGGATGTAGTTGTCATGCACGAGGTAATGGTATGTGGTTGGTATGACTAGGCATCAATAATTGGATAGTGGTTAAACTGATGTTATATGTTTATGTGATTATGATTGTACATGTATCATGCTAATCTAGTTGATCTTGTAGATGAGATATCCTCCCTTGAACTATACTGAGGTACGCTGATTTTGTTATGTTTTGGTTTAATTTGACATAGTATACTTATAGGAAAGAGATCAAATATGACTAGCAAGATGGTAGACTACAGTTCATGAAACTCTCCCTATGGATCAGATGAGCAGCGTGGTGTTGGGCACTCTTCTGACTTAGCAGACACATTGAGAAGATTGAAGGTAGAAATAAGGAGTTTCAAGGAAGATAATGATAGGATTATTTAGATATAAGAGAAACAAGCAGAAGTCAATGCAAAAATCCTTCAGAATTTGTCAGAATTGCAGAGATATGTATCACTTCAGATCAACCATGGGCAGGAGGATAAAACGAATGGGGCATATGGCAATAGATGTCATGGTGGGAACATGTTTTATGGAGATGAGATGATCAGAGATGCCATGCTCTTGGATACTCCAGATAGGAGAGGTGATGGACACAGGTTCTATTGTAGTTCTGGTTTTGACAAGAACTATGACCATCATCATTATCATCCTTATAGGAGGAGTGAAAAGGGATATTTTCCAGATGAGTTCAAGAAAGTGAAGCCACCTTGATGCATATTTGAAGAAGCTAGAGTATGCAAAAGCATGGCTACTTTGGATGAAGAAATTATTTGAGTTTTATGAATACATATAGAATATGAAGGCCAAAATAACTATCTTCAGCCTCAAAGGGAAAGTAGACATATGATGGGAAGATGTGAAGTGGGTTAGAGACATCAGGACAGAGGAATTTATTTGGCATGAATTCAAGAGACTTTTCAGGAAGAAGTACTTGTAAGATTGGTACTATGAGAGCAAAGTCAAGGAATTCTATAACCTAAAGATGGGATCGATGAAAAACGAGGAGTACACGAGTAAGTTTTTGGAGTTATTGAGGTATGTACCATATCTTAGATTTGAGAAGGCCAAAGTTCAGAGATTTGTCAGTGGATTGCCATTAACGCTTAGAGATCAGATTGAGTATGATGAGCCTTGGTCGCTTGAGGAAGTTTTTGGTAAATTGAAGCATTGTGATGAACAGTTAAAGCGAAGGAAAAAAATATCAGCAAATTTGGAAAGGGAAAGACAAAACTAAAGGTAAATGGTAGCCAAAAAGAATAAGGCCTCGGGATGCAGGTGAGAGAGAAAACGTTGCACCCTACAAGAAGTTTAATGGGTCACAACATGGAGGGAAACAAAATAAAGGTGATGGTACATGACAGTTCTAGTGTTGAACATGTGGTAAGGAGCATATTAAGAGGGATTGTCTATAGAATCAGGGTGGTAGGCCTCATATTTATAGTGCACATGAAGCACAAACAATAAGGGATGTTAGGAAGAGCATTCCATGGATATATACAATGCTAGATAACAAGTAGGCAAATCATTAGGAAACTATTATCGAGATGGACAATAAGCTTTGTGATCAAGTTGTTTCTATTTTGATTTACCTTGGATCTAATTATAGTTATGTTAGTCCTAATCTGGTGGATAAGTGTGGTTTAAATAAATAAGTGCATGCATAATCTCGATTAGTGTAATGGGCTTCGGGTACAAAGAAGAGAGTGCATCACTAGGTAAGAGATTATGCATTCGAGTTGAATGGTATGCCTACCTCAACACATTTGAATGTATTTCTGTTGGGATCATATAATATTCTTTTGAGTATGGAATGGTTGTATCTTCATAGGACCAAAGTGGATTGTTATGGTAAGGGAATTGAGTGTTTGGATGACAATGGAGAACAAAGAATATTATAGGGTCAAAAGAAGGCAACATCAGTTAGAATGTTGAAAAATATGTAGGCAAAGCACAATAATAGAATAGGGTATGTGTTATTTGCAGTGCATATTTCTTGTGATAAAGGTAAGGATGTTGAGGATGCAGAAGTATTGAGCAGGTACTCGATCTTGCAGCAGTTTTAGCATGTGTTTCCAACGGAGATTTTAGAGTTTCCGCCTCACAGAGAAGTGGAATTTTCCATTGAGTTGGTATCAGGGGAAGAACCAGCATCAAAGGCACCATCCAAGACAAGCACTCAAGAGTTAGTAGAGTTGAAGTTGTGGTTGAAAGAAATGCTTGATAAGGGATACATTAGGCCAAGTGTTTCACCGTGGGGTGCATCAATATTTTTTGTGAAGAACAAGGATGGTACTCTTAGGCTATGTGTAGAGTCTCCAAAATGTCTTCAAAATATCATCCACTTTCACCTTTATCGCCACCATTTCACTCACATGCCACAAATCCATAGACATATAGTCTTTCATTAGCCTCCATTTTCATAATTATAAGGGTTCCATTTGTGTTTTCCAAAAGTTAATGATTTATAGTATTATAAGTGAATTAAATGGTTAAAACTTAGAAAAATGACATATGCTTTATGATACTCAAAAGTGGCTTGAGTTTCATTACATGTGTAGGTCACTTGGAAGCTTCCAAGGCACCCTTATGTGGCCTCCAATGCTCAAATTCGAATTCCCTTCAAGATATGGAAGAAGATTTGGATAAAGGTCAAAGAGGATATGTGTCTCATCATTACCTATTTGAGTTGTAACTCTATGAGCTTTTCTAGGGATCTTGGGAGAGAATAATGGACCTCCATTAATGAGGTAGCTTCTTATGTTTTTGTATAAATAGGAGAGCCTTCTCCTTTCAAAGGCATGTGTAAAGTTGGAGATACTCAGGTGGAAAGTTAAGATTACTTATGAATGGAATTTAGATTTAGCACCATGCTCAGGAGCGATGTTCACCTTGATTGGTAATTCTTGCATTGGGAGCCTCTCAACTTTCCATCTCTCATACTTTTGTATTGACCACCTATAATGTGCATGATTTATTGTTTTTAGATTTATTGGTTTTCATAGATTAAGATTTATTTCTTTCATAGATTAAGATTAATCTCTATCATATCTTTTCCTGTGTGAGAGGTTAAGAGTGATTGTTTTTATTTTCTTTCATATCTTTTCTTGTGTGAGAGGTTAAGAGTGATTGTTTTTATTTTTCTTTCATACCTAGAGGTTAAGACCGATTGTTTTTATTTGCTTTCATATCTAGAGGCTAAGAGCGATTGCTTTTATTTTATTTCATATGTAGAGGTTAAGAACAATTTTTTTTTATTTTCTTTCATGTGGTTTTCATTATTCATTTCATAGGATCCTGATTTGATAATGCACACATGATCCCTTAGAGTAGATTTCATTTCATGTAATTTCAATTCCACGCGCTGTACTATAATTGTACTATAATTTCTTTTGAATTGATTGTTGAATTAGAATAGTTGAATTTGGTTTGTCGTTATTTGGTTTCGTAGTTAGATTGTTCTAAATTGGAAGTTAATTTCTAGCATATACAATCCATGCATGCTTCAAAAGTTTTACGAAATCTCTGGGTTGACAATTAAATGATAGGTGATTAATTTGCCTCAACATTTTGGCACCGTTTCCAGGGAAGTGTGCATAGGAACTAACTTTCAGTCTAGAGTTCATATTTTTTTAGTATTTTTAGATGCATGATTAAAGCATGTAGATGCATAAATCATTTAGCTACATATCATTTTAAAAAAATATAAAAAAATTCGATACTAACCATATATGGAAGAAAGATCTAGAATGAAGATTAAACATTCTTTGGAGCACAAGGACTACATTGAGGAATGGTGTCAAAAAGCGATTGCGCCACAACATTCATCCATACTTCAAGAGATCTTTGCGACAAATCTAAAGGTCATAATGACTTCTCATGGCCTCATACACAATCAAGTACATTTCGCAAATTTGGATATGAACATTTTAGAAAATTTACTTCGTAAATGGCTCCATTGAAAACATTCATATACTTATATACATATATATCTATAGATATATATATACATACATATATATATATCTATATATATATATATATATATATATATATATATATATATATATATATATATATATATATATTAGGAAAAATAAAATCAAGCTTGATTGCATTTTTTTTTTTAAATTTTTTAGACTTTAAAATCTTTCGATTTATTTGTTTTCTTGCATTTTTTTTTCACTAAACTAAAAAAAAAAAATTCAATAAAAAAATCATGTTTGATTTTAAATAATAATAATAAAAAATCCTGTTAGATTTTTTTTTAAAATAAATAAACATAAATAAAAATATAAAAAATCATTTTTTATTTTTATTTTTTATTTTCAATAAAAATTTTATGTTTTTGAATAAAGGAAATGTAAATTTTTAAATAAAAATTATCAATTCTTTTTTTTTTAAAGAGAATTGAGAAATTGACAATTTAGGCTCTCATGCGACCTGCAAAGAAAAAAAATTGCGTTAGCTTGGAATCCAAATCCAAAATTCATCATAATAAAAAAATAAAAATAAAAATCTTGCTCGAAGAGGCTGCAAAACAGGAGAGGGCAAGATTTGTTGGCGATTTGCAGTCACTATCATGGTTGGCTATGGCAATCGGAGGCATAATCGATAGTTTAGTTGGTGGCATTGCACTATCTGATTTGAGGATCGATGTAGTATTTCTTAATTTTTTCCATTTTCCCTACGATTCAACTTTTTGCCTGTGGTTTGGTTGACGAAAATCCTTCAAGCAGTTCTGGGACAATTGAGGCCAGTGTTAGAGTTAGTGATGAAAAACAAGGTGTTGAAACAGTAATAGACAAACTAGAAGAACCGCAAGAAAATGTTGAAAAATGGGCATCTCAACCTTCTCAGTAGGTCATTACTGATGTGTCAGTAGAAGAGAATTTGCCAGATGATGAAGACTGGGTTAAAATTCAGAAAGAAAATCCTGGTGATATTGTTGAAGAAAGTAACAAGGAGATGATAGATGGCATATCGATGAATGAAGACACATTGGAGACCATGAAGGCAGTTGTTTCTGAACAAGAAGAAATCAAGCACTCTAAGATGTTCAGATCTTTATCAAGATCGATAGTTGGCAGTGGAAACTCACACTTGTCACATTCATGGATGACCAGTAATTCATGGTCAATGGATTCACCACACTGTGAACAAGATACAAACAAAGATCTCTGATGGTTCCTCATTTAATGAGCTCATCCTTATCCATGCTTGGTGGTGGACATGAAAGATCCAGCAAGTGATTTTGTTACTAGATCATTTTCTAGAAATGTGTAGCATTTTTCGACATGTCATTTTAAAACACGATCGCTGGACAAATGAAAACGAATTTCAAAAAACTAAAAACATGGGTTTTCTTCGAAATGGGGATAATTATATTACCCAGGAGTGATTTTATCAAGTTCGTAACCGTTTGAGATATTTTATGAGTTCTCTGAAGCCTTATTTGCCATATTGCGTGAGAAAAAAAGATTTAGAATTTAATGCACAAACAGTTGCGACCATGATGGAAGGAGAAGATCTGGTTTTCCTCATCTACAGGAGGTAGATCTGCCATGGAGATGCTTAGGAGTACCATATTAACTATCAACTAGGTGAGCTTGAGAAGGATTGAATTGTATTTGCGTCCAAAAGAAAAATTGACCAACAATTGTCTGTTCAGACTTAATGAATTCAGTACAATTGAAGATATTTCATTATTTAAAAAGACGGTATTCTAGTTGATAATTATTGTGCTGAATTGTATTTTCATCAACTGAATCACATCATGTAGCTATATAGTATGCTAAGTCTGGTCTAGTTGTAGTCAGATATATCAGACTACCAACTAGCTGCCTGTACAAAGTGGCATCCACCTCCTTAGAGCCATCGTCACTGCACAATTTTAGGTTTTGCTGCAAAGGTACTATTGCAATCTTACACTATTCCATTCTGAACTTTTTGAGCAACCCTCTGACATACTTCCCTTGAGTAAGGAAAGTCTGCTCAGAGTTTCTCCACACTTCCAGACCTAGACAATAATGTAAACTTCTAAGGTCTTTCATCTCAAAAACCTATGATATTTGCAATTTGATTTCTTTGATTAATGCATCTGCATTACCTGTTATAATCATGTCATCCACATACAAGGAAATCAAAATTATCTACCCCTGCTCATCATACATGGTATATATATTTGGGTCATTCTTACTCCTATGAAAACCATGTTGTGAGAAAAATTTATCAATCTTCTTGTACCAATACCTGGTTTCCTGTTTTAAACCATAAAGGGCCTTTTTCAATCTACAAACTAAATCTCCATGCCCTTGTTTAACAAACCCTTCAAACTACATTAAATAAACCTATTCTTTTAAATCACCATTTAGAAATGCAGACTTAACATCTAACTAGTGTATCCTCCACTGATGTTTTGTAGCTACAAAAAATAACATTCTAATAGTATTCAGTTTGGCTACTGGAGCAAAGGTTTCTTCATAGTCAATTCCCTCTTTCTGTGAATAACCCTTTGCTACCAGTCTAGCTTCAAACTTTTCTATACTCCCATCTACATTAAATTTAGGTTTGTTTAGCCACTTGCAACCTATGGGTATTTTTCCTTCAGGAAATTCAACTAGTTCCCAAGTATTATTTCTGATTATAGATTCAAATTCTTCATACATTGCGGACCTCCACTCATGAGATTGACTAGCTACTTTATAATTTGTGGGTTCTATAACATTTAAAATGTTTGAAATTAAAGCATACTCTTTCAATCTAGTTGGTAGTTGAGTCTGCCTACCTGATATTCTCGGTAAGGGACTCACCTCAAATCTATCTACTTTAGACCTTAATGGGCTTGACTTACTGATTACATCACCTACCTCTTCCTCTTTCTACTGTTGTTGCGTTGCTGTTGCTGCTGATTGTCCTCACTGCTTTCTTCCATCAACAATGGAATGTGCCACTCTTCAAGGTTGTTCTCCTTATTTCCTTCCTCAGTATTCTCATGAAATAACACATCTCGACTCTCAAAAACTTTAAGAGTCAAAGGATTAAATAACTTATAAGCTCTAAACTCAATGCAGTATCCTACAAAGATGCATTTTGTGGCCTTAGGATCTAACTTCTTCCTATCATCCTTGGGAATATGGGCAAAGGCTTTTGACCCAAAAAACCTTAAATGATTCACTGCAGGGTTATATCCATAAAATTCTTCAAAAGGAGTTTTAAAATTGAGACATTTAGTTGGACTCCTATTTTTCAAGTATACTGCAGTGTTAATGGCTTCAGCCCAAAAACCATTAGATAGACCCTTACCTTGAAGCATACTTCATGTACACTCCACAAGGGTTCTATTCTTGAGTTCTGCAACTTCATCCTACTGTGGAGTGTGAGGTACTGTGAACTATTGAATTATCCCATGATTCCTGCAAAATTTCATGAACTCTCTCAATTTGTATTCTCCCCCTTGATCAGAGTGGAGAATCTTAATGAATTTCCTTGTCTGCCTCTCCACCATATTCTTGAATTCTTTAAAGCATTGAAATGTCTGACTCTTCTTGCTAATAAGATATACCCAAGTGAACCTAGTGCAATCGTCATGTTGGACATGGAATCCCCCCCACGACATGTTTTGGGGCTCAAAGCCCAAGTTTTGAGTTGACATTGCTGCAAAGACTCCGTGAATTGTGGGCGCGGAGCGCGAAATGTATGTTAGAGTCATAGGGTTGTCTGCCCTAAGTTTTGAAGGTAGTGTCGGCCTATCCATGGTCCATGAACCATGGGATTGTATAAATAGAGCAAGGCTCTAAGTTGTAAAGGGAGGATAGAATCTAATGGATAGAATGAGATAGCGAAGCACAAAAGAAGAGTCTAAGTGTGTCTTGGGTCGTAGTAGTAGGAAAAGGCTCTGCAACTCAGTGCACAGAGGCCTAGAAGAGTCCATAGCTGAGTGTGCGGACCCCTGCAGCTGAGTGCGCAGGGTAGAGTTGAGTCTGTAACCGGACAAGAGATTAATAAATAAAGGTTTTGTTATCAATTCTGTGCATATGTTCTAAGTTATTACATGTTTGATATCATTTTCAATTATATTGTTTATTCACTGCGCGCACTTGTATGAATGATTTATATTGCTAAGTATACTTTACACATGTAAGTAAGCTAAGTTAATCAACTAATATCAGGTTACTAGTAAGGACTTGGGTAATAACACTGTTTGGCCCCAAAAAGGGTTGCGCAAAGGCAACATCTCAGACTGAAAGGTATAGGTAAGTGTGCATAGTGACGTGTGATGAGCCCCAATTTTTGGTAACAATTTGGGCTCATTTGGCCTACTTACCTTGCTCAACCCTTCATCTTTTATCACTTATGCATTCATTTCTTAGTATATTCGTGTTATTTGTAGGAAGAAGGGCAGGCATTATATCTATGTGGCTAATACATGATGATTTCAGGTTTTTTGGCATTAAAGGGAGCAAAGACCACGCAGAAGGAGACAAGGAGACAACAAAGGTGGCATTGCAGGTTTATAGGGAGGTTGTCTACAGCCTTAAATGACCTCCCTCGTGATCTCCACCCTAACTCCGAGCTCCAACAGCTTTCCCCACCGAGCTTAAAGGCAGCCAACGGATTCTACAGGAACAGCAGTTTACAACAGTTTACTTTTAGTTGGACAGCCGAGCTCCACTAATTGAGGAAGCCAGCTTGATCCTCATCATGTATAAATATTAAGGTCGTGGCCTTTGATAGGAGCTTTTTAAACTTTGGAACTACTGTTGCAATTTCTAAGTACGAGCTACAGCTCGGTTTTTGCTTTTTGTAAGCTAGTTTTGGCATGATGTTAGACTCATGATTATTCAATAAAGGCAGGCAGCTTTGGATTCAATTCTGAGTTTTTAAGGGAGCTATAGCTTTCAGGTTAGGGCCCAACCTGAGAGCAATATACCTCCTTTTCCTTGTATTGTTACTTGTCTTTCCTTTCAGCACTTTATTCCTCTGTTTTGACATGCATTTGGAAATTACAGTCTGCTGATTTGATTTCTTTTATGTGATTGAGTAGGATTAGTTTACGGTTCAAGCGCTTTTAGTTGCTTAGATTAGAGTAGGAGGATCAACATTCATTAGAGCTCTAAGAAAAGGTTGACAATGCACTCACTGCCATCTCTGTTTAGAGATTGGGGGTGTAGACCGTACCAACCACCAAAAAAACGCAGTCTTATACTTTCATTCAAGCTGCAACACAGTCATTTCAATTGTGGATCCATCCATGCATTCTGATCTTGAGCAGTACTTCTTCATTCCAACTCCATGCACGATTTTTCTCTGAAGTTTACATTGCTGTTCATTGATTTAATAACACAGTTAGGATAGGTTGATGAATTCTCGGTTTTGTGCAGATTTGTTTCCTTTACACTGCGTTGCATCACTCTGTTATCTTCTTCTTCTCAACCGTGCCTAAAGCCACCTACCCAACCTCTGTTCAGCTCGTTTGCTTTCCAACCCTTCTACTGTTCACGTAGCTCCATCTTTTTGGATTTTTCATTGCTTCCACCCTTCTATCCACCAACCAACTGTACCCACTCTTTCCTCATCTCGTATCACTGTCCCTGAGCCATCATAAGCTCCCTTTCCATCCTACCTATCCACCCATACAACTCCTCCACTCCTCCATCACCCAAAACTCCAACCACAGAACATCCTGTAGAAGTTAGCAGACTTCCTGTAGAAATCCCAAGTTTCTTGTAGGATCCCCTGCAGACATCCTGTAGAAGCCTGCAACCTCGGTTGCCAAGCACCTGAACATTGTGGACTTCTGTGGAATGAATTTTTGGATCCCCTGGAACCTCTCCTAGCCCTCCTGACCTTTCCCAAGCTTTCTTTCCCTTCGAACCACCCCTGCACAGTCAAAACCTAATAAGAAACAAGTCATAATAACTCCAACCACTTAAGCAAAAATATAAAAACAATGTTCTTTTCAATGGAGGTAGTTTAATCTCATGCATCTCATATCACTAGAAGTAATGGCATCATTTTTAGGAGTTACATTCCCATCGTTGCATCGTAAGGACTAAGCTAGTCAGATTAGGGTTTACTAGGGTTTCCATGTTTTGTTGGCTTTCAGTTCATTCTTGCAAAGTAGGTTAATTTCCTTTCAGATAGTCTTCGTTCATCATTTAGAAAGATTCTTCTGAGAACATATAGAAGTTGGCTTGAGCCCTAGCAGACTTGTGCCAGCTGACCAAGTGACAGCTGCGACAAGAGCTAGTACTTGTGCATACAGCACCGTCGCTTCCAAGTTTGTTACGAACTACCGGGTTAATAAAATTAGAGATAGGAAGCTCCAGGAGTTGTAGCATTATTGCTACAATACTGGAGCCCACCATCTTTTTGGCGCCGTTGCCGAGGAAGCGTCAGAGTATTAGTAATTGTTGCTTTTCTTCTATTTTCTTACTCTTGCTTTCTGCCAAGTAGTTTATTTCATTTCCATTCTGCAAAAGTAGCATAGACATTTCCTGCTCTCATAGATTAGCATTTCTCGCTTTCATAGATTAGCATTTCAATTCTGCAATTTCATTTCTGCAAGCGTAGATTAGCCTTTCATTTCTGCAAGCGTAGATTAGCCTTTCAATTCTGCAAGTGTAGACTAGCATTTCCATTCCTGCAATTTCATTTGAGCAAAGTAGATTAGTTCTTTCCTGCTTTCAATTTAATTCTTCATCTTTATTTCAGTAAGATAGTTAGTTGTAGATCAATCTGTTTCAGTTTTGCAGGTACCAAAGAAAAAAGACAAAAGCAATCAAAAAAGTCTTTCCATTTCATGCCTCGTAGGAATCGAGATAAAACAGGCAAATTCTTACCCAACACCCCCACCACATCACTGAGTCACCCTTCTCTCTTCTTCTGTGACAGTGATCCAGAAGAACCTATAGGTGAACCTCCTGAGATATACGAAGATCCTATAGTAGAAGAAGAATTAGAAACCATCCCATCTGAAGCTATGGCTGACAATAGAAGAGAAGATGAGAGAATAGAAGGTGCCTTTCCCATCTGAGAGACCAATGGAGAGATGAAAATGAAGAACATCAGCCCCTCCGCTTTACCTCACTTCCATGGACTGACCACTGAAGATCCTGATACCTTCCTGTTTGATTTTGCTGTCCTTTGTAGAACCTATGACTATACTGAAGATGAGCAGAAGCTGAAACTCTTCCCTTCAACTCTTAAGGATGCAGCATTACACTGGTTCATGGGCTTACCTTGGAATTGTATCACTACTTGGGCTCAGATGTAGCAAGCTTTCAATACCAAGTACCGGGACTACTGTAGGTCCAAGTAAACCAAGGGAGAAATCTTTTGGATGACCATGGGAAATGATGAGTCCTTAGAGGATTACGAGGAGAGGTTCCAACTTAGCTATAAGCGGGCCAGGTGCACACTTGACCCTGAATCCCTCAAGTTGGTCCTGCTCCGAGGAGTCCCTGAAGACCTCTTAGATACCCTTCACATGTTAGCTGGGGGGGATATTTACCAACTGCCTTATGAGGACATCAAGACTGTGTTTAGAAACCACTCCAGGGCAGCTCGGAAACGAGGTAGAGGAAACCTCCTCTCAACTGGTGTCCCTTTCTCCAAACATGAGTTTACAAATCAATTGGAAGATCTTAAGAGTGAGGTGAGACAAACCATTGCCATGCAGCTGGACACATTCAGGATCTAGTAGAAGAAGGAAGAAGCTGAGAGAGCCTTGGCTATCTTCTGCCCTAGATGTACCAGGAGACACCCTAAGAACGAATGCCATTGCATTCGGTTGAAGTGTGCTTCGTTTGTGAGGAGGACCATCCCACAAATCAATGTCCAACCTTACCTGGATTTAAAGCCATGCACCAAGGGACAGAAGCTCCCACTGAACCTCTCTATTACCTCAACCAAAGGAGGCCACAAGGACCTAGACCTTACCAGCAGGGGATGCAAGGGGCACCTCAAGCTTATTACAGCCCCAACCAATCGACTCCTATGCCTTCATGGGGCCCCCCTGCTCATCCTTCCTGGTCTATGCCTCCTCCATGGTCTTATCCACCTCAGTACCCTACTCAACCCACTACTCATTCTTATCACTCACATGCCCAGCCACAGCCTCAGTGGAATGCACCTCAATCGGGGTGGAGGCCCCAGTACAACACTCCTCCTGCCATTTTCCCTCCACCACCAGTTCAACCTCAACCCTTACCTCCTGCTCCTCCGAGGCAACCTCAAATACCTGCTCAACCGAACCCGAACCCCAACAATAGACAGGCCCAGCAGGTATACACTGGGGAAACATCATTCCCTACTTATGCTGTGGAGATCCAGGAGATCAATCTTCGATCTGGAAAGACTCTTCCGGATCGCCAACCTCCTCCCCCAGAGGATGAGGAAGATAAACAGGAAAGTGAACCAAAGGCTATTCCACCCTTTCCTGAGAGACTAATCGCCACCACACAACCCAACCCAGAGGAGGATGAGCTTCTGGGTGAGCTCAAGCAGTTGTGTGTGAAAATACCACTTCTCCAAGCCATCAAGGATATGCCAATATACAACAAACTGGTTAAGGAAAAGTGTTTTAAACACCCAGGTAGGCGAAAGAGAGATGCTTCAACCATCAATGTCTTAGGACAACTGTCTGACCTTATGTTAGGACAAGTCATCTGTCCAAAGTATCTAGATCCTGGGAGTCCGGTAGTAGATGTCCACATCAATGGCACCATCATACCTCACACCTTGATTGATCTGGGGGCTGCCATTAATGTGATGACCAGGGATACCATGCTCAAACTCAATCTTCAGGGTTCCTTGAGGAAGACCTCGACAGTTCTGCAACTTGCAGATCGCTCCACTGTGACTCCCGAAGGGATTGTGGAGGATGTCTTGGTCTCTGTCGACTCTTGGGAATACCCTGCAGATTTCTTGGTTCTGCAACCCAAGGCAAAGCTTACTGGATATCCTCTTATTTTGGGAAGGCCTTGGTTAGCCACGGTAGATGCTTACATAAGTTGTCGTGCAGGAAATATGACCATCAAAAATGGTCCTATGTCCAAGCAGCTAGTCCTATATCCTCCTGCCCAACCTTCCTTAGAGCATGACTTACCACTTTGGTTGGAGGAAGGAGAAGAGGATGAAGTGTACTCAGCACCTCTGTGCACCCTAGATACCACTAGAAGAGACCCCCCAACCGAGGATGACTTGATTGAGACCTTGATCCAGAATCCACCTTCCAGTGCACTATCCTTAGAGGAATTGGTGGAGGATGCCCGAGCCAGCACCTTAGTGGATCTTTGTACGACCAACCCTGTCACTCCCAGAGTCAAGAATGTGGAGTTCGGCCCTGAGAGAACGTTAAAGATCAGATCCTCCCTATCTCCTCCCCAGGAAAAGGAGCTGTGTAGCCTGTTGGCCAGTCACCTAGATGCTTTTGCTTGGAGCTATAAGGAGATGAAAGGAGTCCATCCCTCGGTCTGTACCCATCACATATACATCAAAGAGGGTTGTAAACCGGTTAGGCAACCTCAGAGGAGAATGAATCCAGCCCTTAAGGACATTGTCAAGGAAGAATTGCAAAAACTGTTGGATGCCGGATTCATTTACCCCATCTCAGATAGTGAATGGGTGTCCCCTCTGGTGTTGGTTCCCAAGAAAAATGGGAAGTGGAGAATCTGTGTGGACTACCGAGAACTGAACAAAGCTACCAAGAAAGACCATTTCCCTCTACCTTTCATAGATCAAGTGTTGGATGGACTGGCAGGAAAGAAGTTCTTCTCTTTCCTGGATGGGTTTAGCGAGTACAACCAGATTCAAATCAGCCCGGAAGACCAAGATAAGACCACCTTCACTTGTCCTTGGGGTACCTTTGCCTACCGAGTTCTCCCCTTTGGGCTATGCAATGCTCCTGCTACCTTCCAGAGAGCTGTCTTGAGCATCTTCTCGGAGCTGGTCCATGATGCAGTGGAAATCTATATGGATGACTTCACTCCTTATGGGGCCAATTTCCAGGAAGCATTGTCCAATCTGGGAAAAGTCCTAACCAAATGCATTGAGATGAACCTGTCCCTTAGTCCTGAAAAATGTGAATTCTTGATGACTGAAGGGACCGTGCTAGGCCATACCATTTCTTGCCAAGGGTTACAGGTGGATCCTAACAAAATTGCTCTCATCAAGAAGGTTCCACCTCCTCAAAAGGTAAGGGATGTTCGGAGTTTCTTAGGATTAGCAGGGTATTACAGGAGATTCATTAAGGACTTCAGCAAGCTAGCCTCGCCATTGTTTGGCCTGTTGGCAAAAGATGTGGAGTTTAAGTGGACTGACGATTGTCAGAGGGCTTTGAATGAATTAAAGGACAAGTTGGTGTCAGCCCCAATCTTGAGAGGTCCAAATTGGGCCCTACCTTTCCACATCTACACTGATGCCTCGAACAAAGCCATAGGTGTAGCTTTAGGACAAGTTGAACAAAAAATTCCATATGCCATTTACTTTGTTAGTAAAAACTTGTCCAAAGCTGAACTGAATTACACTGTAACCGAGAAAGAGTTTTTGGCTGTGGTCCATGCACTGAACAAGTTCTGACATTATATCACTGGCTATCAAACATTTGTACATACAGACCATGCTGCAATTAGATATTTAATGAATAAACCAGATGTGAATGCTCGTATTATTAGATGGTTACTTTTGTTGCAGCAGTTTGATTTGACCATTGTTGACAAACCAGGTAAAGAAAATGTTGTTGCTGACTTTTTATCTAGATTGGATTTGTCTGCAGATGAGAATGGAACAGTGGATGACCAGATGCCCGATGAGCATCTGTTTGCTATCTCAGCACTCTCTCCATGGTTTGCTGATATAGCAAACTACCTTGTTTCAGCACAGTTCCCTCCGCACCTATCTTCAAGAGAGAATAGCAGAATCATCAGAAAAAGTGCCTCATTTACTTGGATCGGGGGCAATCTGTTCAAGCTTGGCCCTGATCAGATCTTAAGGCGTTGTGTAAGGGAGGAGGAAGTCTTTGATATCCTCCTCACCTGTCATGATGGGCCTTGTGGAGGACATTTTGCAGCAAAGAGGACTGCCTTCAAAATACTGAAGGCAGGCTACTATTGGCCCACACTTCATCAAGACGTCAGAAGATATATCAGCCAATGTGACCAATGCCAAAGAATGGGGAAACCGACTCAAAGGGATGAGATGCCTCTCCAACCTCAAGTGACTCTTGAGCCATTTGAGAAGTGGGGTATGGACTTTGTGGGTCCAATCAACCCTCCTTCGAGGCAAAGGTCTTACATCATTGTGTGTACTGACTACCTGACAAAGTGGGCAGAGACTAAAGCAATCAAAGCAGCAACAGAAGAAAAGGTGGCTGAGTTCTTAAGAGAAAACATCTTCTACAAGTTTGGCTACCCAAGAGAGCTGGTCACTGATCAAGGGAGCCAGTTCACATCCAACCTGGTTGAAGACTTACTAGCTCACCACAAGATCAAGCATAGGACTTCCACCCCCTATCACCCTCAAGCAAATGGGCAGGTGGAAGTCACCAATAGAGCATTAGAAGGGATCTTGACTAAGGTGGTGAGCAGCAGCAGAAAGGACTGGGCAGATCGCCTGGTTGAGGCCACATGGGCTTACAACACTACCTGGAAGACCACCACCGGCTTCACACCTTATGAGCTGGTCTATGGGAAGAAAGCTTTGCTGTCCATTGAATTTGAATACAACACTTTGAGGATGGCAGCTCAGCTGGACCTAGATCTCAGCCATGCACAAAAAGAAAGGTTATTGCAGCTGAATGGATTGGACGAGCACCGGATGCAGGCCCTCCTTCACTCAGAAGTGGTTCAACTTCAGAGAAA
This sequence comes from Pinus tabuliformis, assembly GCA_031772625.1. Taxonomy (NCBI): domain Eukaryota; kingdom Viridiplantae; phylum Streptophyta; class Pinopsida; order Pinales; family Pinaceae; genus Pinus; species Pinus tabuliformis. The sequence continues at coordinate 243,977,085 of CM062810.1, read as the reverse complement.
GGTGTGGCATGACCAACATCTCCATGACAAGCAATTCCAACCGGGAGATTGGGCCTTGTTGTATGACTCCAGATACAAAGATTTCAAGGGGAAGCTGAGAACCAGATGGCTAGGACCATATGCAGTGGAAAAATGTCATGACAATGGATCTGTTCTTATTCGGACCATTGATGAGGAAGCCATCCCCATGCTTGTCAATGGGCATCAATTGAAGATCTACAGGAAGCCTCTCTCAAGACAAGAGTTCATCAAAACTATGGAGAAATTAGTGTTGGTCATAGAGAAGGGTTCTGCCTCTCCTTTGGGCATACTCTGAAAGATTTAAAAAAAAAAAAAATAATAATAATAATAATAATAATAAAGATCCTTGGGTGAAAACCTCTCTGAGGCGCCCAAGGCAGGTGGTAGGGGTGAAAACCTCACTGAGGCGCCCCTATTGTCTTTCAAAAAAAAGAAAAAAAAGAAAAAAAAAAGATTTGAAAAAAGATCCTTGAGTGAAAACCTTTCTGAGGCGCTTAAGGCAGATGGCAAGGGTGAAAACCTCATTGAGGTGCCCCTGTTATCTTTCAAAAAAAAAAAAAAAAAAAAAAAAACAAGGTCAGCAAATTCATATTGTAAAGTTGCATGCAGGTTGCAGGTGTACTATGGAGGAGAGGAAGCCTCTCAACTCAAAGCTAAGGATCCTTATCATGCTGTCAGGAGACCTCACCAACACCTCCTCCAAGAATACTCCTTTCCTCCAAGGTATGTGCACAATTTCATCACGGCTTGAGATGTCTACAGGAAGATGCAGATTTTCTACAGGAAGGTGCAGACTTTCTACAGGAAACGCAAACTTTCTACAGGAAGCTCTGTATTTCTACAGGAAACTTCCTGTAGAAGTTCGGGGTGGCCCAGAATCCATTTTACGAGGAGATCTAACGACTAAGGATCGGTTTGGACACATGCAAGCTATTGTTATCTCTCTTGCACATTGTTGTCACCTCGTCCTGCCATCCTTGTCGCCATGCAACGAAGTTACCTGCACCAGCAAAGCAGATCGATGAGTTATCAAGAAAAAGAAATTTTTAAATAAAAAAAACGCTAAGATCTCATACCATATCCATCCCAGTCATCCAGAAGCCCTGGGAGCGTGATCGGGAGGCCAGATCCTTCGTCATGCAGCATGCACCCAAGGAGGAAGAACTGTTACAAGACATCCCGCGGGAGTCCTGTAACAGTTAAGCCCGCTAGAGTGTATACTATTCCCAGCGCTGGCCATATGCAATGAAAACGCGGACGCATGCAGCCAAGCATCAAATCCATCCTCGGCAACCTGTAAACGTGAACCTCCAGGCCTGTGCAAATTCACCAGCAGCAGATAGATCCATTCATCATCGTCCAAAACCAGAAAAATCGTGTTGCAGCCACGCAGGTAAGTGTCTCGACCCTTTCTTCCGTCAGATTGCATGAATTTTACTTTGAATTGTTTGCAAAGTGTGAAATGAATGGGTTGAGCGGCTGTATGGTCAGTTGACTGGCCACGTCAACCGGTTAATGGTCCAGTCGGATGTTTGGGTGGTGGCCATGACAAAAGGAATGGGCAGCACGCACGTGAGAGCAATCCCGTTGGGAAAAACGGATTTAGCAGAAGAAACGGCGGCAGATCTGCTGGAGGGATGATGCGGTAGTAAGTGAACTCACAGACAAATGATGGAACAACGTCATCCAACGGTTCGGCGGGGACAGCTCACCCCCGCGCCACGGATTCCGCCGATTCAAATCTAATCGGCTAGATTGCCCGCATGCATTTATCATTCACCGTTTGAAACTCGAGTGAACATTCGGATCCCTCTGCAGTTCGAAACTTCAAGCCTTTGGCCATCAGAACGTCTGTGAAGAAACACCGAGAGCGTAGACCAACTGCAGTCTTCCCCAGGAATCACGCGCTGCTCCTACAGGAAAGCTGTTTCTACAGGAAGGCGGGTTCCTCACGTAAAAAGGTGGCAGATAAAAAGGTAACCCTGAACTCTCTATGCAATTGGTTTTTAAAGGTGGCAGAATCGTCGTCTACAGTCTGGTCGTAGGAAATGGTTGCAATTGTTGTCTGCCATGCATAAACTGTCATTCTACAGGATGTCAGTGTAATTAAACTGTGTTAAGGTCCTTAGGGATAAGTTTCGTGGATTATGTGCATGATAGAAGCGTAATTCTACGCTCTGTCTCAGTAGGCCAAATTCCTTCCACATTCGCCACCTCTAGCAACAGTTTTTATCATGTCGGGTGGGTTTATTAGACGAGAACCCACTGATTCAACAAAGTTAAGGGAAAACCAGGAGGTGGTGGAGCTCTTCACACGAGCACAATGGATATCCTTCTGTGACAAGTTGCAGGGTTATGACGACGAAGTGGCAGAAGAATTTTTACAAGCTTTGAGGCCGAAATCCAAAACATTGGCCACCGTGAACTTCAGGGGCCTAAGCCTCAAGCGCCCCCCGCAATATATCAGTCGAATTACTGAACTTCCAATGGGTTTGCCATGGGATAAGGAAGAAAGGAAGTTGAGCCAGCAGGCAAAGAAAGAATTCTTTCCACCTGAGGAGGAATTCTCGGAGGACAAAAATGGGGTGCGTAGAACCAGTTTGCTGCCACCATGGAATGAAGTTAGCCTGCAAATCATGAAGTATATAACCTGTGAAGGCCGTTTTAGCATTGTGTACGGGTATCACTTCAGGTTGCTCACTGAATTGAGACACCAGATTGATCTTCCTGTAGAAAATAAACTGAGCATCCCTTATTTCCTGCTACAGTCTCTAATTGAGTGTGCCACAAAGTTAAAAGAAGGCATACTAGATCAGGTAGCCCACCATGGATTGATCAAACTTCTTGTGGAGGATGCGCTTCATTCATATAAGGTTCCCCTCTCATGGGAAGCATTCAGAAATTTGACAAGAGATGGAGACATAAGGATGTTGACTGAAGAAAGTGGTTCCTCCAGCAGTGAGGAGAAAGAATCAGTGGCTGTGGGAAAGAAAGAAACAGGCCAGAAGACCTCGACTACAGTGCAGAAGAAAGAACAAAGGAGGAAGCACGAGAAAAACGATGCTGAGGAAAAAGGTGACACACCCATCTTGTCAGCAAGAGAGAAAAGGTTGCAGAGCAGAACGGACAAAGCTGAGAAGGTCCACATCAGCACAAGTACCTCGTCAGCACCCGCAACCAAACCAAAAAGCAAAACCCATGCAGCAAAGCAAGCCAAGGTGGTGACACCTGTGTCTACAGGAAAGCAGAAACAGGCTTCTACAGGAAGCCCGAAAACAGAAAAAGGGTCTTCTACAGGAAGCCCGAAATTGGCTAAAACAGGGTCTTCTACAGGAAGCCCTGAAAAAGTAAAACCCAAGGAGAAGAAAGCTGATATTCGTGAAAGGGAGGCAGCAGCTGTGCTGGCCGCCCTCAGCACGCCACCTAAGCCAAAAGAGAAAAGGAAGAGGGAGACCCCTCTATACTTTAAAGCTCGAAGAAGTGTTAGGATAAAGACGGGCAAGCCACAGCCTCCGTCCAGCAGCCCGATTATTATTGAAGATGCCCCTACATCGCCCAAAGAAATGTCCCCCTCGAGGATATCAGTCACCTATGAGAGGGGGAGCCCAAAGAAAACTACGTGGCAAGAAAAGTTAGACCTGTTGACTGAAAAAGCTCGGCTACAGGAGGCTGAAAATGTTCTACAGGAAACTCTGGCCCGGCTACAGGAAACAGAGAAGATGGAAGGAGAAGGACCCTCATCACCACCAAGGGAGGGTGAGGTAGAGCCACCTAAAGAGGCTGAAAAAGAACATATACCAGAGCCCAACCCTCAGCCTAGTCTGAGTTCATACTACACCTTTTTAGAGGCGGGCAAAATTATACCTCAAAAATTTACTGTGCCACTGTTTTTTGCATTAGAGGAAGAAAGAGTCCGTACACACACATGGATGAAGATTGCCAAGTCAAAGGGTGTGGCGGACATAGGCCCTTTACAAGAGCAACTCAAGGAGGCCAGGAGTGAATTAGCCATGGCTAAACATGTGGCCAATTGTCAAAGAGTGTACCTACAAGAAGAAAACCAGAAGCTAAGATTGCAGCTATAGGAGCTGAGGGCAGGGACAGGTACATCCTCCAAGGACACCACAGAAGAACAGCAAGGCAAAAAGGAACTGACCACCGGTCTTGGGGAGCCAATGACACTTCTACAGGAAGCAGAACAACAAACACAAATTGAAGTGCAAGCTCTAAAAGAACAACTGCAGCAAAAGGAGGCGCAATTGGCCTGCATGGCTAGTTGGGCCATGGAGGCAATACAGTGCAGACAACCTGCCAAATCCTATGGTTTGTACTTGAAAGACCAATGGCTGCAGTTCCAAATAAATACCTTGGCACAAAGAGGTATTTCTCAGATCCAAGACTCACAGCAATTTTCTGAGTTGTGCAGTACTAGTTCGTCAGAAGATAAAGCCAAATTAGCGGAGTTTTACCTCCATAATTTGGCCTTGCCTAATGTAGTTTCCTGGGATCCCAATACTGCCTTGGGTGATATGCAATTAATGGCGTTCGCTTCATGGTTGAACCATGAGGATCAAAGAGCAGCAGAAGCAAAATCGGTCATGAACCGAGAATTAAACGAGCCATTGCTCATTCGAGCAGAACCAGAGGATCCAGTTGCACTCATCTCAGCACACCAACATTTGTCTACTGATCCTACAGCTTCATTAAGATATATAGATCAACAGGCCCAAGCCATAGCTCATTTTGAAGACATGGAAAGACTGTTAGGAGAAAATGCTGCCCAAGCATGCACACGCAGGTGGAATACATTGGCACACAGTTTGAAAATCTGAGAGTACCATACCCCAACTCGGATGAGGGAAGCTTTGGTAAGGGTAGACCTTTACAATAAATCCATGCAAAGCCTCCAGGCCAGCTGGATTGGCCTTAAACTCAGCCCACCACTGCTGCTAGGATTGACTGAAGGCAGCACAGAGAAGGATGACAGTGAACAATGGGAAGAGGTGAACAGGAAAGCTGTGTTTCATATCAACAAGGAGGACACTACCACAGAGGCTTGGGATGTAAGGGTAGCAGTAAAAGCAATGAAGGATGAAGAGTTGGACTAAATTGCTCAAGGATGAGCAAATATTTTAGCTGGGGGGTGATGATGAGCCCCAATTTTTGGTAACAATTTGGGCTCATTTGGCCTACTTACCTTGCTCAACCCTTCATCTTTTATCACTTATGCATTCATTTCTTAGTATATTCGTGTTATTTGTAGGAAGAAGGGCAGGCATTATATCTATGTGGCTAATACATGATGATTTCAGGTTTTTTGGCATTAAAGGGAGCAAAGACCACGCAGAAGGAGACAAGGAGACAGCAAAGGTGGCATTGCAGGTTTATAGGGAGGTTGTCTACAGCCTTAAATGACCTCCCTCGTGATCTCCACCCTAACTCCGAGCTCCAACAGCTTTCCCCACCGAGCTTAAAGGCAGCCAACGGATTCTACAGGAACAGCAGTTTACAGCAGTTTACTTTTAGTTGGACAGCCGAGCTCCACTAATTGAGGAAGCCAGCTTGATCCTCATCATGTATAAATATTAAGGCCGTGGCCTTTGATAGGAGCTTTTTGAACTTTGGAACTACTGTTGCAATTTCTAAGTACGAGCTACAGCTCGGTTTTTGCTTTTTGTAAGCCAGTTTTGGCATGATGTTAGACTCATGATTATTCAATAAAGGCAGGCAGCTTTGGATTCAATTCTGAGTTTTTAAGGGAGCTATAGCTCTCAGGTTAGGGCCCAACCTGAGAGCAATAGACCTCCTTTTCCTTTTATTGTTACTTGTCTTTCCTTTCAGCACTTTATTCCTCTGTTTTGACATGCATTTGGAAATTACAGTCTGCTGATTTGATTTCTTTTATGTGATTGAGTAGGATTAGTTTACGGTTCAAGCACTTTTAGTTGCTTAGATTAGAGTAGGAGGATAAACATTCATTAGAGCTCCAAGAAAAGGTTGACAGTGCACTCACTGCCATCTCTGTTTAGAGATTGGGGGTGTAGACCGTACCAACCACCAAAAAAATGCAGTCTTATACTTTCATTCAAGCTGCAACACAGTCATTTCAATTGTAGATCCATCCATGCATTCTGATCTTGAGTAGTACTTCTTCATTCCAACTCCATGCACGATTTTTCTCTGAAGTTTACATTGCTGTTCGTTGATTTAATAACACAGTTAGGATAGGTTGATGAATTCTCGGTTTTGTGCATATTTGTTTCCTTTACACTGCGTTGCATCACTCTGTTATCTTCTTCTTCTCAACCGTGCCTAAAGCCACCTACCCAACCTCTGTTCAGCTCGTTTTCTTTCCAACCCTTCTACTGTTCACGTAGCTCCATCTTTTTGGATTTTTCATTGCTTCCACCCTTCTATCCACCAACCAACTGTACCCACTCTTTCCTCATCTCGTATCACTGTCCCTGAGCCATCATAAGCTCCCTTTCCATCCTACCTATCCACCCATACAACTCCTCCACTCCTCCATCACCCAAAACTCCAACCACAAAACATCTTGTAGAAGTTAGCAGACTTCCTGTAGAAATCCCGAGTTTCCTGTAGGATCCCCTGCAGACATCCTGTAGAAGCCTGCAACCTCGGTTGCCAAGCACCTGAACATTGTGGACTTCTATGGAATGAAGTTTTGGATCCCCTGGAACCTCTCCTAGCCCTCCTGACCTTTCCCAAGCTTTCTTTCCCTTCGAACCACCCCTGCACAGTCAAAACCTAATAAGAAACAAGTCATAATAACTCCAACCACTTAAGCAAAAATATAAAAACAATGTTCTTTTCAATGGAGGTAGTTTAATCTCATGCATCTCATATCACTAGAAGTAATGGCATCATTTTTAGGAGTTACATTCCCATCGTTGCATCGTAAGGACTAAGCTAGTCAGATTAGGGTTTGCTAGGGTTTCCATGTTTTGTTGGCTTTCAGTTCATTCTTGCAAAGTAGGTTAATTTCCTTTCAGGTAGTCTTCATTCATAATTTAGAAAGCTTCTTCTGAGAACATATAGAAGTTGGCTTGAGCCCTAGCGGACTTGTGCCAGCTGACCAAGTGACAGCTGCGACAAGAGCTAGTACTTGTGCATACAGCACCGTCGCTTCCAAGTTTGTTACGAACTACCGGGTTGATAAAATTAGAGATAGGAAGCTCCAGGAGTTGTAGCATTATTGATACAATACTGGAGCCCACCAACGTGTACATAGGGTCGAACCACAGACCACTTGAAACCCTCAGACATCTCCAGGGTGCGGAAACCTGGTTCTATCACCCTCCCATGCTACTTCGGGTGAGACCTCAGTCCACGCTCCACAAATTTTTGCTGAAAGGGCTAGTAGTACCAGGATTTATTTGGCTAAATCAACTCTGAACCTGGGTTAGGCCCCAACAAGCCAACAAATGGTTCCGTTGCTAGGATCGGGATCTGAATAAGGGATGTCTGATGTCGTGTCACTAGAATCCAATAAAGAAAGAAATTGAAGGGTGGTTGGACATAAAGATTCACGAGTTCATGACGTAGGAAAATAGGAATCCATGAGTATCAAAGGACTAATGGTTAGAGCGCTACTTATATATGAAAATCCACAAAATTTTCTTTGCATCCTTCCCCTCTGAGTTGTATGAGTGGATTGCGAAGCTAGCAGACAATCAGGGAAGGAGTAGGCTTGACAAACTGATTGTGTGGACTGCAGAATTGGTGCATAGACTAGAAGCATCAAAAGATAAGATTGTGCGCACTATGGACCATTGGCTTGATCGAATTATAGGAGGGTTTATCACCGAGTTCGGGGTAGACACGACCGTCAGCTACAGCGAGGTGGAATGACGCTTCCTCAAAGGATTGCGAGGTAAGTACATTAAATCGTTGAACACTTGGATTAAAATCCTATTGTGTGAAAAGAGGGTTATGCGAATAAATTGATGTTTCGAGCTATGCGAAGTGGGAGGATCTATATAAATGAGGGTAGCGTAGAGATAGAAAATAACCCCTTGATTTCGCTATGGTGGGAAAGTGAGGAAGAGCTCGCAAAAGTTTCTCCAAGAAGTGCAATCAGTCTGATAAGGAAATGAATTCCACACATACCACCTCCACCTACACTACCACCAATTTCACCATCATCACCTCCATCTCTGCCCACACCACCTCCACTGACACCACAGTTCAATATGGCGAGTGCATTAAAATTGCCGGCATTCAGGGGAGTAGGGAACAAAGATACAGACCAATTTTGGTTCATGGTAAAAGCTGTATGGGAAGCACAAGGGGTCGTGGATGATAATATAAAGAAGGAAACATTGGTAAGCGCATTGCAGGATCACGCACTGACATGGTACATCAAGCATTCTAATGACCATCCAAATGCAGGGATCGTAGTTATCTAGGCCACGCTGAATAGGGAATTTAGCAGGCCAAAATCAGAGACACAATCTATTATCGGGTATAAGGAAATTGCGATGCTTCTAGGTGAGACCCCATGGGATCTAGATCAGAGACTGAAGAGTATGATTCACGAAGCCAACATGACCTTGACCGATGTGTAGCACTGCACATGGTTTGTAGCGTCACTAACGCCGCATTTAAGGATGACTCTATCACAACAGAAGTTATCAACCCAGGTTGAAGCTTTGGAGATTGCAATGAGACTGCACGAGACCCCAGTACAAGATCCTAGCCTAGGAGTCCAACAAATCTACGCGCAACTGCAAAATTTGTGTCTAGAAATGCATAGTTTGAAATAGGACAGGACAACTCGCCCAAAAGCGCGTGAGGAGATATGGTGCATGAAATGTAAAGGCTAGGGGCATGATAAGGACCATTGTCCAGTATTCGCGAACTACTTGGAGGGAGGAGGGATGATGCCATTAATACCAGAGGCACAAGCAGGATCGAGCGCAGGGCCTGAATTATGGTGCACAATTTGTCAGATAGGAAGAAAACATGCCACAAATAACTATCACCTATTACTGAAGTATACGCAGATGTCCCAACAATTGTTCTGTAATTTTTGCAGGTTGGTAGGTTATGATGATCGCATCTGCAAAAGTTATGAGTTGATGATGGGTCAGACTCTTGCCTATAGAGTGTATATCGAAACGCGAGCCCTCGATCCAAATGCAGGGATGGCGTGTGCTAGATTTCAGGGGCGTAGATGAGGTCGAGGTGGAATGGGACCAGGAAGGGGTCGCAGATAGCTGATTTGTTACAATTGTGGAGGGCCAGGACATTATGACAGCGATTGTACAAATCCGATGAGAGAATTATGTTTATATTGTACCCAATTTGATCATGAGATGGAGGACTGCCCTACACTGATAGCGAGGTTGCGCAATGAAGGAATACTCTAGCCTCCCCCGAATAAAAACCTACAGATGATGAGGTCTGAGCCACGCGAAGAGGACCCGAATGTAAACGATGTGCTTCGAAGTGGTATCACGATAGGAGATGACAAAGGCAAGCAACCTGAAGAAAGTGCGTGGGTTCGTAAAGCTCCTACAAAGGAGCCTAAATTTGATTTGGGCACGTGAAGGAGACATTCATGGAAGCTAAAAAGAGCTTCATGGAGGCCTCCACTTCAGGTAGCAAGGATCAACTAGAGCCAGAGATGGATCCTTCAATGCTCACTACCTTTCTGGAGACATGCATGAAGTTGTTGCGTGACAGCAAGGCTGTGAAAGGACTGTAGGAACTACTCACTAGGTGTGCTGGGTCAGGAGAACCGTGCGTAGTCCAGAAACTCAGGAAACATACATCACGAACAGGAAGGGAAATGAGATTGAATGCGCAAATCAGAGAATATGAAATGGATCAAGTAGTTCTGGATCTAGGTTTAGACATGAATGTACTACCAAAACAGACATGGGAACGCATGGGTAGTCCCACGCTACAATGGTCCCCTATTCAATTACAAATGGTGAACCAGCAGAAGATCCTACCGATGGGGAGATTGCAGGGAATAACGGTAGACCTCGAGGGTGCAAGCGCGCTTGCAGATTTCGAGGTGATAGAGATTGTCGATGACAACAATCCCTATCTCACGCTACTGGGAATAGATTGGGCCACTGATATGAATGAAGTGATAAATCTAAAGAAGCGCAAAATGATTTTTGAGAATAATTCACTATGCGTAGTGGTACCTTTAGACCCTGTGGAAGGATCCCACTATAGAGAGCCAGTGTGCAACGATGGGAGCGGTGACAAGCTAGAATGTATCTATAAGATAATGCTTGGGAATAGGATTGGGTAAATCCTACAGCGGATGGCAAGATTTCGTGGGAGCGCCAAAGCTTCTACACATCAGATTCGGATGAGGAAACCAAACGATGGTAGAACCAGTTACACGAGGTAACCACTCTCAATTGAAACATGATGGTAAGATCACTCCGCTCCATGAAAACAGAGGTAAGGGATCTTCCTGAGTATGATGGGTTGACAGTGGTGGATGAGTTCCTAAACAAATTTGAAAGAGAGGTGCCAGAACAACAACGTTTTGACACTCTGAAATGGGCACTGCATGCTACACTCACAAGGTGGTGGGGTAGGCACTAGTAGAGTTTTGGGGACTGGCACAAATACAGAAAGATGATAAGCTTATGACTTGGGAAGCCTCGGATGAGGATGGAATCTGGGCATGATTAAAAAAACAACCTGTGTGCCCACCTTTCCAGATGGGTATAGATGTATGGTACACAGCCTGCATGAATGCACACCGCTCTCATGATAGAAAACATGAACAACAAGTAGAAGCAGGAAAAACAAGTGTGTGAACAATGAAGTATGATAAAACCTAGCTTGTAAAAAATCATACACGGGGAAGCCTTTGACAAGGTGTGCGAAGTGCTGAACAGGGTCCACCATGTGAGATGCACTGATTAGGACCTGCGTGTACTAGCAGTTGTATGGGCCTATAGGACCATGTGCGAAACTATGACCGCACAAGTTCTTTCGAAGCTGAAGTATAAAGCAAGGGCTATAATCCATGTGGGGCATGCGAAGCCAAGTCTGCGCGTAACAACACATGTAGATACGATGGTCTGTGCAGACCAGAATGAAGAAATCACAACACTACGAGAAACAGAACATATAATACTAGAGGAAGAAATCCGACGGGGAAACTTTAGACTTCGCGGACTTGAAAAAGACTGGGTACAACTAAGGGAGAAAAGCGCTTTAATGAACGCAGAGGTCAATAATCTGGAAAATGAAATAAAGGAAGCATTTCTCATCGAAAAGCCGAGAATGGCAAGGCAAGGTGCGTATGATCATACTGACAAATTGGAAAACTATTGTCATGAACTGGTTAGTCTACTACCTTGGCTTCGACCACATATCACCAAACGTAGTGACCAGGGTAGAACATTACAAATAGTAGAGTGCGCGATGCCGATCACCACAATGGAAGATGGAGGTTCTTCGCGAACCATGCTGACGGGTAGGATGGAGCCCCGCACGAGTGGTGCGACCACCTGACTAGCTTCAGGAAGAACAATCTTAGCGCTCCAGGCAGCTAAAAGGGAGCATGAGACTATAAAATATTCTGCCTAGGAGCTATGTAATATTGGAGATACGCATAGAATCAGAATGTCATAGAATTTGTGACCACGCATGGAGGGTTGCGTTGCCACCTGGGTGACCATTGGTGTCACTATTTACAATGGGATGTTCAATTTGAGGCCAAATGGAGCGGGCGGTGGGCATTCAAGACGTGAGTTATGGGCAAGATTTGGGAAAATTTGTGGCCAAGAAAGCACTAGTGGCCTGAAATTGGGGGGAAGGGTCGAATTTGAATTCGAAAGGCACTATAAAACTCAAAGGGCTAGCTAGCGAACAACACTTGGTCATTTGAGAATTGAGCACTTGAGCAGAGCACTAAGCATTGAGATTCGAGCGATAATTGAGCCCCTAAGTTCGCGAGTGACAAAATACAGCCTAACTATGATGACGACCACTAAGGATGGGTTGGGAATTGAAGAAGTAACCAACAACCAGGCCGTGATGACTCAAATGGTTGAGGATGCTCTAGAAAGTGCCGAGGTGGTGATGGAAATCCCCAAATCACCGCAAACGCTGAGGCCTAAGAAGGATAAATAGGCAATGGGTCTACTATGCATGTCCCCAAGGAATCCGTGACATAACAAACTATCCATGGCAGAGAAGGGGAAAGCAGTCACAATAGAAATAGATGAGGAAGAAGAAGATTTGTAGGCCCTGATCGCTGCAACAAAAGAAGAAGAAGACATGGAGGAGGATATCCAACCATTGCGCTCTGCAACAAAACTGCTTGCATATGCGTTGTGGCCACAACCACCATCCTATTAAAACCTGCTCTGGTGGCAAATTTGAATGGGTCCCCTAGAAGTTTGATCTTTCATTTCTTCGAATGATAACTCTCTGAATGATCTATTTTTATCCTGGGGATTTTAACTCTCTTCCAGGTCAAATCTTCAACTCTTAATGGTTAAGACCCCCCCAAATAAATCTCTGTGGCATGATTCATTTATAACCCACTCTAGCCCTTCATTCATATCTTTCATTGGGACTTTTTCAATCCTCATAAGCCTTCATGGTGCTCTATGCCCACACATATAACCAACCCCCACTCTTTACTATGGTCGTATGTGGACTCAACCCCAAAATCTTATATCGCGCCTTTATTTCTATTATAACACTTTTGTAATAGAAATACTTTGCAAGCATATTTAAATTACCTTTTTTCGCGCTTTTTCGGTCTTTATACATTTATCAATGCCTGCCTTTATCGCTATCGCAATCTCTCAATTTCCATGGTTGCATTGTGCCTTCCTCTTTTGCATCCAATAAGCGAGGACCTTTCGGACTTCAAATGCAATTAACCACGTCCATATCCTTTCAGGTCCATCGTTACATTGCTTATTGCAATCACTTGTCTGCTCCTTCATCGCAAATCGCAATCGGCGGAACCCAAGGCCCATACATAAGGCATTCCGTGATATGACGGATCCACCAGGATTATTAAGCGCATCACATATGATTTCGGGTCCTCTCCCCAATCGCAATCGACAAAACCCAATGTTTATACATAAAGCATGATGTGATATAGCGGACCCGCCAGGATTATTAAATGCAACACATATATTTTTGGGTCTGGCTAATCACAAATCGCAATCGACGGGACCAGGGGTGATGTTGCATGTGAGTGCCCACTGCGATGTGCGATTGCGACTTGATCACATCACAACCTTGGCTAAACTAGGGGTCGATTCTTTCACACTTGTTCCTTTTTATTTTATAAAAGTTTTATTGAGGGCAAGATTTGTGCTTTTAGGCATTTCTATCATATTTTCATAAGCATAGATGATGTTGATTATTTCTGTAGGCAAGGACCAAGAGAAGGCAAGCGAAGTTGAAGAGAGAATGCGTAAGCATCAAAAATGGCTCCGGGAAAAGATGCATAAGAGGAGCCGAAGAATATATATATGCAAGTGTACTATACTTAAGATCTAGCCTTAAGTGTTCACGGTTGGGTTTCCATGCGTTACCTGTGTATTCCAAAAATGATGTTGTCCTAGGTTTCATCATGAGGAGATGACATGCGGTCATTCTCCTTTCCATTGGCATCAATTCGCTCCCCCTAGGAAATAGAATGCTCCAACAAATGTGATCTTGACGTGTCAGTGGCTTCACTGACTGTTCTACGTCTATATATTTTGATTTGTATATTGAAAAGGGGAGGAAGGTGGAAAGTCGGGGGGAAAATGGAGGGTTAGTCTTTTTCTACATAAATATTACCTCCAGAGATGGGAGGAGGACTTTTTTTTTGGGGGGGGGGGGGGGGCAGAATAGCTTTTTGATTTATTGTGCTAATAATCAAGACTGTTTGGGTCAAGAAGGGGCCTTTTTCCGATTTATCTTCCTTTTCTTTCATTATTTAGAATTAGGATGTTTTTGCTGGCATAAATATAAATATGTTAGGACTAGCATAAGTAGTTAGAATTAGTATAGATATGATCTTATACATATAGGTTAGCTATTTCTTTTGTTGATTTAATGGAAGTCTTCCTCCGGGGAGCAATCTTTCAACACCTATAACAGTTTACGGGTCCTTTAAAACCTGTCGGAACTAGCCATTCCAAATGAAAGTAGATCTAATCGGGGTCTGTGATCGGGTTGGTTCCCTTTGTTGGCATAGTGAAAATTCACAGCGTCAACAAATTGGCACTAGAAGGAGGGCTTGAACCGCTGTCCATAGCTTTTCATGATTTCATCTATAAATGTTGCGCATGGATTCAAAAAGATTAATGTATGGATCTTAAAGGTCGAAAAGATCATTCTGCCCATTTGGAAGAGCCTCATTTCGAAGAAGAAGAGATCCCTCTAAGTCCCGTGTTTGGGTCACCCAAAGAAGAGAGACCGTGGGAGTTTCCTGTCACTCAAGAAAAACCAGTCAGAGTACTTACTTGGGCTTATGCTCGTTCCCTCTCTCAGCTCCCCATATTTCACTCTTTACCTCTGACAACTAAAGAAAGCCAAGGGTCTTTCCCATAAGCGAAGAGACATTTGTAGCCCCTTCTCTTGAATATATTGTGCTAGAGTCTTTGCAAAGTATCGACACTCCTTGGGAGGAAATTCCTGAGGATCCCCCCTATAAAGGTAATCTCCGGCCTAATTCGGAAAATCCTAACAAATAACACCTCAAGGAAACCTTCAACCAGAACCTCCCTATCCATAATATGGTTAATGTTCACCCTCTAGGTGAGAATCCGCCTCCACTGCCCCCTCCAGGTGGGAATCTGCCTCTACTACCTCCTCCAGATGGGAATCAACCCGCACCTCCTCTGGGATCACTCCCTCCCTGGCTTGCACAGGATGTCGTAGCGGTACCTGGGCAACAACATGCCTTACCCAAGAATGCACAAAGAGTATTCTCTAAATTCGACCCTGATCGAGGAGACATTCCTGACAACCATATTCACTCTTTCTTCCTAGCCGTGCACATGTTGGGGGTAGTTGATGAAGATGTAGTATGTCGCTTATTCCATTTTACTCTAATTGGTGTGGCCTCCACATGGTACTTTAGCTTGAGAATAGGATCAATCACCTCATGGGGTGCCTTTCAACAGGCCTTCTTAGACAAGTTTAGCGATGATAAGACGCTTGCAGCCTTAGTTTTAGAACTATCCCATTTAAAAATGGAAGCCAAAGAAAAGGTCAAGGATTTTAACATCCGGTTCAACACTTTTTTCAACGGAATTCCGGCTAACGCTAGACCTACTGATGAGGTGCTCATGGAATTCTACATCACTACTCTCCCTATCTCTAGCTGCAATGTGGGTCAAGAGGAGTAACAGCAAACCTTACAAGGTGCTATTGATGAAGCAATAAAAGTGGAGAATGAAATGATCAGTCTCACAACATTTCATCATACAACTGAAGAAAAGAAAGCCTCTTAGTCATCCAGGAAGAATAATGGGAGTGATAACAAAGTGGCTGAGATCAAAGAAAAGGATACCACAGATGTGGAAGATTTGCATCGGATCATTAAGAAATTGACGAACACAGTCATCGATATGAAAAGTAATTCTAGAGAGAGTACAAATGGGAATGGAGGATATTATAACAACAGAAAATCCTTCAAACATTTCTATTGTAAGAAGATAGAAGGTGGTCATGGCCAACTTGCGCTGCCTACTCCACCCAATGAAGGGATTTTAAATATGGAAGAGATGGCTCTTATCGGATCGCTCCTTACCAAAGAAGAATCTATAGTGGAGCTGGAGCCAGAACAAGAAAATGAGGAAGAATACCAAGTAGAAGAGCCCTTGGACGAGGAACCTCAAATCAATGTACTGTGGGATTTCCATACAAATGAGAACGATGACGACGAAGGAGGTAGTACGGTAGAAATCCACACTAATTAGATCCACAAAAAAAGTAAAGGGCCACTTGCGGGCATGATGAAGCCTGTAGACCAAACAAAGAAATATGTTCACCCTTTGAAGGCATCCGCTCCTAAAGTTCTTGTTGAGAAGCGTAGACCTAGTGGTGATTCCAAGAGTACTCTAGTTGTGAACTATCCACAGAAAGATAATACATCTCCAAATGCAACGAAGGCGACTCAAAATGGTAAACTCCCACCTAAGAATGGCAAAACAGGTATGTTTACTCTGCCCTACCTTGTTTATAACATTGATTACAATATTGTGGATGATCTTAAGAAATCTTGAGCTAATATCACATACTTCGATTTGTTAAAGTTAACGTAGCAAATATATCTGCTTTTGAAAGCTGTGAATGAACGAAACTGCAAATCTCCCACCAATCCGAGTAGCCAAATCAAGAATTCGGCATCTAGACCTGTTAGTACCCCCAGTACAACCCAAATTCCATCGGCCATGGAAGACAATATATCAAAAATGAATTGAACCCCCTAAGATGTTAGTGCAACCATGATAGGAAGGAAATCAAAATCCATGACTCCACCTTTCCTTATCACATTTGAAATCTTCAACATGAACATATACAATTGCTTGGTAGATTCTGGTGCCTCATCCACTGTTATGCCTTACGCTGTTGCTAAAAGACTTCATGCAATTTCCGAGAAAACTGGAACTCGAATTATGCAACTAGACAAAACAAACGTAAAAGTAATTGGAGAATTGAAAGATGTGCTGATTCGGATGGCTGCTAAACCACAGTACACACAAGTCATTGACATAGTGGTAGTCTACATACCCGAGGCATATGGAATGCTTCTTAGTAGGGACTGGTTAGAAAAACTGAATGGATATTTCTTAACTGATTGGTACCATCTCTTGTTGCCTCAGAAGGGAAAAGGTGATATGCTGAGAGTTGATCGAGAAAGATACATGAAGTATGTAGTGACAAAACTAAACGACCCCAATGAACCTGTAATGTTTACCAACTCTATCCTTGCGAATTATAGTTTCAATGTTTTGCCACGGAAACCTGTTTTGGAGAATTCCATGTAGAGACAATTGAAGAAACTACAATAAAAACATAGTTGGAAGCTCTCCCCCGTAGTCCAACTAATGAGCCACCCTGTAATATAGTAGATGACAGAACTAATTTTGTAGGAAGCAGGTCATTTGATGTAACATTAGATTCTATATTTTGGACACTCTACTTTGATGGCTCTAACTGCCTTGAAGGTGCAGGTGCTAGGAGCATTCTCATTGACCCGCAAGGGAACCAACATCTGATGGCCAGCCGGTTGGAGTTCACGTGCACCAATAACACGACAGAATACGAAGGCTTGCTATAGGGCCTGAAAAAAGCCATTGATATGAAGGAAAAAGATATTAATTTTTTTGGTGACTCATAGATAATTGTGGACCAGGTAAGGAAAAGGATACATTGCAATTCGCCACACCTGGTAAGACACCAACATGAGGTATGGAGCTTAATTGACAGTTTTTATTATTTCAATATCACATACATACCTCGAGGGAAAAACGAGATGCCGATTTGATGGATGGTATGGCTGCGAAAATTTTGCTTGATCTTAGATTAAACAAGAATAAATATTATGTTGAATTGATTTTCAGACCATTCGTGCCTGATAACATCTCGAATTGGCAGGTGTTCGAAGGTGATGAGAAAATCCTTGAGTTCCTGCATTGCGAAAAAACATTCAAAAATGTAGTCATTGATGAAAAAGAGCATGAAAAACTTATGAATGGGAGTGAAGATGAGGAAAATGATCAGCCTAATATAATCCCCAAGTTAGTTGTCAAGATGGAGCACTTTTATGACCTGCATGATAAATTTAAGAAGTCGACTAACTGCAAAATGCATAGCTCATCCATGAAGTATGAGTCGGTCAACCTTGGAACCAAAGAAGACCCAAAAAATGTTAATTTGGGCTTGGGAAGCTCTCCTAAAGAAAAGTTTGCATTTTTTAAGTTATTTAAAGAGTACAAGTACGTCTTTGCATGGAAATATGGCAACTTAAAAACCTTCGATACCAGTGTTATGCAACATGTAATTCCTTTGGAAAAGGATGTCAAGCCCTACCAACAAAAGCTTCGCAAGATGCATCCAAGCCTGGAACTGTTGGTGAAGAAAGAATTAAACAAAATGCTGGACACCAAAATCATTTTTCTTGTCAGGCACACTCGCTGGGTAGCTAATCTCATGCTTGTAAGAAAGAAAAATGGAGACATTATGTTATGTATCTATTTCAGAAACTTGAACAAAGCATCGCAGAAAGATAACTATCCTATCCCTTCTATGGAACACATTCTTCAATGTGTTTTTGGGTCTGAAATGTTGTCCCTATTGGATGGATTTTCGAGATATAATCAAGTGTTCGTGGCGAATGGAGATCAGCTTAAGACAACTTTCAACACTAAATGGGGCACTTATGCATATCGCAAAATGCCGTTTGGACTTATTAATGCGGGCGCCACATTTCAAAGAGTTATGGGCATAGCTTTCCGAGGATTGATTAATAGATCAGTAGTGGTTTACATGGATGACATTACTGTGTATTCATATCACAAAAGGGATCATATTTATCACCTGAAACAGATTTTCGAAAGATGCCGAAGGTACGAAATATTGTTGAATCCCAAGAAGAGCATTTTCACAGTTACAGAAGGGAAACTATTGGGTCATATCCTCTCTAAAGAAGGGGTTATTATTGATCCTGAAAGAATAGAGACCATCATGAGAATACAACCCCCCGTAAGTAAAAGGGCAATGCAATATTTTTTTGGGAAAATTAATTTCATTAGGAAATTTGTTTCAGGTTTCACAGAAATAGTGCATCCCATTCAGCTAATGATGAAGAAAGACGCTGTGTATAGGTGGAGCGATGAAGCTAAGAGATCATTTCAGCAAATTAAGGAGGCCATCGCAGAAGCTCCTGCGTTGGTTAGCCCCAATTTTGACAAGGAATTCCTCCTGTACACTTTCGCTTTAGACGTTTCATATTCCACAATCCTCACACAAAAAAATGACAACGACGATGAAGTCCCTATTTCTTATATGAGCTCTAATCTTCAGGGAGCAGAACTGAACTACCCAGACACAGAGAAACAAGGTTTTTCGGTTTTAAAGCCGTGAAACATTTCTTCCCTTATTTATTAAAGGCCAGAACTAAAGTAATCGTCCCCCACCCTGTTGTAAGATCCCTCTTTCTACAAAGCGGTATGGGGGAACAGAGAGGGAATTGGATAACCACTCTTTTAAGAATACGACCTCGAGATTAAGCTGGAAAAAAGGTTTGAGGGTAGGGATTGTGTAAGTTCGCAGCAGAAGCCTTGGAAAATAAAGAAGGGGCATTGGAAGAACCAGAAGCGCAGAGCACATGGGACACGCAAGTAGAATTCAGGGAGGAGCCCAGATGGACTAACGAAATGCTGATGTGTGAGTGCGAAACGCTGGAAGTCCCTTTGGTCCCTAACTTGTGGTATTACGGCATACGCTTTTATCTAACACGGGGATCATGTCTTGAGCACATGGATGCATCACAAAGGAGAGCGCTCAGATTAAAATCTAATCAGTATCACTTGGCCAATGACATATTATACATAAAAAATTATGATGGAGTTTGGCTAAGGTGTTTGGAAAAGGGCGACGCTGATCATGTTTTGAAAGAAATGCATGACGACCCAGTAGGTGGTCACTATGGCAGAGAGACCACTACTCACAAAATATTAAGAGCTGGGTATTATTGGCCCACAATGTTCAGAGACTCGCATGCCTACACTCGGAAATGCAGGGTATGTCAAACTGCTGCAGGGCGAGAAAGAAAGCCAGTCGTTCCCCTCAGGCCCGTTATGATCTATTGCCCGTTCCAGCAATGGGGCCTAGATGTCATAGGTGAGATCACTCCGAACTCTTCACAGCAGCATAAGTATATACTCACGACAACCAACTACTTCACCAGATGGACCGAAGCCATCCTGCTTCGGAAGGTTAAGAAAGATGAGGTAATATCTTTTATTAAGAAATTTATTATCAACAGGTTTGGCATCCCTGACGCTCTCATATTTGATAATGCTTCTTACTTTTCATCACTAAAATTGACTGAATTTGCTATCGATAAATCAATTCGCATAAGGTATGCATCAAACTATTACCCCCATGGAAATGGAGTTGCAGAGTCCTCAAATAAAAACCTCATCTGCATAATCCATAAATTTGTCACCGAAAACCAGAAGAACTGGCACAACACCCTAACAAACGCCCTTTGGGCTGATAGGGTCACCCCAAAAGTAGCATTAGAAAACTCCCCATACTTCCTCGTTTATGGACAGGAAGCCGTCTTGCCTCCCAACGTTACCCTTCCCTTGTTACAGCTCTCCCAAGCCTCGAGAGGGACCCCTTCAGCCTTACTTCAAAAAAGGATCAATCAACTGGTGAGGTTAGAGGAATTGAGAGATAATGCCAGAAACAAGTTTAGGAATCACCAAATGATCGTGAAGAGATGGTTTGATCGCCATCTAGCAGGAGATAAATATTACCAAATCAGAGAGCTTGTTTTGAAATGGGACAAGTTGAGTGATCCAAAAGGTAAGCACACGAAATTCCAACACTTATGGCTGGGCCCGTTCCAAGTTGAGGAAAAAATTGGTCAGGGAACCTATAGATTTAAAACTTTATAGGGAGAAACCGAAAAACTCCTTGTTAATGGCCAAAATCTTAAGAGATACTTCCAGTAGCCACCACATGGTGGTTACCTCCTGAGTAGGTTAGGATTCATTTTGTTTTTGTTGTTATCTTGGTTATATTTTCATCCTGTCTGTTCTTGTTTTACACAAAGTTTATCTTCCTACTGTTTTTAATTTCAGTCCTTTTCAGTCAATTGATTTTGGTCTTTTAGTCTCATTTTCACCTTTTATAACCCTCTTCTGATTTCCCTCATTCACTACCTTCAACTTTTTGCTTCCCTCATTAACCTGCTGATGAGTCTACAGATCCTAAATTCATTATTACCTTGCAAATCAAGCGAGCCTTCGATGAGCCTATGAGAACTTGCAAAATCAGCGGTGAAATTTGAGTCAAAGCCACTCATTGGCACATGTTGGGAACTAGGAAGGCTCTGTTGATAACCTGGATACCGAAGCATGTAGGGACATCTTTATAAAATGAAAAATGTGTAACTATGGATTGGATTGGCATGGCGGAACGCTGCATTTTCAAAATCCCACCTAGACCTAGCCTATACTTTCCTATGAGGTTTGCAGTTATTCTCCATTGGTTCCATCCACCACACTAAAATTTCCAATATCTATCATCTACAAGCCAACCTCCTTTCATGGGCTAAGCTCACTGTCATTTACCCTGTGGAAAATCCAATTGTGCTCTAGTCCTTGTACCTGAAACTAGAAGGACTTATTTAAAGAAAATGAAATGTCGAGTCCTTGTGCCAATCTGGAAGGACAGGTTGTTTGGGAAGCCGATTGGAGTAGGGACTATTGCTGGGCTCAGAGTACTGGTTGACATAGCAAGCCCAACCTTTCTTAAGCAGTTTAAAAATATGGCATGATCCATGAATATGCCCCATTTGATCATACGAAAATATAGCACTGGAATTTCTTACATAAAGTGCAGATAAGCATATCTACATATATTCATCAAGCTTGATGCACGATAAAGAGTTGAGGTACACACCTAAACAGGTATTGACAAACCAACGATGGCCCCAAAATGGTTTTGAAAGTAGAAAATAGGTAAAGGAGGGTCAATAAATCCCATAATACGACCATTGGAGAATGCCTATCAAAACCCTATCAGTAAGTAGAAGCTATTTGTCTTTATCCCGCCTAAAGCAATTAATGCTGAAGCGGAATCCATTCCTGTCCATCTATATAGTTTACATTTCAAGTTTATGTTAACACCCTGATGTTATATGGATCAAAGTTTATTTGGTAATAGAGATAATTGGTTCGCCCAGTGGTTCGCCATTTGTTGTGGTGACAACCACCACCCTATTAAAACCTGTTTTGGTGGCAAATTTGAATGGGTCCCCTAGAAGTTTGATCTTTCATTTCTCCAAATGATAACTCTCCAAATGATTTGTTTTTATCCCAGGGATTTTAACTCTCCGCTGAGTCAAATCTTAAACTCTTAATGGTTAAGACCCCCCCTGAATAAATATCTGCGGCATGATTCATTTATAACCCAGTCTAACCCTTCATTCATATCTTTCATCAGGAATTTTTCAATCCTCATAAATCTTCATGGTGCTCTATGCCCACACATATAACCAACCCCCACTCTTTACTATGGTCATATGTGGACTCAACCCACAAAACCTTCTATCGTGCCTTTATTTCTATTATAACACTTTTGTAATAGAAATACTTTGCAAGCATATTTAACTTACCTTTTCCGCGCTTTTTCAGTCTTTATACATTTCTCGATGCCTGCCTTTATTGCTATCACAATCTCTCAATTTCCGCGGTTACACTGTGCCTTCCTCTTTTGCATCCGATAAGCGAGGACCTTTCGGACTTCAAATGCAATTAACCACGTCCATATCCTTTTGGGTCCGCCGTTACATTGCTTATCGCAATCGCTTGTCTGCTCCTCCATCGCAAATCGCAATCGGTGGAACCCAAGGCCCATACATAAGGCATTCCACGATATGGTAGACCCGCTAGGATTATTAAGTGTAACACACATGATTTCGTGTCTGCTCCCCAATCGCAAATCGCAATCGGCGAAACCCAACGTTTATACATAAAGCACGATGCGATATGGTGGACCCGTCAGGATTATTAAACAAACACATATATTTTTGGGTTCGGCCAATCACAAATCGCAATCGATAGGACCAGGGGTGATGTTGCATGTGATTTCCTGCTGCGTTGTGTGATTGCGACTTGATCGCATCGCAACCTTGGTTGAACCAGCGGCCGATTCTTTCGCACTTGTTCCTTTTGATTTTATAAAAGTTTTATTGAGGGAAAGATTTGTGTTTTTAGGCATTTCTATCATATTTTCATAAGCATAGATGATGTTGATTATTTCTGTAGGTGAGGACCAAGAGAAGGCAAGCGAAGTCGAAGAGTGGATGTGTAAGCATCAAGAATGGCTCTGGGTAAAAGATGCATAAGCAAAGCCGAAGAATATATATATGCATGTGTACTCTACTTAAGATCTGGCCTTAGGCGTTCACAGTTGGGTTTCCATGCATTACCTGTGTATTCCGAAAATGATGTTGTCCCGGGTTTCATCATGAGGAGATGACATGCAGTCATTCTCCTTTCCATCGACATCCATTCATTCCCCGCAGGAAATAGAACGCTCTAGGAAATGTGACCTCAATGTGTCAATAGTTTCACCGACCGTTCTACGTTTGTATATTTTGATTTGTATATTGAAAAGGGGAGGAAGGCGGAAAGTCGGGGGGAATATGGAGGGTCAGTCTTTTTTTGCATAAATATTACCTACAGAGATGGGAAGAGGACTTTTTTTTTGGGGGGGCAGAACAACTTTTGGATTTATTGTGCTAATACTGTTTGGGTCAAGAAGGAGCCTTTTTCCGATTTGTCTTCCTTTTCTTTCATGTGTTTAGAATCAGGATGTTGTTGCTGGAATAAATATAAATATGTTTTGTTTTTGTGTATATTGATAACAGACAGTTCGTGACTAGTCTTGGTTATTCAAATATAATTTGTTACCATGGTTAATTCATGAGCGGTTGCTGATTCAAAAACTTGTTAAACATCAGTTGCAAGTTTTATTTGTATGTAAAGGAATGTGTATTCCTGTATGAGTAATTAGACTGCAATTGAGATTTAATATAGCCTTGTTCATT
Source organism: Pinus tabuliformis (assembly GCA_031772625.1). Classification (NCBI taxonomy): domain Eukaryota; kingdom Viridiplantae; phylum Streptophyta; class Pinopsida; order Pinales; family Pinaceae; genus Pinus; species Pinus tabuliformis. The sequence continues at coordinate 243,953,249 of CM062810.1, read as the reverse complement.
TGTGAACCAGTAATTGATTCATTTGGACTTGGAATCTATATATGATGTTTAATCTCTTTTTGTTATGCTCCTGCAGGATAGATTAGAATAGTTAGGACTAGCATAAGTAGTTAGAATTAGTATAGATACGATCTAATACATATAGGTTAGCTGTTTCTTTTGTTGATTTAATGGAAGTCTTCCTCCGGGGAGCAGTCTTTCAACACCTATAACAGTTTATGGGGTCCTTTAAAACTCGTCAGAACTAGCCATTCTAAATGAAAGCAGATCTAATTGGGGTCTGCGATCGGGTTGGTTCCCTTTGTTGGCATAAGAAAACCAAAGTGTCGATGGACCTGGATGAAATGAAGAGTTCACTCCAGACCCCGCTCCTCCCCGATGTCATTGTATTTGAGGGCATGAACCTAGGCCACATGCCAACCATAGAATTTGAAGACTAGGACCCCGTTGACAGTGAGAAGTTCCCGCACTTAGGGACCAGAAACCTGATGAAGCAGAATACTAAGGGGGCGGTGATAAAATTAGAGCCGTGGAAGTGGCTGCACAGTGTGGAAAAGGCCAGGTTGCTGCATTTATTATGGATACCACATTTCCACCATGCGCCCATCACCATTTTCGTCATCAGGCAACTGCTCTGCCTGGTGCATGATGGGTATCTATGGCTGGAGAAGCCTATTCCTATCACGACAGACCTCATTCACTGTATCTCTCGATTCCCCTGTAAAGGAAATTACCCCATGGCTATCGCTGGAAAAGGTAGTGATTTGGCTCTTGCAGAAGCCATGAAGGAAAAATATAAGCTAGAGAAGAATAAGAGGGGCTACGCCATCTCTAGCATTAAGGATAAAGGGGTGCGCATAGCAACCCAACTCTTGGCCGACAAAGTTATGAGGAAGTGTTGCATTGATGAGGTAACAGTGCTGGTGGTCGCGTTGACCGAGCAGTGTGCAAAGGGGGTCTAGTTCAACTGGTCTGAATTCCTTTGAGAGGAATTTTTGACAAATTGTCGTGAAGCCCAAGAGCAGGGTAAAACCTTCCACTACACGTGGTTACCATTATCCATATTGCTAGTAGCGGAGAATTGCCAGAGGACAGTCAATTCCCCAACATTGACAGAGAGTTACCAGGGGCCTTGAAGTATGCTTCGCTCTAGGCCACCAAGGATGCGAAATGGATTCGTGACACCAAAATTGTCTGGGTGCTCATGGAGGCGAGCATCCGGATTTGGATCAATCAGAGGCTGCGCCTGTCACCTACGGTGTACAATAGTCTGCAGAGTTTTGCAGACTTCAAAGATGATATGCACAACATTTATATTAGGGCATGAAAGGATCCGGTGAAGCAGTGGACAAAGTTATCGTTTGTAGCCATTGACGACGCTATTTTTATTGTCTTAGAGACATGGTCTCCTAAATGGTGCGCCTCGGATTTGGAAGAACTAGAGAAGGCGGTAACATAGAAGAAAAAGGATGATTCCAAGTTGCGCGTCACCCAATTGGAAAAGAAAAGCCAAAAAGAAAAAGCAGTAGTTGAGGTAGGGGTAGTGCGAGAAGCGACATAGAAAGCCGTGGAGCAGAAGAAGGCTGCAGAAGCAGCACAAGTAGTAGAGGCAGCAACAACACAGGCAGATGAGGGCCAAGCAATGTCCTCAGGGCAGGAGGCAGAGGAAACAAAAATGACAGAAGGGAGCACGGACCCAGGGGCTGCGTCCACACAGTTAAAGCGCCCGTGCATCGCAGAGAGATCAAGCCCAAGGAAGAAGGTCAAGGCCTTGAAGTTGGCCATTGACCCAATCACCTTAACCAAAGGTGATCTCCATGACATCGGCGAGATGGTCCGCGATGTCACAAGTGAAGCGCTTCAGGAGTTCATGCAGGAGCATCAGACTGTGTTGGGGGCCCTCAGGATATAGTTGCAGGAGTTATAGGTGCGACCCCCTTAGGAAGGTACCCTGTCAACACACGTCGCAGTAGGAACTTCAGCAGTAGAGCAGATGTTGAGTGTAAGAATGGAAAACACAATAGTGTTGCTAGAGGTAGCTCTAGTGTCGTCCAATGTGATGGATCAGTTGCTGATTAGCATGATGAAAGGCCTTGGCCTTAATCTGGTCGTTGTTCCCTGGGAAATGTTGTATCAATTACAGGATGGGATAATGGCAGAACTGTGGGCCAGGGAGATCCGCACGATCCAAGTTCTTAGTGAGCAGAAAATAAACATAGAACAACTCAGCTTGCAGCATGATGAATTGGTGTCACAGAATCAACAGTTGGTGCAGACGGTAGATGACGCTTTCCGATGCGTCCCAGAGCTAGCCATCACAACAGATCTACCGGTAGAAGTGTGGATCCACAGTTTGGAAACTGGAGTCCATGAGGCTAGAGAAGAGACGACAAAGGTTTACTTGGAGCTGAATCTTTAGATTGCCGAGCTGCGGTTGAAGGCAAAACCTTCCACTCCCCCGGACATCCAAGAATAACGTGTTAGCACTATCACAACAAGGTTAAAAGAAATTGGAGGTGTAGTGCGCGACTGTACCAACATGTTGGAACAGACACTTGAGGTCCTCACAACTTTGCAGGAGGACCACAACATCCAGCGCCAGGAGACAGAGGCACGCGAACTCTAGAAGCAATACAAAAACATCAGAGGAACTGCGCAAATGGTAGTCTTCACTTAGCAGCTTACGAGGATGCAACAAGCCAAGGCATTAAAGGAGCAAGTGGATGTGATGCGCCATAAGGAAGTAGTTCTCGAAGCATGCGTTCAGCCATGGATTGATGAGGCCTTCACAATCACGACGAATATTGAAGAGAAGCTTGCACACATTCAGGGGATGCATGCGCAGATGTAGGGTAGCATGCCAGACACATAGGTCTCAGAAGAACGGATGCAATATGTTCAACAAGCAGCAGCTCAGTGCGCTGTGGATATCAAGACTGTTCGAGACTAGTTGGAGGGACTCTGCGCCAAGATCTCCACACTGATAGAGTGACTCGAGGGCGAGTCACGATGTTTGTGTTGGGGGCCTGTTGGGCATGGAATCCCCCCACGACATTTTTTGGGGCTCAAAGCCCAAGTTTTGAGTTGACATTGCTATAAAGACTCCGCGAATTGCAGGCGCAGAGCATGAAATGTATTTTAGAGTCATAGGGTGTCCACCCTAAGTTTTGAAGGTATTGTCGACCAACCCATGGTCCATGGACCATGGGATTGTATAAATAGAGCGAGGCTTTGAGTTGTAAAGGGAGGATAGAATCTAATGGATAGAATGAGATAGCGAAGCACATAAGAAGAGTCTAAGTGTGTCTTGCGCTGTAGTAGTAGGAAGAGGCTTTGCAATTGAGTGCGCAAAGGCCTAGAAGAGTCCACAACTGAGTGCGCGAAACCCTGTAGCTGAGTATGCAGGGTACAGTTGAGTCTGTAACCGAAGAAGAGATTAATAAAGAAAGTTTTTTTTGCCAATTATGTGCATCTGTTCTGAGTTATTACATGTTTGATATAATTTGCAATTATATTGTTTATTCACTATGCGCACTTGTATGAATGATTTATATTGCTAAGTATACTTTACGCATGAAAGTAAGCTAAGTTAATCAACTAATATCAGGTGACTAGTAAGGACTTGGGTAATAACATTGTTCGGCCCCCGAATAGGGCTGCGTGAAGGCAACATCTCAGGCTGCGATGTAGGGTAAGTGCGCATAGTGACATGCACGCAGGGTCAAACCACAGACCACTTGAAACCATCAGACATCTCCTGGGTGTGGAAACTTGGTTCTAGCACCCTCTTATACTGCTTCGAGTGAGACCTCAGTCCGCGCTCCACAGACTGTTGGCTAAAGGGCTAGTAGTACCGGGATTTGTTTGGCTAAATCACCTCTGAACCTTGGTTAGGCCCCAACAAGCCAACACATCAGTAAAGAGTAGAAAATAATATGCACCACCTAGCGATCTAATCTGCATATATCTGTATGCACAAGCTCTAGTATATCTCTTTTCTTCCTATCAGCATTCAAAGGAAACTATTCCCTCTGCATTTTCCCTAATGCACATCCATCACAATCTAAATGAACATTCTGAAAAGTAGGCAGTCCATCAACCATACCTTTTCTTTGTAGCAACATGAGATCTTGTAGGTTAAGATGATCAAACCTTTGATGCCAAATATTCTTGGATGACCATCTTGTTGAAGCTAGAGCTTGGTGTGGCATTCTCTTAACGTTCAACCTATACAGGCCTCCAAACACGCACTCCTGATGCAACTGGTTCCTTATTTCTGTCCTTTATGACACAATATGATCTAAAGAATTCAACTTGCAGGTCTTTATCTGCCATCATTGAAATAGATCAAGTTCTTCTTGATCCCGGGTACATACATCACATTTTTAATATATCTAATATTACCATAAGGAAAATCACCGGAATATCACAGTACCCCTTGATCTGATGAACTCTGTCATCACCTAGATATATGTTAGCTCCACAAGTTGTTTCATCAAAATTTTCAAACCAATGCCTATTACATGTCATATGTGATGACGCGTCTGAATCTAAGAACCATATTTCGGCCTCATCCTCCTCAAGAGCTGAAAGAGCATAATTAACTATGAATAATCGAAGATCATGACTATGACCTTCATCAACAAGTGCCCTATGTGATATCTCTATTTATTTATAGCCTCATATTCCCGTTTCTTAAAGAAAAACTTAGCTAAATAACCGGTTTTCCCACAGCAAAAACATTTAATGTTAGATTTTTTTACCATTGTTACTTAGAGACATACCTCTAAATGGTCTCTTCTGAAAACCGCCATCGCCTTTCTGTCCCTATGGTTTTTTCCCTTTGTATGGGTTCTTCTTCACCATCAGAGAAAGATCGACACTCTGTGGTCTCAAATTCTACTGCCGCTCTTCTTCTTGTATTAGGATTCCTGTTAGTTCATCAAATGTAGGGGTTTTCTCCCTTGCAAACAAGCCTGTGATGAACATATGGTATTCATCCTTCATCCCGTTTAATGTAATTATGACAAGATCTAAATTAGACACATTATCCTCTATGTCACCCAATATTTCCTTCAGGTCCTTGACCCGTGGAATGAATCCGGTAATAGATTCATTCTCCTCCATCCTCATGGAAAACAAATTGTCTTTGAGTGACAAGATAGGATTGGTGTTCTACGTCTAGTAAAGGTTCTTGAGTGTAGTCCATATCTTAGTGGACGATTTACAGTCTCTAATATGTGGGATAATGTTGTATTTAAAAGACAACTTCAATAATACTTTCACCTTATTCTCCCTTTTATCCCAATCCTGTATTAGTGATATCGTACCTCCTGCCGAAATGGTCGACTTTTGCTCATCACCATTAATGATCGACCATGCACTCGATCCATTAAGCAACGTCTGTAGCTTGAATTTCCAATTGGTATAATTGGTCCCATCGAGTTTGTTAGTCTCGTTGAGATAAGCTTCTATGAAATTGTTCATTTTCGACTGATCGGATTCCAAATCCCTCGATCTTCAGTCGATTCTAACCAAGTGAACAATTACAAGCTACAGTAAAAAAAAAAAATCTCAAAACATACCAGAACCTTTGAATCAATCACAGATCTGTGTGATCTGCCACCAATCTACCTTTGATCTGATCGATCTGCCACCAATCTACCTTTGATCTAATCGATCTGCCACCAATCTACCACGATATTTGTATCTGCATCTTAGATCTGCCACCAAACTGGCAAAATCTCAAGCTGAGAACCATAAAAAACACGCCATCACCCTTTCTGCTTGAACAAACGCGATTTTTAGGGGTGATGAAGAAATTCGATCTAAGTAAAGATCACATCATCATGGGTTCTACCTTCATATCCATGATTATCATCACTTATGTCAGGCCAAAAACTACGATGACCACTTTGTGCTCAGTTGGAGGTATGCTGAGACCTATGAGAAAATAAATTTCTCCTGTGAGTAAGGTATGTCACTCCCGACCACCTAGACTCTGAAATTGTGAGAACTGAGGCTCCTAGGTTGCCACTGGGGCATTGTAGCCACTAGGGCACTATAGCCACGAAGGATCTGTAGCCACTAGGGCTCTAATGTAGCCAATAAGGCTCTGTAGGTAAATCGAGCTCACAAGGTTTGAGCTCTGATACCATGTTAGAAAAACTTGGAAACAAAAGAAAGAATTGAATTAAACAACAACTCACAGGTGATCAAGATGCACCTCGAGGCTGCACAAACTGGAGCGTATACTCTCATATTCAATTAACCAAAGATGAGACAATAAATACATCTCAAAAGAATAGGGAGGTGAGAACAAACTCCTACAACCTAGGAACTAAACCTAACTTAAGGAGTTAAATTACAATGATGTAACCATTTCCCCATTAATACAATATAATATTAATTATTTTCAATGATTCCTCAAAAAATTATAACTAGTTTAACTGAATTTAACTCAATTAAACTGAATTAAATAATTACAACTCAATAAGAACTCAACCTAGGCCCCTAAAATTTAGGGATCACTCTACATGACTCTAGATAGAATTCCAACTTGAATTTGCTAACTAAGTTAACTTAACTTAGTTAACTGTTACAAGTTACTATGAGAATATAATTATTTTTTAATTCCTAATTTAATTCAAGGACAAATTAAATTAGGATTTTCTTGTTGCTATTTCTAACACTCCTTCTCAACAAGAAAGGGATTACCTACTACCCCAATCCTGCCTCTGTGAAACTCGAATTTGCATCTTGATAATGCTTTTGTCAAAATATCTTCATCCTACTCCTCTGTAGGAATGTAATCCAACAACATGATTCTACTCTGCACACAATATTGTATATGGTGATACTACATGTCAATATGCTTGGACTGATCATGAAAAACTGGATTCTCAGAGAGTTTGATACAACTATGATTGTCACAGTAAATCTCTGTTGGATCCATCTACTGACCAAACAACCCAACAAGGATCTTCTTCATCCATACAGACTCACAAGTTTCTTGACTAGAAGCCATGTACTCTACTTCTGTTGAACTTAGTGCATATGATATGGTTCCTGTTGTAATAAGAAACTGATGCTGACCCAACATTGAAGATTCCCCCTGATTTGCTCTTCCCGTCAGATGGATTCCCTACCCAATCTGCATTTTTGAAGCCTAAAGCTTCACTCCCTCTGTCTATCTGTACCAAATACGAAACTGAGTGGTGCCTCTAAGGTTTCTCAACACATGTTTGGTTGCCTTCCAATACAGTTTAGTTGGCTTAACCATGGTTTGACTAAGTTGGTTAGCCGCAAAACACATGTTCGGTTGTGTGTTCACCAAATACATAACTGAACCCACAAGTTGTCTATAAATAGTAGCTTCCACTACTTCACCTGAAGTAGCATCCTCCTTCCTCTAGTTACCTACTAGAGGAGTCTCCACGGGTTTGCTGCTCTCCATGTGGAACTTCTTCAATATCTCATTGACGTACTTGCCTTAAGAGACAAACAATTCCTCATCTCCTTGCCATACTTCCATACCAATATGGTAATGCATAAGCCCCAGGTCCTTCATCTTGAACTCTCTTGCAAGATCCTATTTGAAAGATTTAATCAGCTTCTCATCACTTTTCAGAACCAAGTCATCGATATATAATACTATAATCAAAAATTTACCTTCGACCACAATATGGTAAAGGATCACATCTGCTTCACCTTTGGTGAAGCCTAACCCCGTGAAATAACTATCAATCCTAGTGTACCAAGCACTAGGTGCTTGTTTCAGTCCATACAACACTCACTTGAGTCTGCACACATGCAACTCTCTGTTGAAGGTCTCAAATCCTTCTAGTTGCTCAATATACACCTCTTCCTTAATCATGCCATTGAGGAATTATGTCCCTACATCCATCTGATGTATCTCCCATCCCATTTGCATTGATAGTCTTAGAATAGACCTAACTGATGAGTACCTTGCTACAGGAGCAAAGGTCTCATCATAATAAATTCCCTCCACCTAAGAGAACCCTATGGCCACAAATATGGCCTTGTGTTTCTACACACACCCATCTACTGCTTGCTTTACCTTGTAAAGCCATCTAGAACACACCACTGAATTGTCCACTGGTCTTGGGACCACCTCCAAACACTGTTTCTGATAATGGACTCATACTTCTCAACCATGGCATCAACCTGCATTGGTTTCTGCACTACTTCCTTGAATGAGGATGGCTCAATCTCTACACTCTTTCTTATCAGAGCCATGTATCCAATGTACCGCTCTAGTGACATACTCTGCATGCGCTGCGATGTGGGTAGTCCCACATTCCCTCTAGCATCATGCAATAATTTTTCAGCCTCTCTGGTGCACTTTCTCTCATCTCTATAAGTCTATGCATGAGTGGATGTTTCCACTTTCTACTCCTCTGTATGTGGCTACTCCACATCATCCTTAGGTTCCTCCTTTGGAGCTAAAAGATCCTCAATTGCATGTCACTGAATCTCTGTCTCAAGGGAACATCTCATGGCCTTCTCTTCATCGAACTTCACATCTCTATGAACCACTGTCATCTTGTTGGATGGCAGGTACACCTGATAGTTTTGAGGTGTATCATTGTACCCCATAAATATGCCCAACTCAGTTGTTAGCTTTAGATTTTTCTATGCATCCTTGGTAACTTGACAATAGACTGATGAACCAAAGATTCTGAAGTGTGCCACATCTAGTTTCTTACCTGAAAATTATTCTTCTAGTGTACTCATCCCGAGAATTCGATGAGAGATTCTGTTCTGCAAATAAACAACTGTGTTGCATGCTTCAACCCGCAAGTGCAATGACAAGCCCTGATAATGTAACATTTCCTGTGCCACTCACACAATAATTATGTTCTTCCTTTCAACCACCCCATTCTACTATGGGTTATGAGGTGCTATCAATTCTTGTCGAATGCCTTCTGATGTACAAAAGTTCTTGAATTCATTTGATAGATATTCTCCACCGTTATCACTTCTAAGAGCTTTAACTTTCTTGCTAGTATCTTTCTTGAAAGTTGCTTTTAAATTTACAAAATTTAGCGAACGTATGATATTTCTTCTGCATGAAGAAAATCTAGCACTTACGAGAAAAATCATGAACACATATTACATAATACTTGTGCTTGGCCATGGATGCTGTCGAGAATGGTCCACACACATCTGAGTGAACTTGATCAAGGATCGCTTGTGCTTGACTGTCTTTATCATGAAAGGAAGCTTTGGTGTACTTCCCCAATGTACACCCTTTGCATGTGTCTCTCTGCTCTAGTGTACCCTTGGGAAGTCCTGTAGAAATTTTCTGCATGATATTCAAAGCTCCATGGTGCAAATGACCAAATATTCTATGCCACAACTCACTGATGTCTCAGTTATGCAACTTCTCTACTTTAGTGCTCAAAGAAGTGCAATATTCTACCTCTAATTTATAGAGGTTCTTCACTCAAACCCTGATCCTCTTCACCTGTCCTATGTCTATGTGACGAAGGAACTCCTATCCCTTATTAAATATCACATCATAGCCATGATGCTCCAACATGGCAAAAAAAAACAAGTTCTTCTTCAAACCTGAAACATACATGACATCTCTCAATGTGAGGGTAGAACCAGACTCCCTCTGAAATGTAACAGTACCAATTCCGACTGCACTATACCTCCCATCATCTCCCATCTCGATGTGCATCTGGAGGTCCTTCTCCTCCAAGTTACTGAATATCTCTTTGTTGCGGGTCATATGGATTGAGGCTCCATTATCTAGGTACCACACACTACCCATCACTGATGACACCATGCATGTGATGAGGGTCAAATCAAGTTCAAATTCTTAAGTAAGAGATTCACCCGCTACTCCTCGTGAGGGCTTCTTACCAACCTTCTTGTGCAGACACTTTGTAGCATAGTGTCCCAACTCGTGACAGTGAAACATTTAATTTTCAACATGTCCTTCTTCTTTCCACCCTGACTAGAATCTGATTTGGAATGGATGAATTCCCCTTGCCTTTATTCGCCTTTCTAGCTAAGGAACAATTCTCCTCATCATCATTCTTGGATGAGGATCCGTCTTTGGTGTTCTACCGAATCTCTTCCTGTACCAATTCAGACCACAATCTCCCCCCACTTTGGTAGCTTCTCCCTCCCATTAACTGAGTCCTAGTAGCTATTCCATCTCTTGGGAAGTCCTATAAGTGCTAGGCTCACCAAATCATCTTCTGCAACAATAACCCTGACACTTCCAAGTTCATCCCGACATTGGGTGAACTTGGTCAAGAACTTTGGAATTGAGTCGCCCTTCTCCATCTTGATATTTTTGAGTTTATCCTTTAGTGCCAACTTCCTATGGTCACTACTGTTTTAAAACAAGCTTGTCAATGCCTTCCATATTTCAAATGGAGTTTCCTTACGGTGGAGTTTCGAGACAATATGATCTCAAACTCCTTCTAGGATAATCCTTCTCGCATTTTCCACACACTTTCTCCATTCTGCTACATATTTAGCATCAAATGTTGGAGGCTTCAGGATGTCACAATATATGAATTCCTTCAGTCTATTGTCTTCCAACACTACCTCCATCCTATCCTTCCAAGTTATGTAATTCGAGCTACCCTTAAGGGCATACTCAAGTCTCAATCCGTAGAACGACATCCTATTGGCTCTGGAGTATGGAACTGCAAATTTGATTTCACCTGCACAAAAAAATCATATTCTTCTCTTCTATAGTGATTTTAGCTCCAATACCATATGGACTTTTATTGTAGATTCAAATTGTAGATTGTGATATGCTAAAACAATTGACTTGAATCTACTCTACTCATCAGCAGAAACAAAAATTGATCGATGAAATCACGAAGTAGAAAAGGAAGAATTTCAATCACACATAACACAATAATTTTATGGGGAAAAGCTCAGCTAAAAACCCCTGCTATCTGTATATTGCATTAACCAGAAGGTCCAAGAAGAAAATACAATTCTTGTTCAACCCAAACAATCTCTGCACAAGTACAATCTATCTCACTGCTTCACAAACTAGCTCAAACCAATACTTAGCCAAATCTGCTGCCTTCCAAGCTCCTACTTCATTTCTCTATTCCCTTGGGAATTAGCCCATATTTAATTGAGAAATTCTTCATTTATAACTTCACAATCTATCCATAGGCCTTCCTCTGATTGCATGCATGATCAGTTTAATTTAGATTATTCTACAACTGATAGTACACTATCCCTAAGGTCTAATCTCAGTTGGGTCTTTCTCAAAACTGACATGCATGAGTTATTTATGAGTGAATTATTAGTTATCAGATTGATCACTGCATGTGAATTAAATCCAATTTAAGTCACTTGACCTCTCACTAGTTTCTCCAACAGTTAGAACTAGTTTAACTGAATTAATTAATTACAACTCGCTAAGAACTCAACTTGGGCCCCTAAAATTTAGGGATCACTCTACATGACTCTAGATATACTTCCAACTCGAATTTCCTGAGCCAACTAAGTCAACTTAACTTAGTTAACTATTACAAGTTTGAGCCAACTAAGTCAACTTAACGTAGTTAACTTTTACAAGTTTCTATGAGAATAGAATCACAATTTCATTCCTAATTTAATTCAAGGAAAAACTAAATTAGGATTTTATTGTTGCTATTTTTAACATTGTGTGTGTTCTTTGATTTAATGGTTTCCTTTATGTTTTCTCTTCTTTAAAGTATGCACATGTGGTTTTTCATACCCTTTCACATGAAATTATGCTAACATCATAGAAGTAAAAGATCTTGGTTAATCCTAGAAGCTAAGAAAATTCAGATCAAGTTTGGTATCATAGTGGTCTTCTTGCTGATGTGAATTGCGAGTGTGAATGATAACTAAGGATTGAACGCGCAACAAGAAGGGAAATGGAGAACAAGAGAGATCTCTACAAGGACCTCCTCATGATGACATGCATGGTAGATATGATGTATGCAGATTATGAGGAGAAAATGGAAAGAGAGAAACAAGAGAAAGAAAAAGCAGAGGACAATGCTCCATCTACCTCCTAGAGTGAACATTCTTATTCCTCATAATCTTCTCATCATTCAAATGAGGAGATCAATAAGAGCCTTCGAGTAGAGAATGATGAATTGAGGAGATTTTTACGAGAAGAAATATAGGAGAAGCAGAGATTGCAACTTCAATTATGAGCCACAGAAGAGGCCTTGGAAAAGTTGAAGCACAATGAAGGCATAGAGAAGCCATCATCACCTGCTTTAGAATTGAAAACTAAGGTAGACATTGTTGACCATTCTTTAGTTTCATTGGCACATGACATTATTTCTGTTGGAAGTCATGAGGTACCTGTTTTAGGAACCGACCTAGGATTCCTTACCAAGATGGGCTACACTGAAGGAGAGTGCTTGAAGGTAGCAGAAGCTTCCAAGGCATTATCAAAGCCATCGAAGAAGGAGGATGATGGGAACACATCACAACCCTCCCATGACAATGCACATTGTAGAGGAAGAGCTAAGGAAAGCTCTCATCACTAGGATTGCACCAAAGAAATTCAAGAGAGGTATAAAAAGTCTTAGTATTCTAAAGTTAATTTTGATTACAAGCATATTGTTAATGATGAGCAAAAACCATGGTGTAGAAAACTATGTAGTTTTTGTGGTTTGTATAACCATGTGGTTGTCGAGTGCTGGAATAGAATGGAAAAAAGAAGGAAGACGAGATGTGAAAGGCATTCTCCACATCAGGGAAGGATGAAGGTTAAGCAGGCATGGAGGAAGAAGAGTTTTTGCAATCACTGCAATAGAGGTGGACATCAAAGAGTCACATGTTGGAGGCTCCATCCATAGTAGCGTCTCAAGGACAAAGCGCAAGTGCAGGAACCGGTTGGAAAAGTTGTTCAACAAGTGAATCAGCTCTGGGATGATGACCCATTCACTTTGATGAGTGAGAGATGGTTTTACTAGATATAGTAGCTTTTCATGGCCACATTTTATAAATCATGTGTTACGATATAATTATAAAAGTGATGATGTGTTTTCCATCACTTATTAAAGAAATGATGATGTTTTGGCCTCTTTTGTTGATAGATGGGGTATTGATTTCTATTATGATGTAAATTTGACCAAAGAGTGTGTGCTATAAACTCTTAGAAAGTATGTGGATGCTTGGTTCATGATTGATCATGTAACCAAACATGTATTTTGCAAAAATGTACTACAGGTTTGCAAAGAGTACAGGTGTCAGTTCATCACTTATGGCTCTGAAGAACAAAGATGAAGGAGAAGGAAGTGTGTCCTGTAAAGGCACTTGTGCAGAAAAGGGAGTACAATAGATCATAGATCATGTTCATGCTTTTGGAGGACTAAAAGCTCATCAGTGGGGAGGAATGATCCAAGTGGATCTAGAAAAACTCACTGATAAAAAAGGGCCAGGAAAGGCCTCGCTCTCCTTGGCCTTCCAAAGAGTTGGAATAACTACTAGGACTTTGTGAATGGAAGGGAGAAGCTACCAGATTAGGAACGATTGTGGTTGGATCTTATGCAGGAGGAGATCAAGAGGAGCACATGAGATGGTTCTTCATCCAAGAATGATGATGAAGAAAATCTGGCCTTAGAAAGTAAGGCAAGGAAAGGGAAGGGGAAGGCTTCCCATTTCAAATCGAATTCTTCTCATGGAGGAAAGAAGGATGACATGTCTAAAGTAAGATGCTTTAATTGTCACAAGATGGGACATTATGCGACTAATTGCCCATTGAAGAAGTCCAAGAAGGGATCCTCGGAAGGATCGGAAGGTGAGGCATTAGCTTCTCAGTGCAAAATGGACTTTACCCTCATCGCATGCATGGTGTCATCGATGATGGGTTGTGTCTAGTATCTTGACAGTGGAGCCTCATTCCACATGAATGGTGATAAAAATTTATTCAGTGCCTTGGAGGAGAGAGACCTCAAGATGCGCATAGAGATGGGTGACGACGGAAGGTATAGTGGTTCAGGAGTGGGCACACTTACTTTTTAGAGGGAGCATGGAGCTCCTCTCACCTTGACAGATGTGATGTATGTGCCTAGACTGAAGAAGAACTTGGTATCGATTGTGATGTTGGAGGAGAAAGGCTATGATGTTGTATTCAGTAAAGGAAAGGCTTTCCTATGACACATAGCCATGGGTCAGACCAAGAGGATAGGGATTCAGGTGAAGAATATCTATAAACTAGAGGTAGATGATTGTGCAACATTGAGTATGAAAGCAAAAATGGTGCAAAGCCAATACATTGGCGAGTTATGGCACAGGCAGTTGAGCCATTTGCATCATGGGGCTTTGAAGATAATGTAATAGATATCTATTGGACTTCCCAAAGGTAAACTTGAGCAAGTTGACACATGCAAAGGTTGTACCTTAGGAGATTACACCAAGTCTTCTTTTCATGATCGAGACAATCAAGCAGAGGCTAACTTAGAGTGAGTTCATATTGATTTGTGTGTACCATTCTCGACAGCATCCATAGCGAAGAAAAGGTATTATGTGATTTTCATTGATGACTATTCTCGTAAATGCTGGATTTATTTCATGTAGAAGAAGGACCAAACTTTGACAAAGTTTTGTGAGTTCAAAGCTTTGGTCGAGAAAGAGTCAGGGAAGAAGATCAAGGCCTTGAGAAGTGACAACGATGGAGAATATGTCTCTCAAGAGTTTAAGGACTTCTGTGCAGCGAACGAAATTAAATGAGAGTTTACATCACCTCATAACCCACAACAGAATGGGGTGGCCGAGAGGAAGAACAAAACTATTGTAGGGGTAGCACGAGCAATGCTGCATGATGAAGGCCTACCACTTCACTTGTGGGTTGAGGCATGCAACACAATGATCTATTTGCATAATAGAAGCCCACATCACATACTTGGGATGAAGACACCAGATGGGGGTCACTTCAGGATCTTTGGCTCATCGGTATATTACCATGTGACAAAGGATGCATAGAAGAAGCTTGAGCTGGCAGCAGAGTTGGGGATATTTGCGGGGTACATTGATACACCTCACAACTATTGGGTGTACTTGCCTACCAATTGGAGGATAGTGGTTCGCAGAGATCTCAAGTTTGATGAGAAGAAGGCCATGCGATTTTCCCTTTAGAGGGAGCTCCAACTACAGACTGTGGAGGAACTATTGGTTCCTAAGGAGGAGGAGCCTTAGACTGATGCAGAGTAGCCACATGCAGTGGTTCTAGGAGTGGAGACATCCACTCAAGTAGAGTCTTCCAGAGATGGACGGAAGCGCACAAGAGAAGCTGACAGATTGTTGGAGGATGCGAGAGAGAATGTGGGAGCACCATCTTCTTAGCGCAGACAGAGGAGGTCACCTGAGAGGTACACTGGATACATGGCCCTTGCTGGGGAATGTTTTGAGACCAAGCCATCTTCCTTTGAGGAAGCAGTGCAACAACCGATTTGGGTTGATGTTATGGTGGAGGAGTATGACTCCATAGTTCGTAACAGTGTTTGGGATGTGGTTCCGAGATTGGAAAACAAGTCAGTTCTGAGTTCCCCGTGGATTTTCATAGGTCAAGGGGATTGACTATGGTGAGACTTTTTCTCCTGCCGCAAGGTACTCATCTATCAGATCAATGTTGGCACTATCAGCACAGATGGGTTGGAAGATCCATCAGATGGATGTGAAGACTGCATTCCTCAATGGCCAGATTGAGGAAGAGGTGTACATAGAGCAACTGAAAGGTTTTGAGACCTTTGATCATGAGTCACATGTGTGTCAAATCAATAGAGTGTTGTATAGGCTGAAGCAAGCACCTCGTGCTTCGTACACCAGGATAGAAAACTACTTCACTGGGTTGGGCTTCACAAAGAGTGATGCGGGTGCAAACTTGTACCACATCGTGGTAAAAGGTAAGTTGTTTATCATCGTACTTTATTTTGATGATCTCATATTGACTGGTGATGATCAATTGATCGTGTCTTCCAAGGAGGACCTTGCAAGAGAATTTTAGATGAAAGACATGGGTCTCATGCATTACTTCCTTGGCATGGAAGTGTGGCAGAAGCATGGGGAGTTGTTTGTGTCTTAGGGCAAGTATGCCAACTAGATACTCAGGAGATTCCACATGGAGAAGTGCAAGCCCATGCATACTCCTCTAGCAGGTAACTAGAGGAAGGAAGCTGCTACTTCAAGAGAAGAGGTAGAGGCTATTATGTACAGGTAATTTGTGGATTCACTGATGTACTTAGTGAACACACAACTAGATTTGTGCTATGCGGTGAACCAACTGAGTCAAGCGCTGGTTCACCCTACCAAGATGTTTTGAAAGGCAACAAAGCATGTATTGAGATACCTCAGAGGCACATCTTAGTATGGATTATGGTACAGATGGATAGAGGGAGTGAAGATATAACGCTTCACTGATGCAAATTGGGCAAGGAGTCCATCAGATCGGAAGAGCACATCAGGAGGGATTTTCAACCTTGGGTCAATGGGAGTTTCTTGGTATAGCAAGAAACAGAGGTTAGTTGCACTCAGCTCAGCAGAGGCAGAATACATGGCTACAATTCAGGCAGCATGTGAGGCCATTTGGATGCAGAAAATCCTAGTTGGTTTGTTTGATCAGAATATGGATCCAACTATGATCTCTTGTGATAACCAGAGTTGTATCAAACTCTTTGAGAATCTAGTATTTCATGATAGGTCTTGTTAGCTCTGCTAATGACATCAATGTTCTAAAGGTTGGTAGCAAACTTGGCCCCTGGTCGTGCTCGAAGAAGGCCTTTAACGGCTATCCTTCCCTTCTCCCTTACTTCTCTCACCTTCCCGCCATCTCCATTTCGCATGCCTTTTGGTTAAAATCATATAAAGCGCCCTCACTCTTAAGCCCCAAGCGCTAAAACCTATACCCGATATAACTGTGTGCCTTCGCAAATTCCCATTGCCATGACTTCAATCGTTGCTCTCCATCACCCCCGATCCAACGTTTCCCTGTCACATTCGACGAAATCTGTGTGATTTAAAGCCCGCCATCCGATCATCTCTGACGTGATCGGATAGCGTCCGCTTCCCCCGTGACCACAACATATCGGCGCGTTAATGTGCAATAGAGGGCGGTTTTCATCCTTTCCCTGCTGCCACGTGTCACGCGCCGAGTGGGATCGCTCTCCATTGCACGTTTACTGCCCAACCCTCAACGATGGTGCCGACAATACCACTTACCGCCCGTCCTCCTTCCCCACCCGTTAACTCCAGCACGTCTCCTCCGCCTGATGACCGTTGGATCTGCCACCCGAGATCCAATGGCCCACGTTTATTCCGCCCGGTTTTCCCGATAGTCCTCGCCGAGTGATCCCCGCCGTCTATCCGCTTGATCTGATGGCTGATTTCCCTTCTCCGTCTTGCTCGTACACTCACCATGCAGTCCACTCGCCCTGACCATTCCATGCGCCTGAAGGACGAAGGTGACCTGTTTACCAGTACTCGGTGCATTTTCTCATCAAAAACCACCTTCAACGGATAGTATGGCTGAGAAAGAAAAGGACAGGGCTTGAGCAGGTGAAGGCATTGAATAGTTATGGAATTTAATTTTGCATGACACTCCACCCGCCCGAGAGGACAACAGAGTTCAGGAAAAGATCACATCCGTCAACTACAGCAAGCAATCGCACCAGAAACTCCATCAGGCAGTTAAAGCGGTTGGTGGTCAATTATGACCCCTCCATACTTAGAATGGCCGAGTGCCTTTGTAATGAAACTCTATAAATACCTAGAAATAAGATGTAGTCAGGGTTGATGGTTGTTGTTTTGATGTAAGGTTCAACTTCTGGAGACTATAACTACTTTGATACTTGCAGCATCTCGTCTTCATTTTCAGCTAATACAAGCTTCTTTTGCTCTTAATTGCTCACTTTCCATTTCTATCCTGTTCTAGGTTATGCCTGATATGCAGTTTTCCTGAACTCTTGATGTTTAGCATTAGAGGAGCTGTCATCCTACCTCTATGTTTAAATCTTGTATGTATCAGTGAATTTGTTATCCAGGTTTCTTTTCACTCAGTGACAGAGAGCTGTCATCTTGTCTGTACACTAGGGAATTAGATTTGCAGACCTCTTTAATGGTTGCAACTGGCCATCACAAGGTCTTGTGCATCTACTGGTGTGGTCAATATTCTCCATATTCACCCAATCTTTGAGTTGTGAGTAATTGGTGGTCTAAAGCCTTGTAGTCTGGGGGTGTTCATGCATGTTTGGAGTTAAGCATAATAGAAGTGGTTATCTAGCTTGAACAAGCATCATTCCTTCCATTCATCCATTTCCAACATTAAGTTTAGTTTGTAATGTTCCCGAGCATCTCCGAGCTACAACCTAGGAGAGTTTCTTGGGGTGATAACATTAATTGGCGCCGTTGCCGGGGAGAGGAGATTGAAGCTCAACTTCCCCAGGAGAACGACACAGATCCAACTTTGATGATAGACAAAGTCTGGACACATTTCTAGTTGTAATCATCTATCTGACGACTCTACTGGAGAACCAACCTAGTGGTGACTCCACATTTCAGTTCTGGCTCAATTTGTGAGGCATAACCGGAGAAATCCTCAGAAATCACCAGCTGACCCAGTGCCTGCCCTGAGAAGATTGCTAAGAAAAGGAAAACATCACAGAAAGGAGCATCAGGATCAGGTAAGCCTGAGAAATCTTATGCATCTCTGAAAGAGAAGGTTATAGCTGAGGATATAAAGTTTGAATTTTTAGAGCCTAGCATTGTTAGTAAAGAAATACCTTCAAAGATTCATAAAGCTCCTTGTTTAGTTAGTTCCCCTTTGGATCTCAGTCCAAGGAAAGCCTCCCATACAGTCCATCATATTCCTTCGTGTCTGTCATCTATTTCATTGCCTCCTGCCATTCATTTTGCTAGTATCCTTCCACCTATCCTAGTCATGGCAGGTCAGCAAGCTCCCACAAAGATGGAAAGAATCATAGCTACTAGGTATGGACCCCTCGTCTTGCCTGTTCCTTTGAATTCCATGCTTGCAGGAGAATATCAGAAATATATGCCCAAGTTCATTGGTACAGAGGGAGTAACAGCTGAATAACACCTTGAGTCCTTTTATAGTTATGCTGATAACCTAGATATCAGTGAAGATGATGTGTGGATGAGAGTGTTTGTCCAGAGCCTTGATGGCGAGGATAGAAAGTGGTTCAGAGAATTGCCCCATAGGTCCATAGCAAACATTGAAGCATTGGATGATGCATTCCTGAAGCAATGGGGGGATAAGAAAGATCTGCTCTATTACCATACAGAGTTTGGAAACCTAAAGAGGGAGAATGGGGAATCGTTGCCTGATTTTAATAAAAGGTTTAACCATATGTATAGTAAGATACCAGCTGAAGTAAATCCTACCCCCACCTCTACCAAACTCACTTATGCCAATGATTTTGACTCTGATTTCTGCCTACTTTTGAGAGAAAGAACATGTGCCACTCTAGCTGAAATGTAGGATGCAACTCTAGAGGTGGAATCTAATATCATGGCTGCAGAAAAGCTTAAAAGTCATGCTAATAGAAGGAGGCAGAGAGGTGAGGCTTCTTCTTCCTCTACTTCATCTTTAGAACCCAAATTAGATAGTATGAGTAAAATGATAGAGTCATTGGCTGCTAAGATATCTAAGCTGAAAGTTGAGTAGAGCTTTGGAAAAGCAAGGCTTCAAAACACATTTGCTACAAGAAACCCAAATCCCTTTAGAAGAGAAAATGAACAGTTGCAAGTCATTCAGAGGGGTAAAGAATCAAATGAGTAGCAAAGAGTGAAGGCTCCCTTCTAGAACGTAGTCATGGAAGAGGAGCAAGTTGAAGATGAGGATGAAATTCATTGCATGGAAGACAAAGGCAGTGCTGCCTTTTTGACATTGGGCGCATATGAAGAATCATTACTACAGGACCAAACTAGTCAAGAGTGGGATAGAGAGGCTGTTCCGTAGACTGGTGAACAACAAAGATACAATCTAAGTGTTATAGAAATTTTTGTGCCTTACAGCTCTAAGCATGAAATGTCCATAAACCAAGGAATCCTAAGTCCCTAAAAGTGTTGTTCCTGCCCCTAAAGGAACAAGGTCAACAAACTACAGCTTCTCCCAGAAGTTCTCCACCAGAAACTGCTCAGAACTAGTCAAATCAGGATCATTTTAGCTGCTCCACTAGCTAGCTGCGTTGCATAGCACCCCAGTACACTAGCTAGGTGCGTTGCAATGCACCTAAATGCACTACCAGGGTGCGTTGAGTGGGAAATGACAAATGGCAGTGTCATTCCGCGAGGTGGACAGACAATGGAAGCTTCTAGAATCTTCCTCAATGACACTTGCCTCACTGAGTTCGACCAAGGATGAGTAAGAGGCTCTCAGTCTCCAAGTGGAAGCAAGAACTGACAGAGAGAAGACACAAGTCAAATCATAAGCTAACTCATCCTCTTTGCATGCATCTATATATGGATCCCTCATCCCAGAGATCCAGAGGCTGGAATTTTGTACTTTGTAGAGAATTGCTGTTGGTTTTGAGATAGAGATCAGTGCATTGGGTGATTTATGCTTTGTTGGAGGTGAAGAGGGGATTCCTTTGCTGGGGGGTTGATGCTGGATCAGGAATCATCGGTTGTAACTCCTCCTGGACCTTCTTGTTATATCAATAAAACTATTTGAGTTTCTCCTACATGCTTGTGTATCAATGATGTTTTGTTATATTTGCATGTTTAGCTTAAATCTGATCCTAAGCTATTTATGAATGTAAATCTATGTCTTTGTGTAGTTTTCTTGTTCTGTGATCTTGCAGGAACTTGGTGAAGCTGGGCAAGTGAAGGAGCAGGTAGCTGGAAGTTGTCAAAGAGGAGAGAGAGATTGGATCAAAGGGCTAGCACAAGACACATGTTAGTTCATCCTACTCTTCTTCATTTACAGTTCATAAAGAAGAATATGAAAGTAGTTTTCCTTGTTTGTTGCTAAGGCACTATCACACCTTAGTGGGATAGGGGCGTTCTGAGTAGACACTTTTCCCAACAACAAAATGGCAACTCCGCTGGGGATCGTGTCTAGTTAGTTTGTTTGTGTTTCTCTTGTTGTTTGTTTCATAAACACAGAAGTAGCAATCGAACTACATTTGCCATTATCAAATGCAAAGTAGACACCTGCTACTTCAATCCTTTCACTGGATTTGTTTATGATTTGAACAACTGATTCACAAATGATCTGATTACCCTTTGTGATAGCTCTTAGACCTCCTTTAAATCATCCCTCTGATTGTGCATTACTGATTGCTTTTACTCGGCCAAAAACCATAGATTAAACTACAAATCGTGACCCAGAACCCGGAAAGAAGTCTCGTTTCTGCCCCAGCGCAAGCTCCATGAAGAGGTTCTGCATTTCAACGCAGGTCCCGAGAGGGATACCTGCGCTGCAATTCAGTTTCTCTGAACAACAGGTGCGCTGATCAGCCTTGCCCTGTGCAGCTGAGGTTCTTTGCTTCATTTTTCAGTTTTGTCTCTGATTTTTTTGCAGCCTGTAATCAGTGTGTGTCTACTTAAAAACCCCTTTTCTTTGCCTTAATTCCACCTCCTTTGTACAAAAAGACTATAGATGTTCTTTGTGTGTTTGTTACATCATTTACAGTTTTCCATTGAAAGAGTAAAATAGTCATACTGTCGTCCTTGGATTTAGATCTGTCGTAAGTGCCAATTTTGATCTTAGGAGAAAGTTTCTTTGCTGTTGACAGTCGATTATGCTTTTACTTTTGCCTTTGGTTTGAATTTGTCACTTTCTAGTGTCGAAACGAGTGTTTATTTCAAAATCATAAAGTGTCGTAATCTTCTCTACCTTTTGATTTCGAAAAGAAGCTTGTTTGTGTTTTTCACTTGAAACCGAATTCAGATTTGTACATCAACTTTCTTTTTATGCATCAATATTAAGAAAGTGAAAACAAATACATGCATATGTGCATTTGCATATTGATAGTCTGTTTGGCTTGATTTAGGAAAAAGTGCATTTACAGTGTGCTCTTTGCTCTTTGAGAAAAGATTGTGTCTTTCTTTTCCCCTTGTAGCTAGGATTTTCATTGTTGAAAAGAGATAAAAGATTTGCTTATCATCTTTAGATTGCATTTAGGAATTACATCTACATCTCGTGGTGATCCCAAAAGGCAAACTTCTAAGAAAGATCAACTTAAAATAAATTGAATGAATCTAACAACGCTTTGGAACTTAATGCACAACATAGAGGTCTAGGCTAGAGACGTATTCCGGCGTCGTAAAGCCTGGTAACTGTTGTCCTCACTGATGGTTGGGTGATTCCTCCACTGTGAGACGATAAGTGCCAGTACGGACTTGTGCTCCCACGTATCGTCGAGTATATATTGGGAGACCCCTATAGGCTTAAAACCTTTTATCCATAGGAAGCCGTGTCGGCCGCCCTACTGATTGCAATGCACCGAACACAGCATTTGGGAAGATTGACTGCTGTACCGTAAAACGTATTCTGCAGTTTTGTGATTGGTTTGGTACTCCCTCTACCTAGATCTCCAGAGCAGTCCCTTTCGTTCCTTGTCAGACTCCTTAACAGAAAAGGTCCATCTGAGCACTTGTCACTTCAGGCTCATTAAAAATCTTAGGAGACTAGAGTCATCTTTTGTTTTTTCTCGACTCTTTAAAATTGAAAAAACAAGTTGTGTCTAAAGCGTCTAAAAATTTATTTTAAACGGAATATTCATTACCCTTTTCCTACGTTGATCTTGGGTTGAGAAAATGGAGTCTACCAACCAAGGAATTCCCCTTGGTGGAAATCCTAGTCCCTTCTCCTCTTGGGGAGATGTTGGTGCACCCCATATGGCCACCTTGTCGCTTCCAGGACTGACAATTGGCTTGCCAGTATGGCTCTTCTCAACCAATGTCATTCAGAACACCACTATTCCTGAACAATCGAATCAGCAGTTAGACCAATCCAGAGTTACCCACCAACCTTCTACTTCCTCTAATTCTTCCTCTCCTCCTTCCTCTTCGCTTGATGGGGCTGGCAAAGCCAAAAGTCAAGTTCCTAAGGAGAAGAAAGAAAAGAAGAAGAAAGAGAAGAAGAAGAAGGAGCCAAAAGCGAATGGGGGCAAACGAGTGTCGTCTAACGAAAATCCACACATTGCACCAACCAGGCCTAAATCGCCATGTGTCATTTGCAAGGGAGACCACTTTCACAGAGATTGTCCTTGCATCCCTCGGATACTAAGGGACTGGTCTCCCCGTTTTCACAATCCGGTGTCGTCAACCTCTGATGGCCATGTTGAAAGCACACCGTCAACTAGCGAAAGTGAAGCCCCAAGACAAAAAGGGAGAGCTAGATCTCCCTGTAAACTGTGTGAAGGCGATCACGCCATCCACCGTTGTCCCTTCTTAGATGAAGCTAAAAGAGTTTTGAATTATCGTCCGGTTTTACCGTTACGACTTCCTCCCGGATATAAAAAACTCTTGCCAAGTCCTTCGTTAGTTGAGAATCCAGCTGGACCGCTCAAGTGGTCAGCTGAAGCGCCTGTCATTGAAGATGAACCAGCTGAATTCATACCCGACAAAAGTCAAAAGGTCGAGGCGGCAGTTAACCCGGTCTTGCCTTCAGAGGTTTTATCTTCGAATGACACAGTCACTGGAGAGAACAAGGATGACACTGTCCAAATTCTCTTCATCAACACAAACTCCGACGAACACGGGGGCAACCTACCCATTCCTTTACCGTAGGAAGGAAGTTCGTCAGAGCCATACCCGGCCGTCTACTCGGTCCCACCTCCAAGCAACCTAGTTGTCTCCTTCGACTAGAATCAACTAGGCAGCCCACGTTTACCAGCAAGCATACCATTCTGAGTTATCGTTCAAATATATAGAATGGTCATGTCTGGTACCATCATAGATGAGGGGGCTTCTGTGAGTATCCTTTCCTCTATTGCTTGGAAAGCGCTTGGTTCGCCATCGCTTTTGCCTGAGATGAGAAATCTGACAGGCTTTGATAAAGGAACCAGTCGACCTTTAGGGATCCTTCCCAATGTGCCCATAACATTGAGAGGGAAAACAGTTCAAATGAACGTAATGGTAGTCCAAGGACCCTTAGATTACAATCTACTCCTTGGGCGAGACTATATTTATTGCATGGGAGCCATCGTCTCCTCACTCTTTAGAGTAATGTGTTTTCCGCACGAAGGAAGAGTGGTCAAGCTCGTAGACCAGCTTTCATTTCCCAGATCACGCATAGCAAATAGTCATATACCATCCCTAAATGGTCTCTTCACGCAAGAAATGTCTCAACCCCCAGTTCGTCCTCCCGATGAGCGCAAGTAATTCGGAGGGATATGACTGAAACCCAGGGGGCATGCGTCCTGGTCTGCTTCGGCAGGAAAACTTCAGGTATAGGGTAGGTTTCCACGGGAGAATATGACTAGTCTGTACCCCATCCGTCAGTGGAAGAGGGGTTATTCTAGAAAAAGATTCTCTTGTCAAAATTATGTGAGTGGCGCTTGTTGTTGCTCACCTTTGTTTATCTCGGTAGACATCGCCGAAGAAGTGTTTTATTTGCACCGCGAATAGAGCAATCTTTGGTAACCTGTAAGAGGTAGGCCTTTCCTGATAGAACAAATGTTTTGTCTGCAAATTGAGGGGTAACCTTGAAAACATATTTTATACCTGGGGACATGCAAACCTTTTGGAATGCAAGCAAGGGACGACTATTTATTTTTTAAATTTTTAGGTCCTCCCTTTAAACCCGTAGGCTAACCCTTTAAACTCGTAGGATTAGTCGTTTCCTAACTTGCATAAAGAAAGGATGTGGGACAAAAATCTAAATGTTGCCGTTTTATATGAGACATTCTTATCATATGACTGGATTACCGAGCAGTTTTAGCACATAGTTCAAGCTCGTTAAAAAATAAACATAAGACCGAGCAAGTGTTTCAATCCGCGTTTAAGCTTGTTAAAAAATGAACTATCCTCAAGTAAATAACCACCGTGAATGTACCATTATCAGCCATTAAAGCCTTGGTCGTGTTTGCACCGTCACCTCCACTTTTCATTGGCCGATCATTCACCTCCATTTGATTGTTTACCCATTTTGAGGAACAGCTGCGAAGAGTGATTTCACTAGCCATCCTTGTGACACTGCCGTGATTGGAAAATTCCAACCCTTACCTGGAATTAATTGCTACCCATTTTATCACTCGTTCCTCAAAAGAAGAGTCTTCTTTAAGCTCTTTTCAACTGACTCGTAAAATATGAAAAGATTTCCGAGTTTTGGCCTTCCAGCTCGTTAAAGCGACCGGAGGTGCTATCCCTCCTCTAGATTTCAATCTTTTTGGACCTGAGGGATTATTGCACAAAAAGATCGAGCGCTTGTGTTGTTCGGCTCATTAAAACTATTGAAAATTCATCCCTTCTGTATTGTTTTATACTTTTTCGAACTTAAGGGATTAGATGACGAAAAAAGAATTCCGGAGTTACCTTTATGTACCTTTTCAGACTCTCTAAAAATGAAAAGGACCGAGTTATCTTTGTTGTTAAACTCGTTAAAAAGATTAATAGCGACAAACTTGTCTGTAGACGAGAACGAGTTTCACTATCGCTAGGCTCGTTAAAACATAGCGATGGTTTTGCCCGAAGGGCAAATTATAGAACAAGCATATGTTATCCTCCTCAAGCTTGACAAAAATAAAGAGGTACTGGTCAGCAATGACTAGGGAAAAATTGGGAAGAAACTCAAAGAATCTTTATTGGTAGCAAGTCGCTCTTGAACATGACACTTCCACTCCGTGCCTGAGTCGGGTTGGGTTGTTTCATTCACCGGTCACATCACCATGGTCACGCCATACCATCCACATTTGGGGTAAATGCTACCAATCCATCACATAAGTGTCGCCGACATGCTCAAGAGAAGTCATCCAGAGAAGTCACCCGTGTCCCATCCACTACCATACATTATACTTCATTCCTTCATGACCGCCATCCTAAACCATATATCATCAGATCGTTTTCACCTCCATCAAAATCATTTGCTCCGTTCCGTGTCATTGATGTGGGATTCATTAAGGCCCTCCTTTGATGGATCGCTTCTTGTCGACATCAGCTCATTATCCAAGAAGTTGATCTAGGAACACCCCATTCAGTACTTTGAAGCTTGCATGCCTCAATGGCAAGTTTCTCACTTCCGGCGACAGGTATACATCAATGACCTTCGACCGAAAGATTTTGCGTGGTGTTCGACGCCAAGTCCTTTATTCACACCACGTGAATTGTACTGCAGTACCTTGAGGGTCATCATCCTTATCGGTGATTCCTCTCGCGCTTGTTAACAGTTTACATCATCGACTGGTAATCAAGCGGTGTCTTTCCATGTTCGACTTCAAAACATTTCTCACATGGATCGACTGGTACTTCGAGTGAAGATCGAACGAGATTGAAGACCCCGGATCTAGTTTCATCCATCCGGGCTGCGATATATATTCAGAAAAAATAAAAACATTGACATGTACAACATTGCAGCACAGATGATCATCCTACCAAAAGGATGATGACTTCATCAAAATCATCAATCTACCATCAGACGATTGTCTGTCCTGTGTACATAAAAATGAATTTATAAAGCTAAGCATGAGAATGCCCGCCTCAGCTAGATCATGAAAACAGTATGAAGATAATGTATTCTATTGTATCTTATTACAGGTCTCCTCCCAGCATTGAAATAACTTCAGATCCTCCTAATAAAGCATTTCACCTGATAAACGGCCTCATACTTTAGGGGGCAACTGTTATAGAAATTTTTGTGCCTTACAACTCTAAGCATGAAATGTCCATAAACCAAGGGATCCTAAGTCCCTAAAAGTGTTGTTCCTGCCCCTAAAGGAACAAGGTCAACAAACTACAGCTTCTCCCAGAAGTTCTCCACCAGAAACTGCTCAGAACCAGTCAAATCAGGATCATTTCAGCTGCTCCACTAGCTAGCTGCGTTGCATAGCACCCCAGTACACTAGCTAGGTGCGTTGCAACGCACCTAAATGCACTACCAGGGTGCGCTGAGCGGGAAAAGACAAATGGCAGTGTCATTCCGCGTGGTGGACAGACAATGGAAGCTTCCAGAATCTTCCTCAATGACACTTGCCTCACTGAGTTCAACCAAGGATGTGTTGGAAATAATACTGAGAGAGGGGGGTGAATCAGTATTATCACATTAATAAAACTTTTTCATTTCCATAATCAGATTCATATATGCTACTTCCACAACTCCTTATGATTAAGTTAATTAATCTTCAATGAGTGCATTAGAACTTTATCAACCATATTATCAGTTAACAAATGTAGTAACATAGAATAGATCATCACACATAAGGCACACACATGAACACCATGATATAAGGTGGAAACCCAATGCGGGAGAAAACCACCTGCTGCAAGTCATCTCAATCTTCTTCTTAATAAGAAAATCCTTTTACAATATTTGTACTGGTGCAGTCTTATACCAGTACGGGAGCTACAACCCCCTTTGCTCTTGTACTAGCCGATCCATTTACTAGTACGTAGGCTGCTACCTACTACAATGCTCCAAAGATCTCCCTTAGCTTTTGTACTAGCTTAGATACTAGTACGTAGGCGCTGGCCTACAATCTTCTCTCCTCCAGGTACCACGTTTCATCAATTTTCAGACTGGATACACTGAAGCACAACACATAATCTGAAAGGCCACATTTCATCCAATTTTCATACTGGACCCAACAACAACTTTGAAGCTCATAATCAAACAACCTTCTGAATCACCCAATCATCAGATCCATACATATACAATGATATTATGAGAGTTATCAACCAGATCTAGTACATCAGATCACATGAAGATAAGTCATTTTAAACCGATCCATTCATCCAACAAAACTGAAGTTAATCATAATCATTCACTCAATCACTGCTGTTATCTGAACATAATATCAGAACCAAACATCACTTCAACAACCCAGATCATAAGAATGATAAGCAGAGATTTTAAGAGAAGTAAGCAGCTTCACCCATGTACTGCCTGCTTACAGTACGCACCCTGCTCAACTGCTCGCCTGCTTACGTACGCACCCTGCTCAACTGCTCGCCTGCTTACGTACGCACTGTAGTCAACTGCTCACCTGCTTACCTCGCTCTGAGTCCATTGAACTGCCTGCGGACCTCCGCACCTGCAACCCTTCTGTGCCTGCGTACCGGCGCACCTGAAACGCTTCGTGCCAGCGTATATACGCACTTTTCTTTCACTGTACCTGCGTACCTCCGGGCATAGATGATTTCAAGATTTCAAGAATAACCCAGACAGTCAGATCTACAGATCTGATCATGCGCCGAAGAGATCTCAATCCATCAGTAGATTCGCCTTATTTAGATCTAGACATTACCCCCAAGAGATCATAATATTTTAGATCTAGCTCTCATAAGATTTTCAACCCCAAAACATGCTCAAGCCAAATGATCTCCTTTGCTTTATATAGGAAAGCTCTTCCTCAAATCATGGATCAATACCACGGGCCGACACCAAAATAACACAAATACCGTCGGCTAAATACCAAGGGTAAAACATAAGAAACCCCACATGTGAATTTCTTTGCCTTGAAATGTGTGCACTGGGGGTACGCACCTCCTGAATGGGATAACTGCGGGTATGTACGCACTTTATGTAACATTGGTCTGCGTGTACGCACCTTCTGTAAGGTGTACCTGCGTACCCCTTATTTTCTTCAATATTTGATAGCTGATCATCAATCTCTGCTGCTGTGATCTATCACCTGAATGGGTTGCCATCAAGGACAACACTTTAGCCATAATGCCAACAATCTCCCCCTTTGGACTTGATGGAAAAGCTTACTAAGAACTTGCTATTTGATTCCTTTGAACTGTACAGCATCTATGTAATATGTCACATCTGATATCTCTTCTGTAGATTCATCTGAATGTAAATAAGTGAAATGTTCTTCTATGAGTGGGTTGCCATCAAGTACAACACATGCATCATAATGCCAACAATCTCCCCCTTTGGACTTGATGGCAACAACACCAAATCACTCTCCCCCTTTGACATCAAGGGTAAAGGGTTATGCTCCCCCTAAGAACATGCTCCCCCTGAATATGAACCAGATCTGCAAAGAAGAAACATAATCCATCAAATCACTCTCCCTGAGTACCTGCTGAAATCTCTGAATGAGCTCCCCCTTTATATATGCCATGGTGCTCCAATCTGATAATGCTCTTTCTGAGAACAAACTGAGATGTCTGGTCTGCTATATAGTGTTGTTCATGCTCAAGCTCCCCTTGACTGCAAAAAGATGTTCTACAAGAAGAACATGACTCTATATATCATAAATGACCTTCCTATCACCAAAAGACTCAATACATACATTCATCACAATGGTGATACATCAAAAGTTTACATATGATATCATTCATCCCAGGCATAGTGGGGAAACAAAGGTCGTTACATGACCTGAAGAGATAACTACAAAAGAGACACACTATTACATAAAGACCAATCACCTAAGATAAATATCAGCAATCAACACTGTATGATCTGCTTCATAGTATCTGTCAACATCAACTTGCATTAGTGCATGAATATCCAAGGTATGAGAAACACCATAGCCATCCAGATCTGCATGAACTAAGAGTCATCAAATGGGAGTATCTGCATCAATCATCATATGAATGAAACCTATCATCATATAGGTAAGATCTCATCATCATCATGTCTCCAACAATGCAACTTTGAATAATCATCCATGTATCCAGCCAACAATATTCATCCATATATGTGCCAAGAACAATAAAGACTCCATGCAAGCACCATTAGAGAATCAACCACAAATCTGATCCAAGAACCATGTGACCAACTCATAACCATAGCAAGATGAATCATAAGCATCATCACCAAGGACCATAATGCCAACAATGCATTAAGAACATATGCTCCCCCTAAACCTGTGCCATCTGTCAGATCTGATCATGCATATCAACAAGAAGAGTCAGCCATTAAATGCTTTAAGACAGGTACGCAGTTGTTCTTTATCTGTCCTGCGTAGCCACGGACTTGATCTTCTGCTCCCCTGCGTACAGTCGCAGAAATCCTTCTGCTTCACAGCGTACATACGCAGACAGTCTTCTACTACAGCACGTACCCACGCAGCTATTCCATCAGATGCGCCGCGTACCCCACGCAGCCTTTTCTTCCATCGCGCCGCATACTTTTATGTAACTACGCAGGTTATCCTTCTGTCGTGCCGCGTACCACAGATCATGATACGCACCTTTTCTTCTATCTCGCCGCGCCCGTCCGCATATGCTCTTCTGATAAGCCGCGTACCTCCGCACAGGGACTGTGCCTTCACTTGCGTACATCTGCACCCAGTCTTACGCTCTGCTGCGTACGCCTACACTTTCTTAGTTAATGATCTGCGTACTTCTGATTAGGGCCAAATTAACAGTCCTCCTTTGTGCCACTGACAGTCAGATTCCCAGATCTGATAGATTCTCTTCCAACTTCACTTGCCTACTGCCTTCAAACAAGCATATACGCGATTGTGCAGTATCCAACTCGCGTATATATGCGACTTTCCTTTATGAAGTTTGCATATGAGATTCAGGACACTGAAGTTTTGTACTTTCAGCTCCCTCTGATTCTGGTATGTCTGTACATTGTGCTGTGCCACCTTTTTCTGACTGTACTTCCTTTTTCCTCCATATCTTCAAGCGTGATGATGACATTTTCTCCTTTTGATATGGTGCCCACACTTTGTTCCTACATTCCTTAGCTATATGTCCAAGCTTGTTACATGCATAACATCTTACATGTTTCATATTCCTCCTGTAACAATCAGCAGCTTTGTGACCAAACATATTGCAAGCAAAGCAATATCCATAAAAATACCTTGATTGAGATGACTTGTCTGCATAATGGTCTTGAACCCTTGTTCTTCTACATCTAGCTGCAATATGTCCAAGATTATGACATACATAACACTCAACATTATTCATAGGAGGAGTAAAGGATTTTCTTTGAGGAATCTCTTTTCTTGGCTGATGATGAGATTGATCTTTCATTTCTTTGTTGATCACTTTAGATCTCTCTTTAGAGTTCCTTGCCTCACCTTGTGAACTAGATTCACCTTCAACAGATTCATGGAAACCAAGACCAGTCTTTATAGCAGGGGACCTTTGACTACTAAGAATATCATCCAAGACTTTAGAACTATCTTGAAATCGTAAAAGCTTATCCTTTTCTTCTAGTTTACCTTTCAAGATATTTACCTCAACCTGAAGCTGTCTTCCTTTTCAAGAGATTGCTTTTTCAAATCTTCTTCAGCTTTCCTTCCTTCTTCCATTTGTTCCCTTAGTTTGAGAATCTCCTTTTCGTGTTCTTCATTTAGATCCTGCTGCATTTGACGAACTCGGAAGGCATATTCTAGTTGAGATTTTAAGCTGGTGACTTCGTTTTCTTGTTTTGCAATAGCTTGGAGTAGATCTGTATTCTGCTTCTTTGATTCTTCAAGATATCCTTTTAGTGAGAGGATTGTAGCTTCAAGATTTTCATAGTAGCTGGATCTATCCTTGAGTTTCTTGATGGTTGTGCTTCTTTCGTTGACTTCTTTTCTTAATGATGTCACTTCATGCTGCAATTTTTGACATTGGTTTTCCTTGTCCTTGAGTAACTTTCTTACCTTGTTTCCTTCTTCTAGTTGGACCTTTAGTTTGGTAGCTTCTTCTTTGAAATCACATTCCCTTTTGTTCAATAGATCTTGTTGATCTCTAATTTTGTCTGTCAGCCTTTTAAATTCTGCCTCTATTTGATATCTTTCTTGTTCACCCATAAGAGCAAATTCAGTAGTTTCGCTATCACTTTCATCTCTTCCAAAAGGAAAGATAGCTGGAACATCAGAGGATAATATATTCATACCTGATAATGATTCTGAATCTGATTCTGAATCTGAAGAGCTTCTTATACCTAATCCCCAATCGATTCTCCCACTGTCATAGTTCTTCTCAGATGACTTCTTTTTCTTAGGTGCTTTCTTCTTAAGCTTCTTTCCCATTGTTCCACGGATCTCCTTCAAGCGATCAAGCTTCTATCAAAGGACCTGCTCTGATACCAATTGTTGGAAATAATACTGAGAGGGGGGGGTGAATCAGTATTATCACATTAATAAAAATTTTTCATTTCCATAATCAGATTCATATATGCTACTTCCACAACTCCTTATGATTAAGTTAATTAATCTTCAATGAGTGCATTAGAACTTTATCAACCATATTATCAGTTAACAAATGTAGTAACATAGAATAGATCATCACACATAAGGCACACACATGAACACCATGATATAAGGTGGAAACCCAATGCGGGAGAAAACCACCTGCTGCAAGTCATCTCAATCTTCTTCTTAATAAGAAAATCCTTTTACAATATTTGTACTGGTGCAGTCTTATACCAGTACGAGAGCTACAACCCCCTTTGCTCTTGTACTAGCCGATCCATTTACTAGTACGCAGGCTGCTACCTGCTACAATGCTCCAAAGATCTCTCTTAGCTTTTGTACTAGCTTAGATACTAGTACGTAGGCGCTGGCCTACAATCTTCTCTCCTCCAGGTACCACGTTTCATCAATTTTCAGACTGGATACACTGAAGCACAACACATAATCTGAAAGGCCACATTTCATCCAATTTTCATACTGGACCCAACAACAACTTTGAAGCTCATAATCAAACAACCTTCTAAATCACCCAATCATCAGATCCATACATATACAATGATATTATGAGAGTTATCAACTAGATCTAGTACATCAGATCACATGAAGATAAGTCATTTTAAACCGATCCCTTCATCCAACAAAACTGAAGTTAATCATAATCATTCACTCAATCACTGCTGTTATCTGAACATAATATCAGAACCAAACATCACTTCAACAACCCATATCATAAGAATGATAAGCAGAGATTTTAAGAGAAGTAAGCAGCTTCACCCATGTACTGCCTGCTTACAGTACGCACCCTGCTCAACTGCTCACCTGCTTACGTACGCACCCTGTTCAACTGCTCGCCTGCTTACGTACACACTGTAGTCAACTGCTCACCTGCTTACCTTGCTCTGAGTCCATTGAACTGCCTGCGGACCTCCGCACCTGCAACCCTTCTGTGCCTGCGTACCGACGCACCTGAAACGCTTCGTGCCAGCGTATATATGCACTTTTCTTTCACTGTACCTACGTACCTCTGGGCATAGATGATTTCAAGATTTCAAGAATTACCCAGACAGTCAGATCTACAGATCTGATCATGCGCCGAAGAGATCTCAATCCATCAGTAGATTCGCCTTATTTAGATCTAGACATTACCCCCAAGAGATCATAATATTTCAGATCTAGCTCTCATAATATTTTCAACCCCAAAACATGCTCAAGCCAAATGATCTCCTTTGCTTTATATAGGAAAGCTCTTCCTCAAATCATGGATCAATACCACGGGCCGACACCAAAATAACACAAATACCGTCAGCTAAATACCAAGGGTAAAACATAAGAAACCCCACATGTGAATTTCTTTGCCTTGAAATGTGTGCACTGGGGGTACGCACCTCCTGAACGGGATAACTGCGGGTATGTATGCACTTTATGTAACATTGGTCTGCGTGTACGCACCTTCTGTAAGGTGTACCTGCGTACCCCTTATTTTCTTCAATATTTGATAGCTGATCATCAATCTCTGCTGCTGTGATCTATCACCTGAATGGGTTGCCATCAAGGACAACACTTTAGCCATAATGCCAACAATCTCCCCCTTTGGACTTGATGGCAAAGCTTACTAAGAACTTGCTATTTGATTCCTTTGAACTGTACAACATCTATGTAATATGTCACATCTGATATCTCTTCTGTAGATTCATCTGAATGTAAATAAGTGAAATGTTCTTCTATGAGTGGGTTGCCATCAAGTACAACACATGCATCATAATGCCAACAGGATGAGTAAGAGGCTCTCAGTCTCCAAGTGGAAGCAAGAACTGACAGAGAGAATCCACAAGTCAAATCATAAGCTGACTCATCCTCTTTGCATACATCTATATATGGATCCCTCATCCCAGAGATCCAGAGGCTGGAATTTTGTACTTTGTAGAGAATTGTTGTTGGTTTTGAGATAGAGATCAGTGCATTGGGTGATTTATGCTTTGTTGGAGGTGAAGAGGGGATTCCTTTGCTGGGGGGTTGATGCTGGATCAGGAATCATCGGTTGTAACTCCTCCTGGACCTTCTTGTTATATCAATAAAACTATTTGAGTTTCTCCTACATGCTTGTGTATCAATGAAGTTTTGTTATATTTGCATGTTTAGCTTAAATCTGATCCTAAGCTATTTATGAATGTAAATCTATGTCTTTGTGTAGTTTTCCTGTTCTGTGATCTTGCAGGAACTTGGTGAAGCTGGGCAAGTGAAGGAGCAGGTAGCTGGAAGCTATCAAAGAGGAGAGAGAGATTGGATCAAAGGGCTAGCGCAAGACACAGGTTAGTTCATCCTACTCTTCTTCATTTACAGTTCATAAAGAAGAATACAAAAGTAGTTTTCCTTGTTTGTTGCTAAGGCACTGTCACACCTTAGTGGGATAGGGGCGTTTTGAGTAGACACTTTTCCCAACAACACTAAGGTCAAAAGCAAACAATGTCAAGGAGAACCCTGCCCAAAAAGCTGTTGTCCCAACAGAACAATAGAACATCAGATAGAGAAGACTAGCAGCTGATCCAGTCATCTTCAAAGCACCAGCTCAAGAGGTAAGAGGTCCTGACAAGTCCCCTTCCCCTTTCAGTTTTGAGTCAGAAGTCCAGAGGTTAAAAATATCTGTACCTTTGATAGAACTAGTAAAGAGTGAAGTTTTTAGAAAGCCTATCTTTGATGCCCTTGAGTTGAAAGCCTCACAAACCCCCACTGACTGCGTCATTTTGCAAGATGATAAGCCTACAATTGTGAGTAGCCCAATGATAGAACCTACTGATAATAACTCCCCTTCATTCTATTTCTCCTTGACCATTCATGACAAAATCCTCCACAATTGCCTGTTAGAGACAGGGGCCAGCCACAATTATTATTTCCAGCCACAGGAAAGCTCAAAAATCAAAGTATTTGTACTATGCTCAAACTAGAACCAGAGCATAGATCTTGTCGTCCTAATCGTGGCGATGTGAATGGTTCGTCAAACCAAGTCTGTATGCGAAAGTTAGAAGCAGTCAAAGTTGGGTTGACTTTTTGCTATTGGGTAGGCTTAAGGAGGCCATTATTTGGACAAAACCTTGCCACCGGATTTCGGCCAACCTGGGCCGAATTCTAGGCAAATTTGTGGCCTCATTAAAAAGACTCCTGCAACTTAAAATCTGAATTTTTGAAAATGCATTATTATTATTACAAAAAAAATTAAAAAACAATAATAATATAAAAAAAGGAGGTGGTGAGCCACCACCCCCACCACCCCATACCTCTCCATATCAATGACATAATTGTATGCCACTTAATGTGAGGCTAGCAGCGATCAAACCTGCCCGGCCCATGTGGGCCAACCCCCACTGGGTGGCCCCATGTAATGTAACGACTCCAACAAACTTTAATGCAAACTAAACAATGCGGCCATTAAACCAACACCGCCAAAATTAATGCGGAGGGTATGGGGTGGGCCACCCAATGCGGACCCGACCCCGAGAAAAAAACATTCATGCAATTTTTTTTTAAACTGTAATGGATTAAAATGATAGGGGTAGGGATTGACCACCCGATCGCTCCTCAACAACTTGACTATTATTACCGCTACACCAAACCGCCTTCTTGTTTAATCTGCCACAGAAACTTATTTAAAAAATCATTTTCCCAGGGCGCCCATAATGGAGGAACCAGGAGCAGGTATGGATTTCAAGACAGAGGAGGCAGAATCTTGGCACGCAGTTTGAGGCATCATTTTGCAGGAGGAGTGAAATTTCACTTTGTCATATTTTGACAAATTTTATTTGGTTTCAGGACTTCTTGACGCCACGAACGCAATGGCATTTTCCATGTCTCCACCAAAGTTCTGAATTTTTCAACCATTTTCAGTATGAGGGTGGAACCATCACTATTGCAGAAATAGGGAGCAGAACCATGATCCTTGCAATTTTCCCGAGGAGGTAATTTTTCTCTATGTCGGAATGTAGTCAAGTTTACAATTGTTTTTCATGGTTTTCTATAGGGATCATAATGGCAAGGTTAGATTTTCTTTTGGAGTTGCATATTTCCAGCCCACCTATGGAGCAAAATATATGAGGAATCTAGGGGGAATCTAAAAGATTCCTTGAGCCCCAGATTCTCAACTTCTCATAATTCAGAAATTGGACAGTTGATTTTTCACTATTCGATGCCACAAATATGATGGCACATTCAAATTTCTCATTTGCTCATTCTATTCTTCAGCCACTTTTCTAAGTGGAATGCAGGTGTTGCATTCATGTGCGAGCAACGATTTCCATAAGATTGATGTCGTGAGATCGATCGCACAAACAAATTCAGAAGTTTGACATCTGCTTCTTCAAATGGCCCTTATTTGTGAGGTATATTCAGTGTGTTCATGTACTTCTTTTGCTATGCATTGTGCTGCACAGATCCCTGTTTGATGTTTGATGTGGGATCTTGTTTAATAGTTGTTCTCATGATTCCTGCTTGATGTGACATGGAATCTTCTATGTGATGTACTTGTTTTCATGATTCATCATGTTATCTTTTGATATCCCTTTGTTGTATGTTGATGGGATACTCATGTTCTCATCATGCATGTTAGCATTGAGATCCCTTTTATGCCATGTTGGCGGGATGCTCATCATGCATGAGTTTATGTCATACTGATAGGAGTCTTTTGACTAAGAGTTCTTGTAGTGGAACATCTCGTAGAGCCACTCCTATGTGAGTGAATTTTCCTTGTATGATAACGACATCAACTCTATGTACATCATGACTATTAACATCACTTAATGCAGCGGTCTACACCATCTTGACACCGGGGCCCGGAGACGTAGTCCCTCCTGGACGAACTCGTTACCAATGGCTTATGTTTTTATGTTGTTGATGATTGACATGTCCCTCTTCTTTACAGCATGCACATGTATTCATTTATGTTCTTTTAAAAATGCAATTTAACACATCATGAAAGTAAAAGGTGTTGGAAGGGTCCTTTGTCACACCTAGACCTGGATCATAAAATGATGAGTTTTCTGAGCCTATGAGAGGTAGTGGCAATAATAACTCCAAGTTGAGGAGGATATTGAAGTATTTAGTATCAAAATCATTGGTGAAATTGACCTAGATCATAAAATCCATGGATTTGTGAAGTTGGCCCAAGCAAGTGAAATTTAGATGGAGGTAGATTCCAATCAAGAAATCCCTACACCAAATTCTAAAGAGAAGAAAGAAGAGGTTAACGTGGGCATCGAGGATAGAACCCTTGGTCTTAGAGGTGGACACAACAAGGAGTCATAAAAGGACAATTTGATGTCTAGGAGCCAAGGAAGCTATACTATTTGTATCAGAGTAGTCTAACAAGGCGGAGGAATTGCCCAGTTTCCATCACCGCCCGGAAAAATGTCCGGCTCCGGCCATCGGCAATTCCTCCGCCCTCCGCCACCTTTCGCGAGCTCCGCCACTGTTCCACATTAAATCGTCTGATAGCAAAACTTTTGATGATCATCAAAACAAGCCCTGATACAGTCCACGTCGCCATCCGCAGTCACTCCAAACCATGCATGCCATTAAAGCATGGATCGACTACGATTCGAAATTTAAATTTTGAATTTTCAAAATGGGCGCATATCTACATGAACACTGGAGAGGTAGGATTTTTATGGCCTGGATTTTTTTCAAACATAATGACCATGTTTCAATGGCTCAACTGTCTCAATATCCATAAGCTTGCCTTTCCTCTTCGATACCGATGGAGAGCCTTAGTTTTAGAAGTGGGTAGGCGCAGGTTGATAACATTGTGGCAAGGTGAATCTCAAGTATGTTTATTTTCCTTTTTCAAATTTAATTCCATTTTGTGCACGAAAATAATCATTTACCTCTTTTTGATGGTTGAAATGCAAACATTGCAGTTTTTTCTTAAATTCACAGAG
Organism: Pinus tabuliformis; assembly: GCA_031772625.1. Taxonomy (NCBI): domain Eukaryota; kingdom Viridiplantae; phylum Streptophyta; class Pinopsida; order Pinales; family Pinaceae; genus Pinus; species Pinus tabuliformis. Next base: position 243,915,064 of record CM062810.1, on the reverse strand, counting down.
CTAACACTTTGGGCTTAATCATTTTCAAAGTTTCCCAAATATGTAGAGCTGATGAAGCACCTTGAAAAGATTGCCATATAATCATGAACACTAGGAAGAATTTTGTCATCTTAGCTCCTTAACATACTGAAATGAGATAACTGTCAAAATCCTTTAGAATACTCACAAACCTCCACCACATTAATTATTACTATGTTGTATTGGTTGTCAAATAACCATATTTATCCTCTCTACGCACCTCGATCCCACAGTTGCAGTCAAGTGAGGGACGTCATAATTGAGAAGAACTAGCCCATATGACCGTGGCCTTTTACTGCTATCCGATGTTGAGAGAAGGAAGTCGGTGTTGTTGTTCTCCATAACTTTCATGGTTTTTCTGCTTCAACGGTCAACACGAATTTTCTCCTCCAACAATTGCAGAAAGAGAGGTTCCACATCATTTCATGGCGGGATCTTCCAAAGTTATAAGTTGGCTCCTAATTTTAGTATGACTCACTCCAACTTTGTCTCGGCCATTATATTTCTCAAGAGTGAACTTTTGTTAGCTGATAGTTTGTTGTAGATTTATATTTTAAGCTATAGAGTACAATGTTGTATTTTCATTTTTGTGAGAGTCTCGACCACAATTTTCTTAAAAATTTACTACTGTAAAGTCACAACCGTTGGCAGATAGTTTGTTATAGATTTATATTTTAAAATATAAATATTTATTTATTTTTTAGAAATATAAATATTTACAAATAAGTGAATTCAAAATGTTATTAAATATTAATTAAATAAATAAATTTGTGTTTTTAAATTTTTCAAGAAATTAACTTTTGATGATTAAAATGTTTGAAACAAACTATTTTTAACGTTGAAAAATTTAATAATTTAAATTGATTAACATTAATATGTTTAAACATAATTTTGATTTTTTTCAAAATAAGAGAGGTAAAAATATCTTATTCTATTTGTATTATGAGTATTTAAATTTTAAATCGATATTACATTCTACTTAATGTTTATTAATTACACTTTGTGATAGAATAGGATCATAAGTTATGGAAGTTATCGGCAAATATATTATTTTATCTATTTATTTTGTATTTAAATGTTACCAACAAAACAAATTTATTATCCGAACTAATTATGCATTATGCATTTGAATGTTATGAATTGATTGTAAAGAGTATACTCAAGATATTTCAACTGCTCAATTGTTCAATTAAATTTTCTCCCCTTCAACTTCATATCAAAAGTGAAAGAGTAGCAAACATTCAAATTTAAAGACAATCCAATTAATTTAAAAACATGTAATTATGAAAATAAGTTTCCAAGTTTTAAAATGATATGCATAAGAACTAAAGTCTAGCTTGAATGCTAAATGCTAATATTGAAGAAAAACTATTTAACATAGCTAGTTATTTATTACTCCAACAATAAGATATAAGATATTATCACTCCCATGTAGCCAACTAGTGATGACTAGTGATGATGTTATTGTGGTGTAAACTTAGAATATATTTTACTATAAGACATACCTTAAAACAAATTGTTCCAAGCAATACAATGATATGATGTGGAGAAGTGAAAGGAATTGAATGAAAAAAATATATCCCATGTGTTGGCCATGTGACTTCCCCTCAATAATCTAAATATCATTATATCTCATGGCACCTTGATAGATGTTGGAACAATGTGTCTTAATTGCACATCTCCATCTATAATATTCAACCTTATGTTTTTGTTACTTTTATGGGATTTTTGGGTTGTTTTTTTGTGTCATTCTAACCTACTACCTTATTATATGAATACATGATTATTATGATTATCATGTTGTTGAAAATCATATTATCACTGTGAAATGTAAAGATTGTTTAATGATGTAAGCATGAGAGTATGTTGGAATGCTTTCAATATTTAATGTTGCTTGCTTTATGCTAAGTCTTGATCCTTAAGCTTTCATTTTAGCGTTAAATTCCTTTATAAACAATGTTGCTTGAGAAGCTCTTATAAATATTGTAAACTAAATTTTTTCTCTTTGATGGTCTCTCAAAATAATGTGAAGAGAGATTAGTTATTACAAGATGAAATCCAACATTAATCATTTTAAATTGATAGAATTAAATATATCAAAAACTAACATGGTATAGGGAAATCCACTTCTATATTAAAAATATTTTTTTTATTAATTTGGAAGTTATAATTTTGATATAAATAATATGACCAAATTAAAATGATGACAAAATTACAAAAAATTAAATTTATAAAATATTCAACTTTATTTATTACCTAAGTAAATTAAATTTTAATATTAAATTTATAATCAAAATATGATATTTTTTGTTAAATAATAATTGAGTTACTATATATTATAACTCCACTATTGAATTCACATAATCTAAGAACATTTAGAATGCATATTGAAAAATGAGAGCTAGTTATTACTAGAAAGTTATCACACTGAGGTTCATGTTGAATAAGTTGAAAAAACATATAATTATAAAATATAAAATTTTAAGATGTTAATTAATTGATTATTATTAATATTGTTGGATATTTTATTATTTTTATATTAATATGTATTTCATTAGGATCTTCTTGAATTAAATATATAGATTTATTTAGTACTGTAACAAATTTATTTTTGTTAAGATTAAATGAAACTCTAAAATATTATTTATGGTATATAAATACTTTACATAATGATACATTCTTTTTTATATTTAAAAATATTATATATTTATCAAATTTATTGTTAAAAAAAATATTTACTATAATGTTCATTTATTCCTTAAATACACTAATTTATATTGACAAATTTATTGTTAAAAAATTATTTACTATAATGTTCACTTATTCCTTAAATACACGAATTTATATTTACAAATTTATTAAGACTACCACAGACAAATATGAGAAGGAAATTTTTTAAGAAAGTTTTCATTTTTATAATTATTTTTTTAGGCAAATCAAATTTTTGTATATTATCAGAAATGTACATAAAATACAAACTTGAAGAAATTGAAATGTCTGTGTTATGGATAAAATTTTGGACAGTGAAACCATGTGGAAACTGCCTTCCCATGAAAGGGAAACCAAATGGTCTCTCATGTTATTTTTCTATGAGTCTTCCCTACTAGCAATTATCTTTGATGTTTATAATTTTTTCACATTCTTATACATTAATTCCATCATTCAATAATTACACAGAAGAAAGAAACCATATAGCAAGCAAAATCTTAAAGAGACAACTACACAAAGAACACAAAGTTTTATCATGGGAAAACCCACACAACCTTTTCCTTAGACAATTAATGTAATAAGAGATACATCAAAGTCAACTAAACTCTAAAAACTAAGTAAACCCTCGAAAGAAGCTCTGCCACAAGGTTAAGAAAACATTCTCCAAGTCTTCTTTAGAACTCACATTATGTCTCAAAGATCAACATCAAAATGTGTACTATATCTCAAAGATATATTACATAAATAAGGTCTGGAAGAGGTCCTGTAACTTTGCCTCAGAATTTTCACTCAAATAGAGATATGCCACAAATATGAGACATCCAAATGGGGCTTAAACAATACCTCTATACCTGCCTCTAAGTTTGGATGATGCCACAAAGAGTGTGTCACATATCTACACCATTCCACATAGGTTTACATGGCTTAGAAATGCATTGTTACAGAGATACATTTGACTCAAACTTGCGATCTATCATAGACTTAGAACTCGTATTCTTACAACTTCAAAACTCAAAATGTTACAACCTCAAACCTCGCATTCCACAAAAACAATTCGTGCCTCAGAACTCGCATTCCACAAAGAGATATATCTTCCCCAAATTCTTCGTATTAGCCTTAGATCTTCGCATAAGCCTCAAAGATATATGTGATCTGAAGTTGTTTATTTTGGAGAGAAAATAGGTTCTATTTATAGTTGTTCATCCATGTGAAGGGCACAACCCTTGGGTAGGCCAACTTGATCCTTAGACGGTTGTCTTGGCCTTTGTAGATGCAAAAAATACAAATTTAAAATTTTCATTTAACTGCTCTTAAAGAGCATCCAAATAAATCATTTCTTTTTTCTTGCAAACATGAAGAACATGCTTTATAATTTTTTTCTTTTGCAAATACAATTCATATTTGAATATAATAAGGACAATAGAATATTATGAAGGGTGACCATAACTACAAAATTCAACATCCCCTAGAGTTTTGAGCCTTAGTGTGAACCTTAGCACAACAAAATAGAGGAATTCTAAGGAGAGAGCCATGTTCGCATGACAAGGAAACCAAATGATCTCACGGTGAGTTCATGTGAAAGACATTGGCCATATGACATCAAAACCAAAAAGAACATGGTAGAAAGTAGAGAGTTTAGAGGAGAAAAATGACATGTGAATGAAAACCTCTAAGATTAAAAGGCCATGGAAGTTCATCATGCCTGACATGGATGGAGATTGAGAGAGGAGAGGAAGATCTAGATAGAGATAAAGCTTAAGTGTGGAAAGAGATATATAGAAGAAGAGAGATAGAGTCATAGAAAGTGATAGGGGAAGAGAGAGAGGGGGGGAGAGAAAAAAGATAAAGGGATGGAGATAGAGAAAAAGATGGAGGTGAGAGAGAGAGAAGGAAGGAGGAACAATGGGAGAGAAGGGAGAAAACTAATGCCATGAAAGCACACATGTTCTATTATGTGTGCATGGTCATGCCATGAACAACTAGCCATGAAATGTTGAGAGAGGAAGGTATATAGGGAATTTATGTTTTGGATGTTAGAACCAAGGAGGTATGCATAGTATTGAAAACATGTGCACATTATTTAGAATGCATGTCCATTCCTAAGAAATGATATATGCTTATTTTGCTAGTATTTCTCCCCATGTGTTTGATACTCACATGACTTCAAAACAAAAATTAGTGAACAAGCATAGAAGAGGAGAGACTATGTTAAAAAATTGTATGAGTTTTGTGTAATTGGAAAGAATATTTCTATTCACTTGTGTTATTAATAATCAATTTTTTGTCTTATTGTGTAACTAGAAGACAAATTTTATGTAATTATAAGAAAATTTGACTAATTTGAAGACAAATATTGTCTTGTTGAGGAATGAAAAATGAATTTTTGTCTTAAGTATAACTAGAAGGAAACTTTTATCTTGTTAAGTTGGGAAACATTTTTTGTCCTTTTTCCTAAGATTAGAAGAAAATACTCTTCTTGTGTAATTGTAGGATAATTTTTGTAACTGGAAGATAATTTATATCTTTATTTGTGATTGGAATAAATTTGTCAAGTCTCATTAGCATTACAATCCATTCAAACATGGGGAACCATTATTGTTAGAAAATAAATTCATCAAGGAAAAAATAACCCATAGAAAATATCATTGAACCAAGAGGAAATTCCACAGTACGTATAGCTGTTGAAAAATGGCAACAAGAAATTCCAGTTTAATTTTTCCTCGAATTAAACTCAGAATTAAAATCGAATTCTATTCTCATAGCAACTTATAAATAGTCAATTAAATTTAATTAACTTAATCAACTTAGGAATTTCGAGTTGGAAGTTTTTCTGTAGTCATATATATGTTCTCCCTAAGTTTTAGGGGTCCAATATGAGTTTAAATTGAGTTGGAAATTAGATCACTCAGTTTATTGAGTTAAGTTAAGTTCATGAATTCTTTCCTTCAAAGGAAAGATCTTGATTCATGCATTCATCAATTTTCATGAAGGGAAATTCAAATTTCACGAAGGACGAATTACTTATATTTGCACCTCTTTTTCTCTCATCTTGCTCCAACACCTCACACAAAGTTTTATACTTACTTTCCTATTATTAAAGTCATTTTTTATGTTACCATTCTCTTTTATTATGAGTTCTCTTCTTGAGTCCATAGTAATCATTTATACATAGGATTCTTTCATAAACTAAGCATTACACCTTTTAGTTTAATAAGTTATGTCTCTAATGTTGTATGTGTTTTGATAATTTAAATTTCTTTATCTTTGCTATCCAAATAATGATAATATATGTTTAAAGACAACTTTATTGAGAAACTTAAAAAATAGTTCACTATATTTATAAATAAGATTTCTAATAAAATAAAAAATGTAAACAAATAACACTTATCCACAAAAAATTGAATCAAACCATCGCAAACAAAAAACTTATAACCATACAATAATAAAAATAATAAATTAAACTAATTCCTTAAATTTTATATAATATATATAAACTTTTATTATTTTTGGACATAAAAATTAATGTTTATTTTAAATTTTATAGAATTGTTTTGTATTCTAATATAAAACTTTCATATACTTTTTAAAATAAAAATTAAAATCACAAGCAAACATTTTTATACTATCATGAAATAAATTCTTATTAAATTCTCATTTTTTATATATATATATATATTTATATTATATTTATATTTATATGGTTGCTTTTAAATTAATAATAAAAAGGAAAGCTTCTTAAATGCACGTGCATGCTCATCGTGCAAGGCACCTGACACACATACAATTTCAAAGAATTATTGGGCATTGCATCATTTTGATAATCATGGTGAGAGAGAGCTAGGGCAGGCATGCTTAAGAGGAGTAATAGTGGTTGTCATATTGATTTTAATCATTTTAAAATATAGATTATTAAAATTTACAACGTTAAAAATGGTTTGTGTCAAGCATTGTTATTATCAAAATTTAGTTTTGAAAAAAAAAAAACACAATATTGTTTAATTAATTGATATTTAATAACATTTTGATTTCACTTTTTTATAAATATTTATATTTAAAAAAAAAAATATGAGCGAACATACTACAAACTACTAATTTTATCAAAATATAGAAACTTTGATTTTTCTCAAAATTTTATAACTTTAAAAATAAATTAACCTTTATATATATATATATATATATATATATATATAATTGTCCACGAGAATAAAAAATTAAGTCAAAACATCTCATTAAATGTGTAATGATAATATTTCACATACAAAATATTTAAAAAAAATCCATATTAAATATTTTTTTTGATGTTTTATTAATAATATTTTACTCCATCAAAATATAAATAAATCAAATTAATAACCCATATTTAATTGAAAAATAATTTAATAATTTTTTTAAGAATATTAAAAATGCTATTCAATTTTAACTAAATTAATACGAATTCTAAACAACCTTTTTACATTTCATAGAAGTATTACATGAAATTACTAATAAAAAATTTTACACATCTGCAAAGTTCATAACAGAACACTTGTGACTTTATGGTAGTGAATTTTTACCCTCACACATAAAAATATCTCTAAGTTAGAATATAAATCTACAACAAACTATCTACCAATCGCTGTGATTTTAAAGTAGTAAATTTTTAAGCAAATTGTGGTCGAGACTCTCACAAACATGAAGGTACAACATTGTACTCTATAGCTTAAAATATAAATCTACAACAAACTATCAGCTAACAAAAGTTCATTCTTGAGAAATCATAATGGCCAAGAGAGAGTTGGAGTGAGTCATACTAAAATTAGGAGCCAACTTATAACTTTGGAAGATCCCGCGATGGAATGATGTGGAACCTCTCTTTTTGCGATTGTTGAAGGAGAAAATTCGTGGTGACTGTTGAAGCAGAAAAACCATGAAAGTTATGGAGAACAACAATGTTGACTTCCTTCTCTCAACGTCTGATAGCAGTAAAAGGCCATGGTCATATGGGCTGATTCTTCTCAATTATGACGTCCCTCACTTGACTGCAACTGTGGGATCGACTTGTGTAGAGAGGATAAATATGGTTATTTGAAAACCATTACAACATAGTAATAATTAATGTGGTGGAGGTTTGTGAGTATTCCAAATGATTTTGACAGTGATCTCATTTGTTAGGGTACCACTTGTTAGGGTTCAAGAGAAATAAATATCACAATCAAGAAACACACATTCAAACCATGTACACCATGATTGTCTGTAAAACCCCAATTGGGGAAAAACCAACCAACAATAGATCTATTATTATCCTTGGCTAAAACACAGCCAAGCCGGCCAACAACTTGAGCTTTCACCACTCAACCATGGCTACTTACAATGGAGAATACACAAGCCTTTTAAGGGCTTCAACTACATGTAATACCATGAGCTCAATACCATGAGTCACCAATACTAGGTGCCCAAAACCACAACTATTAACCATAACTGTTGACATAACCTCAACTCCACCATAGGGTCAAGTTTATCTAACATCATTTCAGTATTTCAAGGAGCTAAGATGAAAAAATTCTTCCTACCGTTCATGATTATATGGCAATCTTTTCAAGGTGCTTCATCAGCTCTGCGAATTTGGGAGACTTTGAAAAGGATTAAGCCCAAAGTGTTAGCTCTGTGAATTTAAGAGAAACCTGCAATGTTTGCATTTCAACCATCAAAAAGAGGTGAATGATTATTTTCATGCACAGAATGGAATTAAATTTGAAAAAGGAAAATAAACATACTTAAGATTCACCCTGCCACAGTGTTATCAACCTGCTCCCGACCACTTCCAAAACTTAGGCTCTCCATCGATATCGAAGAGGAAAGGTAAGGTTATGGATATTGAGATAGCTGAGCCATTGAAACATGGCTGTTATGTTTGAAAAAATCCAAGCCATAAAAATCCTGCCTCTCTAGTGTTCATGTAGATGTGCGCAGCATTTTGAAAATTCAAAATTTAAATTTCGAATGGATCCATGCTTTAATTACGTGCATGGTTTGGAGTGACCACGGATGGCGACGTGGACGGTATTGGGGCTTGTTTTGACAGCCATTGGAAAGTTTTACTATCAAACGATTTAATGTGGAATGGTGGCGGGTGGAACGGTGGCAGAGGGTGGTGGAGCTCGTGAAAGGTGGCGGAGGGCGAAGGAATTGCTGGTGGCTAGAGCTGGACGTCTTTCCGAGCGGTGATGAAAACCGGGGAATTCCTTCGCCTTGTTAGACTACTCCATTTGTATCATTTTTCCTAACAATGACCACCTAAAGGAGAAGAAGGCAGGTTGAGGAAGCTAAATCCTAGGACCTTATAAATGTAAAGATTGATTAAATTCTTATTGTTAAAATAGTAGTGAAAAAAAACCCTCTGATAAAGTCTAAGTGGTGTCGTAACAATTTTGACTTTTCAAAGCAAAAATTTTTTAATGATTGTCACGAGAATGCAAGATAACAAGGAGGTAAATGCGCAACATTTTCAAGAGTAGCAAGAAAAGCTAGGAGGAGGACACATAATGATAATGAGGATGCAGATAAATAACATGGATTGGATATATAAGAATAGAGATGTTAAGTGGCGAGAAAGGCCAGGTCAAGACATGGATCAACGAAGCCAAAAATATCGCAAAAGAGTGGTAGTATGGACGAGAAATGGATGGATTCAATGATTTGAAGTTTAGTTAAGGAGCCAACATGTGATGAGAGTCATAGTGGTTTGTGAACATCCTAAGGGTTTTGGTCCAAGGCAAGTGTATTTCCCCATAAAGTTTTAAGACCTATTATTCAAGCATAAATGTTGAGTAGGAGCATGAATTGTTGTAAGGACTTACGAATTTGACTAGGCATACATGTAAAGCAGTGGCACATGGAGTCATCAAGTTGTGGAATGGACCACTTGGATAGGTACTATGGTGGTAGACGTATTGGTATCATTGCTTGAGAGTGGGAATGTGAGATCTCAGGTGAGATCATTAATTGATGATTGGGACCAGGTTAATATCTTTGAGTCAAGTTTAAGATGGGGTAGGAGGCAAATGTGGATTGTTAGGGTGGCTCACGTAAAATTGACCTAGTCAAGTTACCAACTCTTTTTAGGCCTTCAGGTTTATGACAACCCATGGTATTCATCTCTAACATGGCCTATTTAAAGGTGGAAACACTCCATGTTACTTGGTCCTTCATGGCCAGTGAGATCCTAAAAATGATGTCTTTACACACCATCATTTCTCTCGGGTTTTGTGATCCTAACATATTTCCCATGGGATAAGGCTCTTTAATCCATGCCATGGAAGTGTTGAAATGGATGTTGACATTATTGGTTTAAATTTTGATTATATATGATAATGAGTATTTTAGGTTTCAACTTGCTCCCATTGCAATTTATGCTTGCATTTTTGGCTTATGAGGACTATGAAATGTTTCATAATCACATTCAAAAACCCAGGGACTAACATGTTAACTTGAAGAACAAAACACAGCGATTGCTTGAGAGAATTGTCATTCTATAGTGACCAATTTAAAGTTCATATATTATTTTCTATCATTCAAAATAGAGTGAAATGTGACTTTCACAACCAAACTAGCATTTTATGTATGTCGTTATGGAAGCATTGCAGTGAAAAGTAAAAGCCTTTGAAGTGGCATATTCCTATGTTGGGAATTATTTTTATTACATTTACCTCCTTAAGAATCCATTTGAAGATCTAGTTATTCTAAGGAACTGCACTTGATGAACTAGCTTGCATTTTTTAAGTCTCAACACTTCAATCCTTTTGGCATATTTATATTCGTATGCGCTTCGTTTTCCTTCACACTAGTATACAATTTCTAAATTATATATAAATATATACAGAAACCGTGGAGTTTATTATCAATGGGGCGTGCCCAGGCTGTGGATCCGTGGCAAAATACAAAGTCAAAGGTTGAAAGTTCACGAGTTAACGATGTCAAGGCACGTTAATCAGCCAAAGGAACATACGTGTTCTTTTTTACAATTGCGAAGTCAGGTTTTATGACTCACGTGGAGTATTAACTTTTCGCAGCCCACGTGTGCAATTTTTAAAATTTCACAAGTTACGTGGGTCAAATTAAAGCTTATTGATTTATAATATCTCGTCATAGTCCACTCCTTTCCACTCCTTCCTTTTGAGAGAAGCCTCGAGCAATGAACCTGGCCTTGTATTTTTCAGCACTCCCATCAGATCCATGTTTTATTTTGTAAATCCATTTAGAAGTGACCACAGACTTGTCCTTGGGTCTAGGAACCACATCCCAGACATCATTCTTCATGATTGATTTGTACTCCTCATTCATCGCATCCTTCCATACTTGGTGTTTCACGGCCTCTTCAAAGTTCGTACATGGCTCATATTAAACAATAGTACTCATAGCACCTAAGTACCCTTGGTATGTGTTCGGATTCTTACTTTCACGAAATGTCCTTCTTGGAGCAATATGTCTTTCAGCATCTTCGAGAGTGTATTTAAGCCACAAAGGTATTTTCCTTGAGGTAGAGGAATTTCCAGTAGATTGATCAATGGGATCCATCGATCCTTCAACATCAGGAATTGGTTCATCTAACAGAGATTCATCTTTTTTTCCGACAACATCATCATTGTCCTTTGTTGGGATAGGGATATCTTTGGATTTCCCAAGGGAAAAATCTTCATTGAAAGTAACATCATGGCTTATTTCTACTTCTCTTTGACCAAGAACATAGATTCTATATGCCTTCAAATTTTCACTATAGCCCACAAATGTTCCTTTCTTCCCAAATGCTTCTATCTTGTTTATTTTCTCTTTAGGCACATCAAAATATACAGGACATCCAAATATTCTAAAATGAGAAACATCAAGTTTATTACTAGTGAAAACTTCTTCAGGTGTCTTGAAATCCAATGCTTGATGCGGGCTTCTATTTTTAACATATACAACAGTGTTAGCAGCTTCTCCCCATAACAACTTCGAAAGGCCTTGGTCATGAAGCATGGCACGAGTGGCTTCTATGATTGTTCGATTCTTACTTTCAGCAACACCATTTTGCTTAGGTGTGTATGCAACGGTTGTCTCCATATTAATTCCAACCTCTCTGTAAAAGTCATTGAATTCATTTGATTCATATTCGTTTCCATTATCAATCCTCAATATTTTTATCTTCTTCCATGTTTGATTTTCAACCAAGTCTTTGAAATAACGAAACCATTTGAACACTTCGTCCTTCTTCTTCAAATAATAGTTCCATGTTTTGCTAGAGAAGTCATCCACAAAAATTGCATAGTATAAGTATCCTCCTAGTGATGTTATGAGAAACATACCAGATAGATCAGAATGGACCAATTGAAGAATGTCAGTAGTTTGACTTTCACTTGAAGGGAATGGTCCCCTTGTATTTTTTCTAGTTGCACAACCCTGACAAACACCTTCATGATCTATGTTGAATTCGGGCATACCTGTGACCATCTTCCTTACCCTAGGTAAGCCTTTGTAATGAAGGTGGGCAAATCTTCGATGCCATAATTCAGATTAAAGAGAAGTATCACAAATCATAGCTCCCAAAGGACTTCCTCCAACTTGATAGAGACCTTCAACCCTAAATCCAAGTGTAAATTTATCTTTAGGGTTTCTTTGCCAAATACATACCTTTCCATCAATGGATGTTACTTTTAAGCCTTTATCTTCCATTGTGGAAATATATACCAGGTTCTTTTTCAAATTGGTTACATACAATACTTCTTGTAGATGAAGGGTTTGACCTTGATTTAAGCGAAGATTGATAGTCCTTATCCCTTTCATGGGTTAGGTGGCATTGTCTCCAAGTATGATCTCCAAATTAGTCTTCTTTTTAATCAAATTTAAGAGTTCCTCCTTATACCCAATGAAGTGCCTCGAGGCACCATTATCAATCAAACAATGATCCAAAGTGTCCAGAGGGGAGGCAATAGTGAGGGCAGAAATAAGATAAAGCTCTTTTTGTTTTTATACAACGTTAGTTTCCTCATACCTTGGATTTCTCGTCCTTTTGGGAGGCTGACCATTACCATATCAAGCAGCGGGAGCATTCCTTTTTCCTTTGTTGTTGAACGTGTTGTTCCTTTGATTTCCATTTCCTTTGAAATTGTTGTGATTATTGTTGTCGTGATCCCATGGCGTATCCTTCTTGCAAGGACACTCTCTAGCATAGTGGCCAAACCTATTGCAATTATAGCACATTCATTTTCTTCCTTATTTGATTCTCGGCTTGAATCCTTGACCTTCTCTCTTTGGACAAACATTGTTCTTCCTCTTTACATGAGTGGAGAAAGCAATAGGTTCATTTCCATTTGAAGGCTTGTCTCTCTCCATCATCCTTGTCTCTTCTTGTGTACATCGAGCCAATACTTCATCAAAGCTAAGAATTGTGTCATTATTAAAAATAGTGGTGTTAAACACATCCCATGCTCTTATGAGACCTCCAAGAGAAATGAGAGTGAGCTCCTTGTATGCAACAACTTCTCCAATAGATAGAAAATCATTCTTGATTTCGGTAATCCTCATGAAGTAGGATTAAATAGACTCTCCTCTATCCATATTGATGTCCTTCAACTTGTTTTTGAGAAAGAGGATTTGATTTGCATTGTTTACTTTGAACATCCGAACTAGCTTATCATACATCTCCTTAGATGTTTCCAAATCATAAATATAGGCAACCAAATGCTTTTGAATGGAATCAATGACAACTCTTTTAGATTTGACCTCACCTTTCTTGTATTTCATCTTTGCAGCATCTGGTGCATTTGAAGGAGGCTCCACCACTCTTCCCTTTACATATTCCACAACATCATTCTCTTCCAAAGTCAAATCAAAAGTCATCTTCCATGCATGATAGTCGGATTTGTCCTTGAGCTTATCCTCATATTTGAAGTATGATGTAGTCGTCATTGAAGCTAGACCAATATTATTGTCCAACAACTCTTCTCTTATTGATTTCTTTTCTCTCTCTTGCTTGGGCTTTGTCTTCACCTGCCTCTGATACCATGTTAATTTTAGATAACAATGGTATGTTCTATGCTTAGCACAATTCTTCAATGTTCCTTAAGCATATGAATAGAAATTTCAATTTAGATTTCCAATCGCAATCACATTAACCATTAATCACATTGGCAGTAAAAGTAGATAGAACATAAAACAATATGCAAAATGCAAGCTAAGACAAGAGGACACCATATTTGGTGGATGCCAAGGAAAAACCCCAATGTGGGGAAAACCCTTTGATCAATTCTTCTTATTATTATATCAAAAAGTTCAACAGAAAGAGAGAGTACAAAAGTCAAATTGGCTTTCCTAATTCAAAGTCAAAATAGCCCCTGTCAATTTCTACAGTCAAACTTCAGCCCTAACCAAAAATTCAACGCTGGTCAAACCAGCAATAAATCATCCTCAAAATAGCTCGGTCATCCCCAGTCAAACTTGTCCTGATCAGGAGGTCAAAGTTAGCCCAAAACAACTCAATCAAACTCGGTCAAAGGAGAGAGAAAAACTAATGTAATTTTATGCGGTCAAACTGCCCATATTCCCTCAATTTGTGTGCCCATAAATTCGGCCTAAAGAGGCAGAAAAGATCCTCTAAAAATCGCAGTCAAAGTTGGTCAACAACCCCTTGATCAATGCTAGTCAAATTTGGTCTTTTGCCTAAAATTTCGATCCTGCAATTCAGCCTAGAAAACTCGTCCTTCTTGCCACACGTGTGAGAGAGAGAATTTGCCCAATAGCTATACGAACCAATGAGAGAAAGGAGAGAAGAATGTGTGAGTGATGATGGTGCCAAATGAGGTGTAAAGTCACATGTATTTATACAATTCGTTGTGGGTGAAGAGATACATCTATTGGGTTTCTTGAGCCTACATGATAATGTGGTCGACTTGAACAATTTGCACGTGTGGGCATAAATTCAAAATCACACTTCCGCTTGTCCAAATGAGATTATTTTTATATCAATTTTGGTCCTTTCAAAAAGAGGAATTTAATGCAATAATCATCCCCATCAAATGAGTTGTCCCGAGGTGGAATTTGGCCCTAGTTGTCAGTTTTAACAATAATAGAACCAGTTGTCAAGGCCATTATATCACACATGTTGTAACCTCATAATAGAAAAAATGATATATTAGCAGCATCATTTTTTTATTTGGGAACCCATTGTAATGTTTTAGTTTATAATCTAATCGAGTCACCATTTTTTTCAAAGTCAAAATTACAACATTATGCCACCATGGTATTAAATCTATGTAAAGTTGTAATTAAAAAATCTAATACCAACTCTATTATCAAAAAGTGTTGCTTACAAACTTGATTTTTTTAATTTTCGGTTAAAATTAATTTTTGAAATCATGATATTAACCATCGATATTGTTGCAAACAGAAAAATCAAAATGAAAAAGGGTGTTACCAATGCACCCTCATTTTGTCCAGGGTTAAAACTATAACTCATTTGAAATTGTGGCATTTGCAACTAGTACCATAGTAAAAAAAAAAACCCTAAAATCAATTCTCAAACCAAAAAGTGGCGATGCTAGTAGCATCCACTTTTTTATTTCAAGGAAAAATTTGCATTCTATGGGATACATTGGTCTTGACAACTAGTGCCACTAGAAATCAAAACCTCAAAATCAATGCTCGAATCAAAATGTGGTACCACCTACAAAACAATTTTTTTGTTTTGGATCTAAAGTTGTTACACTAAGGAAATTTTGATTTTTTTAAATACACATTTTAAATTTTAAAATTTTTCTTTAAAAATAAATATATCAAATATTAAATAATAATAATAATAAAAATTAAAAGAGGGTCAAGTGCAATCTTGGAATCACATTTCCTCCACTCTTTCTTACCCCTCCTTTCTTCTCTCACACTATCCCTTGCCTTTTACCCCTTCACATCACTTCTTTTGGTGGTGAGTGCAAGTGAGACAAGGAGAGGGAGTAGAGCTAGGGGCAATTCCGTTGCCCCTTTTCTAAAACAATTTAAATGTCTTTTAAATAATTTTTTGTATTTAATTTTTTAAATAAGTTGTTATGTTTACATTTACATACCGATTGATTTTACAAATTACATAATCAATTTTTTTTGGTCGATTACATTTTTTTCAGTTTATATATATATATATACATATATATATAGTCAATTGGGATTATCTTGGGTAGTTGGACGAAATGATTGTTATCTTCCCCATCTAGGTTCAAATCTTAGCTAGTGACATGGTGAGCTATAATGCCTTTATAATTAACGTTATAATGGCTTAATATTGTTGTATTGACTTTAAGCCTTATGAACTCTTAAATGAGTATACATGTGGACTAGTTTAGTACCAACAACCTCACTCTAACCCTCGAGCTTAGAGGGAAGCTAATTTCTTTCCTTGAAATATACGTGTATGTATATGAAAAATTTAAAGAAAATTATTTTTATTTTTTATTTGAAATACTAATTTTTCAATTAAAAAAATGTTGCAATTAGCACCACAATTTGATTAAGTGTTGATTTTGAAGTTTTAGTTCATAACAAAGCCAGTTGTCAAAGCCATTATATCACACATGTTGTAACCTCAAAATAGAAAAAATAGAATAGACAAAAAAAAAGAGCTATTAGCAACATCACATTTTGAATCGGGTATTCATCGTAAAGTTTTTGTTTATAATCTAATTGAATACTCAAATTTTTAGTTTAAAAATAAAAATTATGTAAATTTGCAATTAAAAACTTTAACATCAGCTCTATTACCAAAAAGTGGTGCTTCTAAACTCATCCATTTCTATTTTTTTGGTTAAAATTACTTGTTTAAAATCATGACCATAACAATCGATATGTTGCAAACAAAAAACTAAAAATGAAAAGGACCCTATTTTTGTTCAAAGTTAAAGCTACAACTCGATTTGAAATTATGGCCTTCGCAATTGGTACCATTGTAAACAAACACTTTAAAATCAATTCTCAAACCAAAAAAATGGTGATGCTATTAGCACCCACCATTTTTATTTCGAAAAAAATAAAATAATAATAATAATAATAATAAAAAGACCCATTCTCCCCGAAGCCCTTCGGGGTCGATCAGCCAAGATTTTTCCGTGGATGTAGCACCACCCATTGACCAGGGTGTCCATGAACCATAGCATATATATATATATATATATATATATATATATATATATATATATATATATATATATATATATATATATATATATATATATATATATATATATATTTTATTGGATGCAATGACATTGACAATTGTCACTAAGAACCAAAACCTCAAAATCAGTGCTCAAATCAAAATATTATGCTACTTGCAACGCAATTTTTTTGTTTCCAAAACCTCAAAATCAATGCTCAAATTAAAATATGAAGCTACCAGGTAATGCAATTTTTTTTGGATCTAACATTGTTACACTAAAGAAAAATTAATTTTAAAAATTAAAACCTCTTAAAACTTTTTTTAAGAGATAAAATTAAAAACAAAAATAAAAAAACTACTAGCTTAAAACCAAAATAAAAATCAGTACTAAGTGCATTTCCTAAAATCGCCTTGGCCCTACTCTTTCTACCCTTCCCACATGATTAACCCCATCCCTTGCCCTTTCACACTTAGCGGGTGAAGGTGGCAAGAGAGGGCGAGCAAGTCCAAGGACAATTCCATTGTAAAAGTTGTTTAAAACATTTTTTAAATCATTTTTAATATTTATTTTTTAATAAATTTTAGTTGAGTATTATTTTATATATATATATATATATATTAAAAAAATTGCAATTTTATGACACACACACACACACACACACATATATTAAAAAATTGCAATTTTATGACACATATATGTTGCACCAGATCTTGTTGATGCGAGGATTGATTTTGAGACTTTAGTTCATAATAGAACCAGTTATCAGCGCTACTATATCACACATGTTGTAACTTCAAAATAGAAAAATGGTCTATTAGCAGCATTACCTTTTTATTTTGAGATTCATTGTAAAGTTTTTTTTGATAACCTAATCAAATGTCATGGCTATGGTTTCAAACAAGTTGTAATTTTAACCCTAATTAAAAAATGGGTACCATATTTTCATTTGGGGTTGATTTAAAGTTTTTGATTGTGACATTACAGACCATAATTGCAAATTTCTTTAAAGTTCCAACTTAAAAAAAAAAAAAAAAAAAAACAAAAAACAAAAAAATAGATGTTATTGTAATATCACTTTTTGAAATTTGAATTTAAAAAACTAGTGAATTTAACTTTTGAAAAAACAATAACTCTAAAAATTTATTGTCAAAATGATAATAGTATTACCTATTTGATATCATCTTTCATTATCCATCAATAAAAAGTAGGTTTCATTGAAATCTACAAACTTTAAAATTTAATAAAATCGCAATGGATATTCTAGCATGAAACATAGATAATTAATTGAACAAAAATGCAATGTGGACATATATTCATTTTAATTTATAGGGGCATTTTTCTAGAAAATATTGAACTTCAAATTTATTAATGTGATTGTGGTTTATTAGCAAGTATCGCACTACACTGTGCCATCCACTAAAAGTTTGATTTTTTAAGACTTTTTTAATAATCAAAACCAAATGTAAGTCATGGATGTTTCCAACAAAATAGTGCCGCCTATTATGTCATTTACATTAAATATAAACTTGAAGTTGTTGGAGATGTAAAGTTTGTCCTTCACAAGAGGAAGCATTTAAAAATGTGGTTGATATAATTAGATTATTTTTCAAATAGTTAATTCATCAAACACTTATTATAGCATCATTTGACATCATCAAAACACTCAAATGGTCATTATATTAATCATTTATTGTGATTATTCACCTTAATGCATGCCTAAAGAGCATGTTGCAACCCATGCAATCAATGTGCTCTTTCCCTAAAAAATGAACATTTATACCCCTTCCTCTTCACAAAAGGTGCACATAGATTAAAAAGTGGATTAAAAAAATATAAAATGCATAAAAATCACAGACTCCTAAATGAGGTTTATGGAACTTGTACGCATATACCTTCTAAAACTCATTACCAATTACCTCAACAGGGTCACAAAGGTACAAAGAGAGGTCTAATGTTGGGGGAAACGATAGAACTAGCATAATTTGTAGAGCTACCAGTATGTTGTCTTCACACTAGAGCAATTAGAGGTGATTATTATTATGCTTTTTTATGACTTTCTAAGGATTGGAACTAGCATAATTAGTAGAGCTACCATAATGGTATCCTCACACTAGAGCAATTATAGGCGATTTTTAATGGAAAATCCTTGTTTTCTAAATCATATCTTCTTCTCTTGGATTTGAGGCCTAAAACTCCCAACTTTTCCTCAACCTCTTACATCAAGAAGAGTCAAAGTCCAAAAGTTTTCTTAAGTGGCTTGAGATAAGAGGAACTTAGATGATGATTCGGAAGGTGCCAAGAACAAGATATCATGTATACTTTTGTTTAGATAGGCAAGCATATATAAAGCTCAGTAGTGACGAAGGCACTAACCACGCAGATGGGTAAAGGGTAAAATGTTTTAGTGACAGCCACAGTCATAGGGGAAAAGTATACAGCAGAACCAGAGGCACAGACAAACTGCATAAGATCAGTTTCATTGAAATATATGCATATAAAGCATACGCAAAATACCCTGCAAATAGTTCCAGTGCAAGATAGCCATATGAAATGGTGACAAAATGCATTGAGAGGGATTTCAGGGCAGAGGATGCATATAGATCTCGGATAAATTGCATTACAAACGGTTATAGAAAAAATTATTTGCATTTAAAATGTTTCCATTGCAAGATTTGCAGCAAGTTATTCACTGTCTGAACGGAAATCAGTTGGAGAACAAGTTATGCAGAATAAACTTAGAACGGAAAACAGTTGCAGAACAAGGTATGCAGAAAAATTAGGCAAAACTCATATCTAAACAAAATTTCGATGTTACCATGAGCGGCTTCAGCTAAATGACCTTCTCATGCCCAGGAAATCTAAGGCAAGAGTGGAATGCCCATTTCTCTTACATCCCCAATCGAGCAGAAAATGTAACCTGTTAATAAAACAGAGTTTAGGCCTCACACCCGAACATATCACACTCTCTGTACCCACCGCCAACTCTTTCATAATATTTTTGAGCCTCAGAACAAGGGACTTCAGGTCCAAATCACTTCAACCTCTCACAAAAGAATAAAGCAATAAAATAATATACAGTCTGCTATGCTAATCTATTTCGCCTTCCTCTGCATCACCATTTCCAGCAGCTATTCCACCAGCATTTCCAGTAGCTATTCCACCAGCAGTAGCCTCTTCCTCCTCTTCATTTTCATTTCTCATGAACAAACCGAATTGCTCCAAACAATTCCTGCCCTGCAACGCAAGGGGTGCCAGTCCATCTTGAGAATGAACAGAACATGTCTCATCCACTGAACTGGGAATGTGATCAGGTTGAGAAGATCTCAGCATCTCCAGATCCTTGAGCAGTTGAGTGTTTTCATCGAGCTCAACAGTTTTCTCCATCTGCCGTGTGTTTATAATGCAAGGTTAATAAACTCATCAATACTGACTTCTCTTGTTTATTGGGCTCTTGCTACCTGAAGCTTGCAAGGCAAAAATTGTGATAACAAGAAGAGAGAATACTAAATAAAACAGAAAGGACTCAAAACATGCTGTAATTCCAAGCGTGCAGCTTCACGCTCAATCTCCAACTTCCGTTTAGCTTCAGCCGCAGCTTCTGCTTCAGCTTGCTTACGAGCAAATTCTGCTGCTTTTGCCTCTTCTTGAAGCCTTGCTTGCTCTGATAAACATTAATCAGTGTAAAAATCAACACCAGGCCAGGTAAAAATCAATCAAAGCTTATAAATTTCAACCTTCTCTTTGACGCCTTTCTTTAAGAAATTATTGAGCAGGATTTGGGCCAAGCATTAAATACATTGATAGACAAGGTTGAGCCATTATAGGTAACGGTAACTGTAAACCGTCTCCAGCTGGAAAACCTTATCAGTCTGAGACAAAACACATACAAGATATGCAGTTAGGTACAGAAAGCATTAAAAACCAGTATCATGTTAAAGAGACCATACCAATAGTAACTCTGGTTTAATGATGTTACTCACCTTTCATAATGTGAAGAAAAAACGTGAATGAAGGGCGATAAATGCTTAAATGCTCATAGTGTAACTCTGCTCTCCTACTATTTGTTACAAATAGTAGCTCTACTTTAAATGATGTGAAAAAAAGTGTATCAACGACCCCACTTTAATGATGTTCACCCTATTTCTTACGGATAGTAGCTCTGGTTAAATGATGTTACTCTGTTTTCATATTGTGGAAAAAGATGTTACAGGACCTAAACTTATCCACATTATAAGCCAGCAGCTGTAATCTACAGTAAAGAATGTCAACTGAACAAACCTGTCCTCCAAAATGAAAATGATAGCACTTCTAAAATCCGAGTAAAGGCCCAAGAGCCATATGTAGACAATATGAAACTAAAATAATTCAACTCAGAAAACTTGGCACTCTAACATGCATCACCAAGCATGTGAAGAGCCCAGAATAAAAGAAATAGTTCATTATAAAGAAAACACCTCTACTGTCAAGAACTATCCTCATCTACTATTTTAATTGCAAATATGAATCTGACATGCATGAGACATGAAATTCCCATAAATTCCAGGGATTTGTGGTGCTGGACGTGTGTTTTTTCTGAAGGAAAACCATAGTTTCTGTTTCAAAGCTGCATTGGCAGAAGGTACCAACTACTGGGCAGAGGTAAGTGCATTTTCGATACTGGGAAATTTAACAATTAAGAAAGGTACTGCTCAAATCCAGATACTGAGAGATTCAGAGCTAGTCATCAACTGGGTAAATGATAAAAAACAATTTGCAGATTTTGACCCTATCAACACTAATAGAAAGAATTAAAGAGCTGAATGAAAATTTCCCTAATAGGTTGTTGTAAACATCGACCTATCTAAAGTCAGAAACGTGTTTCTTTATACAAAAAGTTGTTGGTTGAATCATAAAACCCAAAACAAAGAGCAGTGGACCACGTACTTGAATACTCTTTGTTCATACAACAGAGAACAGTTCTATTAAGATATAACTAAACATGCCATATATAAGTAAAGATATATACAATGAAAGTTTTGTTGGCTTGTAAGCATATGTACAATAAAAGCATTATGTAGAGATGTAATTGAGAATGAGCCGCTAATCATATATGCATGATGGGCCATGGCATCGGCAACACCAGTTAGTGTTTATTGTGGTGCCATGTTGTGCGAGCTGTTCCTGCAGTTGATGTCGCATCTGCCTGTGTGCATCCCTTTCATGGATGTGAATTGTAATCTTAAGTAGTTTCCTTATATTCTTTAACAACGTAATTGCTGGGCGCAAACGGTATAGTGGCATGGATGGTTGTGGCAGGATCCTTGTCTGCATATCCTGTAATGTAAGTTCTTGTTGCTGGATTTCTTCGCAACACTCGTACAATTGTCGTAAATAGCATGTATTCATACCTGTTGGCATCAGAAAAGGGAACACTGTAATTGGCAATGAATATGTTTGACGATTTTGTTTGAAAATTCGAAATAAATTAAACGATTCCAAATGAGTATAAAATCATATGAAATTAAATGTAATAGCAAGAAATCTATGTGAAACTTCTGTATGTAGTGACTGGTGTTTACCATGTGGGTAATTCTGGAAGGCAGGCTGTATGATTGGCTAAAGTGTATTATCCTGGATAGATTTTGATGCAAGGAATGATTCCTCTTGCTGTCTACGCTTAAGATATGGATTCTTGTGCATTTGTGCAATGCGGGAGAATGGGAATGCTGGATTGATGTGTATGTCCGATAGTGACCGCACTCTTGAAATTGCAGTGAATGTTAGCCCTTGGCGTTCTCTGGTCCCGATGTCCACTGTTGCTTTGTCTAATGTCATTCCTTGTGACTTGTGTATCGTTAAAGCCCATGCCATTTGAAGTGGTATCTGACGGCGTGCACCCCTTGTGATGGGAGGAATGGGTACATATGTTGGGTGTGAAATGTCCCACGGTGTTCCTCTGTATTGTTGAAAGTCAACAACCACAAAGGATGGTAATGCTGGGGGCTTTGAGTCAGTTGAATAAAATATTGAGATGACCTTCCCAAGCGCGCCATTGACAAGGCCTGCATGTACCCATAAGTTGCTGGTGAGCATAACTTTTTGTTCATTGCATAAGAGCACCTTTGCAGGTAGGTGCTCATCTTCTGTTGTAGTAGGATTTTTCTGTCTTTGTTGTTCCGCAGAGCAAAGTGCTACTGGGATGTTCAATTGTTTGAGCATTTTCTTATTATGCAAGACAACTGCGTTGTTTGTTGCGAATAGGTGCATGGACTCGCTGAATGTGCATTTCTCTTCAGGTGTAAGAGAGGAACTTGTTCTTGACATTAGATGTTGCCAATCTTCAAGTGTAGATATTCCATTCCTAAGATTTGCAAGTATTTGCCGGAAAGCAACCTGGGACAAGCTAGCTCCTTGTTGACGGAAAACGGTTGAAAGTGTTATGAATATGTCGAAGCTGCGCCAAAGTGCAGTGCCACGCGATGTCCCAGCATATAAAGGAATGTCTTTTACAGGTGGGAGTTGGCCTAAATCTTCGACAAGGATAATTGAGCGATTACCAAATGGTGTATTCCGATGAAGAGGAAATGCCTCTCTTAGACGATCGTCAATGCGAGAAAGCATTTTTGGACCAATGAAGCTCATTTCGTCAATGAGGATGTATTCTACATGACGGAGTTGCTCTTGCAGGTGTAGGAGCGGCTGGCCTTCGAGAGGATGCATTGTCTGGATAGGGATATGAAGGGCAGAATGAATTGTGAGGGCATTTATGTTGAAAGCTGCAATGCCGGTAGGTGCAAGTAACAATAAAGGGTTTTTGTTGGCTGGCGAGTTTTCCACAAATGCTTGGTGAAGGCATTTAATCAAATGGGATTTTCCTGTGCCAGCTGTTCCTTGTACGATGATCTTCCGTGGGGATTTTGGCGAAGGGGTTTTGAAGTGTGAAAAAACAGCGGTGAAAGCTATGCTTTGGGTAGGGGATAATGTATGCTCATGGAGAAGGTTGGAAAATGATTGATGTTGGTTTTGAATGGGTGAGCGGTTGAATTCAATGAAATTGATGGCAGTTTCTTGCAAGGGGGGAGGGACAGTATTTTGTGACCAATTGTGGTTGACATCGAAGTCGCGGTAGCCAATCATGTCGAGGTCATCAATTGCAATATTGTAACTTGGGTGTAGTTGAGAGAGGATTTGCCATTCATCCATCTGAATGGAATCAGGGGGGGTGTGTGGGGTAGGTTGATCTTCAGTAGGTGGGCTTTGTGGGTTTTCGGGTTCGCGATGGACATGCCATGGTGTATATGCACCCTTTTTTTGTTCCCAGTGTGCAATAATTTCTGCATCAGTTGAACCGATATCATCAGGGAGTGTTCGGAAGGGGAAATACAAGAGTAATTCACTCCAACAGAAGGTGGCATAAGAAGGATTAGTAGAGGAAGGAATGACATTGTAATGGGGCAAGACATGTACAATCATTGGGGGAAATATGTGTTTCCAGTGGTTGCTTCTCCGTTGGGAAGAATATGACCACGAGCGAGCAGCTTCAAGGAGGGGCAGTGCTTCTAGTGAGGCAGGCCTGTTCATATACGCAACGATAAAGTTTGGTGTCGAACCAGGATTTTCAGTATCTTGCGAAACACGTTTGAAAACAGTCCTGTTGACATTCAAAGAACGGAATGTACGGCTGCAAAGAGAGAGAGGTAGCTTTTGTAACATATGGCATATTTCTTGTGCACCAATGTCTCTATCTGCAATGGTTTCTGTAAGGAGTTTCCGGATGACACCACTAGTAGGTGCTTCTGGAAGGGCACTTTGTGATAGTCGCGATAGCATTTGACGGTAGCTCTCAGATCTTGTCTCTGCTTTTGTTGCATATTTTGAAATATATTTCAATACAGCATGGCGAGAAAGGACTGGTTGGCAATCAACATTTGCTCTCCAAATAGAGAGTAGATCGGCGTTGTGAATATTCAATCTTTCATCATTGCAAGCAGGGACATAGGTTTTATGACCCTTATCATCAATGAAAAGTGAAGAAGTGGACTTCAATTCCCACGGTACTCCATATCGGCAGCTAAGCACATTGTCTTTCTTACGAAGACAGGAAGATTCATGACACTTTGTATGTCGTTGGACGCAGTTGACAAGCTCTGTGTAGTCTTCAAATTGATTGGATGCGAATATTGCTGCTGTGTCAAGGAAACACGGGTTATGAATTGTTGACTGGTGAAGCGGAATAGTTCGGTGTTCTGCCTGACGTGGATTCCAAGCAGTTACGTAGTGGTCGAAATATTTCTGTGCATTAGCAACTTCCAATGCATTGTCCCAATCAAGTGTGTCCATGTCTGGTGCATTTTGTAGCCAAAGGAAGCCATGAATGTGTGCGGATCCTCTATGTTGCCATTCGTATCTGAATATAACATGAAGGGTACATTCAGTTAATACATGTATATGCAATGTATAAAATTAACGTAGAGGGATATGGATATTA
The DNA here is from genome assembly GCA_031772625.1 of Pinus tabuliformis. NCBI lineage: Eukaryota > Viridiplantae > Streptophyta > Pinopsida > Pinales > Pinaceae > Pinus > Pinus tabuliformis. The sequence goes on along the minus strand of CM062810.1, from coordinate 243,889,717 downwards.
AATAATACCTGCACCAGTAGTCGGTTGCATGGAGGCCTTTTTGAAGGATTTCTTCAAGGAAAATTGTAAATCTACAATGCATATATTGGGCTGTTAGATGTGGGTTTCTAATTATGTTTTGGATTTTCCATTGGAAGGGGTTGACTGTGTTATAGACAAATTTGTGCCTTACAGCAACAAGCATGAATTGTCAATAATCCAAGGGATCCAAAGTTCCCTAAACATGATGTTCCTACCCCTAGAGGAACAAGGTCAGCAAACCAACAGCTCTCAGATCAGTTATCCACCTAAAAACACTCAAAAACAAGCAATCCTGAAATCAAAGTAGGTGCTCCACTAGGTTTCTGCGCTGAAACTCAGTTGCTCCATGGTGTACCTGCGTTGCAAAGCAAGTGGAACAAAGGCCACCTGCGCTGAGCGAGATGGGACAAGTGGCACACTGAGTCATTGCTCTGGAATCTTCCAAAAATGACACTTGGATCAGGTATTTCGCCTTGTGATGAGTCAGAGGCTCTGTTTCTCCAAGTGGAAGCAAGGTTCTCCAAGTGGACTCAAGAACTGAAGATAAACTAAAGATTAACTGAAGAGAGAGAGGACACAAGGCAGCTACACATCAGTTGCAAGCTGACTCATCCTTTCTCAATTCATATATATATTGAGCTCTCTCCTATGAGCTCAGGAGGCTGGAATTTTGTGCAAAGTAATGATATGTTGTTGGTTTCACTATAGAACTATTGGGTGATTGTTTGAGAGAGGTGAAGAGGAGAAATTCTTTCTGCTGGGAGGTGTTGCTGGGTTGGAGCCTTCAATGGTTGTAATACTCTCAGAACCTTTACTTCTTCATTAATAAAAGCTATTGAGGTTCTTCTATGTGCTCTTGTTTCAATGATATATTGTGATGATTGCATGTTTGGTTTACACTAATCCATGAACCAGTTATGATTGCATGCCTCTTGTAGTTTCCTTCTTTGTTATTTTGCAGGATCTCATTGTAGCTGGGCAAGCAAAAGAACAAGGAGCTAGGAGCAAGCGGCCAAAGAGAAGAGTTTGGATTCGACATTAAGCGCAAGGCAACGGTTAGTGCTTTTCTCCATTCTCTTTTGCTTTCATAAAGAAGTAAACCTTAAGTAGTTTGTTTTACAGTTGTTGCTAAGGAACTATCACCCTTAGAGTGGGATAGGGTCATCCGAGTCGGATACTTTTCCCTACAACAAACTGGCGACTCCGCTGGGGATCGTATCCGTTTGATTGTGTTTGTAGTATTTTTCTATTCATTTCCTGAACAAGAGAGTACCAAATCGAAAAGCTTTTGACTATATCAAAAGCGAAGTAGAGGGCAGCTACTCTGGCTCATTTCTGAGCAATTTCATGATTTGAAGAGCTGATCTACAAGGATCCTTGTAAGCTCTTAGTGATAGCTTTTCACCTTCCTAATCATCCCTTTTAGTGTGCTTGACTGATTGCTTCTGATTTGAGCAAAAACTGTGCATTTTTGAGAAAATTATGACCCGGAAACTGTGAAAACGCAACTTTCGTTTTCCAAAGCAGGTAGTACACAGGCTACCTGCTTTGCAACGCAGGTCCCGAAGGGGCTACCTGCGCTGAGAGCCAGACTGGCTGTGCAGCACCTGCGTTGGCCCAAATTTGCCTAGTGCATTTGGGGTTTCCTCCCTTTTTCTTGCCTGTTTTCACTATTGATTTGGCTGCCAGTTACCAGTCTTGCACCTGTTCTGAAACCAATATTACTTGCCATCATTCCGCCTCTGTTATATAACGAAATTGTACTTGTTCTTTGTATTTCTTACTCATTTACAATTTCCCATAACGAAGAGTAAACTAGTCTTGCTTTTGGCCTCTTAGATCTGAACCTGTGTTAGGCATTTTGCTGGTCTGAAGAGTTAGCTTGTTTGCTGTCCATAGCTGATTAGTCATTTACTTTCGTCATTATGGTTTGATTTCATGCATTTCCAGTGATTAAGCAAGTGAATCTTAAGGTGTCTTTTGATTTTGGACAAGCTTGTTTACTTTCGCTTTAAATCGAAATCAAAGTTATATAACAACTTTCTTTTTGTAACCCATCCACATTAAGAAAGGGAAAAAGAAAATACATGCATTGTGCATTTTGCATTTGACTGTTTGCTTGACGATTTAGGAAAAATTTGCATTTAGTGTGTGCTCTATGATCTGTGTGAAAAGATTTGCCTTTCTTTTCCCTCAGTAGTTAAGGTTTTCAAAGTTGAAAGATTGAAAAGTTTGCTTCTCATCTTAGACTGCATTCAGGAATTTGTTACATACATCTCGTGGTGATCCTTAAAGGCAAACTGCTAAGCAAGATCAACATTAAAATAAATCCAATTTACATAACAACGCTTTTTAACATAACACAAACAAATAGAGGTCTAGGTAGAGACGTGTTCCGGCGTCGTTAAACGTAGTGACTGTCGATCTCTACGAAGGTGGGTGATTCCTCCTGAGAGTCGGTGGCACTAATACGGACTTGTGCTCCCACGTACCGTCGCGTATATATTGGGAGACCCCTATAGGAACAAAGCCTTTATCCATAGGAAGCCGTGTCGGCCGCCCTACTGATCGCGATGCAGTGAACACAGCATTCACGAAGATCGACCACCCGTACCGTAAAACGTATTCTGTGGTTTCGCGAAAAGTTTGGCACACCCTCTGCCTAGAACTCCAGAGCAGTTTCTTTTGGCCTTTTTCAAACTCTATAACTGAAAAAGTCCATCCGAGCATTTGTCACTTCGGGCTCGTTAATACATCGAAGGAGACTAGAGTCATCTTTAGCTTTTTCTCGACTCTTAAAACATGAAAAAGCAAGTTTGTGTCTAAAAGCGTCGTTAATAAAATTTATTTTAAACGGAACATAATCACCTCTTATTCCCACGTTGATCTTTCAGTTGAAAAGTATGGAGCCCACCAACCAAGGAAGTAACCTTGGTGGAAGTCCAAATCCCTTCTCCTCTTGGGGAGATGTTGGTGTGCCTCATATGGCCACATTGTCACTTCCAGGATTGACAATTGGCCTACCTGTATGGCTCTTTTCAACTAATGTAGTTCAAATCGCCACAAATCCTGAGCAGTCGAATCAACAGTCAGACCAGTCTAGAGCTGCCCACCAGCCTTCCACTTCTTACATTTCTTCCTCTGATCCTTCATCTTCACGAGGTAGAGCCGGCAGAAGTCAGCCTCCCATGGAGAAGAAGGAAAAGAAGAAGAAAGAAAAGAAGCAAAAGGGGCCTATGGCGAAGGCGACTGGGGGCAAGCAAAAGACATCTGACAAAAATCCACACACTGCACCGACCGGGCCTAAATCGCCATGTGTCATTTGCAAAGGGACCCACTTCCATCGTGATTGTCCTTGTATTCCCCAGATACTAAGGGACTGGTCCCCCAGGTTGCACAATCTGGTAGCATCAACCTCTGGTAGTCATGTTGATTGCAATCCGTCAACTAGCGAGAGTGAAGGACGAAAAGGGAGACCAAGATCACCCTGTATGTTGTGTGAAGGCGATCACGCCATCCACCGATGTCCATTCTTAGATGAGGCGAAAAGAGTTTTGGAAGATCGTCCGGTATCACCGTTACGACTTCCTCCTGGATACCAAAAACTCGTGCCTAATCCCACGATAGTTGAAAATCCAGCTGGCCCGCTCAAGTGGTCAGCTGAAGTGTCAGTCATTGAGAATGAACCAACCGAATCCAGACCAGACGAAAGTCTAAAGGTCGAAACGGCAGTTGACCCGGTTCTTCCTTCGGAAGATTCATCTTCAAATGACACCCTCACTGAAGAGAATAAGGATGACACCGTCCAGATTCTTTTCATCAACACAGACTTTGATGAGCATCAGGGCAATGCGCCCATTCCTTTATCGCAGGAAGGAACATCGTCAGGGTCGTATCCGGCCGTGTATTCGGTCCCACCACCAAGCAACCTGGTTGTATCCTTTGATTGGAACCGACTAGGCAGACCCTGGTTACCAGCCAGTATACCATTCAGAATCATTGTCCGAATCTATAGAATGGTAATGGCTGGAACCATCATTGATGAAGGGGCATCTGTGAGTATCCTTTCCTCTATTGCTTGGAAAGCACTGGGTTCCCCGGCGCTTTTACCTGAAATGAGAAATCTATCAGGTTTTGATAAAGGAACCAGTCGCCCATTAGGGATTCTCCCTAATGTTCCCATTACATTGAGGAAGAAGACAGTTCATATGAATGTCATGGTCGTCCAAGGACCCTTGGATTATAACCTACTCCTTGGACGGGACTATATATATTGCATGGGAGCTATAGTCTCCTCACTCTTTAGAGTAATGTGTTTTCCACACGAAGGAAAGATGGTCAAGCTCGTAGACCAACTTTCATTTTCGGGATCTCGCATCGCAAATAGTCAAATACCAACCCTAAACGGCTTATTCACTCAAGAAATGCCTCCACCCCCGGTTCTGCTTCCCGATGAATGCGAGTAATTCGGAAAGAAAGAACTGGGACCCAGGGGGCATGCACCCTGGCCTGCCTTGGGCAGAGGAAACCTTGGGTATAAAGTTGATTTCCGCAGAAGAATATGACTAGTCCGTACCCCGTCCGAAAGAAGGAAGAGAGGGTTGTTCTAGAATAAGATTCTTTTGTCAAAGTTATGTGAGTGAGATAATCTGCTTCTCGCTCCCCTTGTCTAAATAAGTAGGCTCTCCTAAGGAGGAGATCCATTTGTGGCAGCAAGTAGCCACCATCTTTGAATGTCAAGCCTCACCCATTGAAACAATATGTTTTGAAGGATAAGTAGGGGCAGTCTTTAAAGAAAGAGATGAAATTGCTGCAACAAGTAGTCACCATCCTTAGCAACCTAATGATAGACACTGCCGAAAAGAGAGTTTAGTTTGCGGCAGCGAACAGAACTATTTTTCGGATAATAAGTAAGAGGCAGCGCCTCGAAATTATACTTTATACTTGGGGGCATGCAAACCTTTTGGAGTGCAAGCATGGGATGACTATTTATTTTTTTAAATTTTTAGGTCCTCCCTTTAAACCTGTAGGTCTAACCCGTTAAACTCGTAGGATTAGCCGTTTCCAGCTTGCATAAAGAAAGGATGTGGGGCAAAAGTTAAAACTTGCCAAATTGGAGTAACTAGTGAGGTATAGCTCCTTAAATATGACTACCTCACCTAAGGCGTTTCTTGTATTATGACTGGTATATTCGAGCAGTTTTAGCACACAGTTCATGCTCGTTAAAAAATAAACGCAAGATCCGAGCAGTTTTAGCGCATAGTTCATGCTCGTTAAAAAATAAACATAAGTTGTGAGCAATCTTCCCCTAGAGTTCAAGCTCACCCAAAAAAAATGAACCGGTAAATAACCTTGGTAAATGTAACCTTTGACAGCCATATTAAAGCCCTTGGTCGTGTTCTTGCAGTCTCACCTCCATCCGTTCATTTGGCCAATCGTTCATCTCCATATGTTTGTTTACCCATTTTGAGGAACAGCTGCGAAGAGTGATTTCACTAAGCCATCCTTGTGACACTGCCGTGATTGGAATATTCCAACCTGTACCTGGAATCTGCTGCTGCCCTGTTAATCACTCGTTCCTCGAAAGACGAGTCGTCTTTAAGCTCTTTTCACTGACTCGTAAAATATGAAAAGATTGCCGAGTTTTGGCCTTCCAGCTCGTTAAAGCGACCGGAAAGCTATCCCTCCTCTAGATTTTAATCTTTTTGGACCTGAGGGATTATTGCACAAAAAGATCGAGCGCTTGTTTTGTTCGGCTCGTTAAAGCAATCGAAAATTCATCCCTTCTGTATTGTTTTATACTTTTTCGGACTTAAGGGATTAGAAGACGAAAAAGAATTTTGGAGTTAACTTTCCGTACCTTTTCAGACTCTCTAAAAATGAAAAGGACCGAGTTTTCCTTGTCGTTAGACTCGTTAAAATGATTAAATAGCGACAAACTTGTCTTTAGACGAGAACGAGTTTCCCTATCGCTAGGCTCGTTAAAACATAGCGATGGGCTTGCCCGAAGGGCAGGTTATAGAACAAGCATATGTTATCCTCCTCAAGCTTGACAAAAATAAAGAGGTACTGGTCAGCAATGACTGGGGAAAAATTGGGAGAACCTCACAGCATTAATGGTAGCAAGTCACTCTTGAACATGACACTTTGTCCTCCGTATCACATCGGGTTGGGTTGTTTCATTCACCGGTCTCATAACCATGGTCCTCGCCACACCATCCACAATTGGGGTAATGCTACCGATCCATCACATCAGTGTCGTTATATGTTCAAGAGATGTGGTTCTGCAAAGAGTCAACCGTGTCCCACCCACTGCCATACATTATCCTTCATCCACTTCATGACCGCCACCCTGAATCATACATCACAGTTTGTTTTCACCTCATCACAATCACTAGCTCCGTTCCGTGTCACTGATGTGGGATTCATTAAGGCCCTCCTTTGACGGATCGCTCCTTGTCGACATCAGCTCATTATCCAAGGAGTTGATCTAGGAACAACCCCTTCAGTACTTTGAAGCTTGCATGCCTCAATGGCAAGTTTCTCACTTCCGGCGACAGGTATACATCAATGACCTTCGACCAGAGGATTTTGCATGGTGGTCGACGCCAAGTCCTTTATTCCCACCATGTGAATTGTACTGCCGTACCTTGAGGGTCATCATCCTTATCGGTGATTCCTCTCGCGCTTGTTAACGGTTTACATCATTGACCGGTAATCAAGCGATGTCTTTCCATGTTCGACTTCAAGAAATTCTCACATGGATCGACTTGTACATCGAGTGAAGATCGGAAGAGATTGAAGACCCCGGATCTAGTTTCATCCATCCGGGCTGCGATATATATTCAGGATATAAAGACATTTGATATGTACATCATTGCAGCAGATGATCATCCTTCTCAAAGGATGATAATTTCAGCAGAGAATTATCAGTCTACAATCAGACGATCGTCTGTTCTATGTACCAAAATGTATTTATAAAGCTGAGCATGGGAATGCCCGCCTCAGCTAGATCATGAAAATGTATGAAAAATAATGTATCGTATTGTATCTTATTACAGGACACTTCTCAGCAGATTGAATGAACTTCGGATCCTCTCAATAAAGCATTTCACCCGATAAACGACCTCATACTTTAGGGGGCATCTGTTATAGACAAATTTGTGCCTTACAGCAACAAGCATGAATTGTCAATAATCCAAGGGATCCAAAGTTCCCTAAACATGATGTTCCTACCCCTAGAGGAACAAGGTCAGCAAACCAACAGCTCTCAGATCAGTTCTCCACCTAAAAACACTCAAAAACAAGCAATCCTGAAATCAAAGCAGGTGCTCCACTAGGTTTCTGCGCTGAAACTCAGTTGCTCCATGGTGTACCTGCGTTGCAAAGCAAGTGGAACAAAGGCCACCTGCGTTGAGCTAGATGGGACAAGTGGCACACTGAGTCATTGCTCTGGAATCTTCCAAAAATGACACTTGGATCAGGTATTTCGCCTTGTGATGAGTCAGAGGCTCTGTTTCTCCAAGTGGAAGCAAGGTTCTCCAAGTGGACTCAAGAACTGAAGATCAACTAAAGATTAACTGAAGAGAGAGAGGACACAAGGCAGCTACACATCAGTTGCAAGCTGACTCATCCTTTCTCAATTCATCTATATATTGAGCTCTCTTCTATGAGCTCAGGAGGCTGGAATTTTGTGCAAAGTAATGATATGCTGTTGGTTTCACTATAGAACTATTGGGTGATTGTTTGAGAGAGGTGAAGAGGAGAAATTCTTTCTGCTGGGAGGTGTTGCTGGGTTGGAGCCTTCAATGGTTGTAATACTCTCAGAACCTTTACTTCTTCATTAATAAAAGCTATTGAGGTTCTTCTATGTGCTCTTGTTTCAATGATATATTGTGATGATTGCATGTTTGGTTTACACTAATCCATGAACCAGTTATGATTGCATGCCTCTTGTAGTTTTGCTTCTTTGTTATTTTGCAGGATCTCATTGTAGCTGGGCAAGCAAAAGAACAAGGAGCTAGGAGCAAGCGGCCAAAGAGAAGAGTTTGGATTCGACATTAAGCGCAAGGCAATGGTTAGTGCTTTTCTCCATTCTCTTTTGCTTTCATAAAGAAGTAAACCTTAAGTAGTTTGTTTTACAGTTGTTGCTAAGGAACTATCACCCTTAGAGTGGGATAGGGTCATCCGAGTCGGATACTTTTCCCTACAACATACTGGAGTGGAATGAACACTTGTGGGCATGATCGTGTGCAAGTCATGCCATTTAGTATCAGCTGCACTGAGAGTGAAGAAGAATGTTGGGCTTCCTATTTGTGTGATCATGTCAGTCAGCTCAGATCGGCGTTTGTTCCAGAAAGACCGTGTTCCTCGTAGAGCTGACCCAAACCTCATTATTTGCTCTGGCAATCTTGAATCCGGAGAGTCATGAAGACACTGGCGTAGGTCTGATACCGTTGTTGGCAAGTTGTTCTCAATGTACTTCTTCACGAAGACACTGGCTGTTGCTTGGCTACGGTGGCGCATTAGAATGTTATAAAGATAGTAGCGGAATCTTGGGTGTTGGCCAAAGCGGTTATCATGGTAGTGAAGCAAGTGCAAAGCATATTCATGCATTTCAACTTTTGTAAGTCTTGGTTGCATGATCATTGCAATGCCTGTAGGGAAGAGTGTGGGGAATGCCATGGCAAGGAGGCCGATGGTGTTGTATTCATTTATAGCGGTTGGAGATATTGGAGGCCAATCGATAGAGCTTGTTGAACTTGAATGGGTCGAGTGCAAATAGTTACAAATGTGGTCACGCTCGGTACATGAATTTGGGAGGACTGGAATGAAAGAAGAGGGTTGGATTTCTAATGGAGGTAGCATGACATCATCAAGATTATAAGTGGAATCAGTAGTGGTTTGATGGGGTTCAAAAGAGGAGGTGGTTACACTGTGGAGAAGAGAAGAAATGTCTGTAGGGAGATCTGGCAGTGTAGAAATTGTAGATGAATTCAATTGAACATCACGGTAGTAAGGGTCATATTTTATTTTGTATTCAAGGGCTGCAAGGACACGTGATTTGCAAACGTAGAATTCGTAAGCCTTTTCAGATGGATTTTTCCTTTTCACAATGAGGATGTCTAAGTCAGAGAGCATCCGGGGTAAGTATTTGGCAATACTGGTAATATCTTGAGGGAAGCTAATTGTATGGCCACTATATTTATATTGACCACCACGGGAATGAGTGACTTGTAGAATGGGGTTGACACGTGCGATGAGCATTTCTTCAACTTGGGTTAATTGGTGAAGGACATAGGGTTGTTCTCCAGGGTCCATGTTGTTCAGTTCAGAAAAACGATTGGTAGATTTAGATGACGCACAGTGAAAACAAGAGAGTCTATTGTGGAAGAGCTTTGTTTTCATTCCTGGGTATGCTTCCTTGCATGTTGTGCAAACATGCAAGGTAGAAAGTCCATCAATCCTTTCTCGAAAGCAACGGTGCTCTTCGTTAAGGGGAGGGTTATATTGGATATGATGACCGTGTGCTGGGTTGGTTTGTATAGGTGGGAGAGCATTTGAGGTGGGAAGGGATGTAGAGGAAGTAGTAGGGTTTTTGTGCTGTTCATAAAGTAGTCGACGTCGTGCATTTATTCGATCCTTTTGTTGTGCATGAAGAATACGTCGCTGCTTTTTTTTGGCCGCAAGTTGATTGTTTGGTGGCATATCTAAACAAGTACAAGTAATAGTTGTTAGTTTTCGTAAACAAGTAGTGCATGTTTGGTATCTCATTTTATTGGGTGCACATCCATTGTGAAATTGGAACATTATATTTTGAACATAGATTTAAATGTTTCTTAGTTCAACATCGGTGAAGATAGGTAGATTAGGTAGAAGGGAAAACATGCAATTAGGAATGCTATGAAATCATATGTTATTTCAGTATCTATCATTGAGAGGAGAGAAACAAGAATCAAAATATTTTGTTCCCTTTACTTAAAAAAACTTTTGTTTCACATGTTTGAGCGATAAAATGAATAGCTTAGCAAGCAAGGGATCAGTGTGTAGCATGTAGAGAACGAACGAGACACATATCCCTTTTCTTAAAAAAAAATTTGTTTCACATGTTTGAGCGATAAAATGAATAGCTTAGCAAGCAAGGGATCAATGTGTAGCATGTAGAGAACGAACGAGACACATAGTGACTCTTTACAAATGTTGATATTTATATTACGTAAAATGTAAATGGCAAACATACATATGTTGGAATGACTGGAAGAGAGTATTTGCAATGAAAACTACAGGTTTCATCATAATAACATGGGTGTGTAATTTACAAAGATGAGACAATTAGTTGTGTGGAAATGTTTCTTTATGTACAAACAGGCGTGGTAGATGAAGCCCTAAGAAAAAGTTCACAGGCGGCGAACAATAGGTCGTTTTGAAGCGGCATATTGAATTTCCTCTGAATTGATCAGTATTGGTTGCAAGCGTTGAACACCGTTGAAGTAATCTGTTTTAATGGAAAGTGTTAGCTGGAAGCGGTGCCCTGAAATCCGGCCACAAATTTCTTGTAGATCAGTTGGTTCGATAGAAAGTAGGAACAAGTCTTTAGCCGTGATGCCCATGAGCTCGTTCCCTGCATCATTGAAAACTGTGACGTTCTGTAGATTCCCGGTGTGGTCATGTAGCTCAATTTTGAGTTTGTAACGGTAGTCGCATTCTGGGAAGTCACCGTTACATTTTGTACAATGCCAAAGATTGTTAGAATGCTCCACAACCTTCTTCATGCATTGTTTGCCATTGAAATCTAGTGGACATGCTAGAAAGTAGAAGTAATCCATATGAAGAGCAGTAATTGTTGCTCGAACTGAAACCCAGATTGCTTTATCAGAGGGCTGTATGCAAGCAATTTCATGAAACGTCTTTCGTGGCAGGGCACGTTTCGAAGCAACACCATAGTTTCTACTCAAAGATGGAGAAGAAGAGCTATAGCCAGTTTCACGGAACCATGCATGTAGTTGTTGAGTTTCTTCAACCTGTGGATTTATTGTGAGAGTGCTCGTTGGTATTGTCCCTATTGTGGTGCCATTAAATTCAGACACGCGGCCTCCTTTGATTGTAAGAATTGGTGGGTTGTCAAAAGAGTAGAATTCAGAAAGATGTTGTCCGATATAGTCACAGTGGTCTCCCCATAATGTTACATCAATGCTAAAACCCGACATGTCCTTTAGTATGAGTGTTTTTCCTAATGTCTCACTTCCATCTTTTCGTCGAATTGTTGATGCAGGGGACGTGGAAGTAACAACACCAATGACATCTACATTTGTATTTGGAGTTGCATTTCTTACTTCAGCAATATTCTTGAAGTGAAAGCTTTGGTAGGGAAACGTTGGATCGTCTGTAGGACATGGATTGATAATGGAAGCAGCAGACAAGTAAATCTCCCATTTTTTCTTGAGGTGGTTGTAGTTTGGATTTGCTTCTCTCACTGTGCCATTTGATACAATGTATAGTTGCCCAACTTGAATTAGATTGTAAAGAGATTCGGCCAGTTCAGAAAATGCAGAAAGGTGGATCTCTTCCTTATCACGGTTGATAAGGTCAAATCCGAAAACTTTTCCTGAGCCTCGCACATTGTTGTATGCCTTCAATGATGTCTTCGCAGATGCTCTACCTTGGATAGACCAATACTTTCGGTAAGGGTTGAGTGCCGTGAATGGAATTGTTGTAGTCGTTGCCGTAGGTGGTGGAGTAACTAAAGAGGGCAAGGTATCTTCAGCTGACGAAGAGCTAAATTGGGCTGAACCCACCTGTGCATGTTGCAGCGTCGGTGTGTCCTTCATCAACACTGCTGAGCGCTTCACAACTTCAAGCTCGACGACTCGGATGGACCTTATGTAAACAAGTAAGAAATGAATTAATAAAGATTGCATTTTCCTTCTTTTGTTGCAAAAAACGGCTAGGCGGGTAAAGTAAAAGAGGGTGATTTCAAATGGTGGGTCTTACGAGGAGTTTTGGAGCACTGTGCAAGCTGCTTTTTTGAGCAGAATTATTGATCCAATTTGGATGTCTCCAGAGACAACTTGTGGGCCATATGCGGATGGTAGCAAAGTCTTATGTTGATGTGCTCCATCAGATAGAGTAATGTGGAAGTGCGAGGATGTTGTTTTCAATGAGGTAACGGAACCTACATCGATTATCTGAAGTAGTGGTTGAATCTCGGTGCAACCATTCAGCAATAGAGGAATGGCATTCGGTGTCAAGGTTGTCTCCATAATAGAACAAGAGGTTTCTTTTTCCTGTGATAGGAGTACCTGCAATTCATCAATTTTACCACAATACAGAATTCTAGTCAAAGAAGATGTGACATGAATGCGGAATCTAATCTAAGAAGGCTAAATGTTGATGGGCAGTTTATATTTATTTGCAGCTTGGCCAACCCATCTAAATGCAGCGATCTGGAGAAGAGGAGTAAATCAATTCCCATTTTCTTTTTGTACAAAGTTAAAAAGAGGCAAATGGAGTATGATGTGAAAGGGGAAAGGATGTGGGCAGTTTCAATATAATTTTAGCCTTACTAACTGCTCTAAAAATGTGTGCTCACACCATGTTTTATCTATTGGTGTTGTTAGTATGTCAGTTTCTTATGCACCACACATGCAGAATTCAGAGGTGAATGACATGTGTTGAAGAGAAATAGGGAGGAGCCTCAGCCCAATAAATAGATAGATCATGAGAACATGCCCCTACTACGGACTGTGTTCTCCTTGAAAACCAGCAAATGTTGATGTTGGAGACATGTTCACCACAGAGGAAAGTAGGGGTGAGTGCTTAACAATTGCGCTGACAGAACAGGTGTTAAGTGAGGATGATATTGAAACTACTTAAAATCGTTTCAACTTAAGCCCCGTACTGTAAGAGGGAAAGTTGGAAGAAAAATCTCTTGGTTATTCATTTACAAATGTTGTCTGCCATTTGTGTTTGCATTGCGATACACCATATTTGTTAGGTGCCCAAATTCTAGCCCTAGTTGTGCCCTGGAAAAACAGGAAAATATGCCTCTGAACAAAATAGGGAGCAGCCTACAGGTAATGTTCAAAAAAATTTAAGCAGCTAGTACAGACCTCCCAAGCCATGGTGAGAACATATCGGTGCCTAATAAACATGGAATTACATCAACTCGATGTCAAAGTAAAAGTTCTAGCATGGCTGCAGGCATATACACTGGAAATCAAGGCACCATGGGTATTATTTTGTTGGTCCTAGTGACACACAGAGTCCTCCAAATCAGCTCGACACATTACTTATAGCACAAGTGAAAACATATTCTCACCGATACAGAGCATTACATGCAAATTGTTTCCTCAAATAACTCTTAATTTCAAGGTAATAACTCTTAATTTCAAGGTACTTAGTTAAATTGCCACTACATGTGTGAGAATGATTTTCCTTGACTTTCGCTTTCTGCAAAGTGTTCACTGTTTTGCTTTCTTATGGAAAGTTCAACAGTTTCTACACAAAATTTATCCTCAACTGTTTTCTGACAAGTAACCTTTCATTTAAGAAGGCAGTGTCTACGCAAAATAGCTTCAAACCTAAATAGAACAGAAGGTGCAAATTTAGAAATGCAATACTGAGTCTGTCCTTTACATGCCTGCAAGGCGAATAGTACGAAGGTTTTCTTAAATCTCTTAACCACAAAAAAGAGATCTAAAAAAGCTTCTACACAAAATTTTCAATGTTTAAAGTATATAGGTTATGATGGATATATGCCCATTTATTTTGTTTGTTTGGTCAGCACTTTTATCTTGGTTTATGTATGCACATGATATATGTGATATACCTTATTTGCTTTTTCGATCAGTTTTTTTCCTGGTTTATGCATGCATGTCACAGAAGCAATAAATCTTTTGCATTAATTGTAGAGTGCACCTCATTTCTCTTAATGCAATTATGTTTTTTTGGAAAAACTCATAGAGAAACTTCAGGTACTTTCTCTTGCATTTTGCAGATGGTACATAATATAAATTCATCAAAATAAATTATAGTACCTGACCTGGTAGAGATATCAAGTGAGGCATGCAACAGAGACAGCCAAGCTGGGATCTACCCAAAAACTTTGTGCAAGAAGCTTAAAGCACTCAACCACTCAAATTAACCCATCTGACTAAATCACTCAATTATGAGAACACAATTTCAAAATTGCCTATTAAAAAATTTAATAAATCAGATTTAAAAAAACTGCAAAAACTTGCCAATATAAAAACCTGGAAATTGAAATAGATTTAAGTTGCACAAGACCAAAAAGAGGACCTCCATGACCACACAAAGAGTAGAAAAAATAATAAAATGGTTGTTGATAAAAACATAATCTACCATTTAGCTCAACCAGTTGCAGCCAATGTTGTTGGTAATTCAGTTAGCTCAAACCCCTCTGTATTTGGCACACGAGATGCCTTCCACAAATGTGGGGAAATATCTTTTGGGTTTCACACGAGATATTATTTGGAAATTTTGGAAAAGAAAAGGCATAAATCTATCCTGTGAAAGCCAAGTAAATGAAAATTCAGAATTACACCGCATCCAAATAAATGGAAATTCAGAACTGTACTACACCCATATAAATGAAAATTCAGAATTAGATTGAGATTAAAGGTATTACTGCATGATCAGTCGGTAAAGGTACAAAGTTCAAATCACTCTTCCTGTTAAAGTGGGTATTGTCCTGTATTATGAAGTGGGGTTCATATCTCCTAGTGACTTAAGCAAAAGCATACTTATCAAAAAACAAAAAAGATAAAAGTGAGTACCTGTTGTTGGGGCGACTGTGGCTGGTCAGCTCTGCGAATGAGCTTGTGCTGGTTGACAAGGTATCGGTAAAGATGTTGCCGCGGCATTGTGATGATTTCTCTAGAGAGATTGTGCTTGTTGTTATGAAGCCAATCTTCGATCTCATTGTGCATGACATTCCTCCGCCTGGGCAATGTCATCAACCATGCACGAGCTGCTTCCCACCCATCCTTCTTGATGTTACTATTGATCATTTTGGCTTCTTCTTGAGAAGCAGAAACAACCACATCTCCATCGTTATTATTATCACCACCACCATCTCCTGGTTCTGCAAGAGGGCATGGAGCCTCAATGGCAGACGAGTCCGGGGCCTGTACATCCTTGTTCTCTTCCCTTGACATCATCATATGTTCTAGTGGGACTACAATTTCAATCCCAACAAGTGGTGAAAATCTCTGTGACAATCTCGATCACCTAGATATCAAAAGGCCTGTGAGTGTTGTTTTCTTAAAGACTAGATTTCAAGGCTGGCCATACCCAAATACCCAGATTAATTTCAAAGCAATTAGAAGCTTATTCTCGAACGCCCACATGGATTTCAGATGAAATTGAAACAAAGAAGGTAATATAAAAAGCACCCGAATCAATTTTCAGACGATGCCTTTGCGAGTTATCCACATGATAAGCCCATGTGCAGTTTAAGGACCATGGGAGAAGTAAAGTTCCGACCTTCTATGTGCAAAGTGAACCGTAGGGGCAGGGTTCGTAATCACATTGAAAGCACTGGCGTATATAAATGGTAATTAAAGCATCCGACACTCCCAGGTAACTCTTAGGTGAATTTGACAGATTTTAACACTTTATCCACCCCACGAATTACAGTTTTATCGACCGCATAATTTTTTCAGTTCACATATTCACACTTATTGATTAAACAGTCCTTTTTAAAGTCTCCGTAATGTTTGGAAATAGAACCATGAAAGCAACAGCATAGGTTGAGAGAAAAATAGAAATAACCTAATTGTAAAAATAAGAGAACTTTCCATCTGATGCTTTGAGGAATCAGATTAAATCAATACATTATATAGTTTATTCTGGGTTTATTTCAGAATAGGTAAAGAAGCATCCGAGACAATAAAGCTTATGTAATCACCAAATTGGTCCAAAAACCATGGACAGGAACAATAGAAAGAAACACAGGCACGGCATTTGCGCTTGAGAGCACTAACCTGCAAGGTAAACAGAAGAATTCTGAGAAACTGGGAACCTGGGCGAACAATTTCTGAACCTGGAAACAGCTCTGTCCCTGCCAGTGAAAAACACAGAAGAGAACACTAAGAAAACACTCGAATAACAGAATTCTGAGAACAAGGCCATGGCTCTTCTGCAAACCAACATGTCAATGTACATCTCTTGGTAGATAAAGATTGAAACTTCTAATAAATGAGACAGATGTATAAACATTTTTTGGTTTTAGTCTACAACGGAACATCCTGATTTACAGCGCTCTGAAAGTTAGGAGTCATAAAACATGAACATGTCACTGTAAATGAAGCTTTGAATTTTTTTGAAATAAAACGAAAGTTTTGGGGAAAAAATTAAATACTAAAAAGGAAAACAAATAAGATAACTACCTTCTATACTGAGAGAAGACATATGGATTCCACAGCTCGTGTGTAGCAGCGCAGTAAATCAACATGTAAAAGGTCGTGTTTACCCAGAAACAAAAAAATTGAGCATAAAATAAATATATGTAGAGGGCATATCTTATGTTCATTCAAGTTTGGGAACAAGGCCATGGCTCTTCTTGGTAGATAAAGATTGAAACTTCTAATAAATGGAGGTACAGGTCGCAGTGCATGCCGGCACTGATTCAAATGTCAGAATGCAAAACGCTGTTGGGAGACTATCAAATTTTTCCAGGCTAGAGACTGGACAGATGTATAAACATTTTTTGGTTTTAGTCTACAACGGAACATCCTGATTTAATTCCTATACATTGTCAACGAGGTCAATTATTTCATTTCTTCAGTCAAACTTAATATATTATCATCTCAAAATTACTTATAAAATCTTCTACAATTCAGGAAAGTAGTTATAAATTCTTCGTCAGTCCTAGTACATTACATCATATACCTCCTGAATTATCCCATATGCATCTTTATAACCATTTTCTTGACCCTTGACCATGTGTACTTTGTCATCTCCGAAGGCAACTTTTACTCTGAGTTTTGTGGTCATACAATGTGGAAAACCACTCTATTTAGTATTACGTGGCATCACCATGTGACTATTGGCAACTGCATTTATTAGGGTACCACCGGGAGATGTTATCACTGAAAACTGCCCTTGAGGATCTTGCTTTCAACAGGGTCAAATGAAAGGCTTAAACAGAGTGCATTGTCTTGTAATCACACTTCCTCTCTCTTGCGTGTTGATATTTGTCATCAAAGAGGAGATTCGCCAAAATTATGGAGGCTGAACTTCAGATAATCAGGAAAAAGTGCCTCGCACCTGCAATCTCCTTGCTGTTCGGTTCAGATCTCCAAGGTATACACAGAACAACAATATTTCATGCCCTAAAGATGGCATATTATCAATTGATTAAGATAAACTTTCAACATAAAACTGGTTCAATCAGATCCAATGCCTTGTAGGGGGAAATGCGGTCGAAGAAACAAGAAAAACAATCAAGTGAATATGTCATATATGATTTGTTGAGAAGCATGCTCAGACAGGAACTTATTGCACAGATTTCAGTGTGAATGTGCAGTGAGTGGTTTGAGACATGCCGAAAGTGACCACTTAGAAAATGGGTAAATAATTCTATTTTATAATTCACTAAAAAAAAGTGAAATATATTATGTTTTACAGTTGACATAGCCTAAGGAGTCTAATGAAGTGTAATTAATACATTAATGAGTTAGATTTAAACTGGGTCATACATCTCAGGATGAGATCAGGGTTTTGGCAGTTTAGGGGTTTTTTAGTAAATCATAAATAAAACAAGATAGAAGAGGTAACTTACAGTGGAACAGATCTAGCGAGCAGGAGAGGAACCAGAAGTCAGTGAGAAGGCCATACAGCAGAACCATATATCATATTATCAAGCCTTAAAGCAGCCATACAGGTCCATACAG
This sequence comes from Pinus tabuliformis, assembly GCA_031772625.1. NCBI lineage: Eukaryota > Viridiplantae > Streptophyta > Pinopsida > Pinales > Pinaceae > Pinus > Pinus tabuliformis. Next base: position 243,871,781 of record CM062810.1, on the reverse strand, counting down.
CAGATATGTGCTGCAGGCCATACAGAGAAGGATTTTGGTGATTTGTCTGACTGTACAGCTGCTGGTTTAACAGCCTGTGGAGGTTACCTCGTAAGATTTGATCTAAGGAATGAGAAGCTGAGTTGAAGGAAAAATCATCTGTGTTTTTGTGTATTTTGTTTATGCTTCCCCCATTTACTTTTCCAGCTATTGTGTAATTGATGCTATGTTCAGATATTAGATTTAGCAGTAAAATAAATTCAGTTTGAATTGTTTGCCTTGAGATTATAATGATAACAGTCATCTAGGGCTAAAGATTTTAACACAATTAGCTCATTCAACAAGCTAAATTATGACAAAGAAACCATGAAAGCAATCAAAGGACTGAAATTTCATACACAGACATTATTCCACTGCCATAAAGATTCAAATTCTTTCTTGACTAAACAGGGAGGAGCAGCAATATCTGATTCACAACAAAGATCCAAATTCATTCCTAAAGATTGAGATGAGTTCAAAACATGACCTCAATCTCAGATCTCATTACAATGGGAGAGCATGTTTGTGCCAAAGGTGACAGATCTCCAGGACTCTTGAATGTGTGTGTTTGTCTTCTATGGACTTCTAAAAAATACCAAAGACCCAATTCGATAAACCACTCCCAAGAAACCAAAAATCAGCTCCGTTGCCCTAAAATCCGGAATATAAAATGCCCCCAACCCCCAAAAAAACCCGTTAAAAACCTATTTCAGATTCAGAGATTATGAAGCTAGACATTAAAAGGCAAAAACTACATACCTTGGATACCGGATATCGATGCAGTGAGACGTCTCAGGAGTTCAAATTTGCTGTGGCAGGCTTCAGGTCGAGGAGGAGCACAAAGATGCGGAGAAAATATCAAGTTTAATATCGCAGGGGATCATTTGTTGGTAGTTTGAACCAAACAAACAAACAAAAAAAGAGAATAGATAAAGAACAACAAAACGCAGAAGGGTTTTCGAATATGGCATCCTCTGATACTTGTAGTTTCAAAAACTAAAAGGGCTTTATAAATAGAGTGAGAAAAATGTGCAGAAACTTACCAGCAATAAGCCCAGAACGCAGATGCTGTCCGATACGATCCAGAGACTAAATGACAGAGATATGTGAAAAGCGACTCCGCAATGGTATGCCTGAGAGTCTGACCTGAAAATTGAGCACGAGCAATTTGTGAACAGTAAACGAATGTGTAAACAGTGATAGGTAAGTAGTGCACAACAGATAAGACAGCAAAACCTGGACAGATAACACAGCAAAAGCTGGAGACATTATTGCAGCAGTGAGTGGAAAAGCAGAAAAACATTATTGCAGAGGGCGTGGAAAAAACATGAAGAGCAAAAAATGGATGGATTGTCGTTGAACCGGGTGTTTTCTGTTCCGCCAGGCGCGGGCGCATCGTCCAGCTATGCCAAGGCTCAGTCAGTGAGGCGGCGGCATCCATGAATACCTCCGCCCCTTCTTTGCAGAGAGGCCGATATGCAGGCCGATATGCAGGTAATGAATGAGGTAGTCGTTTCCTGAACAACTACGGGAAAAAATGCCCACTCCGCTAGGTGTCAAATGAGAATGAAGCATGAACAAAGACGAAGTTCGCCAGGTGTCAGCGTCAGAAGGAGAAGGACGACGAAAGGTCCCTTTCAAAGGAAGGCCTATCGGCCTAACTATTTTTTTTATATAATTTTATTTTATTATAAAAGTTTCTATGTTAATTTTTTTTTTTTATATATATATATATATAATTTTTTTATAAAATATTTTTATTTTTTTTATATATAATTTTTTTTATAAATTTTTTTTATTAAATATATATATATATATATATATATATATATATATATATATATATATATATATATATATATATATATATATATATATATATATATATATATATAATTTTTTTTTTTTATAAAAAAAGAGATAAAAAGGGTTTTATTTCTAAGGAGTTTTTGAGGAGCTTTGCAAGTTTATAAAAAAATTTAAGGTTTTTAAAGGAAAAATGACTTTCTCAAATTTCCAGCCCCAGTTCTCACCATTTACAAGGAAAGATTATGATGTGTGGGTCATTAAGATGGCAACCACTTTGTAGGCTCATGATGTTTGGGATTATGTCCAGCTTGGGTTTTCAGAACCTAAGGATGAAGCAACAGAACGAGCTCTCAATAATACAAAGAGGGAACAATGGAAGAAAGACAAGAAGAAGAATGCACAAGCATTGTAGCTTATCCAGCAGGGAGTGGACCAAGCAGTGTTCCAGAAGATTATGATCACGTCTTCAACAAAAGTAGCATGGGATACTTTGGTGACAAACTATATAGGTATGAACAAAGTCAATATTGTTAAGTTGCAGAATACTAGGAGAGATTTTGAAAGTCTGCAGATGAAGGAGACAGAGGACATCGATTCTTTCATGAATCAGGTCATAACTATCATAAATCAGTTAAAGATTTATGGTGAAGATATTAAAGATCAAACAGTGGTTGAGAAGGTCCTCAAATCTTTTTCTACCAAATTCGATGTTGTGGTAGAAACCATAGAAGAAACCAAGGATTTGGCATCATTAACAATTGATGAGATGATGGGATCACTTCTATTGCATGAAGCAAGGATAGACAAAAATAAGGTTTCCACTTTAGAGACCACTTTCAAAAGTTGGGTTTCCATTTCAAGAGAGAGGGTTTGAGGCAGAAGTAGATCGAGAGGTAGAAGACGAAGCGGAAGATATGGTGGTCAGAGGGATGACTGAAAAGAGCATGAACATGAAAGTGGAAGCAACTACAAAAGCTTGAACAATATTCAAAGAGTTGACAAATCAAAGGTGAGATGTTATTATTGCAATAAATTTGGTCACTATGCTTGTGATTGTAGGAAGAAGATAGATGATCAAGGGAACCAAAGAGCTAATATCACTACATAGAGTACTAACTCCATGTTCCTAGCTTGCCATACCATGCATTAACCTTCTGCTAGTGTGTGGCTGTTAGATAGTGGTTGCAGTAACCACATGCATGCAACAAGAATTTAGTTGCAAATTTCGATCAATCTATGAAAACATAGTGAAGTTGGGGACTGACAAGACTGTGGAAGTAGATGGCAAAGGAGTGGTCAACATTCTGACCAAGCAGGGAAGCCGAAGACAATATCAGAGGTATATTATGTTCCTAGTCTTAAACATAATTTGATAAGTGTTGGTCAGTTGACACAGCAATGATACATAGTGATCTTTCAAGGTCAAAAATGTGTTATATATGACAAGCCCCCAAGAAAGCAGTTGATAACGAAGGTGTAGATGATGAGGAACAAACTCTTTCCTTTGATTATGAATTACAATGATTAGGTCAATTCTTTTACAGTTGCATGTTCTGATGATTATTGGTTATGACACTTTCATTTTGGACACTTGCACTTTTCAGTTTTAAGATTGTTCTAGCATAAACAAATGGTCAGAGGATTAACTCCCATCAAAGAACCTGCTAGTACTTGTGAGTGTTTCATCTTGGGAAAGCAACATCATGAAAGTTTTCCAAAGGGAGTTGCATATCGAGAAAAGAAACCTCTTGATCTAGTGCATACAAACTTGTGTGGACCTATGAGGACACAATCAAGAAGTTTTTACTTCGTCAATTTCATTGATGATTATAGTAGACAGACTTGGGTTTACTTCTCGAAGAAGAAGTCTAAAATTTTTTCAAAGTTTAAGGAATTCAAAACCTTAGCAGAAAACCAAAGTGATTGACAAATCAACGTACTGAGGTTAGTTCGTGGTGGAGAATATGACTCAAAGGCATTCCATGATTACTGCAAATAACATGGAATTAAAAGACACTTTACAACTAGGTACACACCGCAGTAGAATGGTGTAGCAGAGAGAAAGAATAGGACAATTATGAACATGGTAAGAAGCATGTTGAAAGGAAGAAACTTGTCTAATGAGTATTGGGCAGAAGTAGTTGCATGTGTTATTTATGTGATCAAAGGATCTCCTACAAAGAGTGTGATGAATAGAGTACTAGAACAAGCATGGTTAGGTATGTCTTGCAACGTATCTCATCTCAGAGTATTTGGATGTGTAGCTTATGCACATGTGCCTAAAGAGTGAAGACGCAAATTGGATGATAAAAGTGAAAAATTCATATTTACTAGTTATAGTGAGCAATCAAAAGCTTAAAAATTGTATAACCTTATCACCAAGAAGACCATAATTAACAGAGATGTTGTGTTCAAAGAACAAGAGTTGTGGAATGGTAGTATAGATAAAACAATTGATGCACAAGTGGCATTGATGGAAGAAGATGATGTAGCAGAAAAGGAGAAACAATAATCACAAGTGACGACACTAAATAGAGACACACCAACAAGGACTCCAAGATTTTCTGAGTAGCATGGATCTTCAAGCAGATCAATGTATCAAGATTCTCCCAACAATCAACCAGGTGATGAATAAAACAATGGTAAGAGAAAGATGAGAATTTTGAAATATATTTATGATGATTTGGATGTTATTTTAAATTTTGCATTATTGTCATTCCAACCTTCTTCGTTTGAAGAAGCAATAAAAGATGAAAATTGGGTGTAAGCCATGGATGAAGAAATTGAAGCTATTGAAAAGAATGATACATGGGATTTGATTGATTTACCAAAGGACAAAATCGCATTAGTGTGAAGTGGGTGTACAAGGCAAAGTTGAATGAGAAAGGTGAAATTGATAGATTTAAAACAAGACTTGTAGCAAAAGGATTCTCGCAACAACCAGGAATAGACTTTGGAGAAACATTTGCTCTAGTAGCCAGATTGGATACTGTAAGAGTAATTCTAGCCACAACAACTCAAAACAAGTGGAAAGTATATCAGATGGATGTGAAATCAACCTTCTTGAATGGAATTCTAGAAGAAGAAATTTATGTGCAACAACCTCCAGGTTATGAAGTTGAAGGTAACGAAGATAAAGTTTATAGGTTGAAGAAAGTGCTCTATGGACTAAAGCAAGCGCCTAGAGCTTGGTATAGTAGAATCAAAAACTACATGATTAAGAATGGATTTTGCAGAAGTAACATTGAACCTACCTTGTACACAAAGTTAAATGAGCATGGACAGATTTTGATTTTTTGCTTATATGTTGATGACATGATTTTTACAGGTGATTTTGAGATAGATGAATTTAAAGTAGCCATGATGAAAGAATTTGAAATGACAGATCTTGGTCCCATGAAATATTTTCTTGGCATAGAAGTTGAGAAATCTGAAAAGGGAATTTTTATTTGTCAAAATAAATATGGTAGAGATTTGTTGAAAACATTCAAGATGGAAAATTGCAAACTTGTCCCTGCACTGGTTGCAACAGGTACAAAGTTAAGCAAGGATGACGAAGGATAAGATGTCAATCCAACTTTATTCAAAAGATTGGTTGGCAGCCTCATGTATGTCACAACTACAAGACCAGATATCATGCGAGTGAGTTTGATCTCCAGATTTATGGAGACTCCAAAAGACACACATTGGAGTGCGAGAAAACTAATTCTGAGATACATAGCAGGAACTAGAGATTGTGGCATAATGTATGCAAACACAAACAATAAGGATTTGATTGGATACACAGATAGTTATTTTGCAAGAAGTTTGGATGATAGGAAGAGCACTTCTGGTTTTGTGTTCCATCTTGGTTTAGGTGTGATTTCATGGGCATCTAAGAAGCAACCCATTGTGACACTTTCGTTAGCAAAAACAAAATATATAGCAGCAACATCAACAACATGTTAAGCGATCTCGTTAAGAAGAGTATTTGATGGAATCAAGCAGAAACAATAAGGATCAACAACAATTTACTGCGACAACACCTCATTGATTACACTATCCAGGAATAGTGTGTTCCATCAAAAGAGCAATCATATTGATACTAGATATCACTTTATTAGAGAACTTGTGAGAAATGGAGAAGTTCACTTGAAGCCTTGTAAATCTAGTGATCAATTGGTTGATATATTTACTAAGTCATTAGCAATAGATGTGTTTGAGTTTCATAGAAGAAACTTGGATATTGTAAGCCTAGCTGAGACATAGACCAATAGGCATGTTTGAGTTATCATGAGTCAATCTTAGTTTAGCGGTCGTAATTAACGGAGAGTGTTAAAATAAGCTAATTACTCTCGCATGAGGAGTTGGCTAATCTTAGAGAGTGAGTTAACTGAGTGTTAAGTGTTGAGTTAAGTGATAGATGAATTTTAGTCTGTGGTTACATGTCAAGATATTTTAGGCAAGTCACTAGTCAAAAAGGTTAAATACCCTTCACCGAGTTCATTGTAATTATCAAGTTTTGTGTGATCAATAGAAAAGTTGCAACTCATGTGTTTCGAGTGAATTTGTGTTTTGCTTCTCTGCCTTTCCAACATATATACTCTGCTATTTATTTATTAATTAGCTAAACAATATATGTCATTAACTTGGATAAGATAATTTCTTAAATCTAATAAGTGACATATACTGTGCCATTTATCTATTAATAAGCTAGTAATATATATCAATCCTTACTTAAATTATTTACTTCAATCCAATAAATAACCTACACTGCCCTTCACTGAGTTCATTGTAATTATCAAGTTTTGTGTGATCAATAAAAAAGGTTGCAACTCGTGTGTTTAGAGTGAATTTGTGTTTTTGCTTCTCTCCCTTTCCAACATATATACTCTGCTATTTATTTATTAATTAGCCAAACAATTTATAACATTAACTTAGATAAGATACTTGCTTAAATCTAATAAGTGACATACACTGTACCATTTATCTATTAATAAACTAGTAACATATATCAATCCTTACTTAAATTATTTACTTAAATCCAATAAATAACCTATACTGCCCTCACATTAATAAATATTTAACTAACTTTTTTAATTAAATCCAATAAATAACCTATACGGCCCTCACATTAATGAATCAATATCACAATATAATTGGTAGCCTAAACTAACTAACCATTTAACAAGCAAATCTGTCAAATCAAGAAGCTTCTTGGACAGGCTTTGCTTAAATCCCATAAATAACATATACTGCCCCTCGCATTTATCACAATATATCGGTAACCTCAACGAACCATTTAACAATCAAATCTGTCAAACCGGGAAGCTTCTTGCGCGCGTTTGTATAACAGCGCACTGGAAATGACATCGTCAATTTTTTTCCCATGGGAAAAGGGTCTCCCGTCTCCACTCCATGCCATGGAAGAGTTGAAAGCGACATTAATATTATTCGTTTGAATTTCGATCAGGTCTGATTTCATTAACATGATTGAATATTTTAGGTTTCAACTTGCTCCTACCGCGATTTACGCATGCATTTCTCATTTATGACGACTGCGAAACATTCCACAATCACATTGAAAACGCAGGGAAACCAGGGACTAACACCTTAACTCGAGGAGCAAGAAACAGAGATTGCTGGAGAGCATTGTCATTCGGGAATTACCAAATTAAATGTAGATATTATTTCGTATCATTCAAAAGAGAGTGGAATACGACTTTTACAGCCAATTAACATTTTTGGTATGTCATTCTGTAAAAAGCCAAAGTGGCGTATTTCTATGTGAGATTTATTTTTATTCCGTTGACCTCTTAAAAAAATCCATTTGGCTCTCTAGTGATTCTGGGTAACTGCACTTCACCTACATTGGATGAACTGGCTTGCATTCAAGAGCCTCGACCCTTTAAACTTCTTTGACATGTTTGTATGCGCCTGGTTTTGTTAGATTACAGATGACCATAATTAGTCATGAATATGGAAATTATGGCTATATTTATGTTGAGAATATTAAAAAGAACCATAAAGTAAAGTACTGAAACATACTCCTGCAATGCAGAATATCTATCCATTGGCAAAGAAGTTTGTCATTGCAGTAGGCAACATAGAAAAGACTAGAAAATCTCAAATGTAATTTGGCTGCGGCCCATAATGTTCCTGATAATCCTAAACTCAAAGTACAATAAAAATCTCTTGTTATCAGAAACCAAATTTAATAAAAATCTCCTGTTATCAGAAACCAAATTTATGTAACAATAATAGCATGCTATATTAGCAACCACTTGTAAACACATACATTAATGATACTCTTTAAGATCAATATCCAATTTCTTGATTAACACTGCGTGTAAATGAATGTGATCTGTCTAATGTTTGGGATAGTAATTCTATCCATCATCACTAACCACATAAAGCCATCATTGGACAGATCACACTCATTACACATGGTTAATAAGAAAATCTCTAACAAAAAATCTCCAATCACTCAATACCCATGGTTAATGTAACTCACTCTACACAGGAATTGGCCTCAACATTTTATTCTTCCTTTCATTTTAGAGATTTTGGGACCACTTTTCTCTGACCCGAATAGAAATTGTAGATCAGAATCAGAGAGAATGTAAAACCCTTCGATAGGGTTTGCAGATAACTTTCTCTTTACCGGAATCGATCTGCGTTTGAGTGGTGCAGGAGGACAGCAGAGCGGCCGAGGTATCTTGTGCTCCTGCGACTTGGGAGTCGCGCATTTTTCTTCTTCTGAATTCTCTACAAACGAATGCACCCTTTTTTCTGAACCAACAACATTAGTTGTCAATTTGAAAATAGGTTTTTGAACACCTGCCAGCGGTGCCAAAGTAGTCGCCGTTTCTGTTACATAGCATGAATCTACCTCGAGACCGACAGAATTTCTTAATGTCTCTAATTTTGCAATTGCAGGTCGTCTATTAGCTGGAGCCATGATATCAATCACAGCAACTTCCTTCTCCTTCTATTAACTGCAGCTGAAATCTAAAAAATCTCAGCACAATAATCCCGTTTTCATGATCACAGATCACATCAAGTCTCTTACTGTAATTCCTATTAAAAACGAATCAGATGAGCAAATGAGCCACACGGCAAATATTACCCACTAGAAAACATACGCAGCTTCCTCTATGCCTCCTCAGAAAGTATTTGCCTCCTTAAAAAGTATATGCAACTAAATTATATGTAGCTGTTATAAAGGCTCACAGCTAATTTATGAATAAATTAAGGGCGTGCATGAATAAATTAAGGCCGGAGATCGGGCTTAATGACAAGGACTTCTCAACTAGAAATGGGAGTGGTTGAAAGTAGAAAACAAGCAAATCGTTGGGACTTAGAACTCATTCTCCCTCACATAAGACAATTTCGCTGAATCATATTTTGGTTAGTTAGACACGAAAATATCTGCTTTTTCTCCGTGAACAAGAAAATTATAACATATAGAGGACCTTTTTCTATCTTGTCACTGTGATATGCAATGAACAAAATGGAAAATAAATAACTCCAATAATATGATATTCAATAATCAAAATGTAAATATAGGAAGTCAATCATTACATTTTGATATACTTGTATATCACCGATCATGTCTAACTCGTTGACTTTTTTCCATGTACATTTTATTATTTTAAATATTAGATTTTTATTTGCATTAAAAGTTGAAAACACCGCCCTAATACTAATGATGAAACCATTTGAAAAACACTTTAATACAATTTAAAGTGAACATTACAATGTCACTAAAAGCATATGACCAAATTCTAACAACCGAAACCAACCATGAAAATATTAACCATGTAAAAATCTTAACAATTAAAGAGGCTTTGGCATTATGGAATCCATTCCATAGATTGTCGTTTTTTCAGTGTCCAATATATTCCCATTACGATGCTTCAATGCCATCGCTACATGAAGAGTAGCTAACAAATGAAGCGGCCCACTCGCTTCACGTACGTTCTGAGGGATTACGATGTTTTCAAGTGACATTAACTGTTCACTCCATCATTTACCACTTCATGAGAAAAAAGAGGCCAAAAGTCCACGACTTAAGTCTGGGAGAGTGGGAGCATTGGAATTTCGGAGGTCTCAGAACAGACGTACGACCTACTCGATTCACGTGCAAGGTCGTACTGTAGATTCGGATGATGTTTTGAATGACGTTCCCTACTTACCTTTCTCATTCAGTTCAGGTAAGAACTGAGGCCAATGCTATTCACACGTAACTTGCAATAGGTGGTTATTAGTGGTTGGATTTGAATCAACTATAGATTTAAAGATCAAAATTTAATTTGTTTTGATCTTTTCAAAGTGATTAGACTCATTCTAAAGAGAATTTTTTTTTCTATGAAGGTAAAAAAACTATTTTCAAAACCCCATCAACTGACACTTTGTTAGAGAATGGAATGGGTTGGAGGATAGATTTAGTTATAGGAAAAATTAGAATTTTATTTTTATTCAGAGCTTGAAATTATCTTTATTCATGTTGTTTCTCATTTATTTTTTGATGTGGTATATATTTCCACAACATAAATTTTATCAGGAACTCATGTCTAGAGAATTCTATCAACTTATTGGTGTATCCACCATTTTAAGTGTCATTAATGTAAGCTCCCAAAAGAAACTTGGATTAATTGTCTTTTTTAATCCTTAACTAAATTCATGTGTTAAGTACATATTTTATCCTTGTTTATATGATTATTAACATGACATTTAATATCCATAAGTGTCACTTAATGTAAGCTCCCACGAGAAACTTGGATTAATTATCGTTTTTAATCCCTAACATAATTCATGTGTTAAGTGCATATTTTATCCTTGTTTATATGATTATTAACATGACATTCAATACCCATATTTAATGTGTTTAGATCCGTTCATCACCATAATGTAAAATTTTCAGCTATATTTGTCTCCACTCTTCACTTTGCAAAAAAACAAAACTACTCATGGGGTTTGGGTGTAAACTATAATGGTATTACTAACCTATCAACAAGATCAATCTAGATTCACTACAAATGTGTAATTCAATGCCAATTTTAAAGAGAAAACAATCTCAACCCAAGGAAATCATCATCTCTCTTTCTTAATGTTCATATAATATGCCTCTCTCAAAAGCATCTAAGATATTGAAAAATTTAATATGTTATCTAATCTTTTCTTATTTTCTAAGAACATTTGTTGCCATCTCAACCAACTTAGTAGATAGTTCATGCCTTCCACATACACCAGAATATATAGTTAGGGAAAAAGTAGATAATAAATACTAGAATGTAAATTTTTCAACAATTCACAAATCTTGTGTAGGTTTGCTCAAGTTCATCATAGACATATTGCATAGGTTTTTCTTGGCTTTACACAAAAATATGTTAATGTTTTTGTTTGGGATAAAAAAGACTTGGATGTTTTTTATTAAGTTGATATATGAACCTACACAAAACAAACCCTTTTAATATTAGAAAACACAAAATTGGGATTACAATAGGAAGAATTGTGATATTCTATTTTCCAATTTTCTACATTATCAATTCCTTACTATGTTCATTCTTCTTTCCCCAATTTCATGCATCTTTATCTATCATACTCTTTCACTTTCTTCTTTATAGAAAGCACTAACATTGGTGTGATGATACTTTAAGTGTCAAATATTTTAAAATGTTCCTTTAATATCTTTCCCTCTACCTTAATGCAATCCCAAGAGCAACACTATGTATCCTTTACAATGTTAATGCTTGACACAACAATTTTTATGCCTCAATCAAGTTCTTATGTAAGATATGGAGGAGGTAACATAATTCATGTTACAGCCTTGAGGAATAGCTCAATTGGTTGATTTTTTGTTGTTATGTACCTCGTCGATTAGGAGGTCAGAGGGTCAATTCTCCTCAATGCCCTCGGGGTTAGGCTCGGTTAGTTTGGCCTACAAGATGTGGTCCCTTTACGTTGATCTCCCTGGATTTTTCACGGAAAAAATCATAATTCATGTTATTATGAGATCTATGCAATAGGGATTATACTCTAAATCCACATTTCCATATATATTTTGCATGGTTTAATAGATGAAATGAACAACCAATGTCCTCATACTTAGTGATCTTGATGGGTAACTTCCTTTCACTTCATGCTTGTATTAACCTTAGGAATTATATGGTTATTAGCCTATATAATAAGAAATGGATGGAATCCTAATACATCTAGATGTTCCTAAAGCCTATTAGATAAGAAAGGCTCTCTTCATGTTTTCTATAATGTTTTGATAGAATTAACTCTTCAATAAAATGTCTCATGGTTTATGAAAATTTATTCTTCTCTTATGAGATTTACAATAAACATGACTCCTATGGTTAAACATGATTGTGAAATGATTAAGGTATTGATTTAAGATTGAGTGCTCAATTATCATTTGGATAAAAAGGAAAGAAATCCTATTTGATATAGGGTCACAAAAAAGATTAATTATAACCTTGTGTCTAAAACTTTACATTGTCATTTTGTAATACTCTGAAATTCCTTCAAAGAAAATAAGTATGGTTAGGCATTAATGATTTCTATTTTTTTCCATTAATTTTTAACATTTTAAAAATTAGAAAGTTAATATTTTATCTAAAATAGTTTATTTTTGGAACTTGTACTTAGCTTCCTCTTGTTAATTGAAGTACAAGTATTTTGCAAGTTTTCATGATGGAAAGGTTGGATGAAAATAAATTCTTGAAACTAATAAAAATATTGACCCTTCAAATTTTACCATTGATTAGATCCAAAGATTTTATACGCCACCTATTGCATTATTTAAGGCTATGTAGCCTTTTCCCCAAAAAATGAGGCCTTATGTGATTTGTACTTATCATTAGTCTTCACATAGGTTACCATCCATATTAGTAGGTTGGAGGGTATTGAATTGGATCACAGCAATATATTTAACAATCATATATTTTGTTTTTTAATCTCCATTATTCAATAATTTCCTTTGGTGTTTATCAATGGAAAAGCAAAATCTAACTCTTCTATGTTTTTTTTTTTTTTTTAGTCAGAGTCCAATAATACAATTCTTGTTGAGATTGCTACTTTCAAATGCATAACTAAAAAACTCATGGGGCACTGCTCAATCTTTATATTTAACAATTTGAATTCTCATTCCTATAATTTTTGGTGAGATTTTGAGCAAAAATGATAGAAAAATGCATGGAAAGAAGGAAAAATGTAAAACATTTAGACTACATAGATAGGTAATTTTACAAGCATAGCCATATAAATTAAACATAAAACATTTAATGATACATCTATGTTGCTCAAATTAAAAAGTCATAAAAAATGGAGTGGGCTATGGGCTATTGTAGGGAAGGAATGGGGGTTGATGCAACAGCTCTCCCCCGATGCCAATGACCCCATCCCAACGACACCCTCCATGCCCCTTTCACACCCTCCACCACCTCTTCCTCCCCCCACCTGATGGGTCCCACTCCACTCCCCCTACTCCTCCCTTGGCACCCTCCTCCCCTATCCACACCCTTTGTCCCCCCCCCCCCCCCATGCTTGTAAAGCATTAATTGTCACCCATCGGTTTTTGATCTGAATTGAGCATATTAGTAATGTTTTGCTAATTCCCCATTCAGAAATAAATCCAAGATGCTTATCATTTTCTTTTTCAAGTGCTTAAGGATTCAAAACTTTTGCATAATTAACAGATTCCATGAGAGTTTCTTATAAATGTTATAAACAATTTAACATAAGAACCTATGCTAAACATTAGCAATATAAAAACAAAGAACATCCAAATATAACATACAACAAGCACATGATAAAGGAGTTCATCCCTCTTGGGCCACGTCTCCTTGGTCTAGCTTCAATGGCTTAGGCCTCTCTATTATGATTAAATTACATCAAAAGTGTGTTTACAATGCTTAGATCCCTTTGAAACCTATCTTCATGAGTTTAGAATGTTCAAAACGGTTAGAATTGACTATTTTTGCATCCAATTTAGATAAGAACTTAAGGAGTTATGAATTCTCCTAGTTCTTCCTTTATTCGATTTAATGCTCTAAAACTGACAGAAAACTACAAATTAGCCCCAAAATCTGCTAACTAGGCAAGAATTTCACCGCATCGCAGGCCATATTTTGTCGGTCGTATCACAAATCGCAATCGGCGGGTTTCGGCGGCCGAAATATCTTGTTTACCCAGCGAAATGATGTGATTGCGATATCGCGGACTTGCCGGAGTTTTAAACTGTGACATATAATGTTATCGTGTCTGGGGTCTTTCACATTCGGGACTTAACTTGCACCGGGACCAATTCCTGTTACTGTTGCGATCGCGATATGCGATCGCATCGCATTGCTAACCTTGTTGGGGCCAGGGCTGATCCTGTTCTCCCCTTCACCAATTGCAATTGCCTCATTGCATTGCAACCTTAAACTTGCTAGGGGCCGATTTGAAACTCCCTTTCTGCCTACTGTTGCGATATGCAATTTGCGAGGGCCAATGGTGGGCTGCCACTTGGGGCCTCCTTATTCACTGAAGACTTGCCACATCATCCCAATCCTGCCATGTATGCAAGTCAAACCTGAACTTTGACTTGTTCTAACTTCTACAGACGATCTCAGTTTTAAATGCCGTTCACACCGTTGGATTCAGAATGACGAGTTATTCAATTTGAAGCTTTGTTTAACAAGATTCTGACACTTTGAATTTTGAGCATAATTTAGAGCACCTGATCACTCCTCCCCATTGGAAGCCTTTTGGACCCCAAAAAGATCACTTTCAATTATTAAAGAGATGAGGGTACTGCTCCCTCACCTTCCCCACTTCAATCTATTTGGCCTTTGATGGATGTGTACCTTTAAGACCCACTTGAAGATAATCAATATTTGGCTTTTGATGAATGCCTTTTATGCTAGCTTTTCATTCATCAATGCTTTTTCTATCAACTAACTGAAACTAATATATACTATGTTATTTCTTTATTTATTAATAAGCCAAATAATATATGTCATTAACTTAAATAAAACACTGGTTTTAAATCTAATAAATGATATATACTATATCATTTATCTATTAATAAACTTGAAAATATATATCATTATTTAAATAAACATAAATAAAAACATATACTACATTAATGAATCAATATCAAAACCACGAAGCTTCTTGGGCAAGCTTTGCTTAAATCCAATAAATAACCTATACTGCGCCTCGCATTTATCACAATATATCGGTAGCCTCAACGAACAGTTTAACAATCAAATCTGTCAAAACAGTAAGCTTCTTGTGCACGTTTGTATAACAGCGCACTCGAAATGACATTGTCAAATTTTTTCCCGTGGGAGAAGGGTCTCCGGTCTCCACTGCATGCCCTGGAATCGTTGAAAGGGACATTAACATTAATAGTTTGAATTTCGATCGGGTCTGATTTCATTAACATATTGAATATTTTAGGTTTCAACTTGCTCCTACCGCGATTTACGCATGCATTTCTCATTTATGACGACTGCGAAACATTTCACAATCACATTGATAACGCAGGGAAACCAGGGACTAACACCTTAACTCGAAGAGCAAGAAACAGAGCCCGCTGGAGAGCATTGTCGTTCCGGAATGACACAAATGAAATGTAGATATTATTTCGTATCATTCAAAATAGAGTGGAATACGACTTTTACAGCGAAATTATCATTTTTCGTATGTCATTTTGTAAAATGTTAAAGTGGCGTATTTCTATGTGGGATTTATTTTTATACCGTTGACCTCTTAAAAGAATCCATTTGGCTGTCTAGTTATTCTAGGTAACTGCACTTCACCTACCTTGGATGAACTGGCTTGCATTCAAGAGCCTCGACCCTTTAAACTTCTTTGACATGTTGATATTCGCCTGGTTTTGTTAGATTACAGATAACCATAATTAGTCATGAATATGGAAATTATGGCTATATTTATTTTGAGAATATTAAAAAAACCATAAAATAAAGTACTGAAACATATTCCTGCAGTACAGAATATCTATCCATTGGCAAAGAAGTTTTTCATTGCGATAGGCAACATAGAAAAGACTAGAAAATCTCAAATGTAATTTGGCTGCAGCCCATAATGTTCTCGACAATCCTAAACTCAAAGGACAATAAAAATCTCTTGTTATCAGAAACCAAATTTAAGAAAAATCTGCTATATCAGAAACTAAATTTCCCGTAATAACAATAGCATGCTATATTGGCAAGCACTTGTAAACACATACATTAATGTGAGCACCTGTAAACACATACATTAATGATACTCTTTAAGATCAATATCCAATTTCTTGATTAACACCGTGTGATAAGTGTGATCTGTTTAATGTTTGGGATAGTGATTTGATCCATACCAGGGACCATTACCAGAGAACCACATAGAGCCATCATCGAACAGATCACACTCATTACATAGTGTTAAAAGAAAAATTTCTAACCGGAAATCTCCAATCACTCATACCCATGGTTAATGTAACTCACTCTACAAAGGAATTGGCCTCAACATTTTATTCTTCCTTTCATTTTAGAGATTTTGGGACCACTTTTCTCTTTGCAAGCTCTGACCCGAATAGAAATTGTAGATCAGAATCAGAGAGAATGTAGAACCCTTCGATAGGGTTTGCAGGTAACTTTCTCTTTACCGGAATCGATCTGCGTTTGAGGGGTGCAGGAGGACAGCAGAGCGGCCGAGGTATCTTGTGATCCTGCGACTTGGGAGTCGCGCATTTTTCTTCTTCTGAATTCTCTACAAACGAATCCACCCTTTTTTCTGTACACCAGCCAGCGGTGCCAAAGTAGTCGCCGTTTCTGTTACATAGCATGAATCTACCTCGAGACCGACAGAATTTCTTAATGTCTCTAATTTTGCCATTGCAGGTCGTCTATTAGCTGGAGCCATGATATCAATCCCAACAACTTCCTTCTCCTTCTATTAACTGCACCTGAAATCTAAAAAATCTCAGCACGATAATCCCGTTTTCATGATCACAGATCACATCAACATCTCTTACTGTAATTCCTATTAAAACGAATCAGATGAGCAAATGAGACACACGGCAAATATTACCCCACTAGCAAACATACGCAGCTTCCGCAGCTTCCTCTATGGTCCTTAGAATGTATTTGCCTCCTTAAAAAGTATATGCAACTAAATTATATGCAGCTGTTATAAAGGCTCAGAACTAATTTATGAATAAATTAAGCGTGTCCATGAATAATTAAGGCCGGAGATCGGGCTTAATGACAAGGACTTCTCAACTAGAAATGGGAGTGGTTGAAGTAGAAAACAAGTAAATCGTGGGACTTTGAACTCATTCTCCCTCACATAAGACAATTTCGCTAAATCATATTGGTTGGTTAGACACGAAAATATCTGCGTTTCTCCGCGAACAAGAAAATGATAACATATAGGGATCTTTTTTCTATCTTGTCACTGTGATATTCAATGAACAAAATGGAAAAATAATGACTAACTCGTTTTTACGTGTACAATTTATTATTTTAAAATGAATATCACAAAATGGAAAAATAATGACTAACTCGTTGACCTTTTTTACGTGTACATTTTATTATTTTAAATATTAAATTTTTATTTGTATTAAAAGTTGAAAACACCGACCTAATACTAATGATGAAACCATTTAAAACACTTTAATACAATTTAAACTGAACATTACTATGCGCATATGACCAAATTCTAACAACCAAACCACCAATGAAAATATTAACCATGTAAAAATCTTAACAATTAAAGAGGGTTTGGCATTATGGAATCCATTCCATAGATTGTCGTTTTTTTCAGTGTCAATGTATTCCCATGACGATCACGCGAAAACGAAGGCTGTGGCTACATGAAGAGTACCTAACAAATGAAGCGACCCACTCACTTCACGTGCATTCCGAGGTCTGAGATCAAAGCAGTACGATGTTTCAAGTGACATTAACTGTTCACTCCATCATTCCCCACTTCATGGGAAAAGGAGGCCATAAGTCCACGATCTACGTCTCGGACAGTGGGAACATGGGAAGTCCCTTGATCACTATAATGTCATTTTTTTTAGTTATATTTGTCTCCACTCTTCATTTTCACTTTGCAAAAAAACAAAACTACTTATGGGTTTGGGTGTAAACTATAATGGTATTATAAATTTATTAACAATATTAATCTAGATTCACTATAAATGTGTGATTCGAAGTCAATTTTAAAGAGAAAACAATTTCAACCCAAGGAAATCATCATCTCTCTTTCTTTATGTTCATATAATATCGTCTCTCTCAAAAGGATCTAAGACATTGAAAAACCTAATATGCTTGTAACATTGTTATTTAATCTTTTCTTATTACCTAAGAACATTCGTTGCCCTCTCAACCAACATAGTAGATAGTTCATGCCTTCCACATATATCACAATATATAGTTAGGGAGAAACACATAAGAAATACTAGAATGTAAATCTTTCAACAATTCACAAATCTTGTGTAGGTTTGTTCAAGTTCATCATAAACATATTGCATAGTTTTTTCTTGGCTTTACACAAAACTATGTTATGTTTTTGTTTGGGATAAAAAGACTTGGATGTTCTTGATTAAGTTGATATATGAACCTACACAAAATAGACCTTTTTAATATTACAAAACAAAAAATTGGGATTACAATAGGAAGAATTGTGATATTCTATTTTTAAATTTTCTACATTATCAATTCCTTACTATGTTCATTCTTCTTTCCCCAATTTTATGCATCTTTATCTATTATATTATTTCACTTTCTTCTTTATAGAAACACTAGCATTGGTGTGATAATACTTTAAGTGACAAATATTTCAAAATGTTCCTTAAATATCTTTCCCTCTACCATAATGCAATCCCAAGAGCAATGCTATGTATCCTTTACAACATTAATTTTTGAAGCAACATTTTTTTGTGCCTCAATGAGGTCCTTATGTAAGATATGGACAAGGTAACATAATTCATGTTATATTCCTGAGGATTAACTAAATTGATTGATTTTTTGTTGTTATGTACCTCGTTGATTAGGAGGTCACAGGGTCAATTCTCCTCATTGCCCTTGGGGTTAGGCTCTACTAGTTTGGCTAGCGAGATGTGATCCCTTTAGGTTGATCTACCTAGAATTTTCACAGAAAAAAGCATAATTCATGTTATTATGAGATATATGCAAAAGGGATTATACTTAAATCCACATTGTCATGCATATTTTGCATTGTTTGATAGATAAAATGAACAATCAATGTCCTCATACTTAGTGATGTTGATTGGGTAACTTTCTTTCACTTCATGCTTGTATTGACCTTATGAATTATATACGCATTAACCTATATAATAAGAAACAGATGTAATCCTAATACATCTAGATGTTCCTAAAACCCTATAAAATAAGAAAGGCTCTCTTCATGGTTCTTATAATGTTTGATAGAATTAACTCTTCAATAAAATGTCTCATGCTTTATGACAATTTATTCTTCTCTTATGAGATTTACAATAAACATGACTCCTATGATTAAATACGATTGTGAAATTATTAAGATATTGATTTAAGATTGAGTGCTCAATTATCATTTGGATACAAAGGAAAGAAATCCTCTCTGATATAGGGTCACAACAACGATTAATTATAACCTTGTGTGTAAAGCTTTACATTATCATTTTGTAATACTCTGAAATTCCTTCAAAGAAAATAAGTATGGCTAGGCATTAATGATTTCTATTTTTCCATTAATTTTTAACATTTAAAAATTAGAAAGATAATATTTCATTTAAAATAATTTCTTTTTGAAACTTCTACTTAGTTTACTCTAGTTAATTGAAGTACAAGTATTTTGCAACTTTTCATGATGGAAGGGTTGGATGAAAATAAATTCTTCAAATCAATAAAAGATTAACCCTTCAAATTTTATCATTGAATAGATCCAAACATTTATACGACACCTATTGCATTATTCAAGGCTATGTAGCCCTTTCCCAAAAATGAGGCCTTATGTGATTTGTACTTATCATTAGTCTTCACATAGGTTACCATCCACATTAGTAGGATGGAGAGTATTGAATTGGATCATTGCAATATATTCTTTTTTTTGTTACAGAGGAATCGGCAACTGGAGCAGCATCACAACTCGCGTAAACACGGGGTCGATTATGACCGCTACCACTATAACCCCTGAGAAGTTGCACCTTCCCCTCTCCATAGCTTTCGGGTTAGTTCGGGGATTTGAACTTGTGACCTTCAGTACGGAGCCTGCCTTTCTAACGAACTTCACCGCAATGTGATTACCAACTCGCCTACCCCTGTGGGGCTGATCATAGCAATATATTCAATAATTATATATTTTGTTCTTTTAATCTCCATTATTCAATAATTTCAAATCTATGGAAGATAACACATAAACTTGAAGCCCCAAGGGTTAGCTCAACTGGTTGAATCCCCGTTGTTAAAGTACCTCGCCGATCGGGAGGTCACAGGGTCAATTCTCCTCGACGCCCTTGGGGTTAGGCTTAGCTAGTAGGCCATGGGGCTTGATCCCCTTCGGGGTTGATCAACTCAGTTCTTTCCTATGGGAAAAAAAAACACATAAACTTGAATGAAGTTTAACACAGTTACTGGTCAAGAATATTTCTCAAATCAAATAGATTTGACAACTGGATGAAGAATTCAAAAGTTAGATGGTATTTCAATCTGTCCATAGTTTAACCTCATTCTCTGGACAATTGAAGACGTGACACATGGCAGACTCCTAATGGGCATACACATGGAAAATCATGGTTGGCTAGAAAGATTATGTGGTAATGGCGTGGCCCACCTACACAGTTACTTGTGACATTGAAACTCCCATATATGGAAAATTTTGGTTGGTCAAAGGAGATGATGTGGTAGAGTAGGTGGCTTGACACATCATTAGAATGATGTTAGTAGGGTGATGTGGCACCACTAGGGACTACTACATGGCATGCACAATTGGAACATTTTGATTGGTGAAAAGGAAAAAAATGGGTGATATGTGAAACGTCTCACGAGCTGCCACATGGTATGATTATGCCATGCTGACATCATCATGCGAATGACCATGGAGCCATAAGAACAGAGTCATATGGCATGGTCAGATTATGTAAAAGGATAAGTGTTAGTGACACAAATAAAGGTCGCATGGTCAGTTGTATTTTAGTATGGGTTAAAATTTTTTCTGAAGGAATAATATATGTAAACTTTCATAAGCCTTGAGACCACTTGATTATGTATATACACATGTATGTAGGATCAAAATTGGATACATAAAAATATCGTGAAGAATAAAAGGAATACAGGTTTTGTGGTTGGGTAATACTTACTGGTTCTAAGTTTGGATCAAAGGTATAATTTATCATTTTTAAAGGTTGTAAAATTTCGATTATATATATAGTGTAATGAGAGTTTTAACTCCTTGCAGAGGCTTAAGAATCATCTATACCTAGCTAAATGAGAGTTTAATGTTTTGCGGAAGTTGAAAGTATAATAGCAAAGGCAATTCAAGCATTGTTCTTACATAGTCGAGCTCAACCCTTATATCTTTATCTATATCTATCTATATATAATATTATATATATATATATTATATATATATATATATATATATAATATATATATATATATATATATATATATATATTATATATATATATATATATATATATAATATATATATTATATATATATATATATATATATATATATATATATGTATATCAAACTTGCTTTGTGGTTCTAGTTTCATAGCCTTGGTTCGTTGATGACAATGGTTTGTAGTTTTATTGTTCTTGTTTCGTTCACTAGTGATATTTTGTTATATGTTACATGGTTGAGTGTATGATGTATAATATTGAGAGTGCATGCGCCATGGAGACTAAGTCTCACCAATGACAATCTAACACATTTCCTGGCCATGGAGTTTGGCTGGTTCTGAATTTAATTTAACGTAGATTATATATGTTTGGCATTGACCATGAATGTTGAGCATCGCTAAACAATGATTTAAGTTTAAAGAATCTATGTTATCTTGATAAATATTGATATTCTTTTATTTCATCTTGAAAAGAGACCATGAATTATTCGTGATGCTCAAACTTGACTACTCTTTTTTGGATTGCTTGGAATCCTTTGGCTCTTCCGAATCCCCCAATTTCCACTCCAATGTGACCTCTACATTGGAAGAGGGAACTTCCATCTTCTCTGAATGGATTGATCTTATTGGTTAGGGCTTGCATGAGGAGGCTCATATTATGGTTTACATCTACAACTTGCACTTCCATTTGTGCAAACCTTTATTCAACTAAATCTTGAGGGTTATCATAAACTTATTCATTCACCATGGCTGAGGTTTTATAACTTTCTACCTAAATCAATTTGATCCATGAAGTTTCATACAAAATACCCAAATAAATTTGTTTTCAAACCATATGATCAGTAAACTACCATAGATATTCCACTATATAGTTTGTTATAATGGATTTGCGAAAATAAACTAAAATCTATAGTAAGTACGGTTAATTCTTTTTAGATTCTATATTTGTTATTTATTTTTTTTGTTATTTATGCATGCAATAGATACTATGGATAAAATAGAGAAGAATAAGATACAAACACTTACAAAACCATAATCAACACGAAGATATGCTCTTTGAAACCATTTTGGGATAAAACCTAACTAGAAGGTGAGACCTCTTTACTTTCTTTTGTTTGGAATGGAAATGACACAAGTACAAAGGAGAGGAAACTTTTTATGGATTTTCCTGAGACTTATGACTCGTGGGATACTAACGAAAACAACCCCCCTCTATTATTCTCTCTCTCTATCTACACTCAACTACTTTTTCTATTATGGATCAAATTGCAAGCAAATACAATGAAATCCCTTTTCCTTTGTCAGACCTTAGAGTTGGGAATGCTTTTAACTGAGGCACATGCCATGGGATCAATCTCCATCGTACAATTTGTAATGAAGACATCATAGTAAATAATATGAAAGTGGATGTTGGGTGAGGGTGCGCCAACACGAGGTGTCAAAAAAATGACACTTGGGGTTTCCATTGGGCACATGATGTGAGATTTTTGGTGGTATAATGAGCGTGAGTAATTGAACACCCAACTTGTTTGAGAATGGGAAAGAAAAACTAAGACAAGTCCATGGGAGGCAATACAAGTGCTCCTAGGCGTGGCCCAAGACACCCCTAGACAAGAGGTTGAATGAAGAGGAAGTTCAATTGAGGTATGTTGGACAGAGAGGATGGTGTTGTGGTGGAATGAGTGATGGATGACTGTCCAAATGAGCAACTGAGATGGGTCATGAGGTGGCCAAATGTTGGATCAAGCAACTAGAATGTATGTTGACTAAGTAGGGTGGCATGCCATAAGAGTGTCAATCAGGCATAAGTGAGGGAATTTGGGTTGGAACGGTGAGGTTGGCCTAACCCAAAGTG